>CM068370.1:362099233-363299233 GCA_034769895.1 Magicicada septendecula | reverse complement strand
AACTAGTTTTATTTGCGTGATTACTTATAACTTCAGTTGGTTTAAACTGATTTTCTGGTCCAGGTATGTCTTCGGACTGGCGAACACATTCAATGCCTAGCAGTTGTTCTTCTTGTTCATGTTGCAGTTGCTTATTTGTTTCCGTAGTTGTATCACTTGTATCCGACGGACTAATGTTTAAATCAGGTTTATTGTCACTGTCACAATCAACTTCAAGTCCGATTTTTGTTTCTTTTTCATTACTTGCACTTGACCCGGGTTTGGGTTGTTCAACTTCACATTTTGTGATTTTTTTAAAAACTGGTCGAGTTTTGAAAGTTTACTTTTAGATTCTTCTCGTTGTTTTTGCAGTTTCCTTTTCGTAGCACCACTTAAATATTCATGCTTACTTTCCATTTTATAAACTCTGTCTCTAACACTCTAACTCTACACAAAATACAAAAACTAAAATAAAATGTTAAGTCATTAAACTTAAACGGCACTAAATTACGAATTGAATGCAATACAGTACTATCGCGCAGGAGATGCGACGCACTACTGAGTACTGAACTACATTGTGTTGTGTTTGTTTACGTCTCCTCAGTGCCAGTGACTCATCGCACTGGACGTACGGGCACCACAAGAGATAAGATAAGCTTCGCTTACAAACTACAAACAGTAATGTCATTTCGGAAAACATAGTTTTTTTGCATGTCTATACACTTAATAAAACGTATATTTCGTATTTTAAATACAAACTTGCCGGTAGTCGGACCCCATTAAAACTTTTTTTGCTATTATAGCTCGTTTCATATTTTTTTCTAGGGGCCAGAGTGGCGGGGCCCCCATAGGGTCGGGGCCCCCCCGCGCCGCGGGGTCTGCGGGGGCCTTATCGCCGCCACTGTATAAGATGTTTTATCATTGTTAAATTGTTACAAGAAGAAACATAAATACAAAAGACAGTTAATGACTGAGAGTATTATTAGTAATAAGATGTTTTTATTTTAATCAAATTATATACAGGAAATGATAAGGATAAAATATTTTTGTTATAACTAAATAATAAAAGATTATTTAGTTACTAAAAATTAAAGAGGATAGGCTTAAGAGATTTTTGTTATAATTGAATAATATAGTTAAAGATGATAGGTATAAGATATTTTTGTTATAATTAGGTGATATATGAAAAATAATAGGTATAAGATGTTATGTTGTATTTAAATAATGTACAATAATTTTAAAGTTTTGTTAAGGCAGAGAAGGCAAGAAGATAATATGAATATATTTTTTAATTTTAAACCATATAAAGGATAATATAACAAACTAATTAAAAAACCCAATAGAAAAAACAGAACAGCATTTTAGACCAAACTCAACTACTACTATATGAAAGTGAATAACAAAGTGACACTCTATAATAAATAAATAGTGAAGGAAATAAAAATGATTTAAAAGACTGCCATTAGTGTAGAGTGTTACAATAAAAAACCTAAAAATAAAAGACAGTCAAGTATTGAGAATATTATTAGTAATAAGAGTGTTTGGAAATTATATATGAAAAAAATAATAGATATAAGATGTTTTATCATAGTTAAATTGTTACAAGAAGAAACATAAATACAAAAGACAGTTAATGACTGAGAGTATTATTAGTAATAAGATGTTTTTATTTTAATCAATTTATATACAGGAAATGATAAGGATAAAATATTTTTGTTATAACTAAGTAATAAAAGATTATTTAGTTACTAAAAATTAAAGAGGATAGGCATAAGGGATTTTTGTTATAATTGAATAATATAGTTAAAGATGATAGGTATAAGATATTTTTGTTATAATTAGGTGATATATGAAAAATAATAGATATAAGATGTTATGTTGTATTTAAATAATGTTCAATAATTTTAAAGTTTTGTTAAGGCAGAGTAGGCAAGAAGATAATATTAATGTATTTTTTAATTGTAAACCATATAAAGAATAATATAACAAACTAATTAAAAAACCCAATAGAAAAAAACAGAACAGTATTTTAGACCAAAATCAACTACTACTATAGAGTCAAATCCAAATGAATAAATTCAATAGAACTGTATATAATTAATAGTAACTAGTCAATGTAAAATAAAGATATGTAGATATAATCAGCACAAAAACAAATAATAAAATATGTAATGACCAAATGATAAAATTAACTTTATTTTGAAATATGTAATACAAGGTATAACAAGGAACTCAATGCAGATAAAATGTAAATTATTCAATATTGGAGTATTATAACAACAAATTATTAACAACAAGCAATAATCATGAAGTGAGTAAAATTATTTAAAGAAAATGTTAACATAAAATCACCTGTAAATCATTTAATTACTAATTATGTAAAAAATAATAAGGCCTATAAGAAATATCAAAAAATGTAAATTTTGGGCTTATTTGAACTTAAAATAGGCCAAGTTATATATTGAATTATGTAAAATTAGAACAAGAATATTGCTAGATAGTTAAATTTTTATAAAATTAATAAATAATTAAGTTATAGCAATAAATAGGAAAAATTGTCATATAATTTTATAAGATGAAGTCAAATCCAAGGCATGCAGCTGTTTAAAGACAATGGGAAGGAGAATAAGATATTTTGGAAATTACCATCTAAAACGACGATTTTAAGTCATCAGTCAATTGTTAAACGTGAACGAGTACGGATCAAAAAGTACCGACAGAAGATCTACAATTTATAAGTGGTTTGAAAAAAATTGAAGAACAACCTCAAAACACACTACAGAGGTTACCGAATAAAAATTAATAATTAATAACGTAACAAATAACGAAATTAAAACGAACAACAGTAATAATACGATCCAGTACGAGAGCACAAGGAATCAACCGCCATATTGAAAATTTATTCAACACTAATATTAACTGAACAACGAACTCAAATAGATTTTTTAACACGGAACACAGCTCAATTAATCCAGCACCAAACAACATCGCCGAGGAGAGGAGAACACTTCAAATAATTATCCAGAGGTACTACAACATCGCAGAGTACGAGATCCACATTTATATTTGAGTGAGAAGATAAAACATAGCAGTTGGCGTTGGGTAGCAGAAAACTGAAGCGGACGGCGGCCATACTTTATTTGCCGAGTGAGATGGACACAGCCTCCAGGAGCCAGTGACGTCATTCTACGACTTGGTTCGAATTTTTACTTATTCAATGACATTATTTTCTGAATTATGTTATTTTTATGGAATATTAGTTAAGATTGAATTAATTGTAAGTACTGTATCTTGTTGCTTGCCCTTCTCTGACCATTTCGACAGTTCAAAGAACTCAACTAATTAATTTTTGTAATACTATATTTTTGTCTTGTATCACTATCGACCTGAGACGAGTCTTAGCCACAGCCATTATCGATGTGCGTAAGATTGGCGCACAATTTAAAAAAAAAATAAATATCAGAATTGTTACAAATACATGTGTTTATTATTATTTGTATTATAAACATTCGTTTTTTCTTTCTTCTTAACATAATTTAGAAGAACTAGAAAAGTAAACCAAGAAGAAGAAGAAGAAGAAGAAGAGGAGCTGAGTTAGAAGAGAGAATACTTTGATACAATAGACATAACATTATTAACACTAGTGAAACAAATATTTCGACACACACAATAACCAATCCACCATTCAAGTAATTAAAAATTATAATTAATTAAACTAATAAAATAAAATATTTTTTAAATTTTTTAATTAAATTAATGAACAAATAAAACTTTTTTCTTATAACATAATCTTTATTTCAACATTCATTATTTGTGATAACCCCGTTTTATTACAAATTGGCGTCCAACTTTAG
Source organism: Magicicada septendecula (assembly GCA_034769895.1). Classification (NCBI taxonomy): domain Eukaryota; kingdom Metazoa; phylum Arthropoda; class Insecta; order Hemiptera; family Cicadidae; genus Magicicada; species Magicicada septendecula. The sequence continues at coordinate 363,295,400 of CM068370.1, read as the reverse complement.
GGGCTTAAAATAGGAATTGATAGACCTATAAATTAAAAACAATTCGGCCAGTTTCCTATTTTAGCTTGGCAGCTGTTAACAGGTCAGAAGAAGAAGCAAGATGCACAGAAGGGCAACATCGAAGAAAAGGGCGGTGGAGGCCGAGCAGGAAATAGATATGGAGGATAAGGAGGCGACACCCGTGGAAGATGTGGAGTTGGTATTACCTCCAGGAGAACCAACCGAACCAGTATCCCAAGGAAAATAACCCGACAAGCCGACACGAACAGAGAATGTGGAAATGCAAGAAATGTTCAGGATAATGATGGATAAAATGGAAGAAACAAATAGGGAAAGGAAAGAGGACAACCAATCCTTAAAAGAAGAATTCAAATCGACAACGGGAGAATTAGACCAGATAAACCAGAGAATGGAAGAAAACAGTAAGAAGATGGAGGAGAAAATGGAAGAAAATAGTAAGAAGGCGGAAGAAAATAGTAAGAAGATGGAGGAAGAATTGGGTAATAACATTGGAGATACTAATAAGAAAATTGATGAAAATAGTAAGAAGATGGAGGGGAAAATAGACGAAATAAAAAATAATAATAAATTACTAATGGAGGAAAATATTAAGAAAATAGAGGAGAAAATGGAGGAAATAAAGACATACAATAAACATTCGAAGGAGGAATTAAGTCAGATAAGCCAGAAACTGGAAGAGACCAATCAGAGAATGGAAGAAACCAGTAAGAAAATGGAAAGCAACAATCAACAGTTAAGAGAAGAATTAAGGGAGACTAACCAAGAAAATATGAATCGGTTAGATGGAAAGATGGAAGTATTCAAGGAAGAATTGAGTCGGAAGATAGCTGAAAACAATGAAACAATCAGCAAGAAGGTAGAAGAGGAAATAACGGTGATCGAACAAAAGATTACAAGGGCTGACGAAAGATGGAGTTAGACTGAACGATAAGTACAGAGTATTAAGACAGAAATAAGCACCAAAGTTACAAACATAGAAGAAACGAATAGGAAGAATTTAGAAGAAAAACTAAAAAAAACACGTGAAGACTGGGAGAGGGTGCAGGACCGATTCACTGAAAAATGTGACGGCATTGAAGCGGTGGTTACCAGTATAAATAGTCAGGTGCGACAAAATCAAACCGACATAGATCTGTTTCATAGTCGACCAACCAGCATTACCAGTTGTCCTAATAACGAAAATCGAGAAGGGATTAACTTCAGGCTATACAAAAATAAGCCTATGGAATTCCTGGCCAGAATTGAAGAGTGCTTCGCAAAACACAGAGGCAACCGTTGGAGAGAAAAAAAAGAAGTACTAGACGAATCGTTCAAGGAGATAGCCGATAATTGGTGGATGGCGATCAGGGATGAAGTGACAGACTATCAACAATTCAAGAGGCTATTTAAGGCCAAATATTGGTCTGAGTCGACACAGAACATCGCTAGAGACGGAATCTGTCACGGAAGGTATAACCCATATGGAAATCAAACTTTAACCGCATATTTCTTGGGAAAGGTGTGTGTGGCCAAACATTTAGAGCCCCGAATACCTGAAGAATGCTTGGTCAGCAAACTATCCTACCACTATGAGGAGGACATCATCAGAGCTCGACGCAACAGTCAAATTAAAACTGTACAAGCGATGACAGAACTGATAGAAATGTACGAACACGAGGACTATTACCGCCAAAGTCGAAGGAGATACGAAAAACCTGAGCCAAGAAATAACACAAATTATACGAATAATAATACTCGTCAGAACGGCAACAATAACAATAATTATAGCTCTGCAAACCGGAATAATGCCGGATATAATAACAATAATTGTAATAATACTAATGCTCTCAGGTATTATAATAATAATAATAGTAATAATAACGTTCCCCGAAATAATAATAATGAGGGTAATAATAGTAATCATAACCGTCAACCCCATAACAACGGTTATTATAATAACAGTAATTATGGTCCTAATGGTCAGAGAAACCCCAACCCACCTAATAACAACTATTATGGTAACCATAATAGAAATTACCCAAATGGAGGTAATAATAATTATAGAACATATAGACCCCATATAAATTACATCAGAGCGGAAGGCAGTGGACAGCGGAGATACCAGCCTCAACGAAGGAGTCGAAACTATGAATACGAAACATTTCAAGGTAATCAGGGAGGTAATGGTTACGGAGGTAATGAACCCAGACGCAGTTCGAGCCTGGACAATCAAAGAAGACTGCCCGTAACGGAGGCCCAGCAAGATGATCGCGCTGAACCAAACGAAGCAGTTCCCGGACTCCAGGTTGACTCTGCTAACAGCCAAATCCGTAATGATACGGAGCATTTAAACTAAAGGAGGCAGTAATAAACAAATGAACCCTTTACTGCTCCAATCTGCTGTGTATGGACAAGAGGTAAATTTGAGAAAAGGAAATAAAAATTTCACAATAATCTATAAGTAGAGGGATAATGAGAGTTCTGAGCCACAAAGGAATGCCGTCTTCTTAAAAAACAATAAAAAACACTAAAAAACATGATCTAAGAGATGTCGCCGCCACCGCTGGACCCGCAGCATCCCGGTGGACCACAGCATCCACGAATTTCCGTGAATAAATTTTTTTATTTTTTTTATTTGGTTTTTTTATTTTTTTTTATTAAATTGATTTGGTGGGATGAGGTTCAATGGACCATCAGCATCCGTGAATATAATTTTTTATTTTTTTAAGAAAGCTGATTTGCATATCAGTGGGTGGTGTTGGGTGGGAGGTTTTTTTATTTCATATCAGTGGGTGGGGGGTGGTTCCAACTCGATGCATTATAGTGTATATTAAAATATATGATCAGGTGTACCAACCTTGCATGAGTTCAAATTTGTCGTGTGTTATAATGTATATTAAATCTATATGATCAGATGTACCAACCTCTGTATTATTATTATAGTGTATAGATATTTTATATGAGCAGGGTTGTCAACATTTTTTTTCTCTTCTGTGGTGGGAAATTCAAACTATATGATCATAATTGTTACTCTCTCTCTCTCTCTCTCTCTCTCTCTCTCTCTCTCTCTCTCTCTCTCTCTCACACATTTGAATGTAAGTAAAACTATCTCTCTCTCTTGTTGTCAAACCGTTTTCTCCTCTCCCTCTCCCTCTCTCTTTCTCTCTATCACTCTCTCTCACTCTCTCACACACATTGTGTATGTCTCTCTCTCTCTGTGTTCAGTACCGTGCGCATGTATATGAAATTAGAAAGTTTATATTTATTCGACAAATATTAACGTCCTCTCTCTCTCTCTCTCTCTCTCTCCCTCTCTCTCTCTCTCACTCTCACTTGTTTCAACTGTGTCAACAAATAGTAACGTCCTCTCTCTCTCTCTCACTCTCACACGTTTCAACTATGCAAGGTTTCATACCCTTTCTCCTGTCTCTCTCCCGTACATTGAGTAGTCAGTGTGATGAGTAAATAATTTTAGCTCTCTCTCTCTCTCTCGTTGTCAAAACGTCGTCTTCATTTTTCATGTATTAAATAATTAATTAATAGTTTTATAATGCAGTCAGTGTGATTGATCCTTGTTAGAAATATATATATATATTTGGCAAATATTAACTATGTATGTGTGTGTGTTGTTGTCAATGAACTACTTACCTGTGTGCTGTTACAGATGACAAATCCATACGTTAACGGCGTAGCAATCTTCAATACGCTCTTCTTCATGTAGTACAATACTTCTGTTTAATGGGTACAGTTTACACACGCACATAGGTTCAGTGGTGTATAGTGAAATAAATTAAAAGTATACACACACATGAAAACGATGGTTGAAATTCATACAAATCTTCTGATGTAACAGTTCACAAAAATAAATTAATTGTACACATGTTCAGAGGTGTAGAGTGAAATAAAATAAAGTCATAATTTGTTTAAATGATTAAATATATTTTAAAATTCATAATATAAAATTCACAATTAAATAAATACATTATAAAATATAAAATTCACAATTCATAATTAAATAAATACATTATAAAATTGATATTTTTTCGAAAGTTTATATATAATTGTGTTGTACTTGTAGGAGAAGCAACCTGCAACATAACAATACAACAACGTTAAAATCATGTTAAATATCACACACACACACACACACACACACACACACACACACACACACACACACACACACACACACACACACACACACACACACACACACACACACACACACACACACACACACACACACACACACACACACACACACAGATATAGTTGGCAGAATCAACGCTTTACGCGTGTAACTTCTTCAATTATGTGTCATTCTCTCTCTCTCTCTCTCTCATAAGTTAATGTCCTTTCATCAAACTTTGTAAATTAGAATCTGCACTACAGTCAAACACACGCACACAGTGATAAAAAAATTGTTTATTAAAAGTAGTTTGTCACCTTAACGAGATACAATTTCCACATGCACATGGATTGATTCCTCATCCCTCGAAACACGAGATGTAGGTCGCTGGGGTTTATATGACGGAGTTCTTCATCTGTAAAGACGCAAGCATACCTCTTAGGTAGATATACACGATAGCGGCGCTCACAATCTTCCAACGTTACAAGCACAGACTTCCCATATCTCGTGTCCACATGCACCATGTTAACGATCGGATACTGCTTGTCCACTGTTAATTCTGCACACCGTTTGTACTCAATAGCAGAAACTGCATTGAATTTTGTGATAAACGACATTATTAGAAGTGAAGACGTCTGTATCAAACGAGGTGGAACCAAACAATGTCAGAATATTCGCTACAAAGAAGACCATTTTCGTGGTGGTGTGGCCATCAGGAAATTTTTCATCCCCTGAAGCTTTGCATGTACATACACACAGGCAGAATTAGCGCTGTTACAAAATATATATATATATATATATATTAGGAAAGTCCACAGAAATAGTTATCGCCTGCAGCAAGAATTTTTGTTGTTGTTTTTAACAGGTGATGTTTTTCATCCCCTGAAGCTTTGCATCTACATACATGCAGAATTATGGCTGTTACATAATATATATATTAGGAAAGCCCACAGAAATAAGTAGAGGGAAAGTGAGCGTTAGAAAACACTTCCGGGTTCCAGTTGAAAACACTACCGGGTTCCAGTTCATGACGTCATAGAGGCACTGGCAGCTGGTGTCCGAGCTGTCCATGTGACGTCACTGTTTTGTGTGTGTGTGTGTATGTGTGTGTATGTGTGACTGAAACACTTCCGTGTTCCAGTTCATGACGTCATACAGAGGCTCAAGTCGCTGGCGTCCGCATGGCTAAAACCTGTTTCAAGACGTCACGGAGGCCGTGGTTTCTGCATGTTCAAAATTTGGTAGCCGAAAACAATGTGTAGCGGATGGGGGTACCCGGAATTCGGCGGTTGCCCGGACGCGCAGAGGCTATGTCATCGGGTACCGTTACTCGAAATTTTGGGGGCATCGGGTACCGTTATCCGAAATGTTTAAATCAACGGATGGGGGTACCCGAAATTTGTGGGTACGCCCTAACCGGGTTCCAGTTCATGACAGAGGCCCTGGCAGCTGGTGTCCGAATGTTAAAACACTTCCGCGTTCTGGTTTATTTTGATGTAACAAAATAATCGTTCTCTCTCGACATTTTTTTAATGTCAGAATTTTGGTACCCTAAATGATTAAAACAACGGATGGGGGTACCCGAAATTTGTGGGTACGCCCACATGACGACGACGTAGAGGGCGTGATGTCTGAAATGTTTAAATCAACGGATGGGGGTACCCGAAATTTTCGGTGTCTGAAATTTAGTACCCGAAATGTTTAAATCAACGGATGGGGTTACCCGAAATTTTTGGTGTCCGAATTTTGACACCCGAAATGTTTAAATCAACGGATGGGGGGTACACCCTAAAACAAGTCCTGTATGTCTAAACTCTGGACGGGGAGGAGAAACCGTTACGCGAAATTGATCGGTTAAAATTTGGGACAATAGGTACCTGACGGGTTCCGAAATTTGGTGATTAATGACATCCCGACGCGGTTCCTCCGGTACTCAAAACCGGATATTGTATTATTATAATGTTTATATTGTGTTAATATAAAACAGATGCATCGATTTGAATACTGTTTAGAAAACATATATTCTTATTATGCGTTACTAAAATTGTTAACTGAATAAATATATTTACTCCTGTGACGATTCGCCTGTAAACCAGTCAAACAGCATCTAAGCTGGTACAAGCGGTGTGTGTGTGTGAAACACTGCCACGTTCAGTTAATGTATTCAAAGAGGAACTGATAGCTGGCGTCCGTGTTTTATAAAGCTGTGTGTGTGTGTGTGTGTGTGTGTGTGTGTGTGTGTGTGTGTGTGGTTGACGTTGAGCTGCATCAGGCAACCTGTTGAAAGTTGCAGCGCTCTTTCTCTACTATAAAAACCGGTTTCTTTGCTGTTACATTCCATGTGAGAGACATACATCTCTACTGCTATTGCGCTTATTCAAGTATGATAGGAATAATTGTTTTGTATAAGGGGTATAATAATAAAAATAACATAGGTTATGGTTTATATATAAAAGTTTTAATAATATCGAAAGCTTTTACAATCAAATCATAAGCTATAAGTTTTTTCTCTCTCTACATAGACACGTTCTATATTCACAAGACAATTATAATTGAGCAAAACATACGCGCTCTCTCTATATACATAACTAAACAAAATAGACACTTTATCTATATAGGCTATATATATATATATATATATATTTACATAATTATACAAAATAATCTTTTCTCTCTCTCGCTTTCTCTCTCTTTTGCAGCCTTGAAGGTTCTCTCTCTCTCTCTCTTTCTCTCTGTCTCTCTCTCTCTCCCTCTATATATGTACACACACACACACACACACACACACACACACACACACACACACACACACACACACACACACACACACACACACACACACACACACACACACACACACACACACACACACACACACACAGACACACACACACACACACACACACACACAAACAGACACACACACACACACACAATTAACAAAATAATAATTACATTTACTACAACCAAAACAAGCCTTATATGTCTAACAATAATAATAATAATAATAATTAATAAATTACAATATTACAATGTTGATGTGTAATATGTTAATAATAACATACTAAATGTAGACACACATCAAATGATAATTAATATGGTGTTAGCTACATGTGTAAAATGGTACACCAAAACCTTGAATTCAACTCTTTTTAGTATTTTAGATAATAACAGAAGTAACACGCTTATAAAGCGCACATCCAGTGGAATTATGCCTTAACCAATTACATTTTTTTCGTCAAAATAATTTTTTAAAACAATTGTTCTTCAGAGTGTAAATTCTCTCCACTCACAAGCACTCAGAATGTTACAGTGGTCACCATATGGTGGTGAACGACATACATCTCCCTCGCATTCGCACAAACACATAACATCGAAACAAGGTTTCTGTAACTATGAGAGAAATCTTTTAAAAAATTTAATTACACATAAAAATTTAACTAACACTTTAATGATTGTTTATCTCAACTTTTTATGTTATAAACCACATACGTTTTTTAATAATTAAAAATAGAATATAATTTCCTAAAATTAATAATACTTGATCAAATACAAAAGAATGTAGACACATCAAATGATAGTTAGTGTGGTATTAAAAAAACATGTATTCTGAATTAAAGTCATTTTGATATCTTAGATAACAACAGACGCGACAACGGTTACGAAGCGGACATCCGCTAGAGTCATGCCTTGACCACTCATATTTTTTTACTAGCGAGGTATACGCTGTACCAGTAAAATTATACATCATATAGTATATCTGATTAACCAGCTTTGTTTTAGCAATTAGCAAATCTTTTATTTGAAGATATTCAATATTATGGTTGTTACAATAACTAATTGATGTTTTGAAGAGTTTGAAAAACTCATTACGAATAAATACTTTCATTTTGTAAATATTCTTTTCGTTTCGTATTGATATCCATCTACTCAGTGTCTTACGATTATTTCTAAAATTATAATCGAATTTAATCATGTTGCATTGACAATATAATCTATTATTACCATTTATTTCTCTGTTTAAAAGTTTTTCTACAATATTAGATCCAAGCAACACCTTGTTCTTTCTCTGAAAATGAATAGTTAACATTAAAAAACGACAAAAAAAATAGAGAAGTCTACTTCATCATTTAAAAACATTTTACTATTAATGTTATTATTACTATTATTATTATAATAAATCAATCCTGTTCTCGTTTATTTGGTCTGGAAAAAAAGAGAAAAAATTAATACATAACCACTTCTGTATAAGTAATTATTAGTGGTACTGAAATATCATACTCACATAATCAATATCCAACTGCACGCTCACTTTCTCGTTCGCCAGCGGAGTGTGTGAGGTTACGCATAGTGATAGGACACAAGGCTTCACAGCTTTCAATTGCTCCTCTGTAAATACGTCACACCATCTTTTAGGTAGGTATACATAGAAAAGTTTATCCTCCGGCTGAGGACAGGCTCCGGTATCTTCCAAATCTACCACAACTGACTCCCCGAATTTCGTTTTCACAAATTTCATGTGAATTATATGATACTTTACTCCTAAAGAAAGACTTGACAAGTCTCTTTTTGGTAAAAAATTTTCAACTGTCTTCGCGTTCGCAACGATTCCTTCCATGGCGAGTACTGATGACTGCACAGGGAAACACTGGCGTATTTATTCTGTTTCCCCCGACCACGTTCCTTCCTTCTAAAGCGTCATCTCCTTCGGTCACGACACCCTACCCCGCACCACCACCGCAACGGTAACGGCTATAATTTTGCTTCCTACCCCACCCCGCGTCGTCACGGGCCACCATCTGCTTTCGGTCACGACCGGACGATGACATCCTACCCCGCACCCCCACACCGCACCCAAAGCCTCACCACCACCCCGCACCTCGCCTACATATTTTGTTCAATTACTTTGTCTGTCGCTCCGCAACGACCGGGTTTCCCCCACCCCACCCCACCCCGCACCACACTCGAGTCCGTCGGTCACGGTCACCCCGCACCCCACCCCGCGTCGTCTCGGGCCACCATCTGCTTTCGGTCACGACCGGTCGTACAACCCAGCCCCCCGTACCCCGCACCCTACATCCCGTGGGAGGCGACTCAACGAGCGCGCTTCGGTCAAGGTCGCCGGCATCCTGTACCCCGCACCTCGCCTACCTCTCGGTCACGGACACCGGCTGCAACCTAGCTCCCTACCCCGCACCACCATCCCACACCTTTACCCCGCACCGCATCGGTCACGGACGTCGGCTTCCTACACCGCACTCCCCACCCCACCCAGCCCTCCGCAACGCGCGTCATCGGTCACGACCGGACGATGACATCCTAGCCCGCACCCCCACCCCGCACCACCAGCACACACCGCATCGGTCACGACAACCCCGCACCCCACCCCGCGCAGCTGCTCCTCGCGAGCGGAGCGCGGCGACAGCGTTACCGGTCACCGGACTGTCTATATAGGGAACCGACTACGCGAAGCCGGCCTCACTCCTTTCACAATGACCGACAGCAGCAGCAGCAGCGGCGGCAGCAACAGCGAACACCGTGCTATCAATGGTAATGTAATTACTATAAAATTTATGATACTTGACAATACACTAAACACACAAACAGTATTATTAGATTACAAACACACGGTTATTGATAAGATTTGTAGCGAAGCCGTTGCATTAAATAATTATATAAAGTGGTATTTAGCAGTTCGTGTATCTTTTAAAAAATTAATAAACACCGAAAATATTTATTGTAATGCGGTATTTAGATCACGTACAGAACTTAAGTCACAGTATGACGATATCGATGAACAGTATTCGATAGCTAGCGAGAAAATAATGGAATCCGTTGACAAATTCACGCGTGACGGAAGCGGGTGGGTCGAAAATGGTGTCGAGTCGGTGGAAATAAATATTACAAAATACAATCCTCTTGTGGGGTCGAGCTTTCTACCTACACCATCGAAATTGTCACAGAGTAAGAAAGGAATTATTAATGTGAAAAATTTAGAAGATGAAAAGTGTTTCTTGTGGTCTGTGCTCGCCGGTATACACCCGATCGCGTGTAACCCGCATCGCGTTAGCCATTACCTTCCGTACGAAGAAGAAATAAACATGAAGGACATACCTTATCCCGTCGCAGTCAATAAGATAAAACGTTTTGAAAAATTAAACGAAAACATATCCGTTAACGTTTTTGGCTACGAAGGCGAGGTATATCCTTTACGTATTACTGAACACCGCGGTCGAAAGTACCACGTAAACCTACTGCTACTGTCCGACGCGAACACTACTCACTACTGCCTCATACGGAACCTTTCGCGTATGCTTTCGTCGTTGTCAAAACGAAACGACGCTTCGTTTTACTGCAACTACTGTCTACACCGATTTTCGGACAATAAAGATACTAACGCGGCGCGAAAACGAGTTGAAGAACACGAACGCAACTGTTCTCAGCATGCAGTACAGAAAGTAAAACTTCCTGACGAGAACGAAAAGTGGATGTATTTTAAAAACTTTTCACTTTGTCACCGCGTACCTTATACGGTATACGCTGACTTCGAATCGTTTATTGTTCCGACCACCGGTAAAAACGTGGCACATCATATACCAGCCAGTTTCTGCTATGTGATAGTTGACTGGATGGGAAACGCTGTCAAGGAACCTGTAATATACCGCGGTAAAGACGTGGTGGACACGTTCCTTCGTGTGCTTTTAGTCGACGTTCAACGACTCGATAGAAAGTTTAATAAACCGATCCAAATGACAGCGGCCGATGAACGGTCATTCCGAAACGCTACGCACTGTCATCTGTGCAAGCAGCCGTTAACGGACGACACGGTTCGAAACCATTGCCACATAACGGGAAACTATTTAGGCGCTGCTCACAATGCGTGTAATATAAATTACAAAATACCAACACACGTTCCGGTTTTTTTCCATAATTTAAGTGGCTATGACTCGCATCATTTGATGCAAGGTTTCGGAAAGTACAAGGAAGATGAAATAACGTGTATCGCTACTACAACCGAACGTTACATCTCCGTTACACTCGGTCAGCTCCGGTTTCTCGATTCTCTGCGGTTCATGAACGCGTCACTTGAAAAACTCGTCTCCAACTTATCCGCGGATAAATTTAAAATCCTTAATCAATTTTACACGCGTAATGTTAATTTACTGTTGCGTAAAGGCGTGTACCCTTACGAATACGTTACGGACGATTCAAAATTTGACGAGAGGCAGTTACCGGACCGCGAACATTTTTACAACGGGTTGACAGAGTCGGATATAAACGAAGAAGATTACGCGCACGCTCGAGCGGTTTGGTCGGCTTTCGACATGCAAACGTTCGGTGATTATCATGACCTTTATTTAAAAACGGATGTACTACTGCTTGCTGATGTATTTGAAAACTTTCGAAACATGAGCCTACAGTACTACGAACTCGATCCGTGTAACGTTTTTACCACCGCCGGTTTAGCGTGGAACGCGATGCTGAAAATGACAGGAGTTAGGTTAGAGTTACTCCGCGATATAGACGTACACCTGTACATCGAAAGAGGTATCCGTGGCGGCTTAGCAGCAATTTCTAGTAGGTACGCCAAGGCCAACAACCCGTACATTCCCGATTATGACGCAAGCAAGCCGCATAACTATTTACTTTACCTCGATTGTACCAACCTGTACGGAACGGCTATGACACAGCCTTTACCACTGTCCGGTTTTCGATGGTTGGAACGTACAGTGATCGATACGTTGAACGTGCACACGTTACGCGACGATGGTGACACCGGTTATATCCTGGAAGTCGATCTGGGGTATCCACATTACCTACACGACTTACACAGTGACTACCCTTTAGCACCTGAAAAGCGTACTATTACGGACAGTATGCTTTCACCGTACTGCTATCGCATGAAGCTGTTAAAAGACTTTGTGTGCAGTAACGGTAAGGTAGAGAAACTGATAACGTCCCTCGAGGACAAGACAAAATACATTGTTCATTACAGAACATTGAAACTCTACCTCGAACTAGGAATGGAGTTGAAAGCGATTCACCGTGTGTTAGCATTCACACAGTGCGTATGGTTGAAACCTTTCATCGATTTTAATACGGAGCGACGAAAGGAAGCCAGAAACACCTTTGAAAAAGACTTTTTTAAGTTAATGAATAACGCACCGTACGGAAAATCGTTGGAAAACGTACGGAAGCGAATCGATTTCAAGTTAGTTCCAAACGAGAAGAAACTTCACAAACTAACCGCTAACCCCAGGCTACAACATTTTTTCATCTATAACGAGGACCTGGTAGGTCTCACGATGAAAAAAATATCCATTACACTGAACCGACCTTTGTACGTTGGGTTCAGTGTATTGGATATTAGTAAGCTGATTATGTATCGGTTCCATTACGGATTCACGATGAATACGTACGGGTCACGTGCACGTCTATGTATGACGGACACTGACTCTCTGTTGTACGACATTCGCACCGACGATGTGTACAAAGACATGGAGGAGCATCTCGAACTCTTTGACACGTCGGAGTACCCTAAGGCACATCCGTGCTATAGTGAAACAAACAAGAAAAAGTTGGGTACTTTTAAAGACGAAACAAATGGAATACCGGTACTTGAATTTGTCGGGTTGCGCGCAAAATGTTATTCATTCGTTACGGCAAACGATAAAGAGAAAAAGGTAGCGAAAGGTGTGCCACGTTCCGCGATAGCTACACAGTTGAAACATCAACTTTATAAACAATGTGTAAAGACCACTTCTCAAACTTATACTACGGCGCAGACTATCCAAAGCGAAAAACATAACATATACACAAGAAAGCTTACAAAATTATCGCTGTCACCATACGATGACAAACGATATGTCTTGGATGACGGTGAAACAACACTGGCGTACGGTCATTATAAACTCTGTCAACCCAGACGCGAGATAATTCAGCAAGCGAGAAAATCCGTTATAAATTATGCGTTCGATATACGTTGATATAAGACTCGCTTGCAGGAGCAACACACTGTCAGTAACGACGATGAAGTCGGTGAGGTTCAGTGAAAACGTAACGGTATATCTCGTACCAAAATTTTGCGATTCGCGTTTCGGGTGGCGATATGGAAAACGTACGCAAAACTATTGCAAAGGAATTGCACAGACCGGTGAGAAGGAACTTTCCCAGACGTGCGGTGGAGGTGAAGGGGTTACACGATCTCTACCAAGCGGATTTGGTGGAAATGATACCGCATGCCAAGTTGAACAAGGGGTACAAATATCTAATGACGGTAATAAACGCATTTAGCAAGTATGCATATGCGATTCCCTTAAAAACTAAATCGGGTGTTGAAGTAGCACATGCTCTCGAACCAATAATTGTAAAAAATAAAATGAAATACCTGCAAACGGATAAGGGGAAAGAGTACTTTAACACTACCGTACAAGCTTTACTAAAGAGATTCAACGTCAAACACTATTCAACGTATAGCGAGAAGAAAGCGTCCATCGTAGAGCGATTTAATCGTACGTTGAAAACGAACATGTACCGCGCGTTCAGCGAGCAAGGCCATTATCGGTGGTTGTCGCTTTTGCCTAAACTGGTGATGGAATACAACGACAGAGTGCATAGAACTATAGAGATGAAGCCGCGACAAGTCGACAAGAGCAACGAGCAAATTGTGTTGGAACGAATAAGAAAAAATATCGTACCGCGGAAAGTGAGCAAGAAACATAAGTTTAAAATAGGCGATCGAGTGCGTATCAGTAAATACAAAATCACATTCGCTAAAGGTTATACACCAAACTGGACGAACGAGATATATACAGTGCACAGAGTTCAGCCAACCGTACCGGTTACGTACTTGTTGAAAGATCACACGGGTGACGTTGTGGAAGGTGGGTTTTATGAACAAGAATTGAGTAAAACCAGCGTTGGTGATGTGTATCTCGTTGAAAAAATATTACAACGTAAAGGTGATCGCGTGCGAGTGCGCTGGCTCGGCTTTGACGGTAAACACGATTCGTGGATACATAAAAAAGATCTGATATAATAACATTACCACAGTATTTAACCGAACGTAAACGAGTTAAGATGAAGATTGAACAACAATCGTTAAAGTTAAATGTTAAGAACGTAGACTCTGCTAAGTACAACGGTGAAGTTGCATATAATAAACACAGTCCACTGTTTCCAAACACAGTTCGATGTATCGTGTGCGGCGGGTCATGTAGCGGGAAGTCAAACGTTGCCTTTAACATGTTATTCGATTCAAACGGACTGCGATTTCAGAACCTGTACGTGTTCTCCAAATCGTTATTTCAACCAAAATATCGTATGTTGGAAGACGTTTTTAATGCTCTCGCTGACGAAGGAATGATGTACTTCACATACAGTGAAAACGATGAAGTACCACCTCCGCACGAAATTGTACCTAATTCAATCATGTTGTTCGATGATGTGGTATGTGAACGGCAGAATAACATACGAAAATATTTCGCTATGGGACGGCATAGCGGTGTGGACACTTTGTACCTTTGTCAGACGTACAGTCTGGTGCCAAAGCAACTGGTGCGTGATAATGCCAATTTCTTGGTTTTTTTTCAGGCAAGATGATCTCAATTTACGTCACGTTTACAACGATCACGTTAACACAGATATGAAATACGAAGAGTTCAAAGCGATGTGCGCCGAAGCGTGGAAGGATCGTTACGGATTCATAGTCATCAACAAGGACTCACCGATAAACGCGGGTAGATACAGAGTGGGTTTCGATCGTTTTATACATAAATAGAATAGTTTGTGCGAGAAAGTCATCAGTGTCAAGATGGATGACAAGCAATTGACACATGAAATCGATGCAATTAGCGATAACATAAGACAAAAGTATCGCGCGTTGAAACATGACATCAGAGAGAGCGATGAAGCGTTAACGAGAAAGTACAAACCTCTTTTGGAACCGTTAACCCAGATTTCGGAAAAGTTGAATGTCTCCGGTGATAAAATTAAAAAAATAAATGTTGAAGATGAAGATACGAAGACAGCTGTCGAGATGACACCACCACCATCACAACCTCGATTCCTTAGAACGGAAGTGTTGGCACAAACTCCTGATGTCGAAACATCGAACGTGACTCTTGAAGAGTTTTTAGCAACACCCGAAGGTCGACAGGAAGCACAAGAATACGTTGAACACTCTGTCGAAGGTCCGCTCGCGAGGAAATACTTACTACTCGCTTTATCTGATGATTGAGACAAAAAGATGGATCATACGTACGGTATCCGTAACGTTGCAGACAAATGGATGGTGGGAAATTCGGTGTTGGAGATCAATCAAGACGACAGCTTCTACATAGCTGGAAAACGATACAGGGGTACACCGGGTCTCTACGAACTTATGTTTATGAAAGAACCCAACAAGAGCGTCTATGATGAAAACGATTTAGCAGCGTACAAATCTATACTGTCGGACACTAACGCACATAAACATTATCATTTACCCGGTGCTAAAATAAATACAAACAAAGGTGTAAAGTACAGAGAGATAATCGCCCGATTGTTCCCACCGCGCAGCGGACGTGGTATCGATTACGTACACTGGAACGATCCCAACAAACTGGTTGAACGGTTGAGACTGCTGGTAAGTTCAAAACGCGCCGGTCACACCGGACACGACAACGAAATCATCTCCGTTGTGGAGGAATTACGTGAAGCCAACATTATCGTATAAATTTTATGAACGTCGATGTAACAACTCATTGACGTCAACACTGTCAACATGTGCGGGTTAGATTTGACACCTGACTTTGAAGTCGAAAACGAAAGACTGAAAACCTTTACATCATGGCCTGTGCATTTTATCAGTCCAACCGCTATGGTTGCCGCAGGCTTTCATTACACAAATGAAATTGACAGGGTTCGATGTTCATTTTGCGGTATAGAAATCTTTCGTTGGAAAGAGGGTGACGATCCGATTGTGTTACACACGCGATGGTCACCACAGTGTCGTTACTTAAAACGGTTAGCACATCATTTGTAGCGTGCAGTCGTACAATGGTTGTGGACAAGTTCGGGAGACATCAAAGCGCCGTGAGCGTGCGACGAGAAACAAAAAGACAATTACGCGATACTGTAGGATTTAAGATTACGAATGATGGGCATATAGATGTTGAAAACAAAAAGATCCGCAATCTGAACGAACCGGATGCAGCAAAGGATGCTGTATCTCTGACTTATATGCAAACACATTGTCTGCTACTCGATGATGAACGTAAAAGCGTGGACGTTAAAGGGTGTAGATTGAAAAATGTTGATACTCCTGTAGACGTTAAAGACGTAGTCAACAAATATTACGTTGATGACAACTGTATACAACACTCGAGTCAAGAGAGAGGTGAGGTCATCGATGCACGAGATCGATGGGTAATCAACGTTCGAAGTCCGGAACAAGCGACCGATGCGGTTAACAAATACTATGTAGACTCGAACGTCATTAAAAAAGTATCGAACAGCTATTTGTTTCGGCAGAGCTGGTTGTCGGGAGTGAGTTCACCGATTTTTGGAGATGACGCGGTTAACGTAAAATACATGTTGCAGAACACCGTTAGCTTGGGCGAAGATGGTGTTTTCAAAGCAGCGGAAAAGAGAATAACAGACGTAGCGGATGGTTTTGCGGAGAGCGATGCTGTTAACTTACAACAATTAAATGACGTGAGACGATACGTAAAGAGCGAGATGTATAAAGTCGTTAAAACATTTCAGTATCAACTGGATTACTACTTATTGAAATTGTCTAAGCCACGTAGTTCAGAAGACGAGTGGACACTCGACACGAAGGAAATAAGAAGGTTAATAGATGAATACGATAAAAACATAGAAGAGAAAGACTGGAGATCGGTTTACGATGTACAACAACGTTAAGAGGAAAAAGGGGTGGGGCGTCGGAAACGTGCTTAAAAACGTTGTACCGTCCGTTGTTTCGTCAGTTATCAATCGAGCGGTGGACGCACTACCTGTCGAATTACATCTGCCGGGTTACAGATTCTGTGGACCGGGCACGAAACTCGAAGAAAGATTAGCGCGTGGTGATCGTGGAATGAATCAACTAGACGAAGCCTGTCGCGAACACGATATCGCTTACGCTCAATACAAAGACAACGAAAGTAGACGTATTGCAGATCGTAAACTCGCGGAAAAAGCGTGGGGACGGGTAAAGGCTTTGGATTCGGGTATCAGCGAACGAGCTTATGCGACAGCAGTTGCAGCGGCCATGAAAGCAAAATCAGCAATAGGAAGCGGTCGACGTCGTAAAAATAAAAAGAATGTGAGTAGTCGTGGTCGTGGTGCTGGTGGTGGGATGAAGAAGAGGAGGAAGAGAACTGTCCGAACCGCTAGGAAAAAGAAGAGAACTGCGTCCGGATTGTATCTACGTCCGTACCGAAAAAACTAATTCACATACCGCTCCGCCCGTTGTCCGAAGATGAATTACGTGTATACGCAAAAAAGCTAAACATACCGTATTTTAGAGGTGTTTACATGCGTAACGCATTACCGGATACAGCGCCGTGGAAGAACGAAAGCGTCATCGTAAATTTGGACGACGAGAGCGGACCGGGAACCCACTGGGTATGTTACAAGAAGCGTGGAAATCGAGTACACTATTTTGACGGGTTCGGTAATTTACGTCCACCTCTCGAGCTGATGCAATATTTTGGTGATACAGCCGACGTTCGTTACAACTATGAACGGAAGCAACCTCCTAACACGGTCATCTGCGGTCATTTATGTTTAGACTTTTTATCGTCTTCTGATCAGTAAACTTCAGCATGTCGTCGCTAACGGTCACCGTGACGGGTACCGACGCTGCGAATCTCGTGTGTAACTTTTTCCCACCTCTCGAGTTATACGGTGAATGGTACGTTGGACTATTGGGTTTTACATCGTATAATTCAATACCAAACGTTACTGAAGGAAAAAATAATGCATTTCCAGTAAAAATTTCCAAGGATCAGTGGTCCGTCATCAAGTTGCCTACCGGCACCTACGAAATCAGTGATATCGAAACGTATCTGCAGAAACAGTTAGGCGAGAGAACAATCAGTTTACGTCCAAACAACAACACATTAAAGTGTGAAATTTACTGTAAGCATGTCATCGACTTTTCGCATACACCGAATACCATTGCAAGTATGTTAGGATTCAAGGAGAATCAGCAGCTGGAAGCGTATATAACACACGAGTCGAACGTACCCGTTGACATAATCAAAGTTAACACCGTTCACGTACGGAGTAATATCGTACAGGGTGCGTACAAGGACGGCCAGGACCAGCACACGTTGCATTCGTTTTATCCGACCGTGGCACCAGGTTTCAAAATAGTTGAAACACCGACAAACGTAATATACTTACCGGTAAACGTACAACGTGTAGACAACATAATTTTGTCTCTCGTTGATCAGGACGGGGATTTAGTCGATTTTCGCGGTGAAGTTATCACGATACGACTGCATCTGAAAATATGGGATTGTATTTCGGACAAACGTCACCTGTAAAAAGGGAGTGTGTACGAAAGAAACATGGTAGTCGGTGTTCAACGTTGAAGCGATTGACATCAAGGAACAAGCGTTTCTTACTTTCACTTGGATTCAAATTATACGATTAAAATAATGTCGGGTGAAATTCTAGCTATCGAACGAGGAGCGGCTTTCGATAACAGAATCGTTGAGTTCGAATATCGTACGCACGCACCGTATGCTTCCACCCGATACGGTAACAACGATGAAATACGTATACCCATCCAACAACAGGATGTTTTCACTTTACCGGCGGAGAGTTTTCTGTACATCGAAGGAACATTGACCAAGGTTAACGCTACCGACACAGCGTTGAACGTGAAATTAATCAACAATGCAATGGCTTTCTTGTTTGAGGAGATCCGTTACGAAGTGTGCGGTGTGGAAGTGGATCGTACAAAAAACGTTGGAATTACGAGCACTGTGAAATTGTTACTATCGAGCAATGAGCATGAAAGAAAGCATCTAATCAATGCAGGATGGGTGACGACAACCGACGAGTCGTTGACAGTACACGAGAGTACCGGTGATTTTACGTTTTGTCTTCCGTTGAAAATGCTACTCGGTTTCAACGAAGACTATACACGCATCATGCTGAACGTTAAGCAAGAATTGATTCTGTTGCGTACCTCTACCGATCAGAACGCAATGGTGCTAAAAGAATCGGGTCCAACTGCAAACGGTAATCTCGTAATAAACAAAGTACACTGGAAGATGCCCTATGTGCGCGTGTCAAACAAGTACCGAATACCGCTATTGGAGCACATCGAGGAGGATCATGAACTAGTGATGCCGTTCCGCAGTTGGGAATTGCACGAGTATCCCGTTCTACCGACGACAAATCGACATTCGTGGACCTTGAAGACATCGTCACAGTTGGAAAAACCTCGGTATGTAATATTAATATTTCAGACGGATAGGAAGAACAATATAGCGAAAAACGCGTCGGAATTTGATCACTGCAATTTAACGAATGTCAAGCTTTTTCTGAACGATAAATACTATCCGTACGATAACCTGAACCAGGATATCGATAAAAAACGTTACGCCCTGTTCTACGACATGTATACACGTTTCCAAACATCATACTACGACCGTCGCAACAGAACGCCTCTTTTGACACCTAATGAATTTATAACGAAAGCACCGTTGTTTGTCATCGATTGTTCCAGACAAGAAGAACCAATCAAGTCGTCTGCCGTTGATGTGCGTTTAGAATTTGAATCCAGTAACAATTTTCCAGATAAAACCACCGCTTACGCTTTGATTATACACGATAGGATAGTACAGTACACAGCGTTGTCGAATACTGTTCATCGTTTGTCATAAAAAAACTTGTTCTCCCCTCTACTAGTTTATAAAGATAGGTATTAGCGATCTCTACATAACAACAACCTCAGTCCTTTTCAACGATGGAAGGTGACTGTGACAACAGCAGCAGCAGCCATTGTGAGTATAACGTTTACTTGTCTCTTGCATATCCAATCAACTCGTACTCTAAGTTCGTTACCGTCGGACTGTATAAAGAACTCAACTATGAACCGGGTGTTTTGTTTACAAACGGAAAAAAGAAACGTATATTACTTGACTTTTCTGAGTGGAATTACTTGTTGATCTTTCGTGAACAGTTACTATCCAGTATGTTATTGTACGAAGAAGGTGAAAACCGTGAAAAGAAGAAGAGTGTGATGATCAGTCGTAACTTTGGGAAAACGTTTGTTCGGATTAAAGGTAGTAAGACCGAAAAATTTGTTTTCACAGAACCCGAGTGGATCCGTTTTGGTTGTTTATTAACAGTATTAAAGAAATATCTTGTTCGCTTGTTTTATGATCAAGATCACTTCAAGTCGTACATTAATCAGGTAGTAGCCAAGGGGTGTTATGTACCACCATCCTTCTTTTTCCCCTCGTTTTTTCGATTGGAAAGCAGTCGTCACGACCAACAGCTAACATTTGATCGTCTTTACGATGAACTGGTATTGGAAGGAAAAGTAGAGGGGGAATTTGAAAAAATTAACGTACTCGATGCGGACATGTGTCACTCGGAAAAATGAACTTGAATAGGACGGTTATTGCCGAGTTTGAAGCGTTTCGCGGTGACAAAAATGAATATGTAATCAAAGAGTTCGTTACAGTTGATATAACAACCGGACGTTTTGTTATCGTGTTGTTCGCTCCACCATACGAAAGTGCACGACTGCACCAGAAATTCCGAAAAATCAATGACTGGTTGGAAACACATTATCACAGGATACGATGGAACGATGGTAATGTACCGTACAAGAATATGGTACGCATCGTTGCAGACATTTTTTCAGATTATCCTGTTGTCTATACAAAAGGGTTTGAGAAGGCAAATTTCTTACGACAGTTGTATCACCATGGTGAGGTGATTGACTTAAACGATATTCAAGCACCTGTAGTTCCTAGATCCTTTGTACCCATCATACAATGTCCTGTTCCTCATCGTCAACCCGTTACCACTCCCCCCTTACACTGTGCATTACGCAAAGCTTTGTTTTATGCAGAATGGTTGCGGCAACGAAATAAAATATAGTCGGTTGTGAACATGTTTTCATCGTGGTGTTAGTGTGAATGCTACGTGACAGAAATGTCCATAAACGTAGAATTAGGTACCGTAGTGTGTGCGTGAATGTTAACCTTGACTACGTCACTGTCGCGGTAGAAATACTCATAAACGTAGTCCTGGTAGTTCGAGACGGGTCACTGGCACGGTAGATATACCTGTAAACTCGTCAAGAACCAGTATGGGTGTGAAAATTACTCATTACGGTACAGCAAATGTGAATACGCATCATGTATGAACAACATATTCACCCGATTAAAAAAATAAAAAAAATAAATAAAAAAGTAAATAAAAAAATATGTACTGCTTTTACACATTGGCTTAGCATTGCATAATGTATCTTTATTATTATCTACCACTGTACTAGTCAATAGTACAGCGATAGATAACGTGGAGTAGGCCTCCTTTACGAATCTGTAAAGTTGGGGAAACCACGTTAAAAAAAGCGTAGCAGGCTCTCATTCGCCTCCCTCAGGCTGCTAGGAAGAGGATGAGAGGTAAAAAAATAAAAGTATAACGAAATGTTTATTTATTTAATAATAAATAAACTTATATTGTGCTTTTATGATTTTACACATAGGACGACAGTAGATATCACTCGTCCACCTCATGGTTACAAGTAAGAGATGAGAAGTATAAGTACAGAAATAATTACAGTTAAGCGATAACGGCCCCTTGGTGTAGTGGATGCACGCCGGTTTGGTGTACCGGAGGTCCCGGGTTCAAATCCCGGAGGGGCCGTAATTTATTTTTATGTAAAAATTAATATCCAATGACATACCATTGTTACAGTTGAACACATGCGTCATGTGGTCGTACATTCCGGTGTTAAAATTTCGGACACCAAAAATTTCGGGTAACCCCATCCGTTGATTTAAACATTTCGGGTACTAAATTTCAGACACCAAAAATTTCGGGTACCCCCATCCGTTGATTTAAACATTTCAGACATCACGCGCCCTCTACGTCGTCGTCGAACCAGCTATCATATCCACCCAGCCTCCTGTTTCGTCGTAACCAGTGTTTTATACATGCGTCATGTGGGCGTACCCACAAATTTCGGGTACCCCCATCCGTTGTTTTAATCATTTAGGGTACCAAAATTCTGACATTAAAAAAATGTCGAGAGAGAACGATTATTTTGTTACATCAAAATAAACCAGAACGCGGAAGTGTTTTAACATTCGGACACCAGCTGCCAGGGCCTCTGTCATGAACTGGAACCCGGTTAGTGCGTACCCACAAATTTCGGGTACCCCCATCCGTTGATTTAAACATTTCGGATAACGGTACCCGATGCCCCCAAAATTTCGAGTAACGGTACCCGATGACATAGCCTCTGCGCGTCCGGGCAACCGCCGAATTCCGGGTACCCCCATCCGCTACACATTGTTTTCGGCTACCAAATTTTGAACATGCAGAAACCACGGCCTCCGTGACGTCTTGAAACAGGTTTTAGCCATGCGGACGCCAGCGACTTGAGCCTCTGTATGACGTCATGAACTGGTACACGGAAGTGTTTCAGTCACACATACACACACATACACACACACACACACACACAAAACAGTGACGTCACATGGACAGCTCGGACACCAGCTGCCAGTGCCTCTATGACGTCATGAACTGGAACCCGGCAGTGTTTTCAACTGGAACCCGGAAGTGTTTTCTAACGCTCAGTTTCCCTCTACTGAAATAGTTATCGCCTGCAGGCATATTCAAGTTTACTAACGAAATTAACAATGCTATGAGACACTCACATTAAAAATGTTTGTATAACAGAAAAATCATTAATTATCCACTCTCTAAGTGCGTACACATTATGATTTGTACACTGTGTAGAAGAAGAAGAATTGCAATGTGTAAGCCATAACGTACCGGGAATTAGATATGGTACGTCTTTTGGGCAACCAATGTCATCAAGATTTATTATATGATTATGAATTATTTTCGATTCTAAAAAACGTTTTTTCTCAAGACCCTTCACAAACACATATTTATATATGTTCGTATACGTTGTTAACACTGAAACAAGATTGTCGTACGGTGTCTCTCCTTCATCACATCTCAGCCCATAATAGTTTGTCGTTAACCAACAGTTGGTTCTAGTGTATTTCGAATTCGTAACGACTGTAGCAGGCGGGGCGAAAACCCAATGTCTGCATGCAAAACGTGTTACGTCCATAACCGACAACTCCTTTACTATATAATTGCCGTTGTCATCATAAAAGCAGTGAAAGTCAATTATTACAGCAGCGTTTTCCATTATACTATAAAAAAAAGAAACCACAGATTACAAACTAATATTTATAAACACAAAGATCGTTACAATAATGATAATAATACACAAACTTACGTTTACTGCCGACCGAACTGAAGCGTGGAGAGAGAATAACTAACGATATCACAGTGAGAATTCTTTTGTTTTTAACAGATGGTGTAACGTGGAATTTTAGCAGGAGGGGGAGCAGAGTCGCCGTCGGCAATTAATTTGGCACGTACGCGAGATTTTAATAAAACAATTATCAGTTTTAAATAATAATTTTCGGAAACAACACACGACTTAAAAAATATAGTTTACCTTGTGGTATAAAATTCATACTATTAAATTGTCTCTCTCTCTCACACACATTTCTGATTACTATACAACTAACTGCATGTATGTTCAGAGGGTTATACCGAAATAAACCATTGTGTGTATTCGCTAAATCCTCCTTTCACTTTCTAATATGACACATGCCACTCATTAGTTGCACCACCGGAAGTAATTATGGATTGGAAAGTATTCATTTACAAAACAAACACCGGCTTTCCCCTACCACCAGAGACCAATATATACTCAACAAATTTAACGATAATTTCTCATTGACCTGCTTGCGTGCACTGATAAATCTATTACGACATTTTTAATAGTTGGAAGACTGTTTGTGCATCTCAGTATACGCAAGTTCCTGTGTGTAGTCAACATACGCTAGTTTTGGTGAATGAGCATAATTTATTGTATGTAAAGATTTTATTTAAACGTAAAAATTATTTGCATTAAAACATTATTTAATACATGTATGTGTATGTTCAAATCACAATTTATGAAATATATTCTTACCGTATTTTTTATATTACACTTCTAATTGAAGATATATATTTGAATTTAATACATGTGTGTGTAAGCGTGTGCGTATGATCAAATTACAATTTTCTGAATATATTCTTAACGTACTTTTATTCTTAACACACTTCTAATTGAAGATATATATTTGAATTTAATACATGTGTGTGTGTGTGATCAAATTACAATTTTCTGAAATATATTCTTACTGTACCTTTTATATTACACTTCTAATTGAAGATATATATTTTTAGGTATAACTGAATTTTATCGGTTTCACACTGACTGCTTGCGTGCGTTGATAAATCTATCTCAGCAGTTTTTTTTTAATAGTTGAAAGACTGCTTGAATTATTGTGCGTCTCAGTATACACAAGTTCCTGTGTGTGTGTAGTCAACATACGCTAGTTTGGTGAGCATAATTTATCAAGTGCATTATTTATTGATTTAATACATGTATGTGTATGTGTGTGTGTGTGTGATCAAATTATTATTATTATCTGAAACAGAACAGTATATATAGATTCGAGTGGTATGTAAGACGCTGTTATATGTTACTAGTAAAAATTATTTGCATTAAAACATTATTTACTGAATTTAATACATGTATGTGTATGTTCAAATCACAATTTCTGAAATATATTCTTACCGTATTTTTTATATTACACTTCTAATTGTAGATATATATTTGAATTTAATACATGTGTGTGTATGTGTGTGTGTGTGTGTGTGGGTGATCAATTTTCTGAAATATATTCTTACTGTACCTTTTATATTACACTTCTAATTGAAGATATATATTTTTAGGTATAACTGAATTTTAGCGGTTTCACACTGACTGCTTGCGTGCGTTGATAAATCTATCTCAGCAGTTTTTTTAATAGTTGAAAGACTGCTTGAATTATTGTGCGTCTCAGTATACACAAGTTCCTGTGTGTGTAGTCAACATACGCTAGTTTGGTGAGCATAATTTATCAAGTGCATTATTTATTGATTTAATACATGTATGTGTATGTGTGTGTGTGTGTGTGTGTGTGTGTGTGTGTGTGATCAAATTATTATTATTATCTGAAACAGAACAGTATATATAGATTCGAGTGGTATGTAAGACGCTGTTATATGTTACTAAAATCATAGCAAATATTTTCATTCTAGGTCTAAGCGTACATGTATTATGTACAAATTGATATATAAACGTTTAAGATACTGCTTCTGTATGGAAGTCATCTATAAATATCAAGTCAGTGCGACACAACGTAATTGGACCTAACATGATTCATACCAACGTGTGCGCTCGTTGTGTGCGTCTATGCGCGCGTTGCGTGTTTGGTTACGTTGCGTATGCGTGTGTGTGTGTGTGTGTGTGTGTGTGTGTGTGCGCGAAAATAAACTTAATTTTCTCGATCTAGCAAATAGTTGGTCTAAGCGTACATGTATTATGTACAAATTGATATATAAAACGTTTAAGATACACTAACATAATACCAGCGTTTTAACAGTACCTTTTGTTTTTCAGTATTAATTCATTCTCACTCTCTCTTGAAGATCATGGCTAACCTTCAGCAGGAACGTGGGGAGGAGCAGACTGAACAAGGTAAAAAGTTCAATACCAATTGTCACAGTTAAGAAATTATTTTTGTAATTATGTAGTGTGCAAACTTGCTGATGCGAATTAACGTTTGAGTCATACTATGTCTATTGGTGTGTGTATGAAAAGTCTCACTCTTAACATCGTTTAGAAATTGACATGTAGATGAAAATGTTTCATGTTCCTTCATAGGTTTGTCACCTTCTTTCCAATCAACTAATTCAATTCCACAACAAAAGCATTTAACTCTATCGTCTACGAATGACATACTATGTCCACAAACATCGAAATTTCTAGGGTAGAAGTAGAACCCCGCAAACGCTAACTCGTCGGGGCTGATAAACGTCACTTCCCAATACTTGAATGATTTTATTCTTTCACTTTCAATACTAAAATCAGGAGTAGCCGACATCTTTACGGTTTGTAATAAACTGACATATTACCCCGACGAGTGTTATGTATTTACTACAAACATGAATTTGTGTACACGTTATTTATCATTCCTATTGGTTAATAATACTCATGTTTCTATTGTTTCAGTTGTGACTCGGTTTTATATCGAGAGGAACAGTAGTGTCCGAGGGTGCATCACAACTTTCGACTACCTTCCAGTGAACGTCAACGCGTCGGATCATGACATAGTATTCGTGATGACCGAGGCACGTCCTTTATTGCTTGAGGATATTCAGGCAGAGCAGGCACGTTTACGCAATATCAAGTGGCATATTGCGTGCAGGATACGTTTTACCAAAACCGTGGTAGATGGTGACAGTGGTGAGGAGAAAGAGGTAACGAAAGACGCCGTCTTCCACGGACGTTGTCGCACGTTGCTCGCGGACGACAGCGACGAGTTGAATTGTCTACTCGATGAATCCTACGATAAAATCTTCAATAGCATATCTAATTTTACCCGTGACGGGAGCGGATGGTCGGTGGATGCTGTACTGAAGCTGGAACTGGTTGTTGGACGGTACCAGCCTCTAGCAGCGTCCTTCTACCTTCCAACCCCGCAAAAACTCACACTCACCAAGGCAGTAGTCAACATCAAGAACCCCCGAGACGAAATGTGTTTTCTGTGGTCTGTTCTAGCCCACATACACCCTCAACAACAACACAAAGACTGTGCTTCAAAATACATCCCATTCATAAACACATTAAATATGTCCGGTATCGAGTACCCTGTTTCGTTAAAGTCCATTTCCAAATTTGAAGCACAGAATCCTAACATTTCTATAAACGTTTTCGGCTATGATATAGAAGACAATATCAAAAATGAATCAAAAAATGAGGTTTACCCTCTGAGAATTACCCCGAATAAAGACAGGTCGCATCACGTTAATCTTTTGCTTCTGACCGATACAAATAGCCGAAAACATTACTGTCTTATCAGTAACATGAGTAGATTGTTATCATCCCTAACACAACACAACGGTCAATCATTTTACTGCGACTACTGCCTGCATCGTTTCGCCACCGAACATGGTCTGTCCGATCATCTCCCCTACTTCACACCTTACGGCGAGCAGAAAACCAAAATGCCCACGGAGGAGGAGAAGTTTATGTCCTTTAAAAATTACGCGCACTATCTTAAAGTACCCTTCACCGTCTACGCCGACTTCGAGTCCCTCATCACTCCGCTTCAATCGTGTTCACCTGGTAACAACGTCCCGACGACAGTGCACGAGTTAGGTGAATTCTACTCCGTCGATAGCAGCGGTGCCCGTCAGAAAATAACTTCCCCTCCTGTATCGTCCACATCATACGAAGCGATGCATATTCCGTCAGGTTTCTCCTATGCTATCGTCGATCACACGCACAGCCTTTGGAGAGAGGCTAAAGTTTATCGGGGTGAAAACGTTGTAGACACGTTCTTCTCGTGGTTGATGAAAGACGCCGAGGATATGATGAAGGTAGTACGACATAACGTACAATTAATTATGTCCGATGATGACAATGTTGCGTTCACTAACGCCGCCGTTTGTCATTTGTGTGAGCGCCCTTTGACAGACGATGACAAGGTACGCAATCATTGCCATCTTACGGGGAAATTCTTGGGAGCAGCCCATAATAGCTGTAATCTGAGCTACAAGATGCCTCGTCATATCCCCGTCTTCTTTCGCAACCTTCGTGGCTACGACTGTCACCATTTAATGCAGGGTTTGGGGAAATATAAGGACGAACGCGTATCCTGCATCGCGACATCCAGTGAGCGTTACGTGTCGTTCTCCCTGGGTCCCTTGCGTTTCGTAGACTCCTTTCAATTTCTTAATCGCTCTCTGGACACACTCGTTACCAATCTGTCCGCGTCCGGGAGCCAATTTCCTTTGCTTAGAGAGGAAATGCTTAGACGGGGTTTCGATGAACAGACCAATCTGCTCGTACGCAAGGGGGTATACCCATACGAGTACGTTGACAGTATTGATCGGTTCAACGAAACAAGTCTACCCGCTCGTGAACACTTTGATAACCGGTTGATGGAATCATCTATTTCGGACGCAGATTTCGAGTACGCACAAAACGTGTGGAGTGCATTCAATCTGCGTACGTTTGGAGATTACCATGATTTGTATTTGTTGACAGACGTAATGCTGCTGGCCGATGTCTTTGAAAGTTTTCGAGACATGGCCTTACGCGATTACTGCTTGAACCCATGTCATTTTTACTCGCTTCCCGGACTCGCTTGGAACGCGATGCTAAAAATGACCGGGGTCGAATTAGAACTGTTGACAGAAATAAATCTGCATCTGTTCCTCGAGTCTGGGATTCGCGGAGGCTGCGCGATGATATCCAACCGTCATGCAGTCGCTAACAATCCTTTGATTCCAGATCAGTACGATGTTTCGAAACCGACCTTCTGCATTCTGTATACGGACTGTAACAATTTATACGATGCAGCCATGTCGCAACCACTCCCTTACGCAGACTTCCGATGACTCGATCGTAACGAAATCGAGTCCTTGGACGTACGTAATGTGAGTGATGATGCTGACATCGGGTACATCCTCGAAGTCGACCTACACTATCCTAATACCTTACACGACCTGCATTCCGACTACCCGCTTGCACCTGTGCGCCAGCACATAACACACGATATCCTTTCTCCCTTTTCCAAACGGTTACACGAGAGTATATACAGATCATCGTATAACGAATCAGGGTCATCCGTAGAGAAGTTGTTAACAACTTTGGAGGACAAACAAAATTACGTTCTCCATTATCGAAATTTGAAATTGTATTTAAGTCTTGGTTTAGAGCTGAAAGCGACTCATAGGGTGTTGTGTTTTAAGCAAAGCGCTTGGTTGAAACCGTTTATCGATTTGAACACCCGCAAGAGGCAAGCAGCCGTCAACAGCTTTGAAAAAGACCTTTTCAAACTGATGAACAACGCCGTATACGGTAAGTCGCTGGAGAACGTACGGAAACATATAGACTTTCAACTAGTCTCGGATGAACGACGGCTTCAAAAACTAGTTTCCACACCCAGGCTAAAACGCATGATTCGTTATACGAACGATCTGGTGGGGCTCTCACTCCGTAAAAAATCCATCGTTCTTTCTCGTCCCGTGTATGTCGGCTTCACGGTGCTTGACGTTAGCAAAACAATAATGTACGACTTTCATTATCGTTATGCTGTCGCCAAGTACGGCCGCAACGTTAAATTGTTAATGACTGATACAGACAGTCTGATGTATCATATTCAAACATTAGACTTGTATGCAGATATGAAGAAGGACTTGCACGTTTTTGACACCTCGGATTACCCTACGTCTCATCCTTGTTATAGCCTTAAGAACAAAAAGGTTGTCGGGCTGTTCAAGGATGAAACGTGTGGTCGTCCTATTAGAGAATTCGTAGGTCTCAGAGCGAAATGTTATTCGTTCCTTGTGGCCCACGAAGATCCCGGCAATGCGAGTCAAAAACGTGTGTGTAAAGGTGTGCCTCGAGTTGCTATTAAGAGGAGTCTGTGACACGATATGTATCGCAAGTGTCTCACTGATCATTGTCGGTTTCTGTCAGTGCGTTGTGTTTACGTAGCGATCATCATACGTTGTACACGATGCGTGTAAATAAGCAGCGTTGTCACCGTATGATGATAAGCGATATATATTAGACAATGGCCGTGATACGCTTGCGTACGGTCATTATCGGATACGTGCCGACGACGATGACGACTCTGCTCCTCCACTTGCTAAAATTCCCCGTTACACCACCTGTTAAAAACAAAAAAACAACAAAAAAATTCTCACTGTGATATCTATAGTTATTGCCTCCTCACACTTCAGTTCGGACGGCAGTAAACGTAAGTTTATGTATTATTATTATTATTATTATTATTATTGTAACGATATTTGTGTTTATACATATTAGTTCGTAATGTGCGGTTTCTTTTTTTCAGGCGATAAATATTTCTAGTAGTCTGTGGGCTTTCCTACTATATATATATATTTTGTAACAGCACTAGTTCTGCATGTTAGCACAGTCCTTAAACGAGTTAAGGTAACAAACTACTTTTAATAAACAATTTTTTTTTATCACTGTGTGTGTGTGTTTGACTGTAGTGCAGATTCTAATTTACAAAGTTTGATGAAAGGACATTAACTTATGAGAGAGAGAGAGAGAGAGTGAGAATGACACATAATTTAAGAAGTTACTCGCGTAAAGCGTTGATTCTGCCAACTATATCTGTGTGTGTGTGTGTGTGTGTGTGTGTGTGTGTGTGTGTGTGTGTGTGTGTGATATTTAACATGATTTTAATGTTGTTGTATTGTTATGTTGCAGGTTGCTTCTCCTACAAGTACGACACAATTATATATAAACTTTCGAAAAAATATCAATTTTATAATTATTTAATTATGAATTGTGAATTTTATATTTTATAATGTATTTATTTAATTGTGAATTTTATATTATGAATTTTAAAATATATTTAATCATTTAAACAAATTATGACTTTATTTTATTTCACTCTACACCTCTGAACATGTGTACAATTAATTTATTTTTGTGAACTGTTACATCAGAAGATTTGTATGAATTTCAACCACCGTTTTCATGTGTGTGTATACTTTTAATTTATTTCGCTATACACTACTGAACCTATGTGTGTGTAAACTGCAACCTTAAAACAGAAGTATTGTACCACATGAAGAAGAGCGTATTGAAGATTGCTACGCCGTTAACGTATGGATTTGTCATCTGTAACAGCACACAGGTAAGTAGTTCATTGACAACAACACACACATTCATAGTTAATATTTGCCAAATATATATATATTTCTAACAAGGATCAATCACACTGACTGCATTATAAAACTATTAATTAATTATTTAATACATGAAAAATGAAGACGACGTTTTGACAACGAGAGAGAGAGAGAGAGCTAAAATTATTTACTCATCACACTGACTACTCAATGTACGGGAGAGAGACAGGAGAAAGGGTATGAAACCTTGCATAGTTGAAACGTGTGAGAGTGAGAGAGAGAGAGAGGACGTTACTATTTGTTGACACAGTTGAAACAAGTGAGAGTGAGAGAGAGAGAGAGGGAGAGAGAGAGAGAGAGAGAGAGAGGACGTTAATATTTGTCGAATAAATATAAACTTTCTAATTTCATATACATGCGCACGGTACTGAACACAGAGAGAGAGAGACATACACAATGTGTGTGAGAGAGTGAGAGAGAGTGATAGAGAGAAAGAGAGAGGGAGAGGGAGAGGAGAAAACGGTTTGACAACAAGAGAGAGAGATAGTTTTACTTACATTCAAATGTGTGAGAGAGAGAGAGAGAGAGAGAGAGAGAGAGAGAGAGAGCGTAACAATTATGATCATATAGTTTGAATTTCCCACCACAGAAGAGAAAAAAAATGTTGACAACCCTGCTCATATAAAATATCTATACACTATAATAATAATACAGAGGTTGGTACATCTGATCATATAGATTTAATATACATTATAACACACGACAAATTTGAACTCATGCAAGGTTGGTACACCTGAACATATATTTTAATATACACTATAATGCATCGAGTTGGAACCACCCCCACCAACTGATATGAAATAAAAAAACCTCCCACCCAACACCACCCACTGATATGCAAATCAGCTTTCTTAAAAAAATAAAAAATTATATTCACGGATGCTGGTGGTCCATTGAACCTCATCCCACCAAATCAATTTAATAAAAAAAAATAAAAAACCAAATAAAAAAAAATAAAAAAATTTATTCGCGGAAATTCG
This sequence comes from Magicicada septendecula, assembly GCA_034769895.1. Classification (NCBI taxonomy): domain Eukaryota; kingdom Metazoa; phylum Arthropoda; class Insecta; order Hemiptera; family Cicadidae; genus Magicicada; species Magicicada septendecula. The sequence goes on along the minus strand of CM068370.1, from coordinate 363,263,189 downwards.
TGGATGCTGTGGTCCATCGGGATGCTGCGGGTCCAGCGGTGGCGGCGTCATCTCTTAGATCATGTTTTTTAGTGTTTTTTTATTGTTTTTTAAGAAGGCGGCATTCCTTTGTGGCTCAGAACTCTCATTATCCCTCTACTTCTATAATAACTATTTAAAGGATATCCGCAAGGGCTTATTAGAAGAGAAGGAAACAAACATTAACAACAATGACAATGAGATCATTTACATAGACGCAGAAATCGAAGGTATTTCTGTTCCCATTATGATAGACACTGTAGCAAATGTCTCAATAATTAACCACAGTGAATTGGACCGGATACAGCAGGAATGCCACAAAAAACTACCAATACTACCTATTAATAACATAGTGCTTGTAGGAGCTACTGGTCGACAAAACAAGACGATACGGAAACAGGTATCCCTAAGTGTTGACAGTCAGGGCATAAGTTTGGATATGATATTTCTTGTTGCAGCCGGATTACCCTTCAATATCATGATAGGCTGTGACATATTACGAAGGAATTCAGCAGTTATTAACTTGTGCCGAGAGAATGTATCACTCTTTTCAGAAGGTTCGACCTGGGTAGCCAATTTAGTAAACAACAAGATGGTAGACTCCCGACAAACTCTCAACCACGCAAGTGAAGTGAATTACTTATCGAATTACTCACCAGACAACAAGTTAGTAGGTCAAGATACCGAAGATAAACTATGGACACAAAAGATTCAGGAGATACGTGACTTCCAGTGCCACAATACCACCCAGCGATTAAATGAGAACCAGTTGGATCAATTAATTGGGATATATGAAAAATATCGGGCCGTATTTTCAGACGAGCCAGGAAAAATCAGAAAATATCAATGTTCAATACGATTCAGAGAACCGGTGGAATTCAATCGCAAATCATATCCAATAGCACAATCTTTGAAGTAAGCTGTACGCGCGGAAATCCAGAATATAATTAACAAAGACATAATCGAGAGCAGCCAGTCGCCATACACCAGTCCAATCGTGGCTATCCAAAAGAAGAGTGGTAAAGTCAGACTTTGCCTTGACGCACGCGAGATCAACAAAATGATAATTAATGATCGTACCTCGCCAGACGAAATTGACGAAATATTAAAGAGATTCCACGGAACCAAGTTTATTACTACGTGGGATACCGTGTGTGGGTATAGGCAGGTGGAATTGCACCCACAAAGCCGGCAATACATGGCGTTCATTTCCGAAGGACGCAACTATCAATTTAAGAGATTGCCCTTCGGGTTAGTGAACTCAGTAGCCGTTTTTGTCGCCTGTATGGACCAAAAACTCGGACCACAAGCGCTCCAATTCACGACTGCTTACGTTGATGATCTATTAATCATATCAACCATTTGGGAGGAATGTTGTTACCGTGTGGAGCATGTCTTGAAGAAGTTAGCGGAGAATAACGTTACTCTCAAGCTAGACAAGTCAAAACTTATAGCTAAGGAGGTCCAATTTTTGGGTTTCCAGTTGAATAGTCAAGGAATAACACCGTCGTCAGAAAAGGTAGACGCCATACAGCGATTCCCTACACCGAAAAACAGAAGGTAACTACAGTCATTTTTAGGCCTGTGTAATTACTACAGGAAATTCCAAAATAATTATTCAGATCTGACGGCCAGATTTCAGTATCAATTATCGTCCAAGAATAAATGGCGATGGGGTCAAGAGCAGGACGAAACATTAAAATTAATTAAAGAGAAGTTCTTAGGAGCAGTAATGCTTAACCATCCCAATTTTAACCGACCTTTCTTCCTGAACTGTGACGCTAGTAATAGCCTGGGATCAACGTTGTACCAAGAAGACGAAAATGGAAACCACCTAGTAGTGAGCTTCGCTAGCAGAACACTTAACTAATGGGAAAAGAACTATAATGTGACGGAAAAGGAACTGCTAAGTGTAGTCTTTGCCTGTGGGAAATTTCGAACCTATATTCTGGGATATCCGGTGACAGTTCGCACCGATCACAAGTCTATATCATTTTTAAGAAAGTGCAAGTTAAGCCACGGTAGATTGACCAGGTGGGTACTTGCCCTGCAGGAATATGATCTACAGTGGGAGTATTTCCTGGAAGTAACAATGTTGTAGCAGACGTATTGTCACGAGTAAATTTGGAAGAACAGACGTTCGAGGGCGATAAGGAGAGCCTCCTGAAGATCAGTAATATTATCAAGGACAGTTCCGATTTAGAAAAGGTAGTACGGGACATCAGCAAACACCAGCAGTCCGACCTGAAACTAAACAATATCAAACTTCGTCTGTCCAACCAAGATGATACCATAACCAGGTTTCATTGTGTACATAATGATGTATTATTCATTAAAACATCCCTTGATGAAGAGATATGGAAAATCGTAATCCCTGCTACAGTCGAGAAGGATATCATCCTAGATTATCATCTCCGATACGGTCACATGGGGGCCATGAAAGTGATAAAGGTGTTGGAAGAAAATTGCCATATAAAAAATATAAATCGAAAGGTAAGAAACTACCTTAAGACCTGCCTTATTTGTCAATTGGTAAAAAATAACAATGAAAGAAAAGAGGGTATAATGATACCATTTACATCACAAGAAGAGCTGAAAAAAGTCTTCCTGGATATCTGTGGTCCATTTCCCCGTAGTGGCGGATGCCATCGTTACAAATACATTATCATAATGATGGATCACTTCACCAAATTTATAAAACTATACCCGGTGACCGATCCACCACTCTGAAGATTTTAGGAGTGGTAACCAATTACTACATTCCAGAAATAGGAAAACCCGCGTCCATAATCACAGACCATGGAACGCAATTTAAGGGAAGGAGGTGGAAAAACATTTTAATCACATTAGGCATCAAGACGTACAAGACATCTGTTTACCACCCCAATAGTAATCCTACGGAGAGGGTGCTGCGAGAGGTCGGAAGAATATTGCGAACTTACTGTCATAATCAACAAAGAAAGTGGCAAGAATACTTATCAGCCACCGAGGAATTCCTTAATTTAGCATATCACCCCGCTATATAGACCACACCATATACGGCAATGTATGAAAAACAACCTCCTAGAGAAATACAAGACATCATAGAATTTCCCATGAATCACGAAAACAAATTTAATCGACTGAAGTTCTACAATAAATTGGCTGAAGACCAGGAAAGGCGACATAACAAGTATCAAAAGGCGATTAAGAAGGTAGTAAACTACGAAGTCGGAGAAAAGGTATTATTGAAAAACAGGGAACTACCCAGTACTTTGGAAGGCATTACCAAAAAGTTATTACTGCTGTATACCGGACCATATCTGATTATTAAAAACAACAACAACAATACTTATGTGTTAAAGGATATTAATTCAAATAAGATAAAAGGAACCTATAATCAATTATCAATAAAAAAATATCTATAGGAAAGAAAAATGTCTAAATCTTAAAAATAGTAAGAACAACTTACATGATTTATTCGAAACTATTATGAACAAAAGGAATTTAGTCAGAAAAAATGTCTAAATCCTAAAAATAGTAAAACCAACTTACACGAACTATTCGAAATAACTATTATATGAAAAAAAAGAATGGTAAAACCAACTTAGAAGAATTATTTGAAGAAACTATTATATAAAAAAGAATTTTACAAGAACAATGATTCTTACAGTACAAACAAAAAATTTTTTTTTAAGAAAAAATTATACTGATAATTTGAAAGAACTCTTACATAAAAGAATTTGAGAATAAATGGAGTACAAATGTGTAAACTTTCTAAAACTCTCCAGAGACAAAGCAAAAAAGAACATGTTCCAGTAAATAATGAGAACAACCTATATCAAACAATTGAATAATTTAATATTACAAGGAAAAGATATCCATAAATGTTAAAAGTGTCATGAGAAGAAGGTGTAGCAAATATTCATGAGAAACAGTTAAAAAAAAAACCTTTAATAAACTATCACAGCTACAAAAACTATACTACAGTTTGTTGTATTGTAATAGTGACCATGATAACTTTACTGTAACAACTATTATAAACCATGTAAATGAGACAATTTAAGACAAAAATGATACAGAAATTTAAATGAAGAAAGGAATATTTTATAATTTAACCAACATAATTTAAACAAGACTCACAATTAAAATAATTTGATGAAGATGAAACAAGGAAGAAGAACCAACTAAATAAAAACCAAGTATTAAGACCAGAAACCAAAAACCCTGATACCATAATGATAATATTGTTGCAATAACCACTATTATAGTGATAATTAATAGAAGAAGGAATTAATGTTATGCCATGAGCAATAAGGGGACTCATTGAATACAAAATGAAAAAAAAAGTCTATATAAATGCTAATTATTATGTAAACAAGAAACAGATTATACCAACAACAAACAAAGAAAAGGAGTGCAAGGAAAGGATGAAACGTATATTATACCACATGCCTGAGCCACATAATATGGAATGAGCTTTGATAGAGAAGAAGAGTCAAGTGTATAAAAGTATTAATTAATATAAAATATTATGAAGTGAAGAATCCAAGGATGTTTATTATTAGTCGAAGGAGACTACCTTTAATGATTTTTAATTTTTATGACTGGATGTAGAGAAATTCCATCAGTCTTATATTTTGAGCAGAGATGATAATTCCTCTGAGCTCAGTTAAGTGAAGTATTGGTCAGCAGAGGATGAAGCCGATAATGTGCCACTCTGAAATGTTCCAGCTCACATGTTAGGGAGTAAACATACCGGTGATGAAGCACCGAATAAGAAGAGAAGAAATATATATAATAATAATGTTATACACAAGACTAAAGATTACTTACTAATGAAAAAAGAAGCTAATGAAGGAGATACTTAACAACTGAGAGAGCAATGGTGGAAAAAGAAGGTATATAAAGTGAAATCACGAATAAAAATATGGTAAATTAAAAGAATTAGTAGTAATTATTTCATCCATACTAAGAGTATGATCTGAACTAATCACTTTTACAGGAGAGCATATGTAGCATAACAGAATTATCACCTTAAAATTTAACTTAATACAACATTAAAAAAGAAGAAACTATCAATAGTGAGTGAGAAAAATAAATGGTTAAAAATGAATTAAAGAAGCTGATCATTATAGTCGATAAAATATTAATAAATATAAACTCAATAACAAAGAAAACGTCTTGGTCCATATAAAATAAACCATCTATATAAAACCCCAGTACAACATCAATATACCTAGTAGGTTGAGGAGCAGTAAATGAGAAGATAAATGGAAAAAATAAATGAAGTAAGATGAGGAGCAGTAATGAAAAGGTAATAAGGGGTAAATTATTAAATTAAGAAACAGAAAACCCCAAAATACAAAACCGATAATATACTCATAAGGAGCTATAAATGAAAAATATAAAGAAGAAACAAACTATGTCAAGTTTCACAAGGAATATAGAAGCAAGAAAGGCTATTTCCAAGATATTATGAAAGAAAACATACACAATTTAAAAAGAATTAAACCCAATAGATGTTAGACCCAGTAACTCAAGTTACAGGATACATTACTATTAAAATAAATTGTAAAATAAATGTAAGCATAATTTAAGAACAAACTAGAAACAAACAAAGGACTACCATAGTGTAGAAACAAACCAAAGACTACCATAGTGTAGAAACAAACAAAAGACTACCACTAGTGTAGAGAATAGAAGGCGAAATACCCGAATAAATATAATAATAGTTAGAGACTACCGTGAGTGTAGTGAATAACAGAGTGAAAAAACTATAATAAATAAATAGTGAAGGAAATATAAATGATTTAAAAGACTGCCATTAGTGTGGAGTGTTACAATAAAAAACCTAAAAATAAAAGACAGTCAAGGACTGAGAATATTATTAGTAATAAGAGTGTTTGGAAAATTATATATAAAAAAATAATAGAATAAGATGTTTTATCATAGTTAAATTGTTACAAGAAGAAACATAAATACAAAAGACAGTTAATGACTGAGAGTATTATTAGTAATAAGATGTTTTTATTTTAATCAAATTATATACAGGAAATGATAAGGATAAAATATGTTTGTTATAACTAAATAATAAAAGATTATTTAGTTACTAAAAATTAAAGAGGATAGGCATAAGAGATTTTTGTTATAATTGAATAATATAGTTAAAGATGATAGGTATAACATATTTTTGTTATAATTAGGTGATATATGAAAAATAATAGGTATAAGATGTTATGTTGTATTTAAATAATGTACAATAATTTTAAAAATTTTGTTAAGGCAGAGAAGGCAAGAAGATAATATGAATATATTTTTTAATTGTAAACCATATAAAGGATAATATAACAAACTAATTAAAAAACCCAATAGAAAAAACAGAACAGTATTTTAGACCAAAATCAACTACTACTATATGAAAGTGAATAACAAAGTGAATAAAACTATAATAAATAAATAGTGAAGGAAATAAAAATGATTTAAAAGACTGCCATTAGTGTAGATTGTTACAATAGAAAACCTAAAAATAAAAGACAGTCAAGGACTGAGAATATTATTAGTAATAAGTGTGTTTGGAAAATTATATATAAAAAAAATAATAGATATAAGATGTTTTATCATAGTTAAATTGTTACAAGAAGAAACAAAAATACAAAAGACAGTTAATGACTGAGAGTATTATTAGTAATAAGATGTTTTTATTTTAATCAAATTATATACAGGAAATGATAAGGATAAAATATTTTTGTTATAACTAAATAATAAAAGATTATATAGTTACTAAAAATTAAAGAGGATAGGCATAAGAGATTTTTGTTATAATTGAATAATATAGTTAAAGATGATAGGTATAAGATATTTTTGTTATAATTAGGTGATATATGAAAAATAATAGATATAAGATGTTATGTTGTATTTAAATAATGTTCAATAATTTTAAAGTTTTGTTAAGGCAGATTAGGCAAGAAGATATTATGAATATATTTTTTAATTGTAAACCATATAAAGAAAAATATAACAAACTAATTAAAAAACCCAATAGGAAAAAACAGAACAGTATTTTAGACCAAAATCAACTACTACTATAGAGTCAAATCCAAATGAATAAATTCAATAGAACTGTATATAATTAATAGTAACTAGTCAATGTAAAATAAAGATATGTAGATATAATCAGCACAAAAACAAATAATAAAAAATGTAATGACCAAATGATAAAATTAACTTTATTTTGAAATATGTAATCCAAGGTATAACAAGGAACTCAATGCAGATAAAATGTAAATTATTCAATTTTGGAGTATTATAACAACAAATTATTAACAACAAGCAATAATCATGAAGTGAGTAAAATTATTTAAAGAAAATGTTAACATAAAATCACTTGTAAATCATTTAATTACTAATTATGTAAAAAATAATAAGGCCTATAAGAAATATCAAAAAATGTAAATTTTGGGCTTATTTGAACTTAAATTAGGTCAAGTTATATATTGAATTATGTAAAATTAGAACAAGAATATTGCTAGATAGTTAAATTTTTATAAAATTAATAAATAATAAGTTATAGCAATAAATAGGAAAAATTGTCATATAATTTTATAAGATGAAGTCAAATCCAAGGCATGCAGCTGTTTAAAGACAATGGGAAGGAGAATAAGATATTTTGGAAATTACCATCTAAAACGACGATTTTAAGTCATCAGTCAATTGTTAAACGTGAACGAGTACGGATCAAAAAGTACCGACAGAAGATCTACAATTTATAAGTGGTTTGAAAAAAATTGAAGAACAACCTGTGCCGGTTCGAAGCCGGCGGTTACAAAGTATAGATTCTAGAAAGTTTTCGTGATCGTAAAATACGTGTGGGAGGCAGTCGAGTGGACTTTGTTCGGCGGTATGAGGGGAGCGGCGCGGTGTGCGGTTGCGCGCGCAGCTCGGCCAGTGCTGTGGAAATTGTGTGCTGTAGAAGCCAGTCGACGCTTGGCCTCGCTCACAGAGTTCTTCCCCCTTCGTCTCCGCTCTTTGTATTGTTTCTACGCAGTTTTGTATCTTTCTACATGATGGAGTAGAGAATACAACGACTCCCCGGTAAGATTTAATTATTTTCATTAGTTGTGTGGATATTTAATAACAAGCGTTATGCTATCGTGTGAAGTACGTATTTATGTGTGTGTGCGACCTGACAAAGTTATGTAAGAGATATTTTTACTGTTGTACGCAACGCCCTTTGTATAGCCATGCCTTATTATTTTCTGTTATAATGCGAGAAGTTTCAAGAGTCATTCTCATAGTAAAAGTGCTTTACATAAAAAAAATTGATTACAAAAACTTGGTGTGCAGTCAAGTAGTGAACTGTGTTGGTGCATGTAGTATACTGTCGCTGTCTTTGTTAATTATCTTCACAAATAGAGAATGAAGTGTGAGAGCTTCTTTGTATGAACCTTAATTGAAGGTAAAACATTCTCAATGCTGTGAGTGACTTGCTGTTAAAATTTTTTTTGACCAAATTATGATTACTGCTCTGCACGTGGCCGGTTTAACCTGCAAAATTTTGTCGAAGCATGTTGACTGAGTACAGTTCACTTTATATTATGCCACAATTTATTAAGTTCTGTTCATGATGCAAATTCAATTATTCCATGGCTGAATTTAGACTATTTAAGCAGGTTGTAAAAACTTAATTAATTAATTTTGTGCCTTTGGTGAGAGTTAGCTGGCGGCCCGTTAAGAGGTTAATTACCTTAACTCGGGTGTACATTCTTATAGACTGTTCTCTAATTTACTTGAATTCTTAGGGTTCTCGCTCTAAGTCGGGTTCCTGGCTTGCTGTGGGCTGAAGATCTGCTCAAGCTGTGAACCATGTCAAGATCGCCTGCGAAGAGGGAGACGGAGACCTAATTCTTATGTTGCACTCGCCAGCACACTTGAGGTGATATTTATACTTATTTAATTTTTGGGGCCGGGCCGGCAGGGTGCCCGTTTACTGCAAATTGCATAGATGCCATGGGACCACGTGCCCAGACTGTTTACCGGAGGTTGAGCTGTGATCATGACTCTGAACACTATAACTTAAAATTTCATAAGCCTTTTTTTATAACTCATTTAAATAACACTGAACGCTTTGCCTGTAAGTGTGTGCTGCTCTGCGAGAGCGCGCCAGAGAGAGATTTAATCTTGTACCATTTTATTGTTGCATCTAATTTTCACTCTTACAAAATTCAATAATTGCTCAGTAGTTCTGTTCCGGCTGAAACAGCTGCGTATAAATTTTTAATTTGACTAGGGATTTCATATTTAAGGGCTGGGGACTTTCCGGTGGTTTTTCTTTGGGACTTTTCTGGGTTTACAATATGGGACTTAGTTTTCTGACACGCTGGTACAACTTCAGACAGGTCGAATGCCTGTCAACTTTTGTCAACTACAGGTAGGCGCGCTCCCACAGATGCCAGCGCACAACCACCTTATAGTATTCTATTCTTTTAATTGTTTATATGGTCATGTGAGGCTAATAGAAATAATTACTAATGTAATGGAAAGTTTTTAGCTGATTTTGCCTCTTGCACAAGGGCTAAACTGATTGTTTTCTCAACTGGCCAACACATATGGGTTGACTTCCCATTTATAGCTTGCTGTGTTATTTTGACTATGAAACATGTATTCATCATTTTCTTTTTGAGCAATTTATGTATTGTCAATATCTTCAGAAATTGTAATGCCTCAAACAATTAATTTGTTTATTAATGTAAATAGAGTTGGATTCTTTTCTGTAATTTTTTGCAGTCAAATAACTGTTTAAAATTTTATAAATACCTTCTGAAAATAGAGGACGTAGTTGTCAGTTTCTATTAATGATGTGAAAAGAACTTAAGGTTCACACACTCATCTTGGGTCATTGATCAATGGAATGCTGGATAAAGGGGTGGGCCGGTTGTTTGTGCCCCCTGAATTATCATCATTCTTCCTGGGGGTTTTGGCTTTTGTTATTCTGCTGAACGGGTTGCCTATTGGCGTATATTTTATCACTTCCGAGTTATAAGATTGTAGTTATTCTACCTGTTGGGTGGGTGCTTTCCAGGGGCATGCGTGTTAAAAACTAATGTAACTGTAAGTGGGTGTACCTTGTGTTCTGTGTGTGTTGTTGTGTGTCTAGCTAGCCACGAGATGTGAGAATATTTTTATAATTATATAGGCATGTGTCCACTGATGTGTATACACTTGTAATGTTTTATATTTATATACATTTGTCATTCTTAATTTTTATACACACTTGTTATTCTTAATTTTTATACACACTTGTTATTCTTAAGAGTTGTACATACTTGCTATTTTTGACTTGTATTCATACTCGTGATTGGGCACATATGTTATTCTGATTTGAATATATTGTTACAATTTATTATAAAATAAATTGTTAGCGTTCTGTTACAGCCGAGTTTTATTGCAAGTCCCGTCATACTGGACCCAGCGTAATTTTTCTTCTCTAGGCTCCTGCCTAGTTCTAAATAACTTGTAACCTCTCTTTGAAAGCCAACAAGCAAGGAGATAGAAATCTAGCAAGAAATAAGATAAATACTAAAAGGCAAAGAGAGGTTACAAATGGTAGCCGGAGCGTGGTTCATTCTAGGCCTGAACCCTTGGGTCCTGGTGTGTGACGGGGCTTGCGGACTCGGAAATATTAATGCAGTTGTAAATTAATGATTGTTGTAACATAGTTGATATATGCCAGTGTAGGCTAATTGTAGGTTGTTTAAATTGTGAGTCGGTTCGCACCACTGAGGCGGTTAATTATGTTGCAAAAAAAATTTTTTTTTGATATTTTTGATAGCTTGTATACCCGGGGAGTCTCAAGTGTAGCCAGGGACGATGGAGAGTGGATGGGGGAGTTTAACTGGAGTTTCGCGTGTTATATGGATGGGATGCGGTATGGCCCGATCGGAGATCGGTACCGGAACCGATTTGTGTCCGGTTGATGTCGAATTATTTTACACTCCCGAATTAAGACTTGTAGTTGATTGTTAGTGGGTTGTTGTGATTTATGTGTTGGTACGGCGTGTGTGTCGAGTTGCTGGTTGTTGTTATATGTGTCTAGTTTTGTTGTTGTCTCTTGTCGCCTTTCGTGGGGGTTTGCATGGTTCAGAATAGGCCAGGTTTCCGCAGCGCTAGAGAACCCGGGGGTCTTCTTGATGGAAGAACAGTACTCAAGGTTTTCCTGGTTAGTGATTTTTCGTTTTGATGTTGTTTGTGGTTTGTTAGATAGGTGTTTAGAGCAGTGGCGGCATGAGTGTGATAAATCCCGATTTATTTCTCAAGAACGAGTTGGAGTTTGAAATTAAGTCCCGGGGTGGGAGGCCCCAAGGGGATGTTGCCTCTTTGAGGAAGCAGTTGAGAGACGCCCTCGCGTCCGGAGGCACAACGTCGCTTGTAAAGGTCACTGATGTGACGGCCGAGCTTTAGTTGTGCCAGGAGAAGTGGGGAGAGTTGCGGGAGGTAATGGAAGATTTTGAGTCGGCCCCTTCCAACCTCAGGGCAAGACAGAGAGTACGGCAGCGAGCGGAACACCTGCAACATAGACTGGAGAACTTGTCCGCACAGACTACAATCACGGAAGTCAGCGCTACGGTGAAGCTGATAGCGGAACAGGTGGCTAAAGCATTGCGGAACTTCGAGCCGGTGAAGTCCCCGCTTTCCGTGAGCTCTCCCCAGCCTCCTGAAATGAACATAGAGCAGACGTCGAACCCTGCGGCTCCATTGCCGACGCTTTCGGGAGGAGCGCGTATCTCGTATAATAACTTACCTCACCCCATGTCCTCAATTATGCAGGGGCTTCCGGTGGTGGACGGACTGGACGTGGACCAGTTGATGAGTTTTTTCGGATTTTGTTTCAGCTGTCCGACTTCCCGGGGATGTCGGACGGCACACTTCTTGAACTCGTGTATCCCTATTGTCGGGGGTCAGTGGCTGAGCAGGTCGCGCGCACTATACGAGATGGCGGCAGTGTGGCGTCTTTCCATCGGGGGGTGTTGGACGCATGCGTGCCTGGGCTTTTGCGTAAGCAGCTGCAGGACAAATATTTTTATCGAGTACAAGCACACGGGGAGAATATTTCAAAGTTCGTGCAGAGCCTCCGTGAGGCGGTCCGGATTTTAGGGTTGGGACTGCCCGAGAATGAAGTGGTACAGTGGATCTTCGAAGGGGTTACTCCCCAGGAGAGATCGCGCTTAACTTTTGCCGAGCGACCGCGGACTTATGAAGATCTGGAGAAACTGTGTGCGTTATCTCGCGCCATACAGTCCGTAGATGAATCCCGTGGGCCAGTAAGGGCCAGTCTTGGCAAACCCCGAGTGGTAGAACGACGGGTTGTTCAGTCCCAACCGCGACCAGAGAGAAATAATGGCGATCGGGGCGGACGAGTGAGAGGCGTTGTGTGCTTTCGCTGTCATAGACAGGGGCATGTTGCCCGCGATTGTCCGGAGGGTAGTATGCGTCCGGCGCTTCTCCCGAGGGTCCGGTATCCAAAAAACTAAATTATCAGGGGGGGACAAATCGGAGGTTGTCTTCCCCTTGTTGCAAGACTTTTCTGAATTCTAGCGCCTCCAGGCCGAGGATAGGTCCAGACTCTTCTCATATCAAGGTCCTTGCCACCGTCCCTCAAAAGGCTTCTGTATGCCCCTTCCTGTCGCTCGAGGTAAAGAAGGGTCAACTCAGAGCGTTAGTTGACTCCGGGTCAGCCCGATCTATCATCTCATCTCGAGTATGCGCGGACCTTGAGAAACAGGGCTTAATAAAAGGGTCGAGTAAGTCGTCTGTGGTATGCTGGACTGCTTCTAGGGAAATTCTGCCCATCTCCCGGGTGGTTTCCTTCAAGTTCAAGATTGATGACTTTTCTTGGGTGTGGCCTTTTCTGGTTTCTCCGGCTCTGGGAGTCGACTGTATTGTGGGTGCCGACTTCATCGCTAAAAGTGGTCTCGTGTTGGACATCCATGGGCACCAGTGTTATTTTAAATTTAATCGGGGTGTAGTTATTCCATTTCTTGGATACCAGGGAGCTAAGGGAGGTATCCAAGAGGTTGCTTGTCCCGATTCTGCACGAGATCATCTCACTCCCGCCCAGCAGAGAGCTTTAGACCGTTTGTGTGAGGAATTTCCCTCTGTCTTAACTCCCAAGTTGGGACTCACACATTTATTAGAATATAAGATCCGTTTAACAGACACTAAGATAGTGAGGTCACACCCATATAAGTTCGCCCCTCCGAAGATGGCCGTTCTGAGGGAGAAGGTTCAAGAGCTTTTAGAGCAAGGGGTAATTGAACCTTCTAATTCCAGCTATGCCAGTCCAGCGTTCCTGGTACCCAAGCCTGGGGGTAAGCATCGTATGGTAATCGATTACCGGAAGTTAAATGCTAATATTGAGGTGGATTCGGTTCCCCTTCCGGATCTCCACTCAGCTTTTGATTGGTTTAGTGAGGCCAAGTACTTCACCGTGATTGACCTCAACGCGGCATATCACCAGATACCCTTATCCAAGGAAAGTAGACCGTATACGGCGTTTTGTGTCCCGTGGAATTTATATCAGTATACACGGGTTCCCATGGGTCTGGCGGTGGGCGCCCAAACGCTCACGCGTCTGCTTGACCTAGTGTTTCAGGATGTGAAGTTTAAGTTTATTTTCAACTATCTAGATGACCTGCTGGTCTACAGCAAAACTTATGATGAACATCTGAGCCATCTCAGGGAGGTGATGAGTAGGTTGAGAAGAGTGGGCCTTACGGTCAATCCGGAGAAAGTGCGAATCGCCCAGGAGAGCATCTCTTTTCTGGGGCATCTGGTGTCGCACCAAGGCGTTACAGTGGACCCTGAAAGGACCCAGGGTATCCGGGATTTTCCCCCACCAAGGGATGCCAAAAGCATTGCCCGGTTTGTGGGGATGGTCAACTTTTATCGGCGGTTTATCCCCAATGCAGCGGAGATTGCCGCACCCCTAAATGAATTAAGAAAGAAAGGGGCCAAGTTTGTGTGGGGCGAAAGCCAGCAAAAGGCGTTTGAAACATTGAAAGAGGCTATTATTTTCCCGCCGGTGCTGAGGATGCCGGATTTTTCTCAACCGTTTATTTTACAGACGGACGCGAGTTCGGTGGCGCTCGGGGCGGTTCTTTCCCAAGTCGTTGATGGTGCTAGGCAGCCTGTGGCCTTTATTTCACGAACATTGACCCAGCAAGAAAGAAAGTCATCAGTATATGAGCTAGAGTGTTTGGCAGTGGTATACGCTCTAGATAAGTTCAGGCGTTTCTTGGAACACGCTGAGTTCCTGCTCGAGACCGACAATCAGGCTCTCTCTTGGCTTCTTGCTCATCCCCGGCAGCTGGGCAAGATTGGACGATGGGTGGTTAAAATCTCATCCTTTAAATTTAAGGTGCAACACATTCGGGGAACTCAAAATGTTGTTGCAGATGCTTTGTCCCGTATGTTCTCCCAGCCCAGCGAAGCCCAGCCGGAGCAACCCTGTTCTGTTCTACTAGACTTTCCGTTAGCTTTTACTGATGTGTTGCCCCATCAGTTAAATGATGAAGAGTTGGGTCCGATCATCCAAAATCTAAAAGAGGGCAACGTGCAGGTCCCCTACTTCTTGTCCAGGGGCGTCCTATGTTGCAGAGAGAAGAGAGGACGGGCCCCGAAGATAGTGCTGCCTAGCAAACTTGTGCCTATGGTCTTCAGCTACTATCACAATTCCCCGGTAGGTGGACATAAGGGAATTTCGAAGACCATTTCCAGTATTAGGAAGAACTTCATCTGGAAGGGCGTGGATAGGGACATTGCGACGCGTGTGAAGGCCTGTCATCTGTGCGGCTTAAGCAAGCCTGCTCAAAACACTAAGTTGGGGTTGTTGTCATCAGACGTGGCGAGCAGACCGATGGAGAAGCTATTCATCGACTACGTGGGACCTTTCCCGCGTAGCAAGTCAGGTAACGCTTACCTACTTGTCTGTGTGGATGCTTTTTCGAAGTTTGCCTGGCTACTGCCCTTACGGCAGGCAACAGCTCGTTTGACCATAAGCGCGCTTCAGAACCATGTTTTTCAGCATTTCGGTCTTCCGACCATCATTGTCTCCGACAATGGACCCCAGTTCATTTCGAGTGAGTTCCGGCGGATGTGTTTCGCCAGCGGTATCAAGCATGTAACCACTTCCCCGTATTACCCGCAGCCGTCTCATGCAGAGAGGTTCAATAGGAATCTGCGGTCCGCACTTATTGCCTATCACGCTGAGCAACAGACTACCTGGGATCAGAACTTAAAGTGGTTACAGCTAGCTTTTAACACGGCCCTGCATGACAGTCATAAGGCCGTGCCTTTTGAGATCATGTTTGGATTCTCGCCCGCACTCCCGTTGACTAACTTATGGAATATTGATGATCTTCTGCCACGGGATCCCGATAATGGAACTGCGGAGAGATGGAGGGAGGCTCGGAAGAATTTGCTACGAGCGCACGAGCGGGTCCGTCGACGATATAATCAGGGGCGAATTCCGAATCCCTTTGAGACCGGGGACTGGGTCTACTGCCAGAGCCATCCGATCAGCTCAGCCGCGGACAAAAGAGCCGCTAAATTGTGCTATCGTTGGTCGGGACCATACCGTATCCTCGGGTTTACGTCACCGGTGACGGCGCGATTAGAAGAACAGGGAATAATCCCAAAGAGATTACCACACACATTTCTAAATTGAAATTATGTCGAAAAGGATAAACGGGCTGTAAACAAAAAGGGGGGGGGTAAATGATGGCGGTCTCTGTGCGGGTGGGGGATGTTTTCGGTCTTGAGAGGGTGTGCTCCGGGGGCGAGATTGAGCATAGGGTAGCGAGTAGATGTTTCCCACAGTCCCAGTGGGGTTCGTCTACTTCAGGGATGCGCCCCTGCCCGCGCGAGCCTTGGCTTTCTCCAATTGTCCTTATGTCCGGAGGGAACCATGTCCTTACCTTCTGTCCCAGCCCCTGACCGTTTAATCATCCTTGATCATCCATCTTCCGATTTTCCTACCCTCACCCAGAGAGAAAAAAAAAAAAAAAACTTAGAAAAGCAAAAAAAAGGAGTTGGAGAGAGGATGCCAGGGAGTAGCTTCCCGGGGCCGGTTGTGGGCTCTGGGGAGCTGCTTCCTGGGTACATACCCTTGGAGCACACTTGTAAAACACAATATATATATATACTTTGGAAAGGTGCCATAGTCACAGTTGACATGGTTTTCCGTTAGGTCCCAGCGGGGACCACCGCATCATGGGGACTGTCATCGCCCCTCTTTCCCCTTGGCCCATGCAGTATGGTAGTGGTAAAATGGGAATAGTATTGGGGAATCATCCCGTAATTACATGGGGCAGATGGCCCTGTTTAGGTGGCTATCGTGTTCTGGCTTGGGTGGACAAGCCTCAGGAGGTCGGAACTCAGGGAGCTCCCGAACTTTCTTTTGTCTTTCTTCTCTGTCCCTCTTTGCTGTGGGCTGGCCCTGATCAGGCCAGTGTGCAGCAACCGCACACTTACACTATACACATCTTCTTTCGTCTCTTTCGTTTTCCCTTCTGAGCCTCTGTTCTCCTGAGACCAAATTCCATCGGGCCGCCTTACCCACGATGTCCACCGAATTTTTCAGCTGGGAGTACACTGCAGGGCACTTTCCCGAGTTTTGTGGGGCAACCGGGTTGCCCTTTCGGGGTGGGGGTGTGCCGGTTCGAAGCCGGCGGTTCAAAGTATAGATTCTAGAAAGTTTTCGTGATCGTAAAATACGTGTGGGAGGCAGTCGAGTGGACTTTGTTCGACGGTATGAGGGGAGCGGCGCGGTGTGCGGTTGCGCGCGCAGCTCGGCCAGTGCTGTGGAAATTGTGTGCTGTAGAAGCCAGTCGACGCTTGGGCTCGCTCACAGAGTTCTTCCCCCTTCGTCTCCGCTCTTTGTATTGTTTCTACGCAGTTTTGTATCTTTCTACATGATGGAGTAGAGAATACAACGACTCCCCGGTAAGATTTAATTATTTTCATTAGTTGTGTGGATATTTAATAACAAGCGTTATGCTATCGAGTGAAGTACGTATTTATGTGTGTGTGCGACCTGACAAAGTTATGTAAGAGATATTTTTACTGTTGTACGCAACGCCCTTTGTATAGCCATGCCTTATTATTTTCTGTTATAATGCGAGAAGTTTCAAGAGTCATTCTCATAGTAAAAGTGCTTTACATAAAAAAAATTGATTACAAAAACTTGGTGTGCAGTCAAGTAGTGAACTGTGTTGGTGCATGTAGTATACTGTCGCTGTCTTTGTTAATTATCTTCACAAATAGAGAATGAAGTGTGAGAGCTTCTTTGTATGAACCTTAATTGAAGGTAAAACATTCTCAATGCTGTGAGTGACTTGCTGTTAAAATTTTTTTTGACCAAATTATGATTACTGCTCTGCACGTGGCCGGTTTAACCTGCAAAATTTTGTCGAAGCATGTTGACTGAGTACAGTTCACTTTATATTATGCCACAATTTAATAAGTTCTGTTCATGATGCAAATTCAATTATTCCATGGCTGAATTTAGACTATTTAAGCAGGTTGTAAAAACTTAATTAATTAATTTTGTGCCTTTGGTGAGAGTTAGCTGGCGGCCCGTTAAGAGGTTAATTACCTTAACTCGGGTGTACATTCTTATAGACTGTTCTCTAATTTACTTGAATTCTTAGGGTTCTCGCTCTAAGTCGGGTTCCTGGCTTGCTGTGGGCTGAAGATCTGCTCAAGCTGTGAACCATGTCAAGATCGCCTGCGAAGAGGGAGACGGAGACCTAATTCTTATGTTGCACTCGCCAGCACACTTGAGGTGATATTTATACTTATTTAATTTTTGGGGCCGGGCCGGCAGGGTGCCCGTTTACTGCAAATTGCATAGATGCCATGGGACCACGTGCCCAGACTGTTTACCGGAGGTTGAGCTGTGATCATGACTCTGAACACTATAACTTAAAATTTCATAAGCCTTTTTTTATAACTCATTTAAATAACACTGAACGCTATGCCTGTAAGTGTGTGCTGCTCTGCGAGAGCGCGCCAGAGAGAGATTTAATCTTGTACCATTTTATTGTTGCATCTAATTTTCACTCTTACAAAATTCAATAATTGCTCAGAAGTTCTGTTCCGGCTGAAACAGCTGCGTATAAATTTTTAATTTGACTAGGGATTTCATATTTAAGGGCTGGGGACTTTCCGGTGGTTTTTCTTTGGGACTTTTCTGGGTTTACAATATGGGACTTAGTTTTCTGACATGCTGGTACAACTTCAGACAGGTCGAATGCCTGTCAACTTTTGTCAACTACAGGTAGGCGCGCTCCCACAGATGCCAGCGCACAACCACCTTATAGTATTCTATTCTTTTAATTGTTTATATGGTCATGTGAGGCTAATAGAAATAATTACTAATGTAATGGAAAGTTTTTAGCTGATTTTGCCTCTTGCACAAGGGCTAAACTGATTGTTTTCTCAACTGGCCAACACATATGGGTTGACTTCCCATTTATAGCTTGCTGTGTTATTTTGACTATGAAACATGTATTCATCATTTTCTTTTTGAGCAATTTATGTATTGTCAATATCTTCAGAAATTGTAATGCCTCAAACAATTAATTTGTTTATTAATGTAAATAGAGTTGGATTCTTTTCTGTAATTTTTTGCAGTCAAATAACTGTTTAAAATTTTATAAATACCTTCTGAAAATAGAGGACGTAGTTGTCAGTTTCTATTAATGATGTGAAAAGAACTTAAGGTTCACACACTCATCTTGGGTCATTGATCAATGGAATGCTGGATAAAGGGGTGGGCCGGTTGTTTGTGCCCCCTGAATTATCATCATTCTTCCTGGGGGTTTTGGCTTTTGTTATTCTGCTGAACGGGTTGCCTATTGGCGTATATTTTATCACTTCCGAGTTATAAGATTGTAGTTATTCTACCTGTTGGGTGGGTGCTTTCCAGGGGCATGCGTGTTAAAAACTAATGTAACTGTAAGTGGGTGTACCTTGTGTTCTGTGTGTGTTGTTGTGTGTCTAGCTAGCCACGAGATGTGAGAATATTTTTATAATTATATAGGCATGTGTCCACTGATGTGTATACACTTGTAATGTTTTATATTTATATACATTTGTCATTCTTAATTTTTATACACACTTGTTATTCTTAATTTTTATACACACTTGTTATTCTTAAGAGTTGTACATACTTGCTATTTTTGACTTGTATTCATACTCGTGATTGGGCACATATGTTATTCTGATTTGAATATATTGTTACAATTTATTATAAAATAAATTGTTAGCGTTCTGTTACAGCCGAGTTTTATTGCAAGTCCCGTCATACTGGACCCAGCGTAATTTTTCTTCTCTAGGCTCCTGCCTAGTTCTAAATAACTTGTAACCTCTCTTTGAAAGCCAACAAGCAAGGAGATAGAAATCTAGCAAGAAATAAGATAAATACTAAAAGGCAAAGAGAGGTTACAAACCTCAAAACACACTACAGAGGTTACCGAATGAAAATTAATAATTAATAACGTAACAAATAACGAAATTAAAACGAACAACAGTAATAATACGATCCAGCACGAGAGCACAAGGAATCAACCGCCATATTGAAAATTTATTCAACACTAATATTAACTGAACAACGAACTCAAATAGAATTTTTAACACGGAACACAGCTCAATTAATCCAGCACCAAACAACATCGCCGAGGAGAGGAGAAAACTTCAAATAATTATCCAGAGGTACTACAACATCGCAGAGTACGAGATCCACATTTATATTTGAGTGAGAAGATAAAACATAGCAGTTGGCGTTGGGTAGCAGAAAACTGAAGCGGACGGCGGCCATACTTTATTTGCCGAGCGAGATGGACACAGCCTCCAGGAGCCAGTGACGTCATTCTACGACTTGGTTCGAATTTTTACTTATTCAATGACATTATTTTCTGAATTATGTTATTTTTATGGAATAATAGTTAAGATTTAATTAATTGTAAGTACTGTATCTTGTTGCTTGCCCTTTTCTGACCATTTCGACAGTTCAAAGAACTCAACTAATTAATTTTTGTAATACTATATTTTTGTCTTGTATCACTATCGACCTGAGACGAGTCTTAGCCACAGCCATTATCGATGTGCATAAGATTGGCGCACAATTAAAAAAAAAATAAATATCAGAATTGTTTCAAATACATGTGTTTATTATTATTTGTATTATAAACATTAGTTTTTTCTTTCTTCTTAACATAATTTAGAAGAACTAGAAAAGTAAACCAAGAAGAAGAAGAAGAGGAGCTGAGTTAGAAGAGAGAATACTTTGATACAATAGACATAACAAGATTAACACTAGTGAAACAAATATTTCTACACACACAATAACCAATCCACCATTCAAGTAATTAAAAATTATAATTAATGAAACTAATAAAATGAAACATTATTAACTTTTTTAATTTAAATTAATAAACAAATAAAACTTTTTTCTTATAACATAATCTTTATTTCAACATTCATTATTTGTGATAACCCCGTTTTATTTCAAGTGTAATATTGGGCTGTGTAAAGCAGACTCATCAGGTCGAAGAATTAACAACGTACATAGTCAGGTTAGCCGGAGGTGAGGAGACAAACTTTCAAATAGTGACGGATGAAATGATAGTTAACGATTTGTAGAGACGACAATTGCAAAAATGAACAAGAAAAAAGAATGCTACAGAACTGTCGCACAATACGACACGAAACCTTGAGTGTTTTCAACGAATGAAGCAACTTAAAGTTTACTGAAAACATTGATTTGTCTGGTATGAACGAAGCCCTAAACCTTTTCCTAATGGGCAGACATTTACTGTACACATTTGTGTAGGCCTTTGTCAGTACAGAAATTACTTTCAGTGACGTTTGAATGAGGTTCATAAAATTGTAAAATGTTAATACGTTCTATTGAATGATAATTTACTTGTAATGCAGTACAAGTAAATAAAATTGTTTATCTCACTTTTTCTAAACAGCTGATGTTTTCGATAAATCGGCAATACCCTTGTCGTATGTTTCGGTATGCCTAAAATATTGTTGAAATACTGAAACAGCAATAAATTTAATTCCAGTGGATTACGTTTCTAACAACAAATGTTTTTAGTAGTTCTCATGGCGGAATGTAACAAGCCAGTGTTCTATACGACGTAAGAAAATATTGGTCGTCTAAATCATGTTTAGAAGGTAATCATTTAATCCCTTACCTGAAATACCTACCGTCTCCGCTAATTTCAGACTTTAATTGATAGGGCCCATTTGACCTCATTCATTTGACCCTAAGGAAAGTTGAAGTTGATTTTCTTACGATTTAGTTTATATTTTTACTGATTCAATTTTGTTATTTGTAAATTTTATGAAAACCAACTTTAATAAAAATGATTAAATTTTTACCACACAGTCTACCATTCAGGCCTACAAAGCGTCAGTGTTTTTTTATTCATCTTATGTGACAGATATTATAATAAGTGTTTGATACAAATTTCTTGTTCTCTTCTTCATTTAACGTTAATTAAGTAACATACCTCCATCAAATGTTGTGCAGAACTCTTTTATGTTTACATTCATTGTTGGTTTTCTACTACTTATTTTTGGGCAGCATGTTATTTTTTTTCTAAATTTTCAATTGATAAGTGAATGATACAGTCAATTTGATACGCATACTGTTTCTTGAACCAATATTTGTCTGTGTGTATTTCCCATCTCCACTGTGATATTAGTTTCTGTGGGTACAGTAATCTCCAGAAAAGCTGCGTTCCCATCACCACTTCCAGAAATCTGTTTTGTGTAGGAAATAGTGGAAGGTATAGTTTAGTTAATAATTTGAAAGTGTTTTGTGAATACTTATTTGTTTTTTGTTTATAGTATGAACATGTAGAATCTGAGATGAATGTTTTTGTGTAGACTGTAGTAATGGTAGGTGTTTAAGTTTTACCAATAACCACATCACTTTAGGATATTATTTGGTTAGCGCATGCGCAAATTATGGACAGTGTTACTGTGTTGTACAAGTAAAGTCTGGAAACATTCCAAAAATTGTCCAGTAGCCTGCCTGATAAAGCAAAAACTGACTTAACAAATCGTTGTAAACTGACTGTACCGGGCTGAGGATATAGCGTCGGGAGACGCGTTATAGGCCTGTCGATAAATTTTGACAGTCGCTTAGAGATGCGCAGCGGACAAACTCCTCGTTGCGAGACTTGTGACTTGAGACTTGTTGTGCGCAACAGACACTGGTTCATGCTCTGAACGTCGGCTGCAACAAGGCTGACGAGAATAGTTGAAGCATGTGTGTGACAAGGACAGAGGTAATGTATAAGTGAGACGGCAAACTGTTATCCCCTTGTCTCCCCTTTCCAATCTGTAGACACTTTGCGATGTATTTGTAAGTGGAGGTAATTTTTTGATGGGTTTGGCGCAGACCACCGCTCTAGGAAGGATTTACGTCTAGACTATACTACGTTTTTGATCACGTCGCGTCATCCCGAAAGTCAGTTCTAAAACAAATGTGTGTCAAACCGCTGCTTGAACATTTTTGACAATATTCCTTTGAATAAATTGGAAATACACCTGTGAATCGGAATTTTTGTTTCTAACTTATGATTCGAAGACATTAAGCTCGTTATGATTCGGGGTATATGAAACTCTAGACCACTATTTCCGGGCTATGCTGATTCACAAGTAATAAAGCGTGTTTCGTCTTCTGCGCTGGTGATTGGTCTACACGCGTGATCACATAGCAGTAGGAGTATGTCAGCGTAAGGGAAATTTCTCCTTTGTTGGTTTCTTGGTACGTTGGTAGTACTGTACTATGACACGCTACGCATCACCCGCTTAGAATGCTTGCGGTGTTAAGTCTACTACTACAATGTTAGAACCTACTTTAGATGTACATTATTATTTCTATTTTTATTTTACAAAAAGCATGCTTTATCTTAGCGTGCTTTACCTTCCCGCAGCAACTCTATTTCGTACTTAGCACCCAACAATTTTGAAGCGTTAGTGCTACACCTTATATCTGGGGGAGCGTCTGCGCCATTCTTACGGTTCGACTGTGTTCTAGCATTAACGGTGCTACCTAACTAGATTTGATCCTCTACCGGTATTCTGTTTCCTCAGTACTACCTGCTAATGTAAGGAGATGCTTTCTTATCTGTTGTCGGGGAAACATAAGGTGGTAAATTAACAAACCTCTAAGGACAATTCGTTGTATGGGCATTTGCGTCAATTATTATAGTAATAAGATACGTTGGTAAATTGAATTTAAACTGGAATGTGTATATATTATGCTTATAATGGAGTAACATTTAAAATAATGAACGTAACGTTTTCTAACAAAAACAGTAACAGAAAATATAAAGAGAAAAATACAATTATTTTGAATGGTAAGATTAACACAAAAAACAAGATTTGTTATTCGCTAAGTTGCTAATATTCTTTTATGTTATTCAGTAAAATCTCGAAACTTTACTGCAAACGAATTTTGAGCGAAACACAACAAATTCGGAGACATGTGTATCACCCCGTCTTACTTCGACTGGTTGCTTTTTCTGTGATCTATTCAAAGACCGATTATATTAGTGAAAAAGCGAATACTGGTGGAAAACGAGTTTTGTCACAAAAAGGCAGACATATATAGGATCAAGCAAGGGGTCGATATAGCAACTAGCAACAGGAGGCCTTTGGACCACCCCGCCTTACTTCGAGTTGTTTTTACGTGGTTTTCACAAAAAAGCGAAAAACATTAAAGGCGTTTTCATGTATAACTTCAATTTACACGTTAACTTAAGAACATCAACTTTCGATGTCACAGGCACACATCGGTGTTACATTAGTGCTAGAAACATTTTTTAATAAAAATATGACAAAGGAAAACTATTGCAATCGATAACAAACCATTTGAAAACATACACACAGAAATTTTAACGAATTCATTCATTTAATTAAAATCATATACGATAGTCACTACATATAGATACATAATTCAAATATCAAAAATGAATGCGGGTTCGGTTATTGGGACAAGTACCGAATATTGTTTGTAAAAGTAAAATAATAAAACATCTATGTCCTTATAAACAAAAGGAATGGAATATGCTTCTCCTACTACATAATAGGAACTAGCGTGATAGGACAGCAAAATTATGAAATTTTCAAATGTAAATTAAAAAAGTATGTATGATACGAAACCAATTAATGTTATATATATGAACAATAACTGTTTAATAGCCTGAGGTTTCCCGTTACCCTCGGCGGTTTTGATAATATTACTATTAATCGCAGCACTATTGTAAACAATTCAAACAATTGCGTACAACAACTGGTTGTCAATTCAATTGTATCAATACATCGCTATTGTTCCGAATAAATAAACGTTTTTTAAAGATAGTCAAAGTTTGGAAAACAACATTGTGTCATTTTAACATAGATAAATAATTTAACCGCGGAGACACAGAAACCATTAGATGACAATTAGTGCCGAACGCAAGAGTATTGACAGGATAAAAAAAAAATCAATTATGATGATAGATAATGAGGTATAAAATTTATAGGCATTTATATATTTAATAGGCAGAACATTAAGTTTACCACATCGTAGAATAAACAAGAACGTTCCAATACATTCACGAACGCCATTCGCATATGAAAAGGCATCTGTTTTGCTGTCTTCACCACATGTAGAAGGGATGTTTTGACAGCAACAGACAGTTAATTGCTTGTCCAAGCACTACATAACGTATAAAAAAATGTTGCAGAGAGAAGGGGGTATTGTGAAATGAAACAATTACTTTAAATTTAGAAAAACAAAATTGACCTTTTATTCAAAAAAGTAAATTATGCAGCTTTCTTCAGGTGCTCAGATGTATAGGATAATTTTCTTATTAATGTCTACTGAAATATTTGATTTCCAGGTAAGAATCTCGTATTATCATACAATAAAATAAGAAACATTTACTCTATGTTGGGTGACAGACAAAAAGTCACTTAATGAAAAGTCAATCAAAAATATCACGCGCCTCTTTTTAAAGTGAAAACTTATATACTAAAGAAAACAACGTGCACACATAAAAATGTTTGAATACCTGATCGACTTTGTGTTGAACCTCTATTTATTCTACTTCCATTCGTTTTTTAAATTGTTACAGTAAAGAAAGTAGAATCCGATAGGTAGAGTATGTCCAGAGAATGTTAGAGACATCCATATTGAAGGAAATTTTTACGGGGAGACCTGGTGGAAGAAGAAGAAGGGGTCGCCCCAGACAACAATGGGTGGATGATCTTAAGGACGACCTGTGCAGGGTCGGTGTAAGAAGATGGAGACTGAGTGCAGAGGATCGAAACGACTGGAGGCGGATTGTCCAGGAGACCAAAACTCGCCAAGAGCTGTAGCGCCACTTAAGAAGAAGAAAGAGAATTAGCCCAAATTTTGAAGTTAGAAGTATTGAATTTTACAATGATTTTCTCTGTTTGTCGTCACCAGATGCCGTCGATAGTTTTTGTGTTACTATGTTGTCTGTCTGCGTGGTCTTCCAGAATGCTGTACGTGTGTATGTATTATCCAACTTCTCCAGGTGTTCCTACGCAACACTATGGTTGTGCGTTTCAGACCCCTAATAAACAACACTGACATAAACACCTGGGCGAGAAAATTATAAGAGTGAATGGTATGCCAGGGTTTGTAATAGCCCTATATATAGTCTGGCGATTGTGATCACCCTACTCGAATGCCATCGATATGTTGCTTAATAATTAATGGGAAAAGTCATATACCTATAATGAACTAAGTAAAGTAACTTCACATATGTGCTTTAGAAATACTCCATCATTAAAACACATACCCCTTTCTTTAACATTGTTCTCTAAGCAATATTTCATTACACGTCTTTTCAGTACGGTGATATCTACATTAATTACGTGCACAGAGCAAAGGCAATTTGAGTCTGTTTTATGTATGTACATCACGAACAACACATATCTACTTTATCTACAGACAATATTAATCCAGTGAAGTTATTAGTAACACAGCGTTCTAATTACTAGTGACGTGTGTCACTCGAGAGTATGTACTCACCGACAACAAATGCAAAACAAAGACACTCAGTTCACATCAACAATATGTATCTCCGGAATCGCTCTATTAATCTCTCACAAGACTTATGGTTAAGCACTTGGCACAATTGAACTATGGTCTTCGCGAAACGTTTAGAGCAGCTGAATCAAGCTTTAATCCTTTTAGAATTCGTTTTGACATATCACACCCCATAATAAAGTACAATAAGGAGGACATTTCCCAAGGATTTAAATATTTAATTACTTTTTTCATTAGGAGGGTTCCTGTGGTGAGTGATAGATTCGTTGGGTGAAATACAGACTTATACAGAAATATAGAATTAGATAAACACATGCGATCGATTGTAAACACGATAACTACACCTAACTGAAAATCAAATTTTATTCTTTCGATAACTTATAAAATTATTTATAGTGAGTGAAGACATAAACCTCTGTGACACTACAGAGATGTTCACAGAGGTGCTGGCAATATCGTAAACGAAAGTCTAATTGCTCCTACATAAATATTGTTACGACCGTCGCATGGATCGTCATGTTCGAACAGTGGAAACAGAATAATTGGCACCAGATGAAATCGTTATTTAGAACTTTACTTATGGTTTAAACAAATAAAATAGCAATAAACGCTGGAATTTAACAATTCTTCAAGCTTACAATTGTCCAACACACAGTTTGTAACACGTAACAAATGTAACTTATATACAGTGTCGCACAAAATAATACAAGTGGCTAATTACAGATTTCTCACACAGTAATTCATAAGTCACCGTAACAACAATTCTGATATCGCACATAAATTTCGCATATCCAAAAACCGCGTAATCTTACTGTGCAACTCCGCTTCTGAATACCTCGACTGTGTGATGTGGAATGTGACAAAAGTTCCTTGGATGCTGGTAGATAATCGACCAAAATCTAGAAGGCACGTCTAGAGGAAAGTCAAAAAGGCGAGAAAAGGTGTTCCTGAAAGTCTGAGAAGGTTCACGAGAGAAGCTTAATACCACAGCGCACACGGCGCGTGGTAAACGTTACGTAGACAAACATTTATTTATAATACGTAGACGACGTTATTTATCGGATCAATGTAGAACTACTTGTTCCTTAAGCTTGGTCGTTCCGAAATGGGAAATTTTCTTGAATTTTTTGTTATAAATTTGATTACGGGACCTTCCTTTTCCTCTTTCAGAGCACTTTCTACGTCACTCGTAAACACCTCATCTTCGATTCGATTCGATTGCTTTCTTATTTATTTTCCAGCCTCCAAAGTAATATCTCCTGCAGCAACAATTTCTGATCCTGTAACAAGTGTCTTTCCAAATCCTAGCGTTTTCATTCTCTGTACGCCAGAATGTTTTATTCCCACTCCTACATATTGTTTGAGTGCAGCTAATTTTTCTCTCTATCGGTTTCTCTCACAGGCGCGTTCTTTAACTCACGAACAAGCACGAACCTTTCCGCTAACAGATATACACATATATTATTTTATTGTCTCAGCGTAGATAACAGTAACGTTAATTCACCTAGGGAAATTTGATGAATACACAAAATCTTTTCCCACTTCTCACACTGAGGATTTTTAAATTGCTTTCTCTGTAAAAATAAAAAATAAAATATTCATGCAAGGTACAAGGAATACTGTACTTAGTATCGATAATTTTATGTTTAATATTTTATAAAATTTTCAGAAAGAAAATATCTTTAAACTTAACCAACAATGTCTGGAAATTACAACTAAACCTTATAGCTTTAACTTTGTTGTGCTTACTTGCTGAACTGCTACCTGTCATGCTCCGGACGAGGCCTTTCAGAGTCTCCACCATTATCGAGTCCTACACCACAACTTTTAATGCTTACGACAAAGTTGGAGTTACCGGGACTGCTAATTCAAATAACAAGATGAATAAACTTTATAGTCTTCCAATTTAGTAACCACTGTACACAGTAAGCGTTGTTACCGACTAGCGCATTCGGTATTTAAACCATCGTCAGGTCGAAACCAGCAGAGAAATATTAACTCATTCCCTTTACATATGGCATTGTTTATGTAAGACATCATTTAAGACTGTACAATTTGAATAGTGAAGTCACTAACTCTACGTTTCAGTTGTTGTTGTTACATTACAACTAAACTGTTGCAAATCAAAATTTAATTTCGAACCGTCTTCTACAGTGTTTTCTACAATCAATGGACGTAGAAGAGTAACTACATAAAAGTCCTCTTTCATTAATTTTATTCCTCTTACATTTGCATTCAATTTCTGTGCTGTTTAGGATACAATCAAACCTAGTAGTACTCACCGGAAACAAAATAATATTTTACCAATCGGAAACAAAATTTTATTTTGCTTAAACATGTCGTATAAACGTATGTATAAACTTATGTAATTATATTTTATTAAAAGGAAATTAGCCATATGACACAAGTTGGGTTTTTAGTAGACAGTGAATACGATATGTTGTTGGAAAACTGAAGTTAAAAATCTGGCTCATACATTTTAAGGGGACCATGTACCCGCCTATCTTCCCCATGTTAAATTAATCAACTTTATGTACCTTTTTCTCAAAACCTGTTCCAGGTACAAACTTGAGGTTTGGTCAGCATATTCTGGGAAGGTATTTTAACCATCTGAACCAAAAAAATTATGTTTTATTATCTCACATTTATTTAATTAATTTTTTGAAAAATTGTCAAAATATTTTAATTTTTTTAAAGAGTTAATAATTTTTTATAATTTTTCGGTTACTTTCTTCTTCTGTTTTTGAGGTTCAGTAGATACACTGTAATTAGCCCTACAACTTAAAAAAAGAATCGTGTTTTTATCTTTTACAGAAGCTGAGAAAAATGTATATAAATATGGTAAAAAGTCATTTTTTGAGAAAACACTTTATTGTCAATGTTACCATAGTTACACAACAAAGCTACATTTAAAATAGTCCTGCGCCGTACTGTGGGTCTTCCTCATTTTCTTCTGATTTCTTCTTGTTTTCTTGCCTTTTTATTTTACCTTCTACCTTACTTTGCTCTGTCATTTTCTTATCAGCTTCTTTTACTCTCCTCTCATCGATTCGTCTCAACCGTGCCCGACAAGACTCATTTACTTTCAGTCCCAGTTTCCCCATCACAGTACATTTGCTGTAAGCTCCGCTGTTGAAAGCAAGCACTGCATCATACACTCCCACTTTAATTGTATTTATCCCAACATAAATTGTCTTTGGTAACCTTTTCAAATTAGGGCATTGAACGATTCATTCGGGTTTTGTGTTTTACCAAAAAGGCACTTGCTCAGTAAAGTTTCATTGCTTAGGTCCCTGAATATGTTTTATTTTATGAATGCTCATGTTTGTATTCCTCACCTGTAATAATGACATAGTAGCCAACCTAACCTATAACACAAAAATTCCCTTTTGTATGTGAAAACAAATATATTAAAAGTTTCCAAGCCTGAAAATGCAAGCGCTCAACACAAAATTGTGTACTTTTTAATTATTTATTTTTGTAACTTTTATTTCTCATAGGTAAACAAATTTTATATCATTTTTTCAGAATTAACTGTAGTTTCTGAAAATCTGAAAAACAGAAAAAGTGAAATTTTAAAAAAATTTCGGGTACATGGTCCCCTTAAGACATCCGAGTCAGTTAAAAATATCCTACATTTTGTAGAATGCACATTGGTTTATTACATTTTTTACACAGCTGTATATATTTTATTTGTACGATCCTCCACCCTGTGTAAATGATATCTCATTATTAATTTTTAATAAAGACACGAAAACTCTCACAACTGCAAGTCAACGGGCACGTAACGTTCTGCAAAACCCGTTAACTACAGTTCATTTTCGAGTGGAATTTACCAGTTTTACATTAACCTGGTCCTAGAAATGCGATAGGCTGGGAAATAGAAGAACGGAAAACCTTGCCATTTGCTCTTTGTAGGCGACCAGAACATTATAGCATAGGATGAAGAATATGCAAATTGTATATTGGCGTTTACAGAAGCTGGATATTAGAAATGGGGACTGAAAATAAACTTTAGAAAAACAGGATATATCACAAATAAAGCTAATGATAGCTTGATGGGGAAAAATCAAGAAGGTGGACAATTTTCCTTACTTGGTATCAATATTGAACAGGGATGGGACATAAAATAAAGAAACCACTAGGCAGGAAGATGTATGGGGCAGAGCTATGGACAACGGCCAGGCAACATGGAGATACATTAATTTTAATAAAAATGTATTTTTAGAAAAGTTCAGCTGATAGATCCCTAAATCTGCTCATAACTGAGAGATTGCAGAAGGAATAGAAGGAGACGAACTTTGGCTACATAGGAACATAATGCAAAACAGGCGATGGAGAAATCTGCACCAACAGATGAGGATGCAGTGGGCCGAGACAGATGGAGTTCTGAGACGAGAGGACTCGTCTCAAGTGGAACTGTGTAACTGTGTTAAAGGCTTATCTACTATCAAAGTTGTGTAAATCTTTGCGTCCTCTTACAATTTGTATTTTTGCGTATTGTAAATCCTTGATGTAAAACTGAAATGAAGAGAGCCTCGGGATTGAGGATTATTCTCACTTGAGGATTATTTAGCAAAAAAAAATCTCTGACAAGAATACCTGCTAGTGTTTGGTACAATATATTTAATATAACTTCATAAAAGATTTGACGGCTTTACAGTACTGCTATTCTCTCCATAATGTAACCCAAATGTAAAGTGAATTTGTGTTCTTTTCATGCTGTGTAAATCTCATTTATGAACACATCTTTTAAAAAGCAAAACGAAAAACGATGAATATTGTAGCATTGAAGGCACTAAAAACATTTGTTTAAACTTGTTTTGAAACTGAATCCAGAAGTTTTGTGCCCTGTACTCAGATTATGCTGTACACGTTTTGTGAGCGCGATAAACTACAAAGACACACACTTTAGCTGCAGGCAACAATAATTAGAAGTACATAACTTTAACTACATGTGCTGTGTGTTACTTGAGAGAGTATATTCACTGATATCAGGAGCAGAACGAAGTTAGCTTCCCTCTCACAGATCACAATAATGACATTTTTCTGTGTAATTACTACGATAATCTCAGGACAGAAAACAAATACGCTATGAATGTACTACACGATCTCTAAAGATTTAAAGAGTGTCTGCAATATGTGATTCTTTCTCGATAATTTAGACACAACCCAAGGTTAATTTGCTTTTTTGTGCTGTGAAAGTCTCATTAATGAAACAATATTTAAAAAACGAAACAATATTGGCTACAAGAATCAAGAGCGTTAAAACACTTTTATTAAATTGAACAAACTTTGTCGTAGAAAATCTTGATTGTAAATAGTTATATTTTTAATTAAAATATTTCGTTTTGTATCCTCAACATCGAAACGTTTTTAAATAGAGAGATTATCTCTCTCTCTCTCCCTCTCCAACTCTCTTTCTTCTTTCCCTCTCACATGCTCTCTCTGTCTCTACTCGAAACTCAATAGTGCTGTTGGATACACTGTTGTTGTCTATTGCATTAATTTTAATGAAAAATTCTTTCAAAATGTCTAATGTAATTTTCCAATGTAAAATGCAACGTGAAAATATTCAATTCCTACATCAAACAGAACCTTGCGTCATTATAGTCTACTGGTTTTACTCAGGTACTTTAAAATACTTTGTTTTTATTCTTTTTCCAGTGTGTTATTGATAGCGTATAGATGTTTGTACTGATATTTATTCAAGGATATTCGTTTTCACGAGCTGTTTTTATGACACTAAAAGCTATTAGTTACGTAGTTACGCTTACACAATTTAATGATTTTACATTGTCTACCGTTGGTGTTTGCCTAGCAATCTCTGACTTTTAGTCGATAGTCTGTCTTCAGAGGATTTAAATGATATTACAAAGTGAAAATACATTTTTCTGTTGCTTATATTATTACAACATTAAACTAAAATTTTATAATATGAAACTAATCAACAAGAAGTATAGAGGGGAAAGAGACTATAGTAATTTGTATTGAGGATGAGTACTGAAGTAGTTTGGTCGTGAGATAATAATGAGGGACGAGCAACGATCGAGGTCCGCACCCCCGGGAGTCGGAAGATAGGAAGACTGATAAGATCTTAGTACAATGGTGTTCCTAGGAAACAGGAAAACATGTGGATGGATTGGAATTGGACGACACTCTAGATAAGGTACAGGTGGAGCTTGGGGGATGTGTAGTCGGCCACACCTTGAATAAACCCTTTTAAGAAGAAGAAAAAAAGAAAAAGGAAACAGAACAAAAAGACGAAGAAGGAGAGAACTATTAAAATATGTTTCGTATCACATCGAAATAAGTTTGTAATGAGCGTTATATAATCAAAATTAATAAGCGTTTTAAGCAGAATAACAGATACCTACTAAGATAACGCATTTTTACGTGTGTGGAAGATGTCCGCTTAAGGTACTCTGCCATAGTGACGTATGTATCATCTTAGATCTTCTGCTATAATATATTACAAACGAGTACTAAAAGACTGACTAATATCGAAGAACAGACTACAAATAAATCAAACCTATCTGAAGTGATGAGTAAATGACTGTTGATTGCCTAACGTCAGAGAAACCTTCTCTCAGGGGAACTTAACAGATTTCATCAGGAAAAGTATGCCAGAACCCGCAAAGAATACGTGCTTTTTTATTCATGTTTCTAAAAAAAACAAATATTGAAAGACATTTTTACTTTGCATTTGTCAAGTCAATTTGATTATAAGGAAAACATTGTATTTTATTTAGAAACAATTATTTCAGATGTCTTAGAAAAAATTTTGTTTACATAAAGTGTGTATAAAGTTTTGAGCCATTATTCATAATTCAAATGTGTCATTTTTAAACACAATTTATATTCCATACAATCTTTTGATTAAAGTATTTTTATTTTAGCTATGGTTGCACACTTTTCTGTAATCCTGGAGGTTCCTGACTGGTCTTCTGACATTTTTAGTAGTAAACGTATAAAGAAAATTAATTTTCATCTGTCAATTTGATTTCCTTAGTATTGGATAATAGTGTTTACTTATTCGTGGTTCTGCTCTAAACTTAAGACTCTAGAACCTCTTGTCAAGTAATCTAAACATATTTCACAAAATGTTATATAAAACTGTCATTAAATGTTATCCAGATAAAATAAAATTTGCAATTATTGTTACAGATACTGTTGTCATTACTTTCAAATTCACGATTTTATTTCATTTCGATACGTTGTATGCGGTATTGGCTTATAGAATCCAAGTTAAGGCTTTCGTAAATACTGCATTGTCACTCAATACGCCAGGGACAAGTTCAACTCTAAGCCTTTTTCCTAAATCCTCACTTCTCAGCCGCTTGTTAACTACTTTATCCCTTCTTGTGTAACTGGGGTCTTGACTTTTCCTTCTGTAAAGTAGATTAAGTAACAGCAGGAACTATAGGAGTTTGATTGTATTTAAATTCTATCCACGGTGCCGCAAAGCATCAATTTTGTAAAACAATTCAGTTTCTTAATTCACAAATATAAAAAAATTGCTTGTTCAGGAAAACAATGAGGAAAGGATATACTTTCTTTTAAATAATTTTGTTCCAAAACGGATCCAATATTTCTTTTATATAGGATGCGATGTTTCTAATAAATTTGGTAACAGTATAGATATACATTTTAGATACTGTTATTATGTGAGACGTATCAAAATAAGCTTCGAGGCGACTGCGGTATTGCCATGTCGCTTCACTCCCCGCCCTCCCCCCTTTTCCCTACGCATAACCAAGTGTAACGTGCGACAACGCTGGAGGTCGAGGGGCGGGGAAGAGCTGTTACTATTGCGTAACCTCGAAGCTTATAATGCTAAGTCCCGTACTATAGGCACTGTTACAAAAGCCTTGGAAAGTAATACCTTACAGAAAACGCTTTTACAGAGCAATAAATATATGACGGTTTTGAGACTTTTATGAAATTTAAAAATCTGGATTCGCATTAAAAAATGTCTTACCGGAATTTAGGTGGCGGATGTAAAGTTTATTTAGAACGTTGTTATAAGACGTGTCTGTCCCCGTGAAAGCCCCACGTTGTGGTGCCAATTTATTATAAGACGTGTATACGGGTATTATTAATGTTCATATGTAATAAAAACTGTGTTGTTTAATAAAAACTTTTGCTCTAGGTGTATCTGTTTCTGTCAGTTGATACTATTGGTTGCGTGTTTATTCCTCGTATTTATGTTAATTCTGTTTAATTATCATTTCATTTTATGGATGAATCTTCTTTATCGGTTAATTCTAGAATTAACTGAAGAGAATTCTTCAGTTCGTCTGCTGCAATATTTGAATGTAGCGGTTATATCGTCCCAAAACAATTTCTTAACGAATACGTTCGATTTCCATCTCAAACGTATTCGGTGAGGTTAATTTCGGTTTCATAATTTTTGTTATTTTTATAACTCGCAGACGTCTTCTTGATCTTCATGCGTATAGAGCGAATCCTAATTATACCTTACGTTCCAGAAATAAAACACATGGAAATGATATTGGTAATAATAATGTTTAATCTTTAAAATTTGTATTCAGGTTTAGTAAAAATTGTTATTTCGATATTAACATTAGCAAAGATCGATTCTTATCTCAGGGTCATTTGTCAAATGAATTAAGTATATAAAAGTGAATTCTTTTGGCTGCTACGCAAGGTTCAATTAATTAATAAAAAAAACACATAAAGAGTACATTCCAATGGAAATAGATTAATACTTATTAGCTAATATAATATTATAAAGAACTATTAATGGTTGAACAGTACAGCCTGTAATATTTCGTTTCGCTATGTGCGCAAGGCATGCTGGTTGGTGAGTGACGTCATAATCACGGCCGCCGAGTGACCAGCTAGTTAGTGTAAATTGGTTCCCAGTGTATATTAATAAAATATTGTCACTTAGTGTTCACTATTTCTTATATTCTGTTCTTTTTTCTTTTATAAAATATTTTATCAGTTACTAGTGTGGTGTGAGTTGTTGGTGTTGCTGGTGATTATTCGTATTTGGATTACAAGAATTGGTTGGTTAAATTTTTGTAGAATACATACATTCCTTAGTTAATTTTAATTTAGACTTCCCTTTTGTTAATCACCTTATATTTTCGTTAACTTTACTGGTAGTCGTTCATGTTGGGTTAGATGACTTATTGTAATGACTTCATGATTTTTCTGTTTGGTAATTCATTCTTATGAGTTTGGTTCCTTGTTTTAAAATTTTTTACATAGTATTTTTTTTATCCGCACTCCTCAACCGTATTCAATCGTGGTTAACAATCAAGTGTCCCAATTTCTTCTTTTTTTTTTACAGAAACTGACCAAAATTTCTTGGATTCTTATTGGCCCATAGTGCAAAGTTCAACTGTTACATTACCATGATCATTAAAATACATTACTTTTTATATTTTCCCTTCAAATTACCTTTTTATCATAACACAGTAATATTTAATACAATTTATATGTGGTTAATCCAAATAAAATTATAAATCATTTGATACCAAACATGGTCATGTAAAAACTAGTATCTTGTAGATTTTACATTTATCTTACTAAACAATTTAGAATGATACAATTTTAATTTAACTTGATCTGCTAGTAACAAGAACTTTTTATAATAGAAAACAAAACTCTTAACTGTACTCCTTATCTTAATAATTATAAATTCCTACATTTAACTGGTTACACACTGCTAAACAATTGTCTGTGTGTTATCATCTAAATCACTAGTGTCAATTCTGATTGATTGAACATCACTTCTTAATACTAAATAACACCACACTTTTTAACTATAGTCTGTGTGATTATTATTATGCCACCTTTTATGTGTTTGTTTTCACTTGTCACTATAGGGTTTTGAACCCCTTTGGTCACCTTATTTTACAAAAAGAAAGATTTTTTTATTGGCCTATTTAGTCCTATAGGTAATACACATTTTATGCTATGAAATGACTGTACTCTTTATTATTGTGCGTTATTGTTTATTTATTTGATGCTTGTTTACAGCTTTACATTTTTATTGATTTACTGCCCTATCTAACTGGGTAATGTCTGGTTATTATTGGCTAGTCATAGTCAGGTCAATGATTGGTGTTGTTGAGTTAATTTTGGTCCATTCATTATCTTCAATTTTGGAGTTTTCGGTTTATTAGCTGGTGATCATAATGCTTGGTTCTATTCCTGAATGAGTTTTCACAGTTATTATTTATAATTAGTCATATAGTTTTCTCTTTCGTTACAACGACAAGGGACGACAACGTGTATATTTCTGAAGTAAATGATTGTATTACTGACAATATGATGAAGTGAGTAGAGCACCTGAACAGGAGTGCACGGATGCAGATTGTCTAGGAAGGTTTCCTCATACATGCCCAAAGGTAACAGAGATACTGAAACACTGTGCAAACGATGACTAAACAATCTTACATAAATTGCTTTAATTGTTGAATGGAGAAAGAAGGAGAAATTGAGACGAATAAAAGAAGAAGAAGGATGAGGAGGAGGAGGAGGAGGAGGAGGAGAAGGAGGAGAAGAAGAAGAAGAAGAAGAAGAAGAAGAAGAAGAAGAAGAAGAAGAAGAAGAAGAAGAAGAAGAAGAAGAAGAAGAACAACAACAACAACAACAACAACAACAACAACAACAACAGTAGCAGTAGCAGTATTATAACTGAAAAAAACATGTATTTTCTGAAAATACATTAGGCCTAATGAATTTACGTATTCAAGAGTACAAAAAGAATATTAAATAAAGTTAAGTAATGTCATAACTGTATCTACGTTTGGTATCTAAAGAAAAAAAATTGTTTGAGAAATCCGGTGCGATTTTAATTTCAATTAATAAACATGCAGTTAATTACGCGGTTTTAAATATAACATGTGTTCAGCTGTTAGTAGCCAGCCAACTTTGAACTTTTGTAAATCATATTGTTACACTGAAAAACATTATTTGTTACATATTGTTTTTATATGTATGTGTACTGAAAATAATACAACGTGTGATATTATTCTTTTAACATTGAAAATGTTTATAAGGACGTGTCGCACATTTGAAAACGACCGCTGGTACGTGATCGAAAATAGGAACCGGTGAGTTTCCATAGAAACTACTTCTTTGTTGTCAATAACGTAGTACACATAATATAAAACTTCGCTTATGAATGCGACTACATTTAACTTATAATCTGTACATTGGCAAATGAAGATGAATTCATTGATTCATCAATCAACATAAATATATGAACATAAATATGTATATATTTTAGATTTATTGAAGCATTTTCAGTGCCCTTCTCTGTGCATTGCATTTACGCAATGCCTGTAAATTTTTTTTTGTTCACTTTAAAAATCGATTTACTAGACTACAACAAAGTACATCTAAGCACTACTATACCCTCGTCTCATTTAATTACCCGTTACCTCTTATTTGACTCTTAATTCTTTATAGGGAACCCTCTCGTACTGCAAATGTATACGAAGAACCTTTTACACGTTGAATAAGTTTACTGGCCCCTATAAACTGAAGTTCTCACTATTGCCTTTTGTTCCAAGATACCCTCACTTTTTATGTGGATGGATTACTAACCATTTGGAAATCAGGCGAAACCTGAAGTGAGGAGGTTTAGTAGACCATTTCTGCACCTTAGCCGAAAATTCCCTTATTTAAGGCGTATGAAATTTGATCTCAACGTCACTTTCCAAGAAGGATTTGATGACGTTTTACGAGTACCTGTTGTTCCGACACTAGACATTTCCCAGAATTTTCCGTCTCCATCTAACGCCAGAGATCGTCAGAGACCTAATCTAAGATCTCAGGCCGCTCCTTTCTTACCTCTTCTTTCTCAACCAAGAAATGTGGGAGTCTAGTTACGATATTCCCAGCTTGTCACTTTATACTCGTACTGACAAGACGTGAGTTAAGTGAGTAATGTGAATAAAGACTTTTACAATAACAATAATATATATTTTTAAATATATGGTACTATAAGAAAGACATTAAAAGACTACTAGAAAAATACAGAGGAATTTTACAAAGTGATTGCTGGTCACCAAGAATTAAGAAAGAAATGAAGCAAATAGAAAAACATCGGAGGTGTTCGAGAATAAAACTCGGTAATTTTTCACTGAAGTAGATTTATAATGAACACACTAAATTTGAATGATATATGAATCTGAATTTTTACTGTGCTCTTGTGTCTATCTCGATTCGAGGCCAACTCGTAACTAACTGACTAACTAACTCGACACATCACAACCAGTTCCAACCAGTTCCCGTCCTGCAGAAAGCAGCACACACTTGGAAGACGCCGCGCAGTTGAAGAATGCTGAACATCCCGCCCGCCTTGAAAGGTTGTGGCCTTTCAATTTGTGTTTTCGATGGGAAGAGGGCACAGACGAATCATTGCCCGCCGCAGGAGTACATGTGAGGTTTGCACTGTGGCGACACGAGGAACTCTATCTTGACGAACATGCAGCTCTCTAATACGTCCCAGGTTCCACATGAGGGGTAGTCTGAACTCCTTCTTGATGAGGACCAAGGATCTCACTTGTATTGGTGTTGCGGAAGAAGTCCATTTCGTGCGCTGTTGCAGTGTACCATCGTTGCATGTATTCTGTGGACCATCGTTTCCAGAAGAATTGCATGAGTTATTGAACTCTTTGCTAGCGGTTAATTCGGTTGAATGGGGTTACAGATAAGTCAGGTTCAGGGAAGGAAGTAATTGGGGAACTAATAAGAAAATGCCCTGGGGTTAACGGCTGAAGATAGTTGGGATCGGAAGAAAGTGGGGGCGTGAATTGACACAGGCTTCAATCTGACATAAAAACTTGTTAAATTCTTCGAATATTAATTGGATATTCCCAACAACTCGTTTTAAAATTTTGACGCCTGCCTCCCACAAGCCACCAAAATGTGGTGAATTCGCTGGAATGAAGTGCCAATTTATATTTTCTTCCGCTAAGGATTGCGTTAAGCACTCCTAATTTTCCCTTATAAATTTCCTTAATTCTTGTAATTCATTTCTTGCTCCTACAAAATTTGTTGCATTGTCGCTGTATATGTTTGTGACCCTTTCTCGTCTGGACATAAAGCGTCTTAACGCAGCTAGAAAGGCTGATTTTCTGAGACTTGTAACGATATTAACGTGGATACTCTTGGTGGCCATGCAGATAAAAAGTGGTAAGGTAAACCTTGTACGGAGCTGATTTTCGTCACATAACTCGTTTGATAAATATTGGGCCACAATAATCAATACCACAGTTTATGAATGGTCGGTCAGGAATAACACGGTACGCCAGTAAGTTTCCCATTGGTTGAAATATGACATTTGGATTATTTCTTGAGCAGGTTACACATTTCTTGATTATTCGCTTGGTCAATAACTTGCCATTTATTGGCCAAAATTATCTTCTCACTTGTGCTAGTAGTGCCTGTGGTCCTGAATGGATGGATACTACGTGTTCTTATATAATCAGTTCTGTTATATAGTCCTTTTCAGGGAGTAAAATTGGATGTTTCTGATCATAGTGAATTTTTGCTTGCGTCAATCTACCGCCGACCCTGATAATTCCGTTTGAATCTACGAAGGGGGCTAGAGAACGTATATTGCTTCGCTTCTTGATCTGGCCGGTGTAGTTGAGATCGTGGATTTCTTCACTAAAATGCAATAATTGAATTTGTCTAATCCAGAATACCTTTGCGTTTTGAATTTCTTCTACCATGAGTGGACCACATTTTATATTACTTGCAGGAGCGTTCAGATTGTGAATAAAACGCTTGCAATAAACTGTTATACGCAGAAGTTTAGCCCAACATGAGTATTTTGTTTTCAGTTCAAAGGTTGAATTTATGGACCTATGTTCGATGGTCGTCTTTCTCTCTTCTAGCTCTATAGACTTGCAGAGTGTAGATTTGAAGTCACACGATAAGCTGCTTGGCCAGCATCCTCTTTCTTCTGCTGACCATGCAGGTCCAGTCCACCATAAGGCACTGTTAATCAACTCCTTGGGGAATGCACCTCGTGACAAAATATCCGCCGGGTTTTGTTGAGACTTAATGTGATACCAAGTTCCATGTTTATTTGCTGTCTGAATTTCAGAGACTCTATTACCGACGAAGGTTTTCCATGTATTTGGAGGCGAAGCAAACCAGTGGAGTAGTATTGTAGAGTCAGTCCAAAATGTGTATGAGTTAATATTGCTGCCCAACGTATTTGAGATCTTCTGGGTAAGACGAGCTAATAGTACTGCTCCACAAAGTTCCAATCGAGGGAGAGAAATGTTTTTTATAGGGGCGACTCGTGATTTTGCGCACAAAAGATATGTTGAAGTATTACCATTAACGTCTGTACATCGTAGATATATACAGGCACCAAAGCATCTCTCTGATGCATCGCAAAATCCATGAAATTCTATGTGGAAACATCAAGAAGGGAGGTTATGCGATGATTGATGACTAAATTGTTTAACTCCTCAAGTTCTTTCTTCTATTGAGTCCAAGTGCTGTAAATATGTGTTGGAACCGTTTCATTCCATGATAGGTCCAGCTGCCATAAAGTCTGCATTAGCACCTTAGCCTTTACCAGCACTGGAGATATAAGACCTAATGGATCAAACAATCTGCATATTTCTGATAGTATTGACCTCTTTGTTACAGGACCAATTGCTGTGTATGGTGTTGTCTTATAATGAAAGGTGTCTGTATCA
Source organism: Magicicada septendecula (assembly GCA_034769895.1). NCBI lineage: Eukaryota > Metazoa > Arthropoda > Insecta > Hemiptera > Cicadidae > Magicicada > Magicicada septendecula. Next base: position 363,222,335 of record CM068370.1, on the reverse strand, counting down.
GGTTTCCAACGCACTCCCAGAGTCTTTTTGTATCATGTCCACCTTATATAAGGCATTCACTCTCTATTTTGTCTGAATATATAAATTCTAATCACTGTGGATTATTAGAACACCATTTATGAAGTTCGAAACCACCTCCTTTAAGTAAAAGCACTAATTCTCTCTGTAGTCGTTGTACTGTTTCCATGGAATTGCAACCAGTAAGAACATCATCTACTTGATGCATCTTGAAGCAAGAGGAAATTCCACTGATTCCAAGCCTGCTAGATAGTGAAGAGATTTTATCGCAAGATACGGAGCAGCGGATGTGCCGTATGTGACAGTGTTCAATATGTATTTTTGGATATTTGATCTGAGTCCCTTTGCCAGACGATACGCTGGAAATCTCTGTGAATTGGATGCATTAGAACTTGTCGATACATTTGTTTAATATCGGCGCAAAAAAAAATATATGGGGAGGCAGAACGACAACAAAATATCAATTAGATCAGGTTGTATGGTTGGACCCACCATCAATGCTTGGTTCAAAGATATTCCTGTTGACGTCCTTGACGATGCGTCAAAAACGACTCGAACTCTTATATTCAAACTTGAGTTCTTTATGACCGGATGATGTGGCATGTAGTAGTGATACTCAGTTTCACGCTCTTCTTCGGCTAGTTCCATGTGATTAGATTTGTGATATTCATCCATAAAGGCAACATACGAGTCTCTTAATGATGCATGCCTTGACAGTCGCTGTTCTAAGCTCTTGAGTCGGGTTTCAGCTTGTTCACGAAATGAACCAAGTTGACTGATTTCCTTTGAGAATGGCAATTGAACCATAATGCGCCCAGTATCGGTTCTGCTGACATGAGACATATAATGCTCTTCATATTCTTGTTCTTGTTTCGATAAAGGGTGTCGGTTTTCAAGTTCTCAACTTCCCAAAATGCTGACATAAGTTCTTCAAGATTTAAATTGTGACTGAAATTACAAACAGTTTGTTTTTTAATATGGTTGCTATTTTGATTGTTTGTTCACCCTCACACGATACAACCTAACACTGTTTTTTGCAAGGTAGGTTGATTATCGTGTTTAATCTGTCCAATACACAACAGACTGAAGAAAATATCAGCTCCAAGTAATCCATCCACCTTGTGCGGTACGTGGAATTGTGGATCCGCAAGGTTAATGCTTTTAGGTATATGTAACAAAGTACGATCTGTGTGGGCTGTTGGCAGTTCGTCTGTAATTCGTGGTATGACTGAGAATTCCAATTCTTGTTGGAAGCCATTATTTCTTGATTTAATGACTGTACGAACAGTATGTCGTATTGCAGTAGTCTTTGTATTCATTCCAGTCACTAACATAGGGGATTTGTGACGTTTTAGTCCTCATGATGTGGCCAGAGATTCAGTCATGAAATGTGACTGAGATCCTGAGTCAAGCAAAAGGTGACATGAGAAACTGCTCCTTGAGAATCTTGTATGTTTACCACTGCTGTGGCTAGTAAAACATTGTCATTGGTATTGGAACAAATTGCAACCGTCGGCTTATTGAGCAACTCTGATTGCGAAGCTGAAGTTTGTGAAGTTGACTGAGGCGGTGATGAAGGTTCGGACATGAGTTGCTGAGAGTGCAAGTGCAACAAACTATTAAGACGCTTGTTGCAGGTTTTACATGAATGAGTGTTTTCACAGGTTGCTGCTTTATGACCTGGTTTCAAACAATTGATACAGAGTTGAAGTTATTTGAATTTAGTGATTCGATCACATGGATTCAACTTCAGGAAATGTTGACATTGAAGTAGCCGGTGGAATTTAGTGCACATGGGACATTTTTGTAAATTGGTGGATACAAATGCGGTCTGAAAATCTTGTGACGATTTTCTTTGAGGTGTGGCATTAACTGGGCGTGATTTGGGCTTAGAATGCATTTTCTGACCCTCTTCGCAACCTTTCAAAATCTTGCTTCTGTTTTCCAAGAAGTTAATAGTTTCGGAATAGGTTGCCAGTTCTGTTGTGGATGTACTGGCTTCCCACGCATGCCTGGTTGATTGTTCGAATTTGTTTACAATAAGATATGTAATTACTGCATCCCAGTGCTGAACTGGCTGTCCAAGAGATTTCAGTGCTCTCATATGCTTTTGAATGTTGTCTGAAAACTGTCTAATGGAGGTGGCTGATTCTTTGTCTAAAACTGACAGATGGAATAATGATTGGAAATGTTTGTTTATGATTAATTTCTTGGTATGATATCTTGCTTATTTTAGATACATAATTAATGTAGTTGCCTACATTTTAGATAAGTAAAATTAATTAAATATTTCACTTTTTTACTTGACATTAAACGACGTGAGGTTCGTAATTGTTTTGCAGCTGCGAAATATTTAGATGCTCAAAGGTATATTTTGGTTCCTTCCAGTCGACTACGTATATTTTTATCGGTTATTAGCTTTCAGTCTTGTATACGCAGTGTGTGTGTTTCTCCTGGACTTTATTTTTATATCTATGCAGTGCTATAAGCCTACCTTGAGCTTCCTGTGAACTGTGTGTGGGAATCATTGGTCTAATCGCTGCATATAAAGTACTATTATATAATTTTCAATCCCAAGGGATTATACTTTGTACACCTCTTTATAGTGGTACATTGACCACTGGCTAAAACCAAATCCTATCGATGACCGCCAAAACACGTATAATATTTTTGTCCACATTTACTTCGCACCCCTCTGTAGTAGTTATAATGTGTCCAATAACGTGAACTAGTTTTAACATTCATGACATCTAATAAGACTAAATTTTATACTACTGATGTTAAGAGAAAGCTTTCCCGAGTTATTAAGTATGGCCTCAGCTGCTGTGTGCGTCTTGTGAATGTCTTATTACCAAGCTAGCAGCTAACCTTGCCTGTCTTGACGAATTATTTATAAAGGTTAGAATTTGTATATTTTAAATCACTGGAATTGATTATATTTCGTACAGAAGTGTAAGCTTGTAGAAGACAGTCTTAAAATAAAATAACTGAATTACTTTAAAGTGAAAGCTTAATGTAAACTTAAAGCTAAGTAACAGTAGAATGTTAAGGAAAACACCTTCTATATTCTTGGCGTTAGAATGCGTCTGAAGTTCTGACCGTGTTTTGTTATGTACCCTTCTAGCCAATAGTAATCAACTGAACTTGCGCAGTAAACTCACTTCAGTTGATTACAAATTGATCATAGCAACACTGGTTGTACACAATTCAATAAAATTACATTGATATCAGTGCGTGCACTTGGATTTCAAATACCACTACTATGTGTAACTGAAGTAAGGATAGGTTAATTAAATTAACGAAACTATGAACAAATAATTTAGAAATGATGGAGAAATATTTATCCTGAATATGGCTTTAGTTAGTTTTACTGACAATACAGTTCCAGTTAAAAGCTAAATATTAGTTGACTTTTTGTGAATATCGTACAGAATGTCTTCTACGGCTTACACGGTCGGAGTCAATGTTGTTAATATTTTATGATTCCGGGCTGTTTGGCCGCGGCCCAGTGCTGTACAGTACTGTGATCACTAACTGTGACATCCACGTTACTTGAGGCTCAATTTTTGCACTGACGATGGCCGTTGAAACGTCTGCTGATTTGAACAGCACTGGACCACGGCTAAACAGCACGAAATCAGAAAATATTAACAACATCGTACACAATATTATGAATCAGCAATCATATAATTTGGCCCACGAACGTAGGCCTATATAAATTAAAAATACTTTTCTTAGAATTTGTTAAATTGCATAATTAATGAAATGATAATAAAATAATCAGTATAGGCAATTGCAAAATTTATTTTTAATTGGCTACACAAAAATATTTTATTAATTATACAGTTATTTACTTATGTTTAGGCCTATTATTTTCTGCATAGACAGCACCCAAATTCACACACTCATTATATTGTGCCACCGATTTCTGAAGTCTTTCGTCGTTAAACCCCGCCTCCACGGTAAGCAGCCAATTTCAAAGCGCTGGGTTGCCAGGCGGATCTTCCTATTGTTTGCAATACGGGGCACCCCTACATGACCTTTGGTCCGGCAGTATACCAGTCTTGTTCCGGCAGTCGTTAAAACACACTGACGATCATCGTCCGTCATATCTGTAGGGTTTCACTTTGGACGAGTACGTGAAGCCTACTTTTCTCGCAAAATTAGGGCGACGGGTATCCAGCATATCGATTCGATCGCCTGTTAAAGGCAAGTACTAGGCACCCGTACGCACGTTGATCCAGCTGTGATTGTTATGGTGGACTGCTGTCTACGCTGAACATTTTTGCTGTTCGTGGCAGCGACCGGACGGTCATGCTTCCCTCTTTCGGGGGGTCCAACGTTGTCGAGCATAGACTCCAAACCACCATTGGCTACTCAGTGCGTCAGCTCGAACGCGGTCCATACGTATAAACGCACATCAGTATAAACATCGTAGAGTTCAAGGCACGGCTTTTACTCAGGAGAACCTCTATCCATCAGCGGCATATGCCAGAAATGGTATTAATAAAACGCTTGCTTCGAGGCCAAGAGGGTTAATTTTATAATTGAAAAAGTATCCGCCTACATTATATACGGTAATTTGTAAGTCTCTTCCAAAATTTCCTATACCAGTGTCACATAGTATTGTCACTAATTTTACTATCAATATAAACGCGACACAACCGACACAGAACCTCTACATCGTTTTTCTCTTCTGCCTGGAAACAACAAATGACTACACGCACTTCACAGCTGGCAGGAAAAGTTGCATCACATATAAGAACTTAATTTTGGAGTAGTATTAGTAATATATATATATATATATATATATATATTATTATGTACTATGTAAGAAATGTTACTCTAAAAAATATTAGCGCGGTATGAAAGAATAAATACAGTAGATAGTGTGTTGCATGAAGTTAACAAACGTCATTACAGAGGAAATACTAAACATATACAGCTGACCTCAGTTGGCATAAAACATTTTAAAATCTGAAGAGGAAAATACAGTTTTATAAACAATTTAATTCATTTAATGAACAATTTTTTTAATCACATAGTTACATAGAATCAAATGGTGTAGACTACAGCTCACATCTCTACAGTGCATTAGAGAATAACAAAATTGTACTGAATTTTCGACGTGTTTTTTAAAATCAATTTTTTACGCTAGTATTGTATCAAACTCCACAGTTACAGAAACATTCAGAATGGTTTGGTGACCTCATGTAATTAGTTTTAACGCTACACATTCGGTAAGTGGTTTTGTGGTCTCATCTGTGGTTTGTGGTTTCACTAACAGTATGCAGAATCTGGTTATGTTACTGAAAGCAGTGTGAAAAACTGATTGCATGGAAAGCTGCTGCATTATCGATGTCATAACGATTAGTAGGCCTATATTACATCGCGATAATAACTCTGACTACGTTGCTAACAGTGTATCTATTGTGATAACAACGTTGGCTGTTGCCACTAATAAATATTAAAAATTAATGCACCCTTTTAAATTTACTAAATAATTATTACATTATGTTATTTCAACGTAATAAAGGAAATCTGCCTTTTATGTAAAATATGTATTTACATTAGAAGCGTTATTGTAAATGTTCTTCACCATGTTTTTGTTATTGTTTGTATATTGTTATTTAGATGGCATGCAGCTTAGAACAAAGGACTGAATTGTTAAACATCAGAGATAGGTATTTTTTCCGCTTCACTAACACTACTTTAATCCTTTTAGGGCCGGCTTTCTTACACTGATACTTGCGAAAAGACTCAGGCCGTTCTTGCTGTTTTTGTAGTGGCTGTAATTCTTCTCCATCCTCTTCCACATATAAAACATATTTGGGTACAAATACAAACTTGGCTGTTCTTTAAGGTTTAATTTGGGAATACAGAATTTAGTATAATATAGTATTTTAATTATTTTCTACATAAAAATATTAATATAATATTAAAATGATAATGTGCTATTAGGCAATAAAATTGTATTTAACTCACCACTTGTCTAACAAAAAAATCTTTGGAACTTCAAATTGCCATACTTAACTCAGCTATATATTAGTCTAACTCTGTGCAAAAAATTATAGGCCTATCTCTGTCTATAACAGAAGGAAAGATAATAGCATAAATTTATGTATACTATACGGGGCAAAATACACGGAGTCTGTAGCGTAAAACGTAAGCACTCACGTAAAACCAAAGGTTAAATTAACTTTTAGAAATTAGTACATAGTTATTTTCATAAAAACACTTAATAGAATAAAACTAAATAAATGTAAAATTATGTTTATTTAACAATATCACTTACTAAGTTAGAAACACGATGACAAAACAACGTAAACGTAACCAAACCGAACGCCAGCAGCGAAAAACGTCACAGGACCACTGCCATTTCAATATCACGTAACTTCTAAAAAAAAGGAAATTATGCTATGCTTTTTGAACCTATGCTAGGTTGGATCAAAAACTATGAATGATTGTTTCCCATCTGATACGTTGGCAGCACTCAGAAACGATTCTTGAAAAACAGCGGCAATTTTTAATGACACCCGATATATCCGGCGTCGGTCCTGAAAGACTTAAAACAATTCCACTTATGAAATACAGTGGTTCTCCTTTGTTATATAGAATCCAATAGTAATTGTACACACAGAATAATAAGTATGTACATATTGTAACGCGACGGTTTCCTTAAAATAAAGATTTGAAACCCATTTATATTGAAGTACAGAATAATAGAGAAGTAATAAGCTTATATAGTAAATAATATGTACTAATAGGTGTAGTCAAGACTAAATAATGATAGAATATAATAAAAGAATAATAAACATGTCTAGTTAAAACCTTGTAACCACTAGTTCAAGTAAAGACTTCATAGTAAATTATATTAAGGATAGGTAAAAGCCCTAGAATATCAAGTATAGCTGATTAACATTGGACTGTGAAGTGAAGGTGTGTACATCCATTAATCAGTTATATTAAATAATGGTTGTTCAGTAGTAGGTATAAAATGTAATAAAAACAGTATTACTGGATTAGGTAGTTGTATCTACCTATGATAAATGAACATATAGACAATTTAGAGAGGAAAAATATTATTACCTAAATGTGTAAATAAAGTTTTATTACATTAATCTATTATAACATAGAGTTAACAAAAGGACAATGATTATGTTTTAAAGAATTACCAAGATGCATAGTTAATTATGTTATGTTATATTGGATGGACTAATTATTGTAGTATTCAGTTGTCAAAATGACAATTATTATGTTTTAAAGAACTAACAAGATGTAGTTAATAATGTTCTGTAATATTTGTTAAACTAATTATTATAATGCAGTTTGTCAGAATTATCATTGTTATATGTTGAAGAAGTACCAAGATGTAATCAGTAGTATTATATAATATTAGTAGTAATAGGAAAATGAAACATGAACTGACTATTATATTAGGGAATAGGTAATAATCATTATTTGTAATAGACTAACTGAGAATTTGTTCAGTAAGATGTTATTTTCTAGAATGTGTAGTTACATTAGGTAATAGGTCATAATGATTATTGATAGTAGATGAGCTAAAATTGTTTGATTCAATGTTATTTTTACAGAACTTTCATTTACTTCAGGGTAGGTAAAAAAGAACTGTATAAACGATAAAGAATAGAGACTTAATATTATTATGTCTTGTAAATAAGCATTTTGTACATTAAGAAATAGATAATGTTCAAGGGTACACTAGACAATGTTATGTCTATGGTACAATCAAAATGTTTTATAAGAAATTAATGTTCATATTTGTTATAATTAGTATTAAAATCAATTTTGTTAACAGTTAAGATCATACGTAAAGTAAACGGAAATGGGTGTGTATCAAAAAGAATACTTTTAAACATGAAATATTATATTAGGTCAAAGTTAAAAAATGTCACTTTGAGAAATACTGAACAAAAACCTATATTGTGAGATCTGAAAATGATCAGTAGAGAAAGAGGATTTCATTGGTAATAATTTTATTACTATTGTACCTAGCATAAGATAGGTATGTTAAAATTAATATTTTGATGCAATTTTGACAAGAAAAACCGACGCCATGAGATGACAATGCTTAGAGTTTCAGCCAATGGGAATTTCGCATATTTTGCACCAGAAAGCCCCAAAATCCAACCCAAGCGAGTGAGTTGATTGTTAAACCTCAAGTAGTAAAGATCAGTCAACCGGAGTTAAATCATAATCGAGTGGTAAATCTATAGTGAATTGAGTAAATTGGTATTACAACGATAACATTTTAATTTTAATTATTGTTTATTTTTCAACAAATTTTATTTTAATTCTATATCGAAGAAACAAAAAACCGAATTAATCATTTGTATAATAAAGATAAAAATCCGTAAGTATCTCTACACCAATGATATTAAAAAACAGAAACAGTGCATTCAAAACTTAGAGCCTAGTTAAGCGTTAACGAGAACTGACATACCTTAAGAACAATAAAGAAACTAACTGGTAATTTATTTTAAAGTATTTATTTACATAATTTGACTTAACAAAGAGGCCTAGGGACTCGATTTTAATACAAACAAGGGAGTTCATTAATTAATACAGAAAACAAATTAGTGTTTTAGCTAATAGGCGTTCATAACTAGAGGCCTATCCATTACACTCAGCCTATTCAATAATTATTTTTTATTTATTTATTAATTTGTTTTGATTTACATTTTCGATATTACATTTTGGCACCAACAATTTGGGGCTCTACAAAATACAACTGACATCTACAAAAACAACTGACATAGTTGAAAAGAAAATTAATTAATACATAATTAAATAATTAAATGATTTTACAATATGTAGCGCTTGGGACTGTGTGTGATGTGTATGTGTGTGTGCGCATGTATGTGCGAGCTCGCACATCTGGGATTTGTGTTGGTATCAGATTAGGTCGCTTCCTTTTTTTTCTGATACAAATTAGAATTTAAAATATTCTTCCAATTAGAGGAGATAAGAAACAATATCCCGGCGTACCAGCGTACAAATTGTCATAAGAATATTAGAAGCCTGTATATAAAATACCATTACAAACGATCTCGCTATTAACAGATGAATATAGAGCTCCAGTGACACCTCAATTTTCAATCTTTTGTTTGTTAAGAGGTTGAGTTAATCGGAAACGCTTTGTTGTCTGCATATATCAGTAGCATAATTTGACTGATTAACTCAAATGTTTTTTTTGTATTCGAGACGTAAGGTAGATTTTGACAGACATTGAAATCCCACAAGTGACAACTCGTATTTTTGAAACCGTTCTTTTAAATTGGAGATAAGAAAAGTCGACAAACGAAATGTATTGATTTGTTCTAAAACAACATTCAGTTTCATAAAACAAATCTAAATTACACCTAATCACCAGACAGACACAGATTTTTGTAGCTTTAATTTCAATGTCAGAATCATACACAAGTGTGATCGGGCCTAAATTAAAATTTAATTTAAATTCGCATTCAGAGTTTGTTCGCTTAAGCTGTAGCTGAAATAAGGAGACAATTGGAAGAAAATGAGTACTTTTATTTTCATTCTTTGCTTTTAAAACAATTTACACGGAGTATTTCTAAAAACAGATGCAAGAACGTACAGACCAACAAAAACTCAGTGAATAAAATGTCCCATTTTAAAGTACTTGCTTAACAACGTATTTCCACGCAAAAATGTCAAGATACACAATTACCGAACCAAGTAATTTACTGAAGTCTCTTATCACATCACATTGTGGAATAACCACACTTAATTTCTTTAGGGTTTTGAACATTGGCTGTAATTCTGATTTTGAGTAACTTCATTAAACCAGTTTTCCTTTTGGAGGCACTGAAAGAAAACAGGGTATTTCAATTACACCATGGCAAATTTAAAAAGGAGGAAGCGTGATTAAAGTTCTTCACCTTCTTTATTATATAATAATTGCTCTAATTTTTTGTACATATTCTATGTTCTACGTTCTGCGTGCATTTTCAATCCGGCGTAACTTAACTTTTAGAGTACTTGAATTTTACATACTGTAATGTCACATCACCCATTTTAATGCTTATTTGGTTCTTTAATAGCTTTGTTAAGTACAGTACATTACTGTAAGTATACGCTAAGAAAATAAATAGTACCGCATTGCTGAGTGCCTACGTGATTCTTGGCACGCCGCGGCACGCCAGGATGTTTCAGAAGTTTAGAGATCATTCTAAGTTGCATAATTACTTAATGGCTCTTCCAGACGTTACTCGACTACCTTACTGGCATTGAGGCCCACTGCTACTATATTTCGAAGCGGCCCATTTTCGTTTAGACCTGGCGATATTAGAATGCACGGTGTTAGTTATTGAGACGGTTTAGTTGGAAGAGATAATTGTGTTAATTAGTGCAAAACTGTAATAAGGTGACACTTGTTGTGTGTTGGAGAAATTTAACTTGAATTATTGTATAATTAGAAATCCTTTCGTTAATTTCTAACATGTGTTTGTGTCCAATTAAAATGTTTAATTAGTGACGTCATTGCTGTTAACTATTCTGTTTCCACTGTATAATACGACCATCGGTGTGCCGTCCTAACAATACTTTTTGTTTGAAGTTTTTGCCCGCCGTAGGTATATCGTTTCCTTAATACCGCCTACTACTGTGAAGAGGTGTTTTTTATCCGTTCGTTGGTACAACATAACGTGATAAACCAAAAATCCTGTAGAAACAAAAGCGTCATATAAATCAATCATTATGGTAATTATGTAAACTGGTAAGTATAATTAAATTAAAATTGGGAAGAGTATGGTTTATGATTATGAATTAATGAAATATGTGTGGGAGATTATACAAAATATAAGAAAGCAAAAGGAATAATATTCCTTTCCTGCCACCTGATAAAAACTAGTGTAATAAGACTGTAAATGTAACCTAACCGAGACATGAAGTTTTCAAAAGTAAATTACAAAACTATGTACTGCACGAAACCTATTACTGTAATATTAAATATCTAAACGATAACTTTGATTCAATCATGGGTTCCCGTTACTCCAGCGGTTCAGATAATTCCCGGATTAAACGTTCCTCGCAGTTTTAACAATTCAAACAATTGCTGTAACAGTTAGTTGCAGATATAATGGTATCAGTACAACACTATTGTTATGAATAAATATATGCTTTTCAATGGCAGAAAAAACTTCAATTAAAAAAACAAACAAAATTAACTTTCAATTGCGCCTTGAATCGTATAGCTTCAGACAAGTACAGTAGTAGTTATCTTTGTTGTCGCTGAGACGCAGAAAGCAGTAGACGGCAATAAGTGCTAATGAATGAGTGTTGACCGATTAAATAATAATGCGGTGCGTAACGAGGTGCAAATACTGTATACAGAACATTCTATCTACGACGTCGTAGTAGACAGAAGAACGTTGTAGTAGATTCACGAACATAGTGCACTATGGAAAGCCGTCTTGTTGGGCACGTGTCACTTTTACCGTATGAAGGGATGCGTCCGCAGCAGCAGTCAGTCTGTTGCAAGTTAATTTATAATATTTTAAATAATAATGCGGTGCGTAACGAGGTGCAAATACTGTATACAGAACATTCTATCTACGACGTCGTAGTAGACAGAAGAACGTTGTAGTAGATTCACGAACATAGTGCACTATGGAAAGCCGTCTTGTTGGGCACGTGTCACTTTTACCGTATGAAGGGATGCGTCCGCAGCAGCAGTCAGTCTGTTGCAAGTTAATTTATAATATTTTAAATAATAATGCGGTGCGTAACGAGGTGCAAATACTGTATACAGAACATTCTATCTACGACGTCGTAGTAGACAGAAGAACGTTGTAGTAGATTCACGAACATAGTGCACTATGGAAAGCCGTCTTGTTGGGCACGTGTCACTTTTACCGTATGAAGGGATGCGTCCGCAGCAGCAGTCAGTCTGTTGCAAGTTAATTTATAATATTTTAAATAATAATGCGGTGCGTAACGAGGTGCAAATACTGTATACAGAACATTCTATCTACGACGTCGTAGTAGACAGAAGAACGTTGTAGTAGATTCACGAACATAGTGCACTATGGAAAGCCGTCTTGTTGGGCACGTGTCACTTTTACCGTATGAAGGGATGCGTCCACAGCAGCAGTCAGTCTGTTGCAAGTTAATTTATAATATTTTAAATAATAATGCGGTGCGTAACGAGGTGCAAATACTGTATACAGAACATTCTATCTACGACGTCGTAGTAGACAGAAGAACGTTGTAGTAGATTCACGAACATAGTGCACTATGGAAAGGCGTCTTGTTGGGCACGGGTCACTTTTACCGTATGAAGGGATGCGTCCGCAGCAGCAGTCAGTCTGTTGCAAGTTAATTTATAATATTTTAAATAATAATGCGGTGCGTAACGAGGTGCAAATACTGTATACAGAACATTCTATCTACGACGTCGTAGTAGACAGAAGAACGTTGTAGTAGATTCACGAACATAGTGCACTATGGGAAGCCGTCTTGTTGGGCACGTGTCACTTTTACCGTATGAAGGGATGCGTCCACAGCAGCAGTCAGTCTGTTGCAAGTTAATTTATAATATTTTAAATAATAATGCGGTGCGTAACGAGGTGCAAATACTGTATACAGAACATTCTATCTACGACGTCGTAGTAGACAGAAGAACGTTGTAGTAGATTCACGAACATAGTGCACTATGGAAAGCCGTCTTGTTGGGCACGTGTCACTTTTACCGTATGAAGGGATGCGTCCGCAGCAGCAGTCAGTCTGTTGCAAGTTAATTTATAATATTTTAAATAATAATGCGGTGCGTAACGAGGTGCAAATACTGTATACAGAACATTCTATCTACGACGTCGTAGTAGACAGAAGAACGTTGTAGTAGATTCACGAACATAGTGCACTATGGAAAGCCGTCTTGTTGGGCACGTGTCACTTTTACCGTATGAAGGGATGCGTCCGCAGCAGCAGTCAGTCTGTTGCAAGTTAATTTATAATATTTTAAATAATAATGCGGTGCGTAACGAGGTGCAAATACTGTATACAGAACATTCTATCTACGACGTCGTAGTAGACAGAAGAACGTTGTAGTAGATTCACGAACATAGTGCACTATGGAAAGCCGTCTTGTTGGGCACGTGTCACTTTTACCGTATGAAGGGATGCGTCCACAGCAGCAGTCAGTCTGTTGCAAGTTAATTTATAATATTTTAAATAATAATGCGGTGCGTAACGAGGTGCAAATACTGTATACAGAACATTCTATCTACGACGTCGTAGTAGACAGAAGAACGTTGTAGTAGATTCACGAACATAGTGCACTATGGAAAGGCGTCTTGTTGGGCACGGGTCACTTTTACCGTATGAAGGGATGCGTCCGCAGCAGCAGTCAGTCTGTTGCAAGTTAATTTATAATATTTTAAATAATAATGCGGTGCGTAACGAGGTGCAAATACTGTATACAGAACATTCTATCTACGACGTCGTAGTAGACAGAAGAACGTTGTAGTAGATTCACGAACATAGTGCACTATGGAAAGCCGTCTTGTTGGGCACGTGTCACTTTTACCGTATGAAGGGATGCGTCCGCAGCAGCAGTCAGTCTGTTGCAAGTTAATTTATAATATTTTAAATAATAATGCGGTGCGTAACGAGGTGCAAATACTGTATACAGAACATTCTATCTACGACGTCGTAGTAGACAGAAGAACGTTGTAGTAGATTCACGAACATAGTGCACTATGGAAAGCCGTCTTGTTGGGCACGTGTCACTTTTACCGTATGAAGGGATGCGTCCGCAGCAGCAGTCAGTCTGTTGCAAGTTAATTTATAATATTTTAAATAATAATGCGGTGCGTAACGAGGTGCAAATACTGTATACAGAACATTCTATCTACGACGTCGTAGTAGACAGAAGAACGTTGTAGTAGATTCACGAACATAGTGCACTATGGAAAGGCGTCTTGTTGGGCACGGGTCACTTTTACCCTATGAAGGAATGCGTCCGCAGCAGCAGTCAGTCTGTTGCAAGTTAATTTATAATATTTTAAATAATAATGCGGTGCGTAACGAGGTGCAAATACTGTATACAGAACATTCTATCTACGACGTCGTAGTAGACAGAAGAACGTTGTAGTAGATTCACGAACATAGTGCACTATGGAAAGCCGTCTTGTTGGGCACGTGTCACTTTTACCGTATGAAGGGATGCGTCCGCAGCAGCAGTCAGTCTGTTGCAAGTTAATTTATAATATTTTAAATAATAATGCGGTGCGTAACGAGGTGCAAATACTGTATACAGAACATTCTATCTACGACGTCGTAGTAGACAGAAGAACGTTGTAGTAGATTCACGAACATAGTGCACTATGGGAAGCCGTCTTGTTGGGCACGTGTCACTTTTACCGTATGAAGGGATGCGTCCGCAGCAGCAGTCAGTCTGTTGCAAGTTAATTTATAATATTTTAAATAATAATGCGGTGCGTAACGAGGTGCAAATACTGTATACAGAACATTCTATCTACGACGTCGTAGTAGACAGAAGAACGTTGTAGTAGATTCACGAACATAGTGCACTATGGAAAGCCGTCTTGTTGGGCACGTGTCACTTTTACCGTATGAAGGGATGCGTCCGCAGCAGCAGTCAGTCTGTTGCAAGTTAATTTATAATATTTTAAATAATAATGCGGTGCGTAACGAGGTGCAAATACTGTATACAGAACATTCTATCTACGACGTCGTAGTAGACAGAAGAACGTTGTAGTAGATTCACGAACATAGTGCACTATGGGAAGCCGTCTTGTTGGGCACGTGTCACTTTTACCGTATGAAGGGATGCGTCCGCAGCAGCAGTCAGTCTGTTGCAAGTTAATTTATAATATTTTAAATAATAATGCGGTGCGTAACGAGGTGCAAATACTGTATACAGAACATTCTATCTACGACGTCGTAGTAGACAGAAGAACGTTGTAGTAGATTCACGAACATAGTGCACTATGGAAAGCCGTCTTGTTGGGCACGTGTCACTTTTACCGTATGAAGGGTTGCGTCCACAGCAGCAGTCAGTCTGTTGCAAGTTAATTTATGATATTTTAAATAATAATGCGGTGCGTAACGAGGTGCAAATACTGCATACAGAACATTCTATCTACGACGTCGTAGTAGACAGAAGAACGTTGTAGTAGATTCACGAACATAGTGCACTATGGAAAGCCGTCTTGTTGGGCACGTGTCACTTTTACCGTATGAAGGGATGCGTCCACAGCAGCAGTCAGTCTGTTGCAAGTTAATTTATAATATTTTAAATAATAATGCGGTGCGTAACGAGGTGCAAATACTGTATACAGAACATTCTATCTACGACGTCGTAGTAGACAGAAGAACGTTGTAGTAGATTCACGAACATAGTGCACTATGGAAAGCCGTCTTGTTGGGCACGTGTCACTTTTACCGTATGAAGGGATGCGTCCACAGCAGCAGTCAGTCTGTTGCAAGTTAATTTATAATATTTTGAATTAAATTTCTATGGCAAGACGACAACTGTTACACTTTCTGAGAGAAGAAAATTAATCCGTTTATAAAGAGATGTTAGGCAAGAAGACATTATATCACTTAATTATTTAATCACTCGCTAGACGAAAAATTTAAAAAGTTCAGGAAAAATATGCAGACACAAGTTAAATATGTTTGTACCTTTGTGCACCAGAAGTAATCTCTTAACTTGTATGTCAAGCCCTTAGTCCCTTCTAAGTATTACATGCTTACAGAAGGACAGAGTTTACATTAGTTTCAAATACCCGTAGCTTGGTTTTCATCTTCAACGCCTTGGACCACCAGATCGGGAGAAAAGTCAAAAAGGCACATTTGCTTCATTGATGCGTTGTCGATGGTTTCTGTTGTTGCACCTGCCAATAGACAGAAACTGCCCACATTCTCTATAACCTGGTCCCCGAACCTGAGCTCTTTAGTGTTCAAGTTCATGATCGACATCGGTTTTGTTTTTTTTTGGGTGGGGGGAGGGGGCATTGATTAATGCGACCTTCACAAACTCGTCTTTCAGATCAGTGTTTGTGGTCTTAAATATTGTTCGTATTATTACCATACACAGTTTAAGCATGTATGTTACGTTTCTCATTAACCGTAATAGCCCTTGTTGTACTTCATCTCATCTTGTTTTTTCTCTTCCTTTTTCTGTTTCCATTTTCCTCAACTTTTCTATTTCTCTGCTTCCATTCCTTAATTTTAATCTTTCTGTTATGGTTGTTATATTTCTTTCTCCTTCTTTTTTCCTTTCTCATCATTCCTTTGTTCTGCAGATTTTTGTGAATGCCTTACTCGACTACCATGGAATATCTTACACAATCATCTAAAGGAAAAGTCATATGCCTATAACGAATAAGTAAGTAAATAAAATAAATTGACATTTTCAATTCAGTAAGACCGTATCACGAAACATGCGCGCGCGCACACACATACACTCACACAGAGCAGCGTACATTGTTCTGTAACCAACAATTCAGGCCAGGCACCTGTTCAATACAGTTACGTCTACATTAATTATGTGCACACAATAATGAGAATCTTGAGTCGTACTGTCATAGCATCTTGAGTCATATCTTGCTTTATTTACGAGATGAACATCAAGTACCACACAGCTCTACTTCATCTACAGACGACATTAATCCAGAGCAATGATTACTGATACAACGTTCTAATTACTAGTGACATGTGTTACTCTAGAGTATGTACTCAATGACAACAATAGGCAAAACACAGATAGCGTGCCACATAGACTTACTTACTTTAGCCAACGCCCGTACGTGGTTCCTCAACCATTCGACGTCGAGCCTCCCAGTAGCGATTGGTTATGTCGTCGGTCGGGTATGTGAGTGCTTGGCAGTCCCGTAAGTGTTCTCCGTCCATTCTTCCGGAGTTGCAAAGCGGACGTGCCACATAGAGTACATGTTAACAACACACATCTACGGAATTTACTCAATTAGTTACTGACAAGAATTATTGTTAAGAATTTGTCATAACTCTCTGTCGTGCCTTGAGTAAACGTCTAAGTCTGCTCAATCACTACATGTTCAGTTTGTAATTAATTTTGACATACCAAACCCCATAATAAATTATAATAAGAGATGTACTTCCCAAAGTACATATTTTTGGATTATAGTACATACAGTACTTAAAATGTAACTACATTTTACATCAGACGGTTTATCAAAGCTGCTGTTACTTTGATTGCGTGAAATAAAATATAATTATATATAATATATTACATACTATATAATATATAAAACATGAGACAGCGCTTAATTGAGCGATTCCTTGGTTGGTGCACGCAGTAATATACCTATCTAAAAATCCGAATTAATTCTACGTAAAACTTACAAAGTTTTTAAGAGTAATACGTATGTAAACCTGTAGCACATGCTACAGATATTCAAAGAGACACAGCTAATATCGTAAACCTAAGTCTTGAGTTTCTTTGACATTGATCTCAATAATATACTTTAACTGTAGGGTTAATGTCAGTAGGCTAGAGCGAACATTGCGTAAATGTTTATCCACACTGACATAAAGGATTTTAAACCATTTTCTCTGTAATCGAAATACGTTAGTAACCTGCAGAAAATGCTTTATTACAGAATATACCTATAACAGAATTTAAAATTTTTATCAAAATTTTAAAAGGGAAGGAGTTTAGACTTAACCAACAGTATTAAGAAGTATATTAACTGTTGCAATCCGAAATCTATTCTTGGACTGTCTTCTACGATGTTCCCGCAGTTAACAGGCGCTGCCTGTACAGTCCTCTTCCGTTTACTCAGAATTTCTCTTTCATTTGAATTGTAAATGGAAAAGTATTCAATTTCTCTGCTTTTAAGAAATCAGTTTACTATATAGGAATAACTATTAGCTTTTAATATTTAATTTTTCAGAAACAATTACTATTTCCGTAAATAGAAAACGCATGAACCCGAACATGTCATGGTCTGTTCCGTTGGTTGTTAGTGCAGGCCAACCAGATGCGAGCTGGAGTCTCATAAATGATACAGGGAAATCGTATCCAGTATTTTCAACGACTTCATTGCTAGCGTTGGAACAACATGCACCCAATTCCTCGATTTGGAGTTGGCAGCTGTACGTGGCACCAAAATATCAGCAACAAACAATTGTAATATAAGATTATAGGCTAACATACCAATTAGCCTATAAGGTTTGTCCAGTGACCAGAATAATTCGACCGTGAAAGCCGATGTCAAGTAGTATAAATTTATAAACAAAGAATTATAGTATAATGAGTTTTTATTAGATCAATCTGTAGGCTCTAGTGCCTGCTTACTACTACTGGAGGCTCAGGGCTTGATTTAGCACAATGAAACACTAAAAAGAGTATAATTAATCAGCATCATGAGTATTGAAAGCAACTCTTTTTTATTTAAGCTAATCCCTTATAAGAACTCAGTTTTTACGAAGAATAGTTAACAGTCTAGTTTTAATAAAAAATTCTTTTATAATTAAATGATAATCTAAACTCTTTCATTATGTTCGTTTATTTTTCTAATGTTTCATCATGACGTCGATTGCTTTAGTTAAACAAAAGCTTTTTCAACAAATGAATGACGTAGGACTATTTCCTTGAAGTAAAATTTATTTTCAAGTATACAGTACTTACGTTTAGTGGAATGTCCTTTCATTATACTATTTATTTTTTATTGCAATTGTATACATATTTTTTTACCATCCAGCAGTTTAAATACTAGGTTAAAAATAAACAAAGATATTCGTACACAACTATTATTCAAGTTTAAGCTAGTCGAAAACACAAATGTAACTAACAATTAATATCATTTAATTAAAACTTCAGTATAAATAAACGTTATCGATAAAGTCACTTACAGATGCTCTTACACAATATTTCACAATTATCACTTTACACTATAACGCTGTTGAAACATACGAACCGAAACACAACTCGCCAGCCGTTTTCAAAACACCTCTATTTATAACCTCGCCATGGTTGCGAGTTGACTCCATTTTTTTTCGGGTGATGCGCATAGAATTATCGCATAATCGGAAGAGCCTAGAAGGAACTACGAAAACCCAAATTGCGTTGTTTGCCGACCCTGTAATCATTGCGGTCTGACTTATGACTAAATCGACGCAAACTATCTCAAAGGTGTAAGACAGCTGATAGACATACTTATTTTATATTTTCACTCAAGAAACGTTTTTTAAAAACTATTTTACAAACCAAAACTAGTTTTACATGACGATTTTTGTAAGCAGCATTATAAGAAAACATTGACGTTTTAGCGTTAAGCGTTTACTATTGATGCTATAGAAATTTACAATTATGTTACGAAAGACGTAAATAATATGAATTATTAGCACAACTTTAATAATATAATTTAAGTGAGCACGATAATAACCTTTACGGAACACGGAATATACCTTTTTTATGGTGTAGTTTTCAGTCCACCGCGGCATATGTTATTTTCAGTTCTATAGGACTATGTCTTGTTAGGCTACAGCAGTCGTTTCTTTCCGTTTGTTTTGATTCGACGTTAACAAATACGATCTAGGTATGGGAAGACAATACCATAAGCATGGACCCATTTGCTAATGTCTACAATCTTACAAAGAAAAACTATTGATACAATCTGATTATAATACAGTATTAACTATACAAGCTAAAGGAAAGTTCAGGAATAAACTGTACTTTGGAAAAGTTTGTGATTCTAAAATATTGAGACATTTGTAGGATATTATTTCTATACCAACAAAGAATGAAGTATGAGGTAACATATAGTATCCTGGCACGATGCTAAGTGGTAAGGAGACCAGTGCTGTAGGAGAGACGTGTACAATATTTAGCGAAAAATTTTCTAAAAGTAATTACAAAAATTACTTTTTGCATAGAACGAAAACAATTAATATTCTGTATACAAAGAGCAGATCTACCATTTGCTCGTGGTTTCTCGTTACCCTCAGCGGTCTCGATATTAATCACATCACATAATATGATCATTATGGTTTTTTATTTATTTTTTGACACAACATCAATTCTCTTATTTTCTTTGCTAACCCTCCTCTTTTCGTCTTTATTTTCGAATTTCACGTCCCACACTTTCTTCTTATTTATTCTTTGCTATCCTTTTATTGATTAAAAAAAATATTCTAGAAATACGAACACTTTTTGTGATCGTTCTACTGAATGCCGAAGTACAACAGAAATAATAGCAAAGAAGAGCCAGTAAACTGGCAAATAATGGTAGAAGTATGGTCGATTATAAAGCGAAACTTATGCGCTCATTGTTCCTCGCAACGCACGCAGTGCAACATTTGTTTAAACTTGTTCTATAACTCAATATTGTCCCCTGTAGTCAGATTGTACTGTGTGCACGTTTTGTGTGCGCGATAAACTACAACGACACACAGTTTACCTGGAGGCGACAATAATTAGCGAGACAGAATTTCATCTATATGCGACGTGTGTTACTTGGGACCGTACACTCACTGATAGCAGGAGCTCAGTAAAGTTACCGTCCCACTTACAGATCACAACAACAGAACACTTCGCCGTAATTACTAGGGTAATCTCAAGCAAGAAAACAAGCATTTGTTGTTATATATATATATATACACGGCATGTAATGGTTTATACAGCTTGTGCAATATGTGATCCTTTCTCGTTAATTTTACACACAACTTAAGGTAAAGTGAATTTGTTTTTTTGCCCTGTGAACATATTTTTTTTTAAGAAAACGGTATTTAAAAAGCGAAACGAGAAGCAATGTTACATCAAGAGCGCGGAAAACAATTTATCTTTTTAAATAAACCTTTCCGTAGAAAACTTTGATTTTGTAACAAATTAGACTTTTAATTGAAATATTTTATCACTTGTTTGTTATCAGTACCTCTTCTATGTCAAAGCTGGATTGTACTCTCGGATATAACGTTGTCTATTGTAGTAGTTTTAATATACGCATCTTTTCAAATGGCTGATGTAATTCTTTGATGTAAAAGGAACGGAAGTATTTTAAATTCCAACCTGAAAGAGAATGTAGCATCATTATATTTGGCTGCTTTTACTCGAATGATTTTTAGAGTCGATTTTTGATGTCGGTGATATTATATACCTCTCTCTATTAACTCATATTCAAGAGTATTCTCTTTCAGAAACTGTTTTTCTGTCTCAAAAAAATTGTCAGTTACGTTGTTATGCCTATAAAATTCGATGATTTTTACATCGTCCTCTGTCAATATGTATACAAGCAACGGTGTTTGTTATTTAATGTGGTGATATCGAGTTTGTAATCTTTCATCAGTAGTCTGTCTTTAGTTGTCACAAAGAATATATACGTCCAATATTGTATTTTCTAATACCAACATTTTTATGTTGGTTAGAGGCCTAATAATACTTACAGAATATAATATGAAAATTTTCATTATATAACATTCATATAATTTTGTTCCGATCGTCATATAACGTTATCAATAGACTTTGCAGCAGTGTAAGAGATAGCTGCTGCTGGTGTAGTGACTTTCTTTACTGGGCAGAAGATGTACACCACTGACGTATGTAATGTCTTAAACCTTCTACAATAAGACATGAAACGTGTATCACAAAAACACTACCAACATGTTTTATTTGCCATAATATAATTCACATTTTGCATTAGCTTTGGATGCAATGTTCGTTAAACATTGCGTGGTTGTACACGTTTCGATCCTGGAATTTGTCATTAAACTGTAGCTTATAGCCACAGGTTTTTTAAAAAACTTGGTATACATTCAAATCTCTCTCGTCGGACGTTAATGCAGGCGTTTATCGCCCATCAGCAGGGACCGATGTGTACACTGGGAATGTTCCTCAGGTTTCATGAGTAAGGGATTCTACAACCCAGAAAAAGTAGAAACTATTTTTATTTTATGTTACATATGGACAAAGATGTAAGTGATACTTTGAGTTTGTATTTTCATTCGTTTATTAAGTAAGAAAAGATATTATGTTATTATAATGAGAAAAAATATTATTTTTATTGTAGATATAAGAGATGATGTTTCTACTGTAAAAACTGTGTATATAGTTTTCGGTAATTATTAATAATTATGTTACCGATTCAGGTGCACTATTCACAATATAATTCAAATTTTATCTTAGCTTTGGATCACAGTTCGCTAAGCATAGCGTGGTTGTACACGTTTTGATCCTTGAATTTGCCATTGTACTGTAGCTTGTAGCCACAGTTCTTATAAAACACTTAGTATACATTCAAATCTCTCACGTCGGACGTCTTCTTGACTAACATAAAAATCTTAAACAAAATGCCATATGAAACTCTCATAAAATGTTATCAAATTAAAATAAAATTCTTCAGTATGTATTTAAACATAGTGTTACCGTTAGTTTCAAATTGATGCTTTTTTTGATATGTGATATTGGCTTAAAGAATTTAAGTTGAGGCTTTAGTAAATACTGCGTTGTTAGAAGTACTTTTAAAAGAAAGAATCAATACACCAGGGACAAGTTCAACTCTAAGCCTCTTTTCTAAATCCTCACTTCTCAGTCGCTTGTTAACTATTTTATCCCTTCTTATGTAACTGGGGTCTTGACTTTTCCTTTTGCAAAGTAGATTACTTGGTAGTAGAAGTGTGATAGAGTTTACCTGTATCTAATTTTATTTACCGAACCGCAAGCTTATCAATAATATATGTTACTTTTAAGTTATTCATTAACGTATTCTCACGTATTCTTTATTAACGGTTCTTTGTATAATTGATTTGTAGATATACCTTGGAAAGGAGAATAACTCAATTTTGAAACAGTTACCGATTGTCGTTGTACAATTACAGTTTTTTGTATAAATCAATATACTCAAGACCATCGTTTTGGTTACAGATCACACGATTCTTGCACGCATACTAAACGTAAGGTCAGTTGAAAATATTGCAGCTATTCAGGGAAGTGGACGTCAGAATCATGACAATTCCTCGTCGTACGCAAGAAGTTTGACTGTCTGAAACTTTAACTGGGGGAATTTTGTGTTGACATTTAGGACTCCAAAACTCTGGATTATTTGAAACTTGACTCTTGTTTTGCGGAAAAATTGTCTTCAGTGACAGAGCTCATTTTTAATTGTATGACTTCCTTATAATATGAACAACTGTGGGGGGAGGGGAGCAGAATCCACTTCTGATTTAAGAGCGTTCAATTCTGAAGAATTTTCTGTTTGGTACGGTTTTTTATTCAGCAGAATCATCGGCTTTTTACCCGAATGAGCAAGGAGTCACTGTCAACAGCGAAAGGTATTGTGTGACGCTGTTACAGAAAGAAGCAAATATATTTATTCGGCTAGTATTTAAAATATTAGTAAAATAAATATCTGTAATACTTAGAATGTCTTTATGTATAGTTTATTGAAATCTGTTAGTCATTGATTCAAAAAATGTTTTAAAGGTTTATTTTATTTAGCCATAGTGACAGAATTATGAATTATAATTAAAATCATTTTGTCTTTTGTGGTATAGTGACACTTTTCTAAGGGTATACTTGTCCATAGCCCAAAAATGATATTCTGTCAGATCTACGTCAAGTGAATTATCTGGTCAGTCTAAAATATAAATGTACAGTGTTCACTCACTTTTCTTGATACATGACAGTAAGTAAAATGTTATTTTTGGAATACTGTCTTTAGAATTTTTTTCAGCTACTGAACATCACGTCTCCTACATATTTTTTCACTGTTTATCTTTATGGACAAAAGCTCTCAAATCCATGCAAGTGAAACAAACTCTAAGTCATTTTTCTAGTACAGTGGTTCATGGTTTATGGCATCATGAATATGTATCGATAACACATTTTCAGCACCTGATTGTCGACCATATTACACTACTTTCTGATGAAAAAAGAATTTGTTTTTCTTAAAGAGTTTAACATTTTTAAGGTCCTTAGCTGTCCATTGTTTGAAGTTCTTTGTCCATATATGCTGCCGTTTTTTATTGTGGAAATAGGAAAAATTCGTTTTTTTGTTATCTGGCTCCCAGCTTCCAACAACCGCCGCAAACAGTCGCGTACACTATGATAACTAAGCATGCCTTTTGTAAGTTCATGCTTAATCTTAGAAGAATTTATTTGACTAGTTCAAATAAGAAATGCATCGTCTATATCAACTAAGATAGTGATAGATGGAAAGATTATGGAAGAAGTCCAGCATCTCAATTACTTGGGATGTTACGTTACATATAAGACAGAAATAGATTTGGAAAGAAAATTAAAGAAATTTAGGGAGTATCTGTGGAACAGTTCACAGATGCCTTAAAAATAAGATAAAGAAAGAAACAGGGATACATTTTTTAACACTGTAGCGGTAGCAATTTTGATGTATGGAGATGAAGCCAGAGTTATGACAGAAAGAGACAAAGCGAAGATTTAGGCAGCGGAGATAAAGTTTGAGGAAAAAGTTAAGGAGCGACAAAAGAAGGTGGTGTAAAGGGAAGAATAGCAGGTGACAGGATTCCAATATTAGCAATGGAATATAGACCAGTGGGGAAGAGAGATGTAGGATGGCCGAGAGCGAAGTGGGTTCGGGAACAGGTTCAGATTGAGCCTAATCCTTGAGGTTGATGATGATCATAATTGAAGTATCAAAAAAAAAAATCAAAATATAATTATTAAGCCATTTAATAGAAGGTCCACAAACAGTAGGTAACAGCAGAATCTGTAGGAAAAGATCTACAATCTTGGTGTTAGAATGCGTCTGACCTTCTGTCCGCAGCTGGAGATTTGGTATGTAAAATCTTGACCATTAATTGACCATTACTGAGCTTGCGCATGCACGCGAGTGAGCAGTATTTCAGTTCATTACAAATTGAACACAGCAGCACTAGTTGTGCACAGTTCAATTTAATTACACTGCGATCAATGCGCGCTTGGGATTCGATTATCTCTAAAATACTACTGCTAAGTGTAACTGGCGGTAGTAATCATAGTGTTCCTACTGACATTACTGTTTCAGTAAATGCTAAGAAAGGTTTTTATATTTTGAAACATTTTATATCTTAATATAAATAAAAGTCATTGTATCTATGTATGTATGTATGTTCCACATCTCCTCCTAAACCACTGGACCGATTTCAACCAAACTTGGCACAAATATCTTACGCAACGGGAGAACCAACATAGGATAGCTGTTTTTTTCGATACGATCCTTTGGGGGGTCCTTTGGGGACTAAAATCTGGGGAATCGAACGTGTGGAAGCGTTACATTTTTTTGGAATGACCCCCAGCCTAAAATCATTGTCATGTTAAAACATTCTGGTTGCCATAGCAACTAACAAAATAAACTCGATTCAGTTAACCTTACATTTCTAATATTATTGTTGCTCTTTTTGTTTGGCGAAAAATCGTGCACCAAATCTGACAATTTAACCAAGGTTACTAAGTTCATACTGTATAGTGCGTGAATTCAGAGTTGTTTCAGTTTGAATTTAAAAGTGGATAAGTTAAGATCGAAGTAAGTTATAAGCGAGTATAAAAAACAACGTTTTGATAGCGAATGTATTCAGATCGTAGTGTTCAGACAATATAAATACGCTTGCTTCAGTTTGAATTTAAAAATTGATAAGCTGAAATCTGTAGAGGTATTATATTGTTAGAATAAGTTTAGGAGACACTAATTTAACAAATACCTTATTTCAACATTAACACAATGAATTATAAAACGACAGTTAAATACGCAGCGCGTGCAAGTACTGTAGACATTTTATTGAAAACTAATTTAGCTGTTCGCCCTCTCCCAGAGTTAAAAATTGAGCAGGAGCATCACGCGCAACAGAATTCTTCTCCAGATATAAGAATGAAATTTATGACACGTTCTTAAACAGGTGCGCTACAGAGTATTCCTCCAGTGAGAATGCGAACATAACAATATATGAAAGATTATACAATATAGAAGTAATATAACGTTAGAACAAGAATAGGTGCCTATGAGCTTATGAATAAATTATGAACCCGAGCAACGCTGGGTATATCGGCTAGTATAGAATATATATAAAATATAATGTCCAGATTGCAATAAATTTTGCGCAGTCCGGATGAAGGAAAACCTATTCGATAGATTCCTTTAACATCGCAAAGCGTTTTCAAAACCAAGTAACCTGGTAAAATTGGAGAGTAACTACTTTGAATCTTTTGTTTGAATTATTATATTCTTGACACGTTCGTTATGAACTAGAAGAAAAAATTTTACCTGATGATGGGAACGTGTTCCCGAAACATGTCGTAAGACATCAAAGACGTAGTCGCAGCACGGATAAAGAAAAAGGTATTTATGAATTTCAATTTCACTGCGACTGGAGACCAAATATAATGAATCTTGAAGCCAGTCAGGCAAACCTGGTCTATAAATATAAGAACGTTAAGATGAAAATAATTAAGACTAGTCTCAACATTAAATTCATTAAGAAATGTTTACACAACAACATAACACCAAATTTTTCCAAAATTAATATTCAAAATAAGTCATTAACAGCGGTTAAAACTAAATCAATAGCACAGAAGATATGGCAAAAAGAAGAAATTAAGCAATTGTATGTGAAAAAGGACTGATTGAACCGTATTTTGTATATTGCACATTTGAAAGTATTAAACAGTTTGCATCCTGCTATCATTAGCAATGTTATGGAATTGATAGAAGCACAGATAAGAGAAGTAGTTAAAGTCATTATATCGAAACACATTAAGAAGTTTGATAACCTATACAAGAAACAACACATGTATGATAACAATGATAACATAAATTGTAAACATAACTTTTATAAACGCGTAGTAAATTATACCAATATCGAATTATCTAATGACGAGACAGAATTAATATCTAAAGGTTTAAAATATAACTTACCTAAACTTAGCAAAAACAGCCTATTACGTGGAGTTATAAACGCTGAAGCTGCTATAAAATGCATTAAAAACCAAGAAACCCAACAAGTAACACGATCGGTAATCAACAATACATTGGATCGCATATTGAAAATGGATGGCTTAAGTAAAAATAAAAACCAGTTTATAAAATACAAGAAGGAGCTCAACCTTATGAAAACAATAAAACAAAAGATTGACATAAATAAGGCAATAGTTACCAAAGCCGATAAAGGCAATACTGTAGTTATATTGAGTCAAGCAGATTACACGCAGAAATGTTATGAATTTATTAACAATAACATTATTAAGACACTTGAGCATGACCCCACCAGCAAGTACACAAAGGAACTAAATTCCGCTGTGAACAAATGCATAAATTTGTTTGACGCAAATGTTAGACACCATATTAAACAAATAAATACACAGGCACCCGCATTCACAGGTTTGCCAAAAATACATAAGGACATGCCAATACGTCCCTTAGTTAACTACACGTCGGCACCTGGGTACAGAATCGCAAAAAAACTTCAACATATAATAAAAAACAGTATAAAGTTAGAGAATAATAATAGTATCAAGAACAATACAGATTTCATAAACAAATTTAATTCCATCGACTTATTACCGAGTTATAAGCTGGTTTCTTTTGATATTGTCAATTTGTACACAAATATACCTATACAAGAAACAATAGAGATTCTCCAAAACAATTTACTTAATACGGCAATATTAAATCAATAGGAAATTAACGAATTAATCTTGATATTACGAATAGTGTTGAAACAAAATTATTTTACATTTGACGGCAAGTTTTTTAAACAAGGAGAAGGGTTAGCCATGGGGTCTTCTTTAAGTGGATTACTGGCAGATATATACCTTAATTTTTATGAAAATAATTATCTACTATCTAACTGTAACAGTTACCACGATAAAATTATCTCATACACGCGATATGTTGACGATACGTTCATGGTTTTTAATGGCACTTGTAGACAAATGGACATGTTACTCAAATACATGAACAACATAAATAACAACATAAAATTCACCATGGAAGTAGAAAATGAAAATTGCCTAAACTTTTTAGACCTTTCTGTTCGAAGAAACGCTGATTGTATCACATATAAAACATACAGGAAACCCACTACCACGGATATAACTGTCCATGCTGATTCATTCCACCCATATACACAGAAAATGGCCTCTTTTAATGCTTTCGTAAATAGACTTTTAACTATACCTATGAACCAGGAAGATTTTCAAGATGAAGTAAATATTATTAAACATATAGCTGTCAATAATGGATATAAAAGTGATATAATAGATAACTTAATACGCAAACGTAGGAATAAAATGGAAAGAAAATTAAAATTAGATGGTAAAAAGAACCATTATATTTCAGTTGAATATACTAATGTGATTCCTAATATAATAAAAAATGAATTACGAAAATTAGACATCATCGTGTCCTTCAAAACTACCAATAACATATTGAACATATTAAAACCTCGAACACAAAAAACAACCGAAAACAGTTCTGGTATATATAGAATCCAGTGTAGTGAATGTGATAAATTCTACATAGGACAAACGGGCAGGAAATTTAAAGACAGATATAAAGAACATATGCCAAAAAAGAACAACAAGTCAATCAAATCCAACTTTGCTTTACATCTGGTAAACAGCAATCATAGTTATAGTGGTTTCACAGATAACTTTGCGCCCATACATATATGCAGTAAGAGCCGATACATGGATGCCATGGAAGAATATGAAATATATAAAGCGTTTTTATTTCAACCAAACCTACTGCTTAATGATCAGTTAACATTTAAATCTCACTGTTTATATGATACTGTATTGAAGAGTGATAACGCTTGTGTACACCAGCCGAATATATAGTTTGATTACGCGGTCAGTTATAGTACGGCAGTGCGCACTGTTACGTGGACTGAGTTCTATCATACTCATTGTGTTATGTGTTTATGTGTTGATGTGTTTTAACTATTATATTCTTAACACGTTCGTTATGAACTAGAAGAAAAAATTTTACCTGATGATGGGAACGTGTTCCCGAAACATGTCGTAAGACATCAAAGACGTAGTCGGAGCACGGATAAAGAAAAAGGTATTTATGAATTTCAATTTCACTGCGACTGGGCGACTGGACACCAAATATAATGAATAATAAAACTTACCTGTTTCTTTACCTAAGATTATTGAATTATACAAAAGTTGTTTGCTTTTGACCATTTTCAGTGCAAAAATAAGCGACAAGTGTATATCTTTAAACATGATGCACAGCTATAGATAATAAAGGTCTATTATACATTTGTGTTTATAAATGATACATTCTTAAACATTATAAAATTGTTTTCAAAATCATATTTGCGAAATACTAACGTAAGGTTACTATACGAGAATATAGGTGTACTGAATAGAGTAGTATATAAGTTTGAACCATAGACTACTAAGAACAAAGACACTTTGATGCTTTAAAAGCATGGGGTGTCTGATAAGAGGGGAAAGGATTTCACGTAAGTTTAGGACATCGACAAGTCTTCAGACAGAGATTTCATAGAATGAGAGGAAATAATAGTCTGCCTGAAAAGCGATACTTTGCTAATGTCAATTTATAATTTGAAATAAAAACAAATTTTGAAAACTAAATTACTGTAGGGCTTATATACTTTTGTATATAACGACAAATTAAATGTGATTTGTAGATCTTTTAATTATTCGAGTTTGTCACATAAATAAGTGAAGTGAATTCCGAGTAAGTGTGAAGTATGTTCTGTTCCTTTTCCTTTTTTTTTTTTTGGCGGAGTGAAAACCAGAACGCCCCCGCCTACTGTGCAAAAAGTCTCCCGTCAAGTGTGTGTATACTAAAGTCAGAGACTTTAGCGTGAATGTGGCAGGTGTTTTGTCAACCAACTCGGAACGAATTTTCTGCTCAATATATTTTACTACCTCACAAGTCTACACTTGTTCATTGTGGAAACAGTAATGCGATGTGTAACACACTGTAACGTAGGCTGGGCTACCACATATTACTGAGTGTAGGTACGCATACTGTAAGGTCTAGTTACTATTGCTATAACGGCCACAGGGGTCATGACTTTATGACAATGGAATAGACTACCGAACACCGGAGAAATCAGTTCTCACACACTTTACTAACAGTTTTATGAAGTAAATCACAATAATTTTAGTTGTACATTTATCTGACGCACTTTGCCAAAACATGAATATTTGTCATTAAATTTCATAGATACAATCTTCTTCTAATAGTTCTTATCCGTTTCGGATGTTGGATATCATACAGACTATTTTAACTGTCTCTACTGCTGCACGGAATAAGTAAGTTTTATTCATGCCAAACCGGGTCCTTAAATTTCTCAGCCATGAGATTCTCGGTCGCCCAACTCCTCTATTTCCAAGTACTTTTCCCTGTAGTATGGACTGCAATAAGTAAAATCTCTGTTCATTTGTCATGAGATGTCCCAGACACTGAAGCTTTCTTATCTCCACTGTGTTAATAACTTCCCTTTCTTTCTTCATCTTTCTAAGAACTTTAACATTAATTAAATGGGCCGGCCATGAAATGCTCAGTATTCTACAGTAAAGCTACACTAGATACAATAGATAAATAAAATTATTGACAGTTTTACTACCTATGGTACTGTGATATAATTACTTTCAAGAGTACTGGTATTTTTAAATGCACACACACACACACACACACACACACACACTAACATTCACAGAGTATACGTTCGTCCAAATACAATGTAAAAACAGTAGGTATCAATTTCACAAACCAAATAAAAGTCTTCTTCTAAATAAAATTCCAAAATTGTATTTTTTCAGCATTTCAAATGCAGGCTTATCTAAAATTGAATCGTTTTCCTACAGCTGATAGCTATAACATCTGGTTAAATTCATAAACAAAATCATATTCATAACAGTACTAGACTTGAGTGAGTCACGGTTTTTTCGTGTGTTGTATCTTACGTTACAAAAATGAAACTCAGTTCACGTGCATAAGCAATCGAAGCAGAAAAAAGCAACCAAAATGTTCTATAATATTTGTTATTTACCCTGACCTACAATGTTGTGACATTTGAGTGTTTATTGGTGTTTTGGAGGTTATGAAGTCAAACCTACTTGTGACGCATTCATTTACCAGTGACAAGAGTGCCTGCGGCGATACAAATCCCTTTGTCACCGTTTGTCCGATTGTGTAACTTTATCAGCTGTTAACAACTGTTTTTGTTTTTACACACTACACTACATTCTAACTAAAGTTTTAATTATGTCAAACTTATTATAAATAAGAGAAGATCATATAAATATCACAGTTTGATTTCTGTACAAAGAAACTTCATAAACTATAGCTAAGTTACATATTCCAAAAATCGACATTGTGTATTTCATATAAGTTTGACAGCCCTCCCCCCGACAGTGTTTGTAAATTCTTTGAACGGCCAATGTTGAAAAAACACTTACATGAATGAATGCAATCAGCAGCAATATTACTTTCTTATAATAAAATAAAATATAAAATGTTAAGGGCAGGTAATGAAGGTATCTCGTTTTTCAGAAGTTTTTACTGGAATTTTTAACTAGATTTTCTTGGAAAAATCTAATTAAAACTCTAACTTTATCTTTGTTTAAAAGAGTTTCCACACAAGCGATTTGTTTAAACAAAAAAGAGAATTCATTTAACCCCTCGAAAAGCGACACCATTGTCTCTTTTTTAATTTACTTTTTGTTTTAGGATCGTGTCTTTTTGTATAAATAATTAATGCTACAGAGATATCTGCGCATGTACATACAGCATACCCACTCACGTGCGCGTTCACAAACATTCACAACATAGAAATGTTTGTAGTTATTATGAAAATATATTTTAAATTACATAAAATATTGTTATTAAAATGTCATATACTAATAGCTACATTAGTCGATGAATCTCTACACTCTAATGGGTGATGTTCTAGGAATTTAGGTAAATTAAAATTTAGGTTCATAAATTAGTCACCATTGGCCTTCTGAGGACGCTCATCGGTTCTGGGCTGGCCACAGGGGCAGTACGGGAACACGGGGGGACGAGTGGGCAAAAAGAAAACGGTAAACACATATAGTTAACTACACTTTTACTAAGAGCATTTAGACTTTTTTAAACAGGTTACTTTTATGTTAGTTCAATTATATTTTTTATAATACTTACATAGAAATTTCGTGCGGTCCGAATATGTCCCTTAACACATATCAAACACATCTTTCATCAGTTTGCAGTATGAGGTCAATATTGCATTATTTTTTTAATTAGGGTTAATTTCTAACAATGAAACGCTTTTACCTGTAACGCATTAATCTGTTTTTACAGATACTAACTACAATGGTATTAATAACTGAGGGACAGAGTTAGTCGAAATAAATGTATGAATGTAATTTGTCCAAAGGGTGCTCAAAGAAATGATGCTGTTTCAAATGGAGCTGAAGCAAACACTGTTTAGGAAACGTGCTGGAGCACGGAGCATTTAGGAAACACTGACCTAGAGAGAATAGATTCAAATGCCTCTGTAATATCTTCACCTTAAATGGATAGCTGTTGGAGGAGATAACTCAACAACCGACATCGCACTTATTGAATTTATGAGCCTATTGAATTATTTAATAATTGAATTCAGTTTGGTTATATTAAGTTACATATTATCTAACGTACAAAAATTTGTAATCAATCAACAAAGTTAATTAAGAATAATTTATTACTTATGACAAAAGAAATTAGTTATTGATTTAGGACTCGCTAAAACACGATTCGTTTCTTATATATCTTATTTCCCAAACACACACACGCACACATTGTACTTTTTCAGATCTACGCCCGTTATTATTAAATTTACTTTTTGTTTCTTATTCTAAAGAATGAACTAATGACTTTTATATCTCAGGGCTGCAGTACATAAAAATAAAAAATATATAGAGTTTAGAACCAATTTATTTATTAATGAATGTATTGTTTTTATTTTATTACATAATTTGTAAAAAGAGGAAAAAATTATTTCTCTATAAATTATTACAGATTTCAAATGTTTTTACCAGGGCGCTGCACTAGCAGTAAGTTTACAACATATAGTATAATTCTTTACTCACTCGCCGACGGCGCTAGTTAGCGATTGTATTTTCTTAAATAACAAATTTATCTATTTGATTGTAGTTAATTTTTTACAAATAAATAAATTGTATAAGTTAAAAGTTAGTACTTGTTCGTTTCTTATTCGTTAAAATCATTTATGTCTATATGACACAGGATGTGGGTTAACCTGTGAGTTTATGTGATTAATTTCACTTTCGTTTAAACTGTGGTCATTTATATGTTAGTTTTTCAGAATTCTTAATTATTATAAAAAAATAATGTTACCTGACCGGCGAGTACCATTTTCGTTGACTATTAATTTACTTTTAGTTTTTTATTTCACTTTTTCTTTATTATATTATTTTTCTTGAGTAAGTTAGTTACTTCTGATTTGACTCTTGCACTCTTTATTTACGTCTGAGATTACCGAAAACTGAAATTATTTCACTTCTTCACAATATGTCTGTACTGGTTGATTGTCAAAACAAGAGTGACGCTTCCTACCAACGCGTCTACTTAAGCGTCCCGAAATTAGAAAGATTTACGTTTTTCTTACCAACAATCACTTTTACAATTTCGCACATTTATAGATTATTATTGTCCTGGATTCATTAAATATACTTAATCTTACTAAATTTTACATAGTTACAGTCATTTGTACTTTAATTTTTACATACTGAGTGATTAATTCATTTTGTTATAGTACAAAAATCTTCATAAACTGTAGGTAAACATGATTAGTTATACACAAATATGTTCCATTAGTTCTATGACATTCTATCCAAACACAGTTTGTAATTTCATATTATTTAAAACAATTTCTGATTAATTTCAACTTATTAATGAGTTTTATAAATAATTACAATAATTTTTTGGTTTTAATTAGTTGTTTTACACATCCAATATTTATACCTAGCCAAAGCTTGGTCGGAGGTTTTTAACATACATTCAATATGGCTGACAATATTATTTTGTAAATTATAAATTTTTCAATTTTACTCAGATTTAGGCCTTATTATGAACTGGTGAATTTTACAGCAGTAAAATATGTGTGTGTGTGTACTTCTTAGTGGATTCACTGTATATCCTTATAGTTTTTCTTTTAAAACCGTTTTAATGAAAATATATTTTAAATGTTTACTCGCCGCCTTTTTTTGACGAATCGCCACAGAGTAATCTTTAGCTAATTAGTTTGCATGTTTTACATATATATTTTCTGCAGTTCTTATTGTGCCTATAAAACACTGTGGTAAATCGGGAGTATAATTTTAATTCAAGCGAATCTATCTTCTTCATTAAGAACGTTGAACAGCACTGGAAGTTATCTTTTTCCTTTCCTAACGTACCCAATTGTTTCTTGTTATTTGTTAACGTTTTTGTACAGAATCGAATATAAGCCTACTATTAAAATATTTGCATACTTCTTTTAATACTCGATATATGCGATGACAACGAACTTTCACTTATTACTGCAGACATACTATTTTCCCTCATTGGCAGTATCGG
Source organism: Magicicada septendecula (assembly GCA_034769895.1). Lineage (NCBI taxonomy): Eukaryota > Metazoa > Arthropoda > Insecta > Hemiptera > Cicadidae > Magicicada > Magicicada septendecula. The sequence goes on along the minus strand of CM068370.1, from coordinate 363,187,737 downwards.
TAATCACAGACTGTCTACTTGCTAGCGTGTAATGTTAATCTCACGTCTAACTGCCGCTTTAAGTGTGCCGTACCTGCATACAGTTTGTTTGTTGACCTGATATGCTTTTCTTTTAGACTATTTTAAAAAGAGCTCTAAGCTCATGCGATTCTTTTTACCTAATTCTGAAAATACAAGTTGTTAATGCAAATTGTATGTAGGACGGCAACTTTGTTTTTCGTTTCATTACTAGTGAGAGACAAGCTCGATCATACTTTTAACCAACATTTGCCAGTAATATGGATCGCTGTTTCACTACTCCCTACATTAAATTTATGTAGAGTGTAGGTAATTAGATCTGTATTGCTTGGGAAGTTTATCGTGCACATGCGAAAGAGTCAGAAGAAAGTCTGAGTATAGTAATATGTTGTAACATGGTGGATTGACGTTGTCGATCCTCAGTTCACTGTGCATATACTGTAGGAAAAGTTAACTGGATTTACTGTGATGTTACTGAATAATGTAAACTAACTTTTACCATGCACAAATTACGCCTGTGTTCTCATATGCGTACGTAATGTTAAAGCGTATGAGCAACGTTATTCACCTTTATAGTACACTAATTGAGTATTAATATTACGGTTCCTTAATTTCTAATAAATGCTTTGGCATTCCACGCACATTGGAGTAAACGTAGAACTTAAGGATAAAACATGAAAACTAAATAACATCAGTATAACAAAACAGAATGGCAAAGGAGGAAATACGAAAAATAAGACAAAAAAGAGAAAGAATACAAGAAGTGGGAGAGAAAAAGAAGAAGTAGGGGAAGAAGGAGAAGAAGAAGAAGAAGAAGAAGAAGAAGAAGAAGAAGAAGAAGAAGAAGAAGAAGAAGGAAGAGGATGGGGAACGGGTATGGTGATAATGATGATGATGATAAGGGAGAGGAGGAGGAGGAATATGAAAATGAAAAGAATGAGGAAAAAAGATTAAGAACAACAACAGCAACAAAAAAGGAGACAAGACGAAAGAAATTGAGAAAGCAACAAGACACAAAATTTGCGAAGAGGAACACACCAAGTAGAATAAATCCATATACCTTAAGGTACGGTATTACTTAGAAGTTAAAGTTAGCCTTTTATATACACCAGTAAATGTTTATATTCAGTGTTTTTATATTATGCTTACATTGTTATTACACAGTAAGCAAGTGAAAAACAATAGAATTCACAATTAATAATCATTAATTTTACTTTTAATATCCTTATCAAAACATAAAAAAGGAAGATGTTAACTTTTTCATTTTAACACTTTATTGCAACACGTTAACATTGTATCTACCAGAAGCAATAAAAGTAGTTTGATGCTTTATATTAAATTCCGCGTTAGAAAGAGTGATACAGATGAATACTAGAAATAGAATAAACACGTTTATATTTCAAATATAATTTTAATTTTAATGAGAAATTAATAATGTTCCGCCAACCTGATGCTCGTGTCGTCTTGGTAACTATGACAATCGATATATTAAGTAAGGAAGAGCAGCATTTGTTGCTGAATTTGGTATTTAACAATTAATCCTTTAATTCCTTGACTTGGAACATCTGTCCGAAGTGGTAAAGTAATTTTAAAACGGTTAAATGGACAGAGGCTGTAACAGGCAAGTGCGGGATGTAACCAAACAATTTATGTTTCTGTAATTTCTTTAAGCTCAAATTAAATATACTATGTTCATGAACGACAGTGATTAAAAATTAATTGACTTTAACTGTAGAAACAATTATACTAAGTAATAAACGTAAGCTGTAACAAATAAAAATTAAAAGTGTAATTGCACGATAACGCTAAAGACGTGTTTACTGAAAATTTCATTAAAAAACAGAGTAAAAATTTCCGACCAAACGCATATATTATCAATTGAGAGTAACCAAATTTATTCAACATACAGCATTGTCACTTCAGTATGTTGGTTAGGAAAAGGCGTTGTTTTTGTATTCTGGAATTTCTACAGATGTAGTCCATTTTTTTCTCTCAATCACTTTTCCGTTTATTTCAGCTCTGTCGTTCTGCTGACTCCAGTTGTCTACTTTCTGTCGCTCATTTACTTTGTTTATCACACACTGATACTAGAATTGAATGCATTGTGATTTTAAAGCAGTGGCATATATTGCAGAGCACTAAAAAGTCGATTATTAACATCCTTCAAAACAATGACACTCGTACTAAAATAATACCCCTAGTTACATAATTATGCAATACTCAGTGTACACAACAATGGTAATGTCATTAAGTTAAATAATTGAAACATTCTAGAACACAAATAAACGGTTAAACACTTGACACTGCCACCGTATTATAATGCTCCTTAAAACAAAAACCGTCTTGTTCCTCAAATTCGCAGTATCAACAGCAAACTCGCGCGGCAGTTGTGTCCTGTTTTTGTTGCATAAGCTAGGGTGTAATGTTGGCGAGAAAATTTTACATGTTCTAGATCAGTCAGACAGTGTTGAGGATTTGCAAGGTCAGGTAGACTTTGTCAGACTTTGCTCTACCTACTTAGCCGACTTGAAAATATGTGCTGAGCTACTTAATCTAAAGTAAACTCTATTCCACTGTGTAGGCCTATATTTAAATGCTTAATGTTTAAATCTCCTTTAGGAAAAATTAACCTGAAACAGAATATTCAAGTAAAATACGTATATTTTATTGTAAGTAAAAATTTATTAATAATTTATTTAGCATTTTGCTTTTTTATTAATAAAAAATACATGCAATATTGTATATTGAATGAATATAAACTAAATTAAAACATAATTTATGGCTGTTGTTAGTGTTGTTATCTTTGTTGTTTTTGTTATAATAAGTTACGTATTCTCTAGCTCCAAACATTCCCAGTTGGTAATTAAACGCGACCAATTCCGCAATCTGTTTACTCAAAGTCCATTTCTGTCACTACATAAATTGTTGTTTTGTTTAACATGTATAGTATTGCTGTATACATTTCACAGGGTATCCGCTGAATACAACATGACAATATCGACATAGAAAGAAAAGTAGCGTGTCTTAGCCAGTCCGATGTAACATAGTCGTCGATAACAGGACACAAACCATTACGTTAACCATTTTATTTACTTAGGAATGCTATTACTTGTGGCTATGATCGAGACGTCAACTATAAAATCGCCCAATTTTGAATTTTATGTGAAAGTGATTAAAAAATGCTAAACAACAAAGACAGGGAAGACACGAAGCTGAAACTTAATAAGACCATAGCCAATAGTGGTTATACTCTATGGGTGTGAAAGTAAGGCGACAAAAAGGAAGAAAGGAAGGGCGCCAGAAATTGTCTATCAGTTTCTTGCGGAAATTAAAATTTTTACTCATTTAGACATATATATATTGAGAGATATGTTTATAAGAGAAAAATGTTGACTCTTGAATATCATAGACGACACAGTAACATACCAGAATAATATGTTAGTATCTCAATAAAATACCCATTAGTCGAATTCCAAAACAGAACTGAAATATAAATCCGAAATGTTGGAAGACCTCGGAAGAAGTTTAAAGTGTCGTTTCAAGTCGAAACAGCCAAGACGCCTACTACATGAATACAATAATACAAATACAATACAATAGTTCAGAGAGGACGCATCTCCTTTCACACATTAAGACACATTTAGCTGTTGCAAACGCAGTTTCAAGTAAATAGTGAAGTGGTGCTGGTAATGTCTGCCAAGTACACGGCTTTCTTTGTCTGACTTTGCGAGAGGCATTTTGCAGATGCATCTTACTAATGTGAACTGTAAGTGGGACGCTAACTTTGTTTCCCCTTATGTTATCAATGAGTATATACTCCCAAGTAGCACTGCAATGTTTCACTAGTCATTGCATTATATTAACGCCCCGTATGTAGATAAAGTGGGACTGTGTCGCTTGTGGGAATTTATCGCGCACATAAAGTAGGCACAAGATAGTCTGTGAACAATGCCGCACTTAAGATACACACAAATTAGTCAATTGGTACTTGGTATTTACGCAAACTAATGTTCGCCTGAGTGTGTCAATGAAGCAATGTTACCAAAGCAATACGAACCGTGTTTGCAATCGAGTTTACTAATCGTAAGTTCAGCAGTTTTTTAGTTGATATTTTTAAACAACTCTCCATGTGTTTTGTAAAAAAAATTCCTAAAATGGATTTGAAAAGCGGAAACATTTATTGTATAACGTGTAACTATGAAGAAGGGGGTGGGAACACACTAAAGAAAAAAATATAAGAATGATGAATACATTACAAAAAATGAAGGAAAACGAAATGAAAGAGCAATAAGGGCGAGGCAAAGGAGAAGAACAATAACAAAATATCTTCTTCATCATTCACGCAAAAGACGCATGGAGGGCCCTTGACCTGCTCAACAACTGCCGTCCATCTATATCGGTCTTGAGTAATGAAATGTTTATCTTAAGCTAGTTGAGATGCTAAATGTTAATGACGAGACTTTCATATGCTACCTATAATTTGTTACTTTCGCGTCATGTCCTATTTTCACATGTTAGACCTATAGTCCTTCTAAGCAATTTTATTTCAAATCTATCCAGTAGCTTTACTGCCAACTCAAGTGTTCAGGTTTCACCGTCATACGCCACGACTAGTCTAATTAAGGTCTTATACAACCTCAACTACACTGACTGACTTAGGCTACTAACCTACGCTTTAAGATTTTATTCAGCGCAAAGTATATCCTCTTCCTGGCTGTTATCCTTCTCCTTACTTTCCCCTTTTCGTCAACGTCTTTACTATCAGTAGAACCAAGGTATTGGAAACTAGAGACTGTTTCACAACAGCAACAGCAACACCAAACACGCAATACTGCTGGTGTCGTACATGCTTCTACCTTTCTGACTCCAAAATTTTGGTTTTAGCTTCGTTTATTACATACCAATTTTAAGAACAGAATCTTTTAACAGATATACATTTTTAGTAAGAACACAATATTTTAATTAAATGTGGGAATACAAGTTTATTGAATACTGATGTATTGCAGTAGGCTAAGTCGTGTTAAATCTTACAATTAATTTTTCACAGGTACTGTATAATTTCTTTCATGAAAATATATGTTTGTAAGTCTGGAGTCTAATATGTTGCATGAATATGTGGAAAATTCTAATACGTAAATAAACTTTATTTAACCCGGTACAATTTTTATATCTTGATATCCTTTTCTGGCAAAGTTAATGAAAAAAACTGTAGTCCAAAGTGAAGTGGCACTCGGCTGCGCCATTAAATTTCTTTACCGCCTCTTCAGTGTTGCCATTCATGGCTGTTATATATTGTTTAATTTTTTACTCTGAAGTATATTGACTCATAACTGTGACTGCATGGTGCTGAGAAAAAGAAAATGTTTACAATTGTAGCACGTACACTCGTAAAACATTTACGTTAAAAATTACTTATGAATTGAAAGAAACAAACGATATAGCCAATAGTGTAGGGATTTGTTATTTAAAGTCAAATCAGACAATTCAGCTGACAGACAAGGCGAAATTAAATTCTGATATTTTATCACGCACCTACAGTATAAAAAATATTGTATATTGTTAATCCTTATTATGTTATGCCGTTTTAAAATTACTTATGTATATAGACTATTATAATTTTTTAATATACATTTATAAAAATAATAAAGGTTTTATTTGTTATTAAAATTATTTAATTCAATTGTTTTAAATGTCAAAAAAACTGATTATTACTTTAAGTATAAATGCATTTTACTATAAGTGTTAATTACGAAATTTTTCAGCTTCAAAGACTTTTACGTCATCACTTACGTCTGTCTATCTCTGTCACTGTCACTTTCTTGTATGCTAATGACGTTACGATTTACATTGTCGTCACGGAGACCTTTTACAATTCTTCCTCTTGGAATTGCTGAGCATTGCACAAGCACACTTCATCCGGTATTAATAGGTTGGTTACACAGGTGAGTGCGTTGCCCTCTTACTTCCTTCAGCCCTTTCACGTAGAGTAATGCCCTGCATTTAATGTTATTTCTTACTTCCACGAATATTTTATTTTTTTTAAGTTTGATATTCCCCGCAATCATAAACACTATATATATACCGTACTTCGCAAAACATCGTTTAAGAAAATCATTTAAATAGATGATCACACTTTTGTAAGGTTTTTATTGTTGTAGGGACAAAAACAAATTATCCGCAAGGGTTTTAATGTTTCACGTCAAGAATAAACATGCAGTATATGAATATAGGTGATATTTACTCTTACGTAAAAATATGGCTTTATTTCTTCGAGATCAAACGTTGCCGTGATCGGCTGTGCCATGAGTCACTTTTTTACTCTTATGTTTAAAAAGAGTAACACATAAAAATTCTTGTTACTAACATCTTTTTGTAATATCGTAATATTTACGTATAAATAACACTAAATTTCTGTAAAATCAACAACTGGAAGCTAACTACCTACCAATGTATAAAGCACACGATTTATACTCAGTTTAATAGATTGTTTGACGCGCAATGCGTCTCTCTTTCACAATCCAGGACGCAGACGCCCATACATTGTATTATTTCCATTATTCTGGCTGTGAAAGAATTAGCGCCATTACGCCATTAGTTTATCTAAGCCGCAGCTCTTACTCTCTCTCTCTCTTTGTCTCACATATGCGCGCGCGCTTCAATAATATAAATTCCACTCTGAATCCTACTTTTAGAAAAGTTCTTATTTATAGTTGACAGTAGAAAAATAAATGTGCGTGTCTATAAGGTAGGCATTTAAATGCTCATGAAGCTAACTTAAGAATTTAATTTTATAAAAATATTGCTGAGACACAGTAACGTCGGTTAGGGACCAGGGTGTAATTTTTAAATTATACATTCAGCTTATTAATTGAAATAATGTTTTAATGTTAATTTAATATCACAAAGAAAATTTTTCAGCTTTTCAACTTTTTTTGATAAATGCGTCTGTAATTACTTGTAACAGGGTCTCATCAGCGAACAGCGACTATTTAACAATATTCTTAAAGTTGTGAATAGTTCGACTGATTTATATTTCCAAATAAATAGTCTAAAATAAACATCAGAAATTAAATTTATTGGTTTTACTGCAGTTTATATGGATTTCTGGATATGAGAGTTACGGCTGATAGATACCAAAGAGGGAAGAACAGAAAGAAGACAAGAAGACTAATGTAAATGAAAATGTCAACATAGAATAGGCTATAAGTCACTTGGCAAAAATATATTTCTTGATAACATCTTAAGAAAAAGGCTACGTTTGTTTGGTAATTAACAATATACAATTTTGAAACATTCGTGTAGAAGTTTAGAACTTTTTCTGAGTTGTCAAATTTACTATAATTATTGGCACATGTACATGGGCGACACAGAAATTATTATTACACTTCAAATGGTTGTAAACATTTTTAAAATTTTAAAATTATTCTTATTGATATAAAAGTAATAACATACGCGTAATAGTCGTTATGATACTCTGTATGGCATATAGCCTACAGTTACATTACACAATGACTCATTAAATTTATATTTTCTTATCACCCATATAGAGATACTGATTATAACGATAAATTGTATCAAAACGTTGACGCAAACGCAGTGGTGTCTATTCAATTACTCAGCTTTACGAAACCTTTCATCTTTTATTAATTTGCGGTTACTCATTACTTTTAAAGTCGTTCATATGCAGAGCGACGTGTGATGTATGAGATCAAACAAAGTTACACATAATGATTTAATTTAGACGCAGAGGTTCTCTGGTACTTCTCCGTCATTGAAGAGTAAGACTCTTTCCTCTGTGTCCTTTTTTTATTGAGTGGTTGGTACATATGTTTTAGACCACCTTATCATATTTACCAAACTTCATCCGCCCAAATTAGCAAATATAAAATTTGCAATTATGTCAGCATTATAAATATAATACTGACAATGTAAATGAATATTCGTACGAGAAACTCAATTTAGAAAGTTGTATAGACAACACCACATATCTTATTTTTCATTTTATAGAACGAACCAGCTAAGAAGTGGAATATTGTAAGACGGCAGGAATGAAAACGATCTTTGACAAAATGCAACTCTAATAAAAAAAAAACTAATGAACAAATGTACAATGGCTGATGAAGATATGGAAGAAGTGTTCAAATAGGATCAAAAACTGTAGGAAACTTTAGAATTGAAGATTGTTAAAAAAAGGCTTTCTTAAATTAGGAATTTGTAATTAGGGACATTCTTCGTCTAGCTGTGGTGGACTCCACATCGACACTGAGGAGCTTTTCTGATGCGGAGATTGAAATTACTAGTGGTCTCTTTCGTTGAACGTTGTTGGCGGTTGGAACTCCAGCCCTAGCTTGCGCCGGCAGTAAGGTCTGTCATCGACTGAAGGTGGAATACAAGTGGAACCACCTGCAGCGCCGGTCCTGTGACAACCAAGAGTGAAGCCAAGCTAGCTGCGGCCACGTATTAGTGAGTCGTGCGACCGCCATCGACGCTCCTCGTTAGGGCCGTGTGTTGGCTGCAGACGACGCAACTGGTGAGCAGGGTGGATCGGTTGCTTTGCCTTGTGTACGCGGTAGTGTAGTGTTCGCTTTCGCGTGTGCGGGTCTCTTGGCGGTAGTTTCCGTTCGCCGTCTATTGTCGGTTGGTGTGCGACTCGTGTGGTGTGCCGCCCGAAGCCAAAGGCAGCAGTGTAGCGCAGTGCAGTTCAGTGTTAGTGCTGTGTGGTGCTCCGGTTTTCTCGAGACTCCGACCCGGTGGACCTGTTATTGGGATTACGTCGTGCGATCTCTGCGAGGTAAGCCCTTCACTTATTTTTCCGCGTCCAATTTGGTGGCATCGCCTGCTTAGCTCCGTAAGCAGAGTTAGGTCCCTGCCAGTAGTGTAGTGTTCGGTTTAGCGTGTGCGGGTCTCTTGGCGGTAGTTTCCGTTCGCGGTCTATTGTCGGTTGGTGTGCGACTTGTGTGGTGTGCCGCCCGAAGCCAAAGGCAGCAGTGTAGCGGAGTGCAGTTCAGTGTTAGTGCTGTGTGGTGCTCCGGTTTTCTCGAGACTCCGACCCGGTGGACCTGTTATTGGGATTACGTCGTGCGATCTCTGCGAGGTAAGCCCTTCACTTATTTTTCCGCGTCCAATTTGGTGGCATCGCCTGCTTAGCTCCGTAAGCTGAGTTAGGTCCCTGCCAGTAGTGTAGTGTTCGGTTTAGCGTGTGCGGGTCTCTTGGCAGTAGTTTCCGTTCGCGGTCTATTGTCGGTTGGTGTGCGACTTGTGTGGTGTGCCGCCCGAAGCCAAAGGCAGCAGTGTAGCGCAGTGCAGTTCAGTGTTAGTGCTGTGTGGTGCTCCGGTTTTCTCGAGACTCCGACCCGGTGGACTTGTTATTGGGATTACGTCGTGCGATCTATGCGAGGTAAGCCCTTCACTTATTTTTCCGCGTCCAATTTGGTGGCATCGCCTGCTTAGCTCCGTAAGCTGAGTTAGGTCCCTGCCAGTAGTGTAGTGTTCGGTTTAGCGTGTGCGGGTCTCTTGGCGGTAGTTTCCGTTCGCGGTCTATTGTCGGTTGGTGTGCGACTTGTGTGGTGTGCCGCCCGAAGGCAAAGGCAGCAGTGTAGCGCAGTGCAGTTCAGTGTTAGTGCTGTGTGGTGCTCCGCTTTTCTCGAGACCCGGCCCGGTGGACCTGTTATTGGGATTACGTCGTGCGATCTCTGCGAGGTAAGCCCTTCACTTATTTTTCCGCGTCCAATTTGGTGGCATCGTCTGCTTAGCTCCGTAAGCAGAGTTAGGTCCCTGCCAGTAGTGTAGTGTTCGGTTTAGCGTGTGCGGGTCTCTTGGCGGTAGTTTCCGTTCGCGGTCTATTGTCGGTTGGTGTGCGACTTGTGTGGTGTGCCGCCCGAAGCCAAAGGCAGCAGTGTAGCGGAGTGCAGTTCAGTGTTAGTGCTGTGTGGTGCTCCGGTTTTCTCGAGACTCCGACCCGGTGGACCTGTTATTGGGATTACGTCGTGCGATCTCTCCCAGGTAAGTCCTTCACTTATTTTTCCGCGTGCAATTTGGTGGCATCGCCTGCTTTGCTCCGTCAGCTGAGTTAGGTCCCTGCCAGTAGTGTAGTGTTCGGTTTAGCGTGTGCGGGTCTCTTGGCGGTAGTTTCCGTTCGCGGTCTATTGTCGGTTGGTGTGCGACTTGTGTGGTGTGCCGCCCGAAGCCAAAGGCAGCAGTGTAGCGCAGTGCAGTTCAGCGTTAGTGCTGTGTGGTGCTCCGGTTTTCTCGAGACTCCGACCCGGTGGACCTGTTATTGGGATTACGTCGTGCGATCTATGCGAGGTAAGCCCTTCACTTATTTTTCCGCGTCCAATTTGGTGGCATCGCCTGCTTAGCTCCGTAAGCAGAGTTAGGTCCCTGTCAGTAGTGTAGTGTTCGGTTTAGCGTGTGCGGGTCTCTTGGCGGTAGTTTCCGTTCGCGGTCTATTGTCGGTTGGTGTGCGACTTGTGTGGTGTGCCGCCCGAAGCCAAAGGCAGCAGTGTAGCGGAGTGCAGTTCAGTGTTAGTGCTGTGTGGTGCTCCGGTTTTCTCGAGACTCCGACCCGGTGGACCTGTTATTGGGATTACGTCGTGCGATCTCTCCCAGGTAAGTCCTTCACTTATTTTTCCGCGTGCAATTTGGTGGCATCGCCTGCTTTGCTCCGTCAGCTGAGTTAGGTCCCTGCCAGTAGTGTAGTGTTCGGTTTAGCGTGTGCGGGTCTCTTGGCGGTAGTTTCCGTTCGCGGTCTATTGTCGGTTGGTGTGCGACTTGTGTGGTGTGCCGCCCGAAGCCAAAGGCAGCAGTGTAGCGCAGTGCAGTTCAGCGTTAGTGCTGTGTGGTGCTCCGGTTTTCTCGAGACTCCGACCCGGTGGACCTGTTATTGGGATTACGTCGTGCGATCTATGCGAGGTAAGCCCTTCACTTATTTTTCCGCGTCCAATTTGGTGGCATCGCCTGCTTAGCTCCGTAAGCAGAGTTAGGTCCCTGTCAGTAGTGTAGTGTTCGGTTTAGCGTGTGCGGGTCTCTTGGCGGTAGTTTCCGTTCGCGGTCTATTGTCGGTTGGTGTGCGACTTGTGTGGTGTGCCGCCCGAAGCCAAAGGCAGCAGTGTAGCGGAGTGCAGTTCAGTGTTAGTGCTGTGTGGTGCTCCGGTTTTCTCGAGACTCCGACCCGGTGGACCTGTTATTGGGATTACGTCGTGCGATCTCTCCCAGGTAAGTCCTTCACTTATTTTTCCGCGTGCAATTTGGTGGCATCGCCTGCTTTGCTCCGTCAGCTGAGTTAGGTCCCTGCCGATAGCGGTCGGTCGTTTCGTTTAATCGTGGTTCGACCTCTAATACCGTCGCTGAGCGAGCTTTCCATACCAGTAGGAGGGCTTCGGCCCCAATAACTTTGCCAAAACGCGATGGGCGACCATCGCGTTGCGGCCGGGCGGCGGAATTGTCCTTCTCAGGGCCACGCCAATGCTTCATCGGTAGGCCCCGACCCTGTCCCTGACTCAGTCGGGTCGTGCAGCGGTCCTTCTCATGGTCGCTTCGCGGTTTTGACCGAGTCCACCATTGCTGCTGGGGTTACTCCCGGCCCGTCGACTACTGCGAACCAGCCCTCGCTTGAGTCTGAATTTATCGAGGTAGTGTCAAAGAAAAAGAAACGGGAAGCGGAGGAAACTCCGCTCCCCGGCAACTCAGAGCCTCTGGATGCTCCATCCCGACGGAGCCTCCCTCTGCCCTTGTTCTTCAACTGCGTCAAGAACTTCGTTGTCTTAGCCCGACGTCTCAGACTCGGAGTCCGCCTTTCCGCGGACGCGCAGATGTCTCTTCGCGGGAGAGACTCTCTTGGCGTCTGCTGTGCGACGGACGAGGAATATAGGGCCGTTTACCTTTTTCTCCAGGCCAATGGCCTACAATTTCATACTTTCACAAACGAGAAGGCGGCTCAAGGTCCTGTTGATTATCCGCAGCCTGGACGAGGAATCGAACCCTGATTAGATAGCGGACGAGCTTCGCCAACTCGGCATCCTCGTCAAAGATTGCATCCGACTGTACACAGTCAGCGGACCCAGGTGCAAGTTACTCCTCCTCCGGGTGATTATCCTGAAGGAGGAACAGGCAGACAGACTGCTGGGACTGAACAGTCTTTGCGGTTTGAAAATTAAAGTGGAACGGAGCCGCGAAGCTGGTCATGTGGCTCAGTGCCATAGATGCCAACGCTTCGGTCACGGGCTTGGATAGTTGGCATAATGAAGTGGCCTGTGTCAGGTGCGAAAAGCCGCATCCGACTAAGAGTTGGATGTTGCCGGCTTTGGGTCGCCGCTATTGTATAAACTGCGGCGAGTCTCACTCTGTCAACTATCGCGGATGCTGGATTTTCCAACAGCAGCTGAGGCAGGCCGCGGACAGGACCAATCCTCCTGCCCGCCAACAGTTTCCAGTCGTGCCGGAGCGTGCTGCCTTCCCCGTCTACCGGAGTAGGTCAGCTCCGCTCATCAACATTCATCCTCCCGACCTCGCCCACGTGCGAAGCCACGTGCATCGGCCCAGTGTGCTCAGGAAGAGCATGGTATTCCATCATCGTCCCTGGAAAACCTGCCCGTTCCTATGGAGGAGGAACCGGTCCCGGAGGTAGTCGAGGCAGTTCCTGAGAGGTAGGAATCCCCCACTCACAAGGCTCCCTACTACCCCAAACGTAGGAAACAGAAGCAGAAGAAAGAGAAAACCGCTGCTCACTTTGCCCCTCCACAGGACCCAAAGATCAAGTCATCGCAGCGCTCCGGCCCTGGGGCTGCTCGGCAGGCCAAATAAGAGTCCCGTCCTGCAGCTACAAGGACCGAGGCCCCATCCAAGGACACCTCATCTCGGGTGAAACCTACCCGCAGCTATGCTGCCGCCGCACGGCGTACCCGACTGAGAAATTCCTCATGTTTGCGGAAGCTGCAGCCGCAATTGGTCTACTGTAATGCTCCACGCAAACAGAATCTCTTCCCCGGAGTTCTCGGAGGCGCCCCCTTGGTTTCGGCTTATAAACCGCCGACCGCTCCAGTTCTAGACGCCGACTTGTCTGCTCTTTTCGGGGCGCATAGGAAGGTTATTCTTGCGGGTGACCTGAACTGCAAACATTCCGACTGGGGTAGTCGTCTGACTACAACATCCGGTAAGGCGCTTAGCAGGTATCTGCATGACTACCATCTTCGAGCCTACGGACCTGGACTACCGACGCATTATCCCCGCCGACCTGGAGCCCAACCTCACATACTTGACATTGCTGTTGTCAAGGGAGTTGCCACCCAGATTAAGGTTTCCATGTTATCGGAACTGTCCTCTAACCATTGTCCCATTGATGTGCACGTGCCTACCCGACACGCGATTAAGAGAGCAGCACGACGAGTGATCGAGTGGGACCGATTCGGGCCTGCCTTCTGTCGCAGAATTCCCGAGGAGGTTCCGCTCGATACTACTCAGCACATCGACGGGGCGGTCGCCTTGTTCAATTTGTTCAATGATGCCGTGGTCTCTTTCGTCTGGGTGTACTCGCGTATGAAGCCTAATCTTACGCCCGATTACCACCGGATCCCTGATGAAGTCCGTCTTGTCGGTTTAGAGAAGAACAGACTTCGGAGACGGTGGCACCGGACGCGAGATCTGGCCGACAAGCCCAGCTTCAATCGAGCGGCCGGCAAGTTACGTCGTGACTCGCAGGCCTTCCGACGAAGCTGCTGGGAATTTGCGGTCGCTAAAATGGCTGACGATTCACCGGAGGAAAGCTCCGTTTACAGGATTCCTTCCGCGTTGACCGGGAAAAGGCGCCGTCCTCCACTCCCGGCCTTCAACGGACCTGGGGGACATCCCCTTGCCAAGCCGAACGAGTTCCTGGCCGGGCATCTGTGCTTCAATTTGCTCCTAACCGATCCGGGGACCCAGACTCCAATGAGGAGATTGAAGAAGAAGTTGAGGGTTATCACGGCAGCCCGATCACCTCGAACCCGAACACATTTCAGTGGCGGAGGTTACGAACAGGCTTTTAGCGCTTCGGCCCCGAAAGAGCCCTGGACCGGACGGTGTTACTAACATCGCCCTAGAGAGACTTCCGGACCGGGGAGTTCGCTTCCTGGTCGACTTGTTCAATGCGTGCTTCCGTTTCACCTACTTTCCTAAGAAATAGCGTTCGGCTACGGTCACGATGATCCCGAAGCCGGGCAAAGACCCAAGTCTGCCGAGAATCTCCGGCCTATCAGCCTGCTGTCGTCCACGTCGAAAGTCTTCGAACGACTAGTCCAGCGATGAGTAGCGGATTGCCTTCAACGGTTCGACATTCTGGTCCCCGAGCAATTCGGTTTTCGAGCCGGGCACTCCTCGACGCATCAATTGATGCGCTTCGTGGAGACCGTGGCCAAAGCCGGTTGCTCGCGAGAGCAGAACGTTACCGTTTTCCTTGACGTCGAGAAGGAATTCGATCGTGTTTGGCATCCAGGCCTACTTTACAAACTTACGGAGATTCTGCTTCCGGATTGCTAGCTTCATCCGGATTGCTAGCTTTCTTCGGAACAGAACCTTTTGCGTGAGAGTTGGTAACACCCTTTCTTCGGCAAGGGCTATTACGGCTGGTGTACCTCATGGAAGCGTGTTGGGCCCGCTGCTTTTCACTGTGAAAGTCAACGACGTGCCTAAGTTGCCTGGCTCCAGGTTGGCCATGTTCGCTGACGACACGGCGGTGTATGCCGTCGATCGTCGAGCTGAAACGGCAGTTATCTGGCTCCAGGAAAAATTGGACGAATACGTTGAGTGGGGAGAGAGATGGAGGGTTGCCATCAACGCGGCCAAGAGCACAGCCGTATTCTTCTCTAGACGCTTAAAGCTCCCAGACAGAGTATAGGTAGGCGATACTCTGTTGCCCTGGTCTCGAGAGGTCAAGTACCTCGGGGTCCACCTTGACCGTCGTCCACACTCCGCACAAGTAACCCGCAAGACCGCCAATCGCCTATATCAACTCCGCCCCGTGCTATGCAGCAACGCCATGAGCCGCGGCCTAGGGACACTTATCGTCTCCACTTATGTGGTGCCGATGGTTACCTACGCGATCCCCGTTTGGGGTTACTTGGCCAAGACCCATAAGAGAAAGCTTCAGTCTCTCCTTGACCGAGGATTGCGCTGGGCGTGCAAAGCCCACTCTCTGATATCACATAGAACCATCCGTGAAGCCCTGGAAGCCACTATACGGACACTGTCCACCAAATTCTATAGCCACTCCGCCCGATTCCAGGGCAACCACCTCATTAGCGCCCTCAGCCGCTACCAATCTGTGCCACGAGAATCTTGGACCCGGTCTCGGCGTACTCTCACTCTCAGTTAACTGATACTTAATTGACACCCACGGCCGGTAGCAGGCCACACACTTAATCCAGCCCCATCTATCGTCCCTGCGGCAGGAGCTCTATTTGAAGTTCGGGACGCAGTATACGAGCGGGCGACGGGCATGCCCTTCATCCCGCACGACAGTCGAACTTGGAATTTGTAATTGTAATGGAATTACCGCATTAATATTTCATTAATATCAGTCCCATAACTGAAAATGCTAATTGACTAGTAATTAGTGTGATGTGAAATTGGAACTGTGATAAGGGACTACTAAACATGGCTGGTTAGTAATTAAATATCGTTTACTAATTTTATTAAGTTTAACCAACTATATGTCAAAGTTGATTTCATTATCCCGATTACACGATGACACTAACATAAACACGTTAGCAATCAGTTGGTTCTACGAATATTTTACAGCGAACTGAGTCTGGTACAAGTACAACTGCAAACGGTTTAACTGTCTTCAGAAGGTGTTACTTATTCGCTTAACAATAATGTTTACTTATTATATATAACGAAAATTATAAAATTTTGGAAAATTCGTGTAACACAAGTGTGATTACACTGGTCAACAATGATTTTGTTAAATGCTCAATTTTTGCTAATTCTTATGTATTTTTTGGTGCTGATTCTGAATATGTAGTCAGAATGTCTCTATCAGCCTCAGTTTTTTTGTAACTGCTTTTTTTTCAGTAAGTACTATGCATAAACTCCATATGAGTAGAATTTTGTGAACTTAAATAATATTAACTAAATAGATTTGGTTTATTTACTGGAGCAACTATTGATAAGTCAAATATAATTGTTTGGGTTAGTGAATTAGTCATCATTATTTATTTATTATTGTTATTTACATTATTGTTTTATTGTTTACATTACTTCGTCTTAGACGAAGATGAAGTTGTTACTGATGTTGAACCTTGTGAAGACTTCATGTGATGAAGAAAGAAGAGACCCAGATTTTTTGGAAAATACATATACTGAACCTCACTTAATTAATCAGTCAGAATTAAATGACCTCGTTCGTGAAATTTATGAAAGAGTCAAGCAGAAATACTGGCATCAAGATTGAAAGGATAGACTCTTTTACAGCAGATCACTAAAATAAGTGTTTTCCGTGACAGGCAGTCTGAATTTGAACATTTATTCTCCCAGTACGAGGACTTAGTGTACTGCAATGACTGTGGATTCTTTACTGGAAGCTTTGGGACATATGCACCATCCTGAAGAATGGCGTCTATTTTTAGACTCTTCAAAGCTTAGTTTGAAAGCAGTCTTACTTCACACTAGAAATAAATACCCATCAATCGCTTTAGCTTATGCTGTTCACATGAAGGAGTCATACAAAAACATGAAACTTGTATTGAGCAGGATTCAGTATGAGAAATATTCATGGCATATTTGTTGCGATCTGAAAGTAAATCCACTTTTACGTGGATTGCAACTTGGGTACACTAAATTCTGTTGCTTCTTGTGTGAATGGGACAGCAGTGATAGGAAGAATCATTACATAAAAAAGCAGTGCCCAAAGAGAGAGGCGCTGAATGTAGGAGAGAAGAATGTTGTAAGTCAAGCACTAGTAAAACCTGAAAAATTTATCTTCCGCCACTACACATTAAGCTCGGTTTAATGAAAAAGTTTGTTAAAACAATGAATAGTAATGGTGCAGGATTTCAATTTCTAAAAAACAAGTTCCCTAATATATGTGATGCTAAAATTAAGGAAGGTATATTTGTTGGACCACAAATAAGAAAACTAATGAATGATCCTGCATTTGAAGAAAGTTTGAATGAATTTGAGGTTGCTGCATGGAAATCATTTCAAAATGTGGTTAACAACTTCCTGGGAAAGCATAAGGCGGATAACTACAGAGAACTTGTAACTGAGCTTCTTCAAAACTACAGAGAACTTGGATGTAATATGTCAATCAAAATTTATTTCTTAGATTTGCATTTGGATTTTTTCCCTAACAATCTTGGCGCCGTGAGTGACGGACATGGTGAACGCTTTCACCAGGAAATATCCACCATGGAAACACGCTACTAGGGAAAATGGAACCCAAATAGCTGAATACTGCTGGAATCTAAAGAGGGATCTACCTATAGCAAATTGGAACAGAAAATCCAATAGAGGTAGATTTTAGGTAAGTACAAAGTGCATGTAACATATTGTTATATTACCGTCACATCATTTTCTTTTTGCAAAAGGAAAATGTTAATTACTAAACAACTATGCCCGATAGGTAAAACGTGTTAACATATCTGAAATCAGCACTAAAAATACTATAAGAATCAGTTATATAAGAATCAGTTATTCACTTCCATTTAACAAACAAAAAATTAAATTTTGTTGACCAGTGTTATTTTTGTAAGTATATCAACAAAAACTGCGTCTGAAAATTGTCTCTGTAGTATGAAAAATGTTCTTCACTTTTTAAAGATTACGTCCCACACTATCCTTGTAAAAATAATACTGCTCATTTTTTCTGAAGCTATTCGACACTAGTATTATTCGATTTAGAATAATTTACGTAGAATTTACAATGTTTGTTATAGTTTTTATCGGAAAACAGACTTTTATGGTACAGTTCTCCTACAGTTTTTGCATAATTCAGGATTATTTACCTTTACGTTTCACTTTTCATATTTATTTTTAGAACGGCTTTACAGTTTGGTCGGTAGTCTGCTATTTAATAGTAAGCCTGTAGCTAGTATTTTGTTTTGGGCGAGTTAGAGCCTTGCTGGTTTTCGCTCCTTATTCACTTTGTTTCTCTATGGTGGATAATTTTCTCTGTCAACTGTCTGTTCACTGTGTCCTCATTAACTCTCTACCTTACTGGTCTCCATGGTCGTTATCATTGCCTTCTTTGTGCGGACGGTCCACTCCAGTGATATCAACTGCCACCACTGCCTATTGTGTAGCTTCATTCCAGTGTTTTTGCATGTGTTAGGTTTTCGATATTCTGGTACTTTTTCTTAGTATATTCCTTTCTAGAAATTGCATTCTTTTCATGTGATGTTTTTATTTCCCACACTTTACAGTTTTACAGTACGTTCCCTTCTATTGTCGTACCGGTATGGTAAAGTCTCTTCTTGAAGTCCTTCTTCACCCCCTAAAATTCCACCAAATATTTTTTAGTTGTTCTAAAGCTGTTCTTCCGTGACTTGACTATGCTCTCCCCCCCCACACACACACGTACATACACACTAGTGCACAAAGCATGAGCACACACTCACAGAGTAACATTTGTTTTGGAAATCAATTTCCCAGGCGCCAGTCCTATAGAGTTACGTCTAACTTATTTATATGCAAGCACAGATTATTTGTGCATGTTCTGTGTTCACGATGAAGCCACACTGCACACTGGCTCAGATCCACTTTGTCTACAGGCGACATCAATCCAGTGCAGTGATTAATAACACAGCGCTCTAAATTACTCTCGAAGTGTGTTACCTGAGCGTATATACTCACCGACAACTAGTACAAAACAAGACTGCGCCCTACTTACTGTTGTAATTATCAACGTGCATCAGTTGACATACTCCAACAATCTAAGTCATGAATATCGTTGAGGGCAGTGTACTGTCACTGCAAAGCAAAAGGCAACAACATGTTACTCCCCACCACTCACTTCCTATTTCTGTTGGTTTTCCATATAATTTTTATCTTTACATATCCCGAACACTTTTAATTATGTCATCTTCATAGAATCGTGCCTTTCAGAATCGTGTTTTTAATAGTCGTTCTATTTTGTTATATGTTGTAGTAAAGCATTTATTTTCCGGGCATCAATTTCTTACAATAAATCCCTTTCTTTCTCTTAAACACTCACAATTTTTGTTAACACACACATAAGTGTATGATAGCGCTAACTACTGAGGCTAGCGCCGATGTTTCACTAAATACTGAGGCTAAATACTTATGCACCCTGCTGTTTGTGATGTATATGTTCTCTATACACAAGTGTTTTCCTCTTGTCCACCTACCATATATTCCTTTTTCTCGAAACCAGATTTAGTAACGTATTTTCTATCGGATGGATTATTGACAAATGTGTTTTACATAGTATGTTGTTAGCGACTAGAATTTTTTTATGGTAGTGGATAATTGATGTTCAACAGGGCGAGAGTTGTTGGCACTAGTATAAAATATGCCAGTTAAAGCCTACAGTGTGTTATATTACTGCCGCTAGCCTATTCGTACTGGCTGTCCAGAACCTCGTAGGCTAACTACAGAGACAGAGTGTTTTAACCCTAGTAATCTCCTTTGGCTATACCATTGGTTCAGTCTCACATTTAAACAAACTAATTTATATATTGTCGAAAGTTTGTTAACATAAAACTAGCATCTTTTTTGCCTGAGGCTATGCTTACCTAGTCGTCAGCAAATAATGAACTTACGGAATGAATGAATAAATTACCACGTCTAGGTTCTATAAAACCGCTTATGGATAATAATATACTTTTATGTTTTAATCTGTCGCAAAAGACACAACAAATATAGTATTCCTGCATGGAATACTATGTGGGTACATTAGATAAATTTAAAAATTTTAAATTGACAGGTACACATATTAGGAATAACTAGTTATTCAGACAAATAATAAGTGCTGCTGACTTGTGCCAAGTACAGTGCAAGTAACACTAGTCTTGACTGAAACTGTTCGATTAAACCGAGAGACATGAGTTGTTAATATAAAGTACACCTAGCTTCTTATATATATATTCTATGCCTTTTGTTATCTGTGAGCAGTAATTTACTCTCAAGGAACACAGATCACTTGTAGTTAGAACGCTGTTCCACTAATCATTCCTACACTAGATTAATGTAGTCTGTAGATAACGAGTGTTTCCTTGTCGCGCACATAATGCAGTATGCGTGAAGATAAATAAGGTGAATCTACAGGAATGACTATGCTCAACAACACTGACTACCTGGAATATGTGTGTGTTTTAATAAAACAACTCTTGGTAAAATAAATCTTTGTACACTTTATACCTCTTCACTAATTTCTAGTGAATATTTTAGCTGTTTACACTGGTTGAACATTCAATACAGCTTTGTACATTCACGGAAAATTATTCAGGGCGAATTTTGGGCGCTTTAAACTTTGTGCGGTTACTCGCAAAAATTATGGACTTGCAGTGTCACGGCGACGCAGGAACGTAATACGAGTACTAGTAATGGGAGCATGTTATTGACTTTGAAACTAGATCACTTGCCAAACCACACTGACTTGAATAACCCATGTTATTTCTGCGTTACGTTTTTGCGTTGCCTATGTAGACTTTGTTGTGACGTTCGTGAGACTGCTGCTACTTAAAACCGTTTTTGGTAACAATTTTGTGTCTTTACAACCAATTTGAGTAAGTTTTTATTAGATCCAAGATGTAACAAACAAAAAGCGATTGTTTACTGCCGTTTATTTAGTACCGGTTAGTTACCGGTAATCATTTTATTTTTTTTTATTGTGCGCAGTAATCCGTAATGGATTATCTTATGTATTATGCAGACTTAAATAAGATTTCTAATTAACAAGACGATTAAATTAAATAAGATTTAATTAAAATCTTTTTGAAACCTTTTATTATTTTCCTATCTTTTGTGTTTGGATAATATACCCAACTACGGAACTTTTTGATTGTATTTTAGAAATACAAGATTCCCCTAAAACGTAATGAGACTAAACGTTTCTATAAAGAAGTAACGTCGTAAGGCTACAAATTCATCAGCTGATTGCTCAAAGATTACTCTATATATTTTAAAATTAATAACCTTACTAGATTTAGCTGCGCATAGTTTTTTCGAGTGTTTTTTTATCTCACGTTACAAGAATCAGCGACACTCAGCTGCTTTGTGCAATCAAATGTCCTGTCAAAATTCAAGCCAGTGAACGGAAAACATTTAGTTATTGTAGTTGAAACACGTTTACGGATGTGATTCAATGCAACGACTTCGACTTACGTTGTAGCTGGGAGAAAGCATCCTCGATCGGCCTTCAAACTGATAAAGATGAACTTTGATCTGCACAACCAAACACAGCACGAACTGATGCAAATGTATCGAAGTTAAGAGACCTTATCAAATCCAGTTGTTTGGTGCTAATAATGTTTGGTTATGAATTAACTTTTCATGAAATATTGGTACACGATTTGAGTCCGGCAAGAGATTTTTGATTCTCAAATTTTTCATTACAATAACCCTCAATGTCAAATCACACTTTCTACGAACCAGTATTTGGCCGAAAAGAGCATTCTGTGGTATTCTTATCCACCTGCATTGATGATTTTAATCAGTATTATTATTTTCTGTATCGAAAAAAATAACCAACTTCGTGACCGCTATTTTCAATGATTGTGACGGACAACCTACAGGCACTGACTGTTTGAGACTTCCAATATTGTTCCAAGTATCGGAATCAACGTGTTCCTAAGTAGCCCTACTTGAATTCTCAAGGCAGTTAGTTTAATTTACAAGGCAATCCGATGTGTCAATAATTAATTATATAGAGTCAGATTTTTTACTCCAAATCAAATATAAAGCAGATGGTTCAAATCCAATTTAAATTATTGACGCGTAGTGAATATCTGAAAGTGTGTTCAGATTGAGTGTCGTGTCTAAAAACGGCCGTACCGCTTTCACAGATAGCGTGGTGGAAATAATACAATATTCGATTGCTCAAATATATATTTAGGCACGTATATATATCCACCATATAGGCGGAATTTCACGTACGTAATGTGGGAGGGCATCTTCGGCGGTCAGGAATCGGCAACTTTTTTTAGCAAACCGAGGTGAAGGAGTTCTGCCTTCTTTGAGGAATGGACTAGAAAGCTATTAATTATAGGCAGTGTTCGGGTGGAGGCGTTGTCATTACCCCAGAAGACTCGCTGGAAATAATTCTAACCTCCGAAATAGTGGAAAGGGGGTGGTGAGCAAAATTTCTAATCTACGAACGGGCGGAAAAGCGAGTTAGCGAGAATTTTTATATTTTTTGAGTGCCCTTCAAAAGACAAACATACAAAAAAAGACACACACATGCACCAATTTGTGTAAACACATGCACGCATACAAATATGAAAAAATTAAATAATCTGGAGGGGGCCTCGGGGTTTTTAAAGTATATAAACGGAATTGGCAATTAATTGAGTAATTATGTTTGCCGTGCCATTTATATTCAGTGTAATTATGCTAATTATGATTATTATTGAATTATCTAATTATAAAT
The DNA here is from genome assembly GCA_034769895.1 of Magicicada septendecula. Lineage (NCBI taxonomy): Eukaryota > Metazoa > Arthropoda > Insecta > Hemiptera > Cicadidae > Magicicada > Magicicada septendecula. The sequence continues at coordinate 363,165,137 of CM068370.1, read as the reverse complement.
TGGTAAATTGGGTCTAATTAACTTCGTGTACTAAGTGTATGTATTCAAACAGAGTTGTAATTGACATTAATGTTAATATACATATGAAAGTAACTTATATTTGTCGGATTAGACTCAACATAGTTGTCAAATCGATCTGATTGTATGAGCCTGTTAATCGGACATTCAATGGTCGATTTGGTTGTGTCCATTGATAATTAGCATAACTCTGAGACTCTTTATGAAAATGCTTAGAATGTGATAAATTAATTGTCAAGGTTAATTTGCAATAATGAACGCAAGATTTAAGTATATAAATAATAATTACTTATTTATTATATTGTTAGTTAAGTAAGTTACTATATCCTGCAAATACATAATTAAAACACATAATAACAAATTACAATAATATTCGTTCGTTGTTTCCTGAAAACACAAACATATGGTACATTCAAATACAACGCAATAATATACATATACAAACAATAAACAATCAAATATATTTTATCCCTAGCGAAATGCGTTCATTATGCTCAGATGAATTACTTTAATATTAACTTTATAAGATTTATGATTTATATAACTTTATAAAATCTCTCGGGAGTAGCTCTTTGAAAAGATGATACAGTGCAGTAGTATATGTATCACTAAGATTTAGTAAACATAAAGGCTTATCTTGCAAAAGGGTTTATCCAAAATTCCATCGGCGTAAGATGACATCCGCTGGTGGACTCGTCGTACATCCTAATCACTGTTAATTGAAGAACACTTCACTTCACTTCACTAATTTCCACTCTCGTTATGTGTATTGTGTTGTTGTACTCCCCGCTGGTGTCGAGTGTTTTGAGTTCAAGTGTTAAGATGTCAATATCGTCATTAAGATGAATTACTCTTAGAGTTTGCCGTGTGCGTGTTCATAATTAACTATTTCATCTATCTTGGACGTAGTGTATTCTATGTGCGTAATTGTGTTCGGTATAGTTCAGTTCAAATGTTCAACATAGCGAATCATTATGATGTAATAGTGTTTGAATTGTCACCCACTGTTATACTCTCAGAATGTTAATCACTTGTATTATTATGTTGCGTGTCGGTCGTAGTTTAAAGTCACGTACGCACTGATATTTAATGATAGTTATGTTTGTATACGCACTGTGGCTTATCGGAACTCATACAACTGTCGAACAGACTTTTGTGTAATTGAGATTGTATTGAATGTCTAAGTTCACTTATGACCGCGACATGGTTACGAGTTCACCGAGTTGAAAGTTCGGTAAGCCGCGCGAACTATTTCAATTACTAACTGTATTACCGCTCCAACTACTACTATAACCAACTGTCTTACTGTCGTATTAACTTACTGACTGCCGCTCCGCGTCCTCGCAAACAGTTTTTATCAAACATACTACCCAGAAGGCCAAATTCTATATTTCCACGCCCTTTCGGATTGGTGATAGGTTCCTTTAAATTCTTACTACCCTGCAGATCTCGTCATCGGTTTTCCGATTCGTCGTTCGAACCCTTCTTACTCTCTCCACGAGTTTTTTAGGAAGATGCCCAACGCTGGTTGGTCGCCGACATCCCCGGAATATTCCAGCGACGAACGTTGTAGCGAGGGAAACTAGAGCAATTCCCTCGCCTGCCTGTCAACCTTTGTTTCGACGTTGTCGAGGTTCTCTGACTTAGCTTTTGTTAACAGTCTGCAGTGTCCTGGTCAATTGTTCAATTTACTCTTCGCTCGTTCCACCGATTATCAACTCTTCGCTGGAGACGTCCCTGGTCGAATCCCACGCTTTCTAGTTGTAAATTTAGTTAGCTGTCATGGTTTGTTTTCATGCTGGGCAGGGCGTACTTTCAGTATTCACTAAGTTTACGTTCTATTGTTTATATGTTTGTCGAGATTTCTCTGTACCCCTTTGTAGCTGGGTGTAGCCTTTCTTATTTGTGCTCGTTACAACTCACCCCCACAGCATGTGTTCCATTTCATTTCTGCGTAACCAGGCAGCTGGACTAAGTCTTTGTTTCGATCGCTAGGTGTTGTAAATTGTAACAAACTTTGAGCTGTCAACGACGTTCCTTAAATTCTTATTGTGTCGCGTACACAGACGTTTTTTCCTTGTCTTCGCACTGGCGTCGGGTCTGACGTGTCCCTAATTCGTCATTATTTACGACCCGGGCTTGTGTCCGTCAACTCGAGTGTGTGAACGTGCCACTTGATCGAGAAATTAAAATTTTTAAAATTTCGATCACTATATTTTCTACTGCCTAAGGGGCCCCAAAATGGTTAATCCGGGTGATGTGATAATTTCCGGGTGTGCCGTGTTGGCATAACCCGGCGATCGAGAAAATACAAATACTATATTAGTATTAATAAATTCGTTAGTTATCGATGTCAGTGAGCGAGGCGAGATCTGTATGGCGCTGTCCGGCAGCGCACGCTACCTGGTGGGCCGAATTTGGGTTGCGTTTCTGTGCACGCAGCAAGTGTCAGTCACTGCATCGCTCTCGTTACAAATACACCTCGCTTCCTCCTTCGGTTCAGCAGAGAATTTTCGTGTGACTTCTTCTCACCTTTGATGGCAGGCTAAGCGCTTGAGACTTCCCGGTAAGTGACTTATAGAATCGTAGACAATGATTTATTAATGAAGAAATATTAAATTCAAAATATATTCAACCAGATGTGAACGTTAGAATGCTCGTGGCTCGATCAGACGTGTGTGTGGGTGTAGTAAGAAATTTAATCAGGGTTATAGTATTTAGATACCGCCAGTAATTCTTTTAATCATTATTCATTCAGCCTAATATAAAGTTGTAACTAAATTAAGTACGTTAGAGAGAATTGTATCTTGTCGGTTATGCATGAACACGCACTGGTGACCGGAAGAGTGAACCACTTCACTTTAATTAAATCCATTAAAAGTAAATTTTATGACCGCCCTACATGAAGCACTGTAATTCTGTTAATTGTATGTAGCTGAGAGGGCCTTTAGTGTGTTCTTTATTTGCAAAATTGCGATAATTGTATCGCCACATGGCGAGATGGCTCAGAACATGTATGGTTATGTTGCCACTTGTTAAATCCGGTGCGAGTGCCTCATTTCTATGCACATTTTATTATTATTATGAGTTCATAATTATCTTGAAGTTATAATTACTCCTAATATGCAAATTTAAAAACTTTTATGCATTATCTTGAGTTAGTGGGGAGCTCCAGTTCTGATGTTTAAAATATATGACTAGGGTGCAAGTTTTAGTGGACAGTATTTTTAATCTTTTTGAACCCTTAGGGTTCTCGCCCTAGAACGGGGACTTGGCCACAGCTGGTGTACTGCCACCTTTACCAGCCATGAACCACCTGAAACTTTGTCTGTACCGAGGAGGGAGCTGGCTACCAGTAACGATGTAATACAACCACTTCAGATAAGGTGATATGAAATCTTTTATTATTTCTTTTCGCCTGGCCCGCAGAACATCAGTGTAACATGTTGTGCTCGAACAATGTGCCTATCCAGCTAGAAAGTTAACTCAAGGGGGTGTCACCAAGACATTTACTATCAACCTTATTCACACTTATAACGTACTATCATTGTAATTGTGAGCTGCACTGTGGGAGCGTGCCAGAGCCTTTTTCTTCTTTCTTCATAGACTTTTAATGCAAATGCTGTAAGAGTAATTATTCTTTAAAACTAAGTTTAAGTCATGAGTTGCTTGAGTCTGAACCGGCTGGTTCAGGGGGTTCATATTTAATATTTTCCTGTATTAAGGGCTGGGGGTTTAGGGTTTTTCATGCCGTTTCAGTGTTAATTTCTAAATAGGTTTTCTGGGCACAAGTTAGGCACATGTTGGTGCCGTTTCATGCAGGTTTGTGACTGGTCTCACCTGGTCAGGCCAGGCCGATTCTGGCACACTCCTACAGCTGCTAGTATACAACATGTTGTTATTTTAATTTTATATATGCACAGATGGCTGATATTAAACTTTATTTTTTTTTAGGCATATATTATTAATATTTTAAAATAAACCTCCGCTCCACAGTCCGTTAAGGACCAAGGCGTACCGCGGAGGTTTTTGTGTTAGTGTGACGGTGTATGGCTAGTACTACGCGCCACCAGCCGCTAGTTGCGGTATTCACGGCCAGGAGGCGGCGCTGTTATCTCAGCGCCTACTCAGTTTGCCTCACGACGCTGAGTGCACGCCGTATGGAGCCTCCGCCGGGAATTGAACCCGGGACCACGAGCGCATCAATCGCCCGCGTTAGCCACTAGACCACCTGGAGGCTTATTAATATTTTGAGATTATAAAATCATACAGGCGGTACTGGTTATTGTAACTTAGGTTCTGGCTTTGCTTGCTAGACTTGTCTGTTTAATTTTGTTTCTTATCAAACTATTATGATTAAAGAATGAATTCTTTCTAAACAGTTAACCTTTTTTAGGACAAATATCCTGGGCATTATATGAAGCCACTAGTTTTATATTTCGCCTGTCATTATGGCAAGTTTAACTTATTATGATATTTCATCACAAATTAAATATTATATATTATTAGATTGTTAACAAGATTAAGTATTATTGTTCTATTATCATTACTTAATATAAATGTGGTCGCAAGATGGGTAACTGTTCTTAGTCCGTCTGCTGACGTTATAAAAATGTAACAGGGGTTGCTGTTATGATTGATTTAGATTTGCTTTAAAATTTTACACTCTTATAAAATCAAGATTTTACAATTTTATAAAATTATACAGGCTGTGCTAGCACCTCAAGTTATAATTGTAGTTTTGTGATTATGGCAAGGCCTGATATTCTCTACCCTCATCTATGTATTTGATAAATATGCAGGCGGTGCGCCAGGGTTTATAATTATAATTTGTCTGTGATTATGTGATGTATAGGTATATGTGTGTTATATTATGTGTTTTAATGATGTGTTAAATTAATGAACCAGATCGATATATACATATATAGGTGAATTATTCGAAGGATTGTTAATTGTTGTTATAATTGAAATTGATTTATGGAAATTGATTATTGATATATTGAGATTTATTGTATTATCGAGCCTATTGTTATATTTGCACTTGCAGGGGATATTAAAATTTTCTGAATTAAAATGTATTAACAAATAATGGGAATTGTAATCAATCTATGTATGTAACATGAATTATGGGGATTAAGAAGGTAAATAAAAGATTGTTATTGCTGTTTAACGACCGAGTTTTAATTGCAAGTCCCGTCTCACTGGACCCAGCGCATTTTGCTGCTTTAGGCCTTCTGCCTAGTTTTAATTAACTAGTGGCCCCTCTTTCAAAAAAAAAAAATGTTTTTTTTGGAAAGCATAAAAATAGAAAGAGGGGTTACAAATGGTAGCAGAGCGCGGTTGATTCTAGGGTCGAACCCTTGGGTCCTTGGGTGTGACGGGGCTTGCAAACTCGGAAAACATTTGGGGCAAAATGAAATTTCAAAACAAGGGGACCCGGTAGGGCAAAAATCGAAAAAAAATTATTTTTGTTTTTAATTTTAAAACATTCTGTGGAATTTTCTCTCTAAATGATGTATGACACATGATGGTTTGAATTTTCTTTCAAGGTGAAAACATTTTTTTTGTGAAACTCTGCCTAGTATTTTATATCTCTTTGCAACAGCTGTGCCTACACACTCTGTGTACTGTGAAATAGCTTGGAAACATCAGCTGTTGCTGTCAGATGGTTATTTATTGTATTGTTGTGAGTTGTGGCTAATGTTCCAGGTTATAAACATATACTTATTCTATATAAGTAGCTGTTTGTTTGTTTTAGTTGTGAATTGTGACTAATATTGTGGCTATAGGTTATAAGTACTCACTTTTTACGTTTTGTACTTGTTTTGTCTTCACGATTTTGTGATAATGCCAAGACCAAATGTACCAAGTGTTTTTAAGAAGAGAAAGAATGTATGTAAATCCAAAATTGAAGGAAAAGTAACAGTTGATTTACCAGAAAGTGGCGATGGAAGAGCGGAAAGTGCATCTGCAAGGAAATTGAGTGGGTTGAATGAATTGTATGATGAAGTTGATTGTACTGAAAAGTTAGGTTATGAGCTGATTGATTTGAATATACTTTATAATATTTTGAATGTATATGTCGCATGCAAACATTGTAGTCAAGTAGGAGTACAACTAAAGACTCAAAATCGTATTGGGTTGGCTACTGAAATTATCTTATATTGTGATACTTGTGATTACAGTGTTGCCTTTTTTACTTCAAAAGCTGTAAGTAATAAACATGTTGACCCTGATTCTGAGCATGGACTAAATGAGAAGGGTGTACTATTTGAATGTAATATGCGATTGGCATATGGATTGAGAGCAGTAGGGAAGGGAAGCGCAGCTGCCCAATCATTATGTGGAATTTTGAATTTACCGACTCCTCCTTCTAGATTTACAAAATATAATAAAATCATAGCTCAAGCTACAAAAGACATTGCTAAATTAAGTATGAGACGTGCTGTTGAAGAATCTGTAGAAGCAAACGATGGTAGCCGTGATTTACGTGTAGCTTTTGACGGGTCGTGGCAGAAGAGAGGCCACACATCTTTAAACGGCATCGTCGGTACGACAAGTGTATATACTGGTAAAATATTAGATATACAAGTCCTTACAAAACATTGCAGGTGCAAAAGTAAAGATAATCATGACGAAATGTGTACTGCTAATTATCAAGGTGTGAGTGGCGGAATGGAGGTGGCAGGTGCTATATCAATCTATCAGCGTTCAGAAGAAACGTATAATGTGAGATACTCAGAATATTTAGGAGATGGAGATTCTAAAGCCTTTTCTAAAGTAAATGAATTAAAAGTATATGGAAATGATATTGAAATCAGAAAATTAGAGTGCATTGGACATATACAGAAACGGATGGGTACTCGATTGAGGCGTTTGAAAACATCACTAAAAGGCATAAAACTAGCAGACGGAAAGCCATTATCAGGAAAAAACAGATTAACTGATGCCATCATCGACAAAATTCAAAACTATTATTGCTTAGCAATCAGAAGACATTCCAACAATGTAGAAAACATGAAAAGGGCAGTATGGGCAATGTATTTTCACATGTGCTCAACAGATGATGAACCGCAACATGGTCTGTGCCCACCCGGTGAAGAAAGCTGGTGCAAATTCAGAAAAGCTGAAGCTAAAGGTGAGCATTACCATCATAACCATAGTCTCCCTGCAGCTGTTATGATTGCAATCAAACCTGTTATAAGAGATCTTGCTAATACTGAGCTACTGAAAAAATGCACCCACGGAAGGACTCAAAATCCTAATGAGAGCGTGTGGTATGGTCCAGGCTCCCCAAAACAGTTTTTGTTGGATTATCTGCATTTATGGTGGGAGTGTACGATGCAGTTGGATGTTTTAATGAGGGGAACATTACAAGGTGTAGGGTACTGAAACAGTTTGGGATGAGTGTCGGCATCAACACAAAGAAGACAATGCTGCAGATTGACAGAGAGCGACTTAGAATGCTGAAAGGAATGTATCCGAGTATGAGAAAAAGGCAAGGCAGTCAAGAAGACAAGCTAAGAAGAGACCGGCAGATAGCATGGAAGACCCAGATAACCCAGAGTATGGAGCTGGATTGTTTTAAGGTAGTTTTCAAGACTTTTTTTTAAAATATTTTATTTTTTAACTTTAAATGCGTTTTGCCGAAAACATACATTTTGTAATATAAAATGTACCTTTTCTCATCTTCTCGACTAGTTAGAAGCCTGAAATTTGGTATCCATCTTAATCAACAATTGCTTCAAACTTTAAGACAGCCTTTTTGTAATATTTTAAAAATCATCCGAGTTTTGTTATAAAAACGGCTAGCAAAAAAGTTTTTTTGTAGACATATTTTTAAAAATTTGTAAAAAATTTAAAAATTATTTTTTCAAAAAACCCCTACGTTAAAATGTGTCCAAAGAATAATAATAATTTGAAATAAAGAAAACATTAACTCTCTAACGTACAGGGTTTTTGAGAAAAGGTACATTATGTTAACATGGGGAAGATAGGCTATACCGGGTCCCCTAGAAATTAACACATGGGCCAATGTATAATTGTTAGGTTGTTCAACTTGTGAGTCTGATCGCACCACGGGGCAGGTATTAGGAGTTAGAAAATTTTGAGATGTTGAACTGCCGGGGGTCTAAAGCTTTGCCAGGGTGATAGAATATATTGGTAATTCGAGGTCGAATTATGGCGTGTGGCATTAGCGGGATGCGGTATGGCCCGATTGGAGGTCGGTACCGTCACCGACTTTATTCCGGTATTGATGCCGATTTATGATTGCTAGCTATGTGTTGGTGAGGCTGGTATGTCGTGATTGGTGTTAGGTGTTCTGTATGTTAGATACTTGTTGGTTGTTGCTTGTTCTCTTCAGTGGTATCGACGAAGTTGGTTCAGAAGTAGGCCAGGTCTCCGCAGCGCTAGAGAACCCGGGGGTCGCTCGAAGGAAGGAACAGTACTCGGGTTTTTCTGTTTTGTAAGTTATGTTTATGTTAGGTGTTTCGTGGGAATTTATGTTTTGTTGTTGTGTAGTGTGAATTGTGCAATTCTGGCGGCGGTATGCTATCAGAAGTTGCCCCACCCCATTTCAGGAATTCTCCAGAAATTTCCGGTGGTGAATGGAGTTGATGAGGACCAGCTTCTGGTTTTCTTGGACCTGGTGCTGCAGTTGGCAGGTTTCCCGGGGGTGTCCGATGGGGAGGTCTTGTCCCTTATATACCCGTATTGCCGGGGTCCGTTGGCTGAGCTGGTCACCAACACTCTGCGTCGGGGTGGCAGTGTTGACGCTTTCCATGGGGAGGTGTTGAACTTCTTCCTACCCCTTCGACGACGTGCCCAGCTTAAGTTTGAGTTATTCTATCGCCTACAGGCCAACGGAGAGGCGTTAGGGGACTTCGTGCACGATATACGGAAGGCTACCCGGGTGTTAAGGTTGGGGTTGCCCGAGATAGAATTTATACAAGCAATTCTGGAAGGACTGAATCCCCAAGAGAGATCTCGTTTGATGTTCGCGGACCGTCCACGTTGTTTCGCGGATCTGGACCGGTTGTGTGTGGTTTCTAGTACTGTCCAGGCAGGGGACGAGTCCCGGGGAAGAGCTGCTACCGATGTCCAATACTCCAGTGGTTTGTTAGGAAGAGCTAAAAAGGACAAACATGGCGGTTGGAGGAGAACACAAGAGACTGTCAGAAAAAATGAATATTTCGGAAGTAATGGAGGCTACAAGGGGGTGGCAAGTGAGAAGACGGTAACAACAGCTACAGCACCGAAAACAAAGAAGTATGAAATTAACGGGGGAAGAAATTATGTTAGGGAACAAACATCGGCAAGTAGGGAGCCTGTAGCAAGGAGTTATTCCTATTCGGAGAAAAAGGAAACTTTAAAGGTTCCAGTTGAATCGCAAGTGCCTAATATAGTAGTGGATGAAGACGGTGAAGCGGAATGGCTTCGGGGGATCAACACAAGACGACAAGAAAACGTCTGTTGATACTGAGTTACAGGACTCGAAGAGGACGTCACGGTTGAATCCAGATGCCGCAGAATTTGTTCCGGTATCCCCATCTCGGTTCGTGACGGATCCAGATCCGGTAATATCGTCATCGCCTACGCAGGGATATGAGAAGTCACTTGATTGTGTAGCTTTACCATCGCCAGTAGAATTTAATTTAGACATTGCACATGGACCTGGACAGCTGGATTCCAGGGTGGGAAATGTTGAGGACGTTGTAGTTGCTGAAAGTGGTGAAGGAGTGGAATCGACCGAAGAGGCAGAAGAGCGGTCTGCGGATGCTGCACAGGGAAGTATAGTTATAGGTGTTAGGGAGACTGAAGAGTCTGAGTTTGCAGATGGACACGGGGATGTCCATGCTGCGAAGGTTTCTGAGGTTGCGGATGGACACGGGGATGTCCAGGCTGCACGTGTGGTGGAAGGAGATGAGGTAGAAGTTGAGGAGAAATTTGGTGGCAGCGTTGTGGAGTGTGTGAGTGAGAATGATGTAGTGTGTGAAGATGTGCAGACGCCTTCTGTAAGTAGTGTTGAGGATTCCGAGGAACGGAAAGAAGTTTCATGCGGACCAGAGGAGCAACTAGAGGATGAGGATGTGCAGTGTTCAGATGGTGGTAGTGGACGTGATGGCGATGACGTTGATGTTGAACGTGTTGGTGAAAATGAGATTGGAGAAGAGGTTAGTGAAGGAGTCGGTGACAAGGGCGATGAATAAATTGGTGAGGAGCTGGGCGAAGATGCTGTTGAAGATGGATCAGACAAGCAACTGGAAGATGATGAGGAAGTGCAGGGTCACGATGTTGTTTGGATTATGGGGATGAAAAAGGGGAAATTGTAGAAGAGGAGGAAGAGAAGGAAGGATTGGAAGAAAGACAAGTAGAGGAGTTAGATGATGAGCATAATCCAAATCGAGGTGAAAGTACTGAAGTAAGTTGCCTTCATTCGGATTCCGAAGAAACCAGTCAGTACAGCTCAAAGCGAGATAGTTTCTCAGAGAGTGGTGTCCGAAAGGAACGAGTACCTAAAGTCCGTCACAGAAAGGTGAGAAGAAGCGGGTAAGGTAGCGGGTAGATGTTCCCCACGGTCCCGGTGGTGTTCGTCTACTTCAGGGAAGCACCCCTGCCTGCGCGAGCCTTGGCTTTCTCCAGCCGTCCTTATTTCCGGAGGGAGCCACGTCCTTACCTTTAGTCCCAGCTCATGACCTTTCAATGATCCTTGCCCTTTCCATCTTCCCGATTTTCCTCACCTTCCCCTTGGAAAAATATACAATATAAAAAAAAATTCAAAAAAAAATTAGAAAAGGAATATAAAATAAAAAAAAGGAGTTAGAGAGAGGAGTGGGAGCCGCAGGGTGGGAGGGGTCGGTTGTGTACTTCTCCCGCCCTGGTGCTCCCGGCATACCTTTGGATTATAGTTTCATGGAGACCATCATTTCCTCTTTCCCCTTTAGCCCTGTAAGATGTGGACGGTATCGTTGAGATAATGGTTGTTCCGTTGTTAGGGAGTCCCTCCCGTGTAAATATAGGGCATGTAGCCCTGTTAAGGTGGCAGTCGGGTTTCAAGCTTGAGTGGACAAGCCTCAGGAGGTCAAAACTCAGGGAGCTCCCGTTCTTTTCTTTCTGCTTTTCTTCTCTGTCCCCTCTTGCTGTGGGTTGGCCCTGATCAGGTCAGCGCGCAGCGCCCTCACACTTACACACTACACGTCTTCTTTCTGCTCTTTCGTTTTCCTTCTGAGCCCCTGTTCTCCTGAGAGCAAGGACCACTGGGATCACCTTTGAATTTTGGCTAAAAAGGGGGGTATACAGCATAGTACCCCCTGAGTTCAAGGTGGGGCAACCAGGTTGCCCTTTTGGGGTGGGGGTGTGCCGTGTTGGCATAACCCGGCGATCGAGAAAATACAAATACTATATTAGTATTAATAAATTCGTTAGTTATCGATGTCAGTGAGCGAGGCGAGATCTGTATGGCGCTGTCCGGCAGCGCACGCTACCTGGTGGGCCGAATTTGGGTTGCGTTTCTGTGCACGCAGTAAGTGCCAGTCACTTCATCGCTCTCGTTACAAATACACCTCGCTTCCTCCTTCGGTTCAGCAGAGAATTTTCGTGTGACTTCTTCTCATCTTTGATGGCAGGCTAAGCGCTTGAGACTTCCCGGTAAGTGACTTATAGAATCGTAGACAATGATTTATTAGTGAAGAAATATTAAATTCAAAATGTATTCAACCAGATGTGAACGTTAGAATGCTCGTGGCTCGATCAGACGTGTGTGTGGGTGTAGTAAGAAATTTAATCAGGGTTATAGTAAAAAAAAAAAAATTTTTTTTTGGAAAGCATAAAAATAGAAAGAGAAAGAGGGGTTACACGGGGACGTTCTTTATTTTACCAAGTGGTTAACTTTACATTACATGTAGCACAGCTTGATAAGTAGGCTTACTTAACAATAACAAAAGTCACGATATTAATTGATGACTCGTTGGGCACTTGGTGAAACATATTAATACAAAGGTTTTCTAATTTAACCAATGAACAGACTGAATTTTGTGTATCCCCTTTATTAAAATCTGTTATTTAGTTTAGATTATTTTATATTATTTTGAATGTTCATCATTATTTTAAATTTTGCATTCAGTTTATATTATGTTCAGTTAATTTTATATTTTGCATTCATAATTGTATTTAGTTTTTAAAGACACCTGACCTTCCCTTGTCTCATGCACACGCTCCCCCCTCACCGTCACAACACAGATGTTCCAGATACGCCCTAAACAGATGTTTACCACCTACACTCCACTAACATCCTGTGTTCAGTAATTTCATTCACTCGCTCTTTGACAATGGCTTAAGTTAGTCGAAACAGCTGTCAGAGTTAATTAAAAAAAAAAATTTCTGAAACTTACAAAACCTTTGTAATAACAAAAGTTGTTAACACGTCGCTACGAATAATGGTATTTATTCAGAGGTCGCAATGAAATACAATCCAGATATTTTAAATCTTTAATTGTGAAATATATAATTTTTTAAACTGTAAAGTAAAGTCTGAGAATTTAATTTTGTAATAATAAACCACATGTTAAGGCTTAAAAATATTTCAGTTAAAACTTTAGTTACTTATAATTTAGTCTTCTCTTATGTTTTAAATCAAAATCACTAATGACTTTATTGATATCAATTGGGATATCATGTTCGACTATCAAAATTGCTAGTGAAGAAAATCTTTCTTGTGAAGAAAATGTAACACGTTTTCAGTCGACGTAGACATGAAAATAAACGTTCACAATGCCTTGTCAAATACTCCACAAAGCTACGGCTCACTGATTTATAATTTATTTGATAGATATTGGGGGGCAAGTGTCCCCCTTCCCCCCACCGCGAATCCCGCCCATTTGTATAGGATATCTATACCACGGAGTACGAGACAGACGGAAAGGTTTAAGTAATGAAGTAAAGTCCTATGCTGGTATAACTCGCTTTGCAATATTATGTTTATAAGAAAATTTGTTCCTATTGTTTAAATACCATTGCATTTTAAGAGGCAGAAGAAATATAAGTCCCCAATTCTTAAGTATGGATACATTTTGCTCACCTTCACAGCCAATAGTATACAATTTCTTAATACTTGTTTAGGGAGAGTATGTTCCTTAAGGGATTTTAGCGCATATTGTCATTTAAATATTTCGTGCATTTAATAAAAATATAATGTTTAAAACTTTGTACAGGCGTGTTGTGTCGAAATTCTGTAATTATGTATCAACATTTTAGAACCTGTGTAACTTTATGAGACTGAGGGATGCGCCGCCATGAGATCACGTATCCAAAAATTGAATTGTTACATGCATTGCTTGAAGTACCTAATCCGTTGAACTAAGTAGATTCATTCTTTCCGTGAATTACAACCGGATGTAATTAAGTCAAATGTAGAATACAATATAAAATTCTGGTAGTCCTTAAATATTAAGTCCGAAAAGTACGAAACTATCCAGACAGTAAATTCCGATAGGGTATTAAAGAAAACTGAGAATATATTTACAAAACCTTTTTATTGATATTTGAAGCACACACCTTAAACTACTTTTCTCTGTAGTTTCCATCGTTTCTAAAACACTTTTCATAGCGATGCACCAGGCGTTGTATAGGTAGAGATAACCCGCCTGTGAGTTGAACAATGTAATAGCAGCTTGTTTGACATCGTTGGTCACCAAGGCATGCTTGAAAAGGTGATATTCACTTAGCGTGAAGTCTGGGTTGTAAGACTTATAATCAAATTGTTGCAACCCAAGCTTGTGAGGAGATGTTGCGTTGTAGCGGCAGTTTGTGTGAATTGCTTCAGTGCTTGTGCAGTGCCATGATTCATTGCACTGTCCCGGGTAAGCACCCTACGTCGCTTATTCTGGATCAGACTAAGCAAAAAGTCGTATCCATCTTGGTACCATTGAATCACTCACTGCTTCTTCTCCATAAATATCGAAAATCGGACAGTGAATTTCAATTGTTTGAATGCCTTTCGCATTCAAGAAACGAATCACGTACCTACTTTCACAGGCGGCGGGCGCCTCGAATTTCTGCTATGTTATAATCACGTCCAACGAAGCTTACTCAGTGCACAGTTGTTTACAAATAGCGTTGTTATCTTAACAACGAATCAACAAATTGGCCGCGCACGCGCAACAGCGTGTCGGCATCAATACCGTGGCAATATTTAAAAACGGATCTTACTTTCTGAATATCCCTTGTAACTACTGATAATTGAGGAATAGGAAATCACTGTCTTTTGTTATTCTTAAAACTGAATTAAAACTGAAAATATCAGTTTTTGCCCACACGTTAATATTTAGTACGTTGAGAAGCCGTTACGTTTATTGAATTTAAACAATAGTTTTTACAGTTCTTTTTTTGATGTGAATTACTTATACTACACCAGTGTACAATCAAATTTATTTTGTCGTTACTTGAAACAGGTTTTGAGCATCAAGCAGATATTACTTTACGACAACGGCTTTTACAACTGTGTTGACAAACCTTTTTGGTATACATTTTTCTATTGGGTATAAAATACCCGTAGTCTAACTAATATTCTATTTTTGTAATATTCTAGACGGGAAAGAAGGAGTTAGCATAGGAGGAAGGGAAACAAATGGTTTAAGATTCTCTTATGGTGTTATGATTATATTGTGCGAGACAGGAACAATGCAAGTTGAATACTACGATAAATTAGGAAATAGCAAATCTGAAGTTGGAAGGATAAAGCATGGCAATATAAGTAATGACAATAAAGGACAAGTAAAAATATATCCTAATGTCCTTTAGGTGTGCGCGTGCGCGCGCGTGCGAGTGTGTGTAGGTGTGTGCGCGCGCGCGTGAGCGCTCGTGCGTACTGATTGTGTAATTGATCTGCCGCGATCTCTTACCATAGTGGATAAAATACTGAGAGAGCAGAACTACGTGACTCCAACACTAAAATCATGAATGAAGAAAAATAAAATTAATTACAATCCGGGAATCATGTGATAGCAGAAATAGAAAATGTTGCTTCAAAGGAAGTAAAATTACGTGTAACGGGCGGAGTTACAGGTAAATATTAAGTAGAATTAGTTTGGGCCAAGAATGCATCCAATGAAGGGCCCCCTTCAAATAATTGAGCGTGAATGGAAAGTGTCAACCAGTTTACCAGACAAAAAAGGATGAAGCAACAGAAAAACACATGCCCAAAGAGTAAATGGGTAGACTATTTCTAAGTTGATAAAGAAGAATGAGAAGACTGGATTGAGCATAGCTTGAGGGCAAGTTGATTACCGACAATCCTTTTAGAGGAACAGTGGAAAAGTGACGAAAGTACAAGAAGATTAAAGCACTGAAGTCACTGTATAAAGAGTTGAAAGCATACCCGAATGCTGACGGCTGTTCTGTATGGTATTTGGTATACGGTGTAACATCACACAGTTTTAATTATAATATATATATATATATATATATATATATATTGCAAAGTTACAACAATTATACAAATATATTATCTTATTCTCAACGCAACTATAATATGTACTACACCGGCCAGGTGGCAGGATTTTGTTTCTCGTTGCGTCAAGTATAAGTGGTTGCACAATAATTAAATAATTTTTAAAAAGGAGTGAGATGTTGTTGACATGAAATAATCAATTAAACCCGTTTGAAAATAATCATTCTAAGATTTATTAATTTATAGAAAAATATTTAACTATTAAAATTTCAAACATTATACAAATAAATATTTTAACGTAATAAGATTAGTTTCTCTGGTTGTTCGGATTTAATTATTTTAGTTTGTAAAATTTTAGTTTAATTGTTTTATGTAGTTATAATTTAGTTGATGTGTAATTAAAAGGTCTGTACTGAAAAGACTGACGACGAATTACTCGAGTCGGTTCTCTCGCAGGCATCCGTGGATAGGCGTAGATTGTCGCAGATTCTAATCCTGCTAAAATAAACACAAGTTATTTACTTACTGTATTTGACGTTCTAGTCGGTTACCCAATTCGTCAATAAGTGAATCGGTAACTCGATTCTAATCGGTCAGTGTTACACGGTGCCACCTGTGGAAGTATTGCTGTCGTAACTTTCCTGTCTGTTTAATAAAAGTCAACTCTTTTTTTCTGTTATTAATTTTAATTTATTAACAATTTTTGATAAATGTGGTAAATTATTACTTGATATTTTAACACAGGCTGTTTGCCTTGTTAGTCATTGACTTTACTTTTTATTTAGCTCTTAATCTCAGGGTATTGAAAATATTTAGATTGTTTAACAAAAA
Source organism: Magicicada septendecula (assembly GCA_034769895.1). Classification (NCBI taxonomy): domain Eukaryota; kingdom Metazoa; phylum Arthropoda; class Insecta; order Hemiptera; family Cicadidae; genus Magicicada; species Magicicada septendecula. The sequence continues at coordinate 363,148,840 of CM068370.1, read as the reverse complement.
TTTACAGTAGAATTCTTGAACCTTGGTTCATTATGTTTACAAATCTTCAGTGGTCCCTTTAAGCCTGCAAGATAAAAAACAAGAAAAATGTCTGCTCTACTGTTGAACAGTAGTAGTCGGAATTAATCATTATGAACAATTGTGAACGGTTTTCTAAAATCAACATTGAGTTATACCTTCGATTACTGACAACATTATACTTAATTTATGCATATAGCATTAATAATTTGATACAAGAATTACATAAAAAAGTTTTTTAAATTCTTAATCAAGGTTTATGAGATTGACGGTTGTCAACTTTAAGTTAACTTTATCCATTACTGAAGTAGTGTTCAGAAACAAAAACAACGTTAATAAAGGTTTCACCATTATGAAACTATGGTTCTGAAATTTACTTTTGTCAACATTAAGTTAAATTCAATTATACTGAATTAATACAAGCATTCACTATTCAAAATTCAAATAACGCCTTAACCTATACATCGTAAAATACCTTGGTGATTAAATTATAAGTTTACTTAATATTTGTTAATTATGATCATGTCCATTGCATGTGGCCCTCCAGTTATTCAAATAATTATGATTGGTTACTTAATTAGTGTTCATCACAATGTTAGTTGATTGTTTAATTATGATAACAGTCGAAATCAGAAGTTCAGATAACCTCTCTTCGAGTTACTGCTATTCACTGTTTATTTTTCCAAGTGGTTCGATTTTTGTAACATCGATAAAAAAGTTATTATTTATTTTGATAAAATATTTATATAATTTTTCTAAATGTTTGTGAATGACGGTTATTTATTTTATTCATCCACTGTTAACCTCGCAATATATTATGGTTGCTTCCATGTTTCAAATGAAAAATCTGAAAATCTCTGTTTTTTAATTAATCTTCAATGATAATTAATTAACACCATACTTCCTGTTAATTCACTGTTATTTGCAGCTTTATTGTGCACTCTGCAATTAATTCGCTATAATCTAAGCGTTTTATCGATGCACATGACACTAAAAATTGTTGGGGTAAGGTTGCACCCGTGTGTTTACATTTACTACCGCATAGCGGATATGGTTTGAGTATTATTGTTTCATTCTCGTCTTTTTCCCAAAATAAATAGAATACCTTTAAAATTGGTTTAACGTCCTTGTTATATGAGTAATAATTAATATAATCACACTATGTTATTACAATTGATTTGTTCTTTAAAATAAGTCTTCACAAGACGTGTGAGTTTGATAATAAAAAAGTTAATTTCTTACTTACAACTATGACGTATTTCTTATAATTTTACATGACTAACTACTGAAATTGACCGAATGGTGATTATATTTCAATCATATGGTTCCTTTCAAGTCACTTTATGATAATATCTAGTAAACTGATTGTCTAAAATTAATAAAATTACAATATTTGACACCTGCTTTCTATGGCCTAGAGCATGGTCGATTTGATTCACTCTATTTATTGATATAATTTGTTCTGTTCAATTTTTTACAGTAATACAGACATTCTAATATGTCCATTACAACTTCTGGACAACTCAGTTTTCCTTAGAATAAAATGATTTTCTTATTTTTAGTCTCATTTATTATTCATTGTCTTAGTATGCCATGTGTCAGTATGATTTAATTCAAAATTAATGATATACACAATTGTAAGTAGTTTTTTTAGGTTTAAATAGTCTATACAGTTTGAAGATTGTTTTACAATGGTTGGCCTCTTATAATTACACGTGAGATTGATAATAATTCACTAATACTTCTTCCATCTAGTCTAGTAGACAGTTACCTTAATTTTCCTTAATTCTGGTTAAATTAACATTTCATTATAATTATTTTATACTATAGTAGTGGTAATACATATTGTATTGCACATTTATGTCATTGTTCTTTACTGGTTTACCATATTATAGAAATTCTGAGTGTGTTTAATGTGTACATCTTTCTGTCCAATTTCACCCTGTGTATTTGCACTAAACACCACACATACCACTTTTAATTAATAAATCGTATCACTAGGTTCGTCTTTATAATGTCAACTTTCATTATTGTATAACTTACACTAGTTTACATTGTTTTGGTCTTTATTTATGCTAATTACAATTTGATTTGTAACTGAGTTGAGTTTACCTGGGACCCCCTTGTTTGACAACAATGGTCTATGTTTTGGCTTTCTGGTTTCAATGTTTTACAGGTTATTATTTGACACTTTTGATCTGGTTAACTATTATTTATTATTTCTTTATTATTTCTACCTGTCTACACGTGATTACTAGGTTTTCTTTTAGTTATCTTACATGGGTTTGCCTGTATTAAAAGCATGCATGGTATACTATTCTTACTAAGATAGTTAATTCGTTCTTATCATTCATTATTTTCTTTCATTGGTTTGATTTATTTAATTAATTATATTCTTTTCTCAGAATAAAGAGTTTTTGTTGTGATTTGTCTTTGGTAATAGTTTGTCTATGTCTGTGTCTCTTTACTGGTTCTTACTTCTGTAGTTTCCTTGTTTTATTAGTTTCATTCTCTATTAGTACATATTATAGGCACATTATATGACATATTTGTTAATTCTTCTTTGGTTGTTACTTTACTTGTGTTTATTTATATTCTCTTCAGTCTTTTGTTAAGGCTGATTGTCATTATACGTTAGTTTTTTCCTCTCACTTACCATATCTATTGGGTCATTTGGTTAATCACATTATTATGTTGTCTTCTATATTTCCTTCTTCATCACTATTTATTATTCGTCGTTTGCTGAGTTAATTATATTACTTGTTTTACTTAGTTCTTCAACTGGATATAACATTTAGTACACAGTTATTCATTTATCATTCCTCTCTTAGGTGTTCTGGTATTAGTTTATGAGTGTTTCATTATTTATTTTTGTTGTGAAATTTATGGTGAAGATATGTCCTGTTACAATATTCACCTTTATAAGCTTTACAAATCTGTAACCTGCTATGCTATTTATAACATATAACAAAAATACACACCCAAATAATCTTATTAACTAACCAAACATGTTAAACAAGTTATTCAAATTCTTTTTATTAGTGTGTCTGAAATTAACTCAAATTTTAATTAATGATAGCAACTCATTTACCAACAAAATAATATTACGATTCAAGAATAAATTTATTGTTGCTATAAACAAATAAAAATTATATTACATTTACTTCCAATATATTATTGATTAAAAATACTGACACACCCAAAAAATACAACAAAAGATTAATATTTCTTTTCTACAAGTGATTGTTAAATTACACTCTCTTATCTAACTACTATTTTACTTTAAAACTCTAATTATTATTTGTTCATATTTAAGTTCTTTTCGAGAGCTCTCTTCACAATAAAATATAATTGATTTTTATCACCTGCGTTTATCTGCCGTTACCGTTGCGTGTGTGTGTGTGTGTGTGTGTGTGTGTGTGTCCAGAATCCTGAGAGTATGATGATGACTATGCTGATGCGATGTTTGTTGTCTCTATGGGTTGTTGCTGTTAGTGATGCTCCAGCGTTCCTCCTTACGTCTTGTTGTGAGTGTGGTACAGTGTGTGACCCCTGGTCGATCTGCAATCGGGCAGCGTAACGTCCTCTGTAGATTTCTTGAGTCTGAGTGTGTGATCGCCCAAAATTGCCAGTAGTATTTATACTGGTGGCGATTTGACAGGAACAGGCCTGTCTTCGACAAGCTAGAGATTGCCAAAGCGTCCTTTTTATTACACTCAATTTTTTGTTATTTATCGCGAACTCATGAACATACTCGTCACCTGATCGACATCGTTGTTTGCGTAATTTTTTTCTGGTCAATCACATATACCACACATATTAATTACTCTTCAATTACACTAGTAATTAATAGTAATTAGTTAGCATCGTTAATATTGCACCTTTCTGCAATATTTTTATACACTGCATTCGTTAAAAATTCCTTAATGCAATGGTGTTTTTATAATTGGCGTAAGTCTTTGCTTACAAATTTAACACAAGTAATTAGTTTATTATAATCATCTTAAGACATGCTTACGGCTGTAACGCATCACCCCATCTTTTCGTTCAATGCCTGTCGGAACTGGCTCACACACACAAACACACGAACGTTATAACTTACGCTGGCGAAGCAGGTGTCCTCTGGACAGGACTCGGCCTGCATTTTTACGCACAAAATTGTCTAAAACTGTTTCTTATTCTATTTATGCTAATTACAATATAAAAGATACCGCTCTGGGCAAATATGTACATATATATATATATATATATATATATATATAACATAACGTTATCCTACGTCTTCCGATCCCTAGTCTCCATTGGTCTCGATTTAACCAAGATTCTTCTTCCAATTCCAGGTCTCTCATTGTCCGATTGATGCCTTCTCTCCAACTCAAGCTAGGCCTTCTTCTTCGCCTACTACCATATGGTGTCCACCTCAAAATTTGCTTGGGGAGTCGATTATCCGGCATTCTTTGCACATGACCAAACCATCCTAGCTGTTTTATTTTTATGTCGTCGACAATAGAGCACTGAACCCCCATTAATGGTAATGGTGTTAATGATAATGATAATGGTAATGGTTTAATGATAATGATGTTACTAAATAAAAGTAGTTAGTTGGCGATATGACTTTACATACTTGCGGCGGCAAAAAATCAAAGTAACACTCACTAGTTTGAATATTATATTCTTTAAAATATACAGTTAAAACCGAAATCGTTAATGATATCAATAATTCGCAGTTATCCAGTGTCCATTAAAGTGAACATATTTTGTAGTAACTGATTTTTTAAACTAAATAAAATTTTTGAATACAATTGAGCAGAATAGGTCAAACTTAAAGCGTGCTTTCTGTTAATTATCAAACGATTGATAATTGTATTACATAGCGGAAAACCGAAGTTAAAATAAGAACTTAAAAGTCTTATTTAAAGTTAAATTAAATATAATTACATCACCTTAATGTAATTAAGTACTTATGTATTGGTACTATCATATCATTCAGGAAGGTGTTTTGAACTTAAATGATAAATAAGGCATTTAAGGCATGATATTGGATACATTTTATATTTATGTATTTACTCATAACTGTTTAAAAATGTATTGTAAAATATCTTTTTAGCTATAAAATTAGTTTTACTTCTGAAGGTATTTTTAATATAGGCCTACGCATATTTATCTCTACTTAGCACTGTACATTATTAAGACCTACATAAAATGCATTGATGTAAATGCTTTTCCCTCAATGCACATTCAAAAATATGGTTCATATTCGTTTAATCATTTTTTTTTAAGTTTCTTTTCCCCGTTTCATTCTGTAATGCCTACAAGGTAGAATTTCAGTCACCACATATTGTATTATTTACACAGGGTTGGCTGCAAAAGCACCTCTATTATGACGCAAGTACGGCTTAAAACACACACACATACGCGCATTGACAATTTAAAATCCGCTTTATAAAGCTACAGCGTTTTCCCGTGCATCACAGAATTATAACAGGTAACGAGTTTATAGTCTTGTTTTGTCTTTCAGTCAAAAAGTCTGGTTCTTTGTATGCATCATTGTCATCAAACACTATTCATTCAAAAGTACGGAGGGATTGTAGTCAGCATAAACGTTTGTAAATTCATTTGTATAAATAACAGGAAGTAACAGGAAGCTAGGAATAAATAAAGTAAATACATGTGGGCGTATAATTATTTAATTGAATTCAAAAAGCGTTAAATAAAAATGTTCTCTATAGTGGAAATTCAATTTCATAATATAACTAACTGTTTAAATCACTCAAATTTAAAAATAAAAATTGTACTTATCATCGTCATTATCCAATATTATTCACTGCCATGCCTCAAACGTTACTGTCACTGTCGGCAAACCGCATGATATATTACCGTAATATATTTAGATGAGTAACATAAAATTTTCTGTGCAGAAGAATAAGTGCAATATATACCCAAATACTTTTCTGGGAAAATACCCCTTGCGAACTTAAATTGTACTAGATAATAGGAGAAGGGGATAGAGAAAGTGTCACATTTTCGTCGACTTGATTGTGACATCACTTACGACGTAGATCATGATGCTGATAATAAGTTATCAGACTTACAGTTAATGTATGGGAAAATTAGTCAAGTATTGTTAAGGAAAACAAGGGAAACAGACTCGATTAAAATTTGGTAATCTAATGAATGTGGCAGTGGTGTACGGTCCTGAGAATTATTCCATTGAAGAAACATCTTCATAGAATACATGGATTGAATATGAGATTCTTGCTATCTTTAAAAACTGCATACGAAACGACAGAGTATACAATGTCAGAATTAGGGGAAGCAAAGAGAGATGTCCTTCAGCGATGGTAAGGTTGCCCAAGGATGTGTACAAAGAAGTGGGCTTATATAGGAAGATCTAGAAAGCGTATTTCTTTGGAACTGAAACAGGCTTATTACCTGGTGGAAGAAAAATAAGCAGGAGAATAAGACGAAGAGGAGGAGGAGGAGGAGGAGGAGGAGGAGGAGGAGGAGGAGGAGGAGGAGGATGAGGAGGAGGAGGAGGAGGAGGAGGAGGAGGAGGAGGAGGAGGAGGAGGAGGAGGAGGAGGAGAAGAAGAAGAAGAAGAAGAAGAAGAAGAAGAAGAAGAAGAAGAAGAAGAAGAAGAAGAAGAAGAAGAAGAAGAAGAAGAAGAAGAAGAACTCTGCATCAAAACTCTGCAACTTTTTAATTTCCAATGCAAATTTCAAAATTCTTTATAACTATATTCACAATTATTTGACACCACTTTCGTGTTTTGTAATTTCTTGTGCAATGAGTTATAAATAACAGATTCTTGAATAAGTACTATTTTTCTCTTCTGTTTCCTGATAAGCCTCTTCATCACTTTGTTTCTCCACTTGGTCTTTCATATTCACTTGAAATAATCACTTTTAAATGAGGTTATCTACTTTTTTCTTTATTCACATTTAACAGTCCAAAGAAGCGGTTTTAACTAATTTTTTTCTGGTATTCTTGCTGACATTGTTTGAACCAAAAATGCGTTTGTTAAATTATATTTTATTTCACACTTGTAAAATAAGCTTTTCCCCTTCTTTGTAATTTTTCTTCCCAGATAAGGACATTACTCATCATTCGAAAACGTTTCTCCATTCATGATTATTATCGGTTTTGACTTTTCCCTCTGTTACATATTATTTTAGTTCAAGCTTTATTAATCTTCATATTATATTCCAGTCGTATACTGTGCTTTATCGGCTTATATCCTGAATGTCCTGCTGGAGAATGTACAGCATGTTGCTAAGAAACAGCAGTACTGGAGCATTTTTACTTAAGCGCAACGTCATAATCTTGTTTCCGTAGATACGACTTGTAAACCTTGAATCAAACGTCTGTGTACGACTGTTTTCTCTTTTATTGTTACTGCTTAAAACACTCCTAACTTTTAATCATTGGAAAATATTTAGCAACACTGCAAAAGGAGTGACTACGAAATGAAAGCGGAATACCCGGATACATGTGTCTGTCTTGTGTTTAACACTCGCATCGCCACTATTAAAGATATATATTGTACTGTAATTATATTACAGGTATTGTAATTAAGATCTGTACCTACTGTTATTATGTTTTTTTTATTTACCAGTACATGTCAAGAAACTCTTTCTCTCAGGGTTAATGATTATTAAGTTATTTGATCGTATTTACGATTGTATCTACTATTTTCTTTTCTTTAAACCAACCCAAATTCAGATAATATGTAGTATTTTGATAATTAACCATGTAAAAAATAAATAACATACTAATGTAACTTAACCGTCTCTGAATTCTTCCAGCTGCCACGGGTTCACTTCTGGTTGTTGTTTATCTTTTTTCAAAAGCAATATTAGGTTTGGCAATCTGTTTCTTCACCCAAATTTCTTATTGCTCTCACCGCTGAATGCCGCTCTCCAGGACTACTGCAACACAGATGTCTCCTCGGAACACTTAATGATCCTTTATGGCCACTAAAACTCTTCTCCAGTCCAAGATGTTCCTCTTCTGTTGTTGTTCTATCAAGGATACTGTTATATTTCTCGTATTATTATTTATTTATTAAATATTATAATTAAACTCTGGTATCACGATTCAAAATCCTTTACTTTATTTTATTTTCCATGTTACATTAACTTTGATCATGTACAAATGTTATTTTTATGAAATTAGACTCTTCAGGTATTTACTATGAGATATATAATTTTAGAATTATAACGTTACTCTTAATGCATTTAATTTTAGACTAATAACGTTTCTTTTCTCAGATATAATTGAAGACTAACACATTTCCTTCATCACTATACAATACAATATTTTAACAATTTAACAATTTTCCACTATGATAATTCCCTAATTTATTTACATCTGTTTATCATATACCTATTAAAACATATATCATTTTTCTATTTCTTATTAAACATCTTTATTCTACCTCTAATATTCGTAATTCTATTGGTTATTTATTAAATTATAATTTTATTACTCTTTACTCTTCTTATAACGTTCATTTCAATTTCATATATTATTTTCTGAACATATAACTAAATATGGTTTTATATCATATGGGAATCGACCTCTATGTTGACTGAGTAAGTCGATATTCCCAATGTTTTCTGTTTACATTCAATACAAAATCTGCATCCTTTTTCTTTTAAAATTTATTATCTCCCTATTATGTACTGTGTGCATTTTAACAGCACTACAATATATATATTTATTTATTTATTCATCTATCAAGATGTCATTGTTATTGCTTTATGACTTTGTTAAATTTTAGATTTAAAATTTATTTTTAAATTGTTCAGCCTTTTAGGACAAATTAATTGTTCTGTTATACGACTAAATCAGCGGTGTGCATGTGCACCAGTGCAGCAGAATTTCATTCTATAAAGAGTGATTAAAATTTTGGGAATAAATTATAAAAAAAAAAAACATTTTGTGTTAACCAAGGACGAAAGCTTACAACTTAAGGAATACATTATTAGGTACCAATATCTAAAATTTAACAAAGTCATAAAGCAATAACAATGACATCTTGATAGATGAATAAATAAATATATATATAAATGTTATATATATATTATATATATATATATATAACATTGCTAAAAAGTAAACACGTCAACATAAAACATTGTATCTCTTTATTAAGTGTAGACAGAAAATGTTTCGTACTATAAATTTTACATTGAAGAGGCAGCTTGTACAGCAGTAACTTAGCAAAAAGCACTTGGATTAAAATCGTAAAATTGATTGTCACAAGAATAGTATTGCAAACAGCTAAATGGATCGTTGAATGAATTAATCGAAGCAATCGATTTGTATCGTTCCCCAGCTGGTTTAAAACACTTTAGTACGCTTTATAACAACACTGACTCGGAAAGAATCCTAATTAAAAGTCCAATTACCTCTTTACAAAAGGGATTTTGTGTTAAGAATTTCGTTTAAATAAACAAAGGGAGAAGGTTTCGAACTACACTTGACGACAGTTCATTGGACGTCATTTTTTAAAATAACGTACTTCTTTAAGTGTGATTAAGTGTATCAAAACAAGAAGACTATTATGGCATATATATGGCATGCTCACGCGTGCACATACATAAACATACACTCCAATACAATTAGATTTGAATTGCATTAAATCAAGAAAATAAAGTTATGGCCATACTACTAATTTACTCATATAGCGGCAAACATTTTTATCGGTGCTGGCCACAATCCTGTCGACATAAAAATATGTAGGGTGTTCCATAAAGAATAGAAGAAACTTCAGAAATTAATTCTACAGGCTGAAATAAAGAAAAAATTTTCATATAAAAATTAGGTCCGAAAACGCTTTGATTTCAATTTATGGCTTGCGAAAAATTTTATCTTGATTTCTGCAGCAAGGCTATAGTTATGCCCTACTGAAATTTGAACTAAAGTCTGAAGGATACCAAAGAAGGCTAATTTTTATCCTTATCATTTGAATAGGGTTCAACATCTTCAACCAGGTGACTGGTTAAGATTACATTTTGACAACGGGTACAAAAAAATTGAAATATTGTTAATTGTCTTTATTCATTGATGAATCTCTTTTGCGAGAAACACACAATTTGAAAAGCAGTAACATATGAACAACTGAAAATCTAAATGAAATATCAGAGTCATAACTTATAAAACCGGTTACCGTTATATATAATATGGCTTGGTATAATTGGGGACCGGATAATTGTACCATTTATTATTGAAGATCCACTTACTGGTTTGCGTACAAAGATCTTTTACAAAACAGTTGCCAATCCTGTCAGAAGACATCTTAAAAAAAGTCTCCAAATGTTCTTTCTAAATAATGGTGCACCACATCATTATTTACATGAAGTTAGACAGCTCTTAAATCTAATTTGATTTTTTTAAGGTTCATTTGTTTTCATGAACTTTATTGTTTTTTTATTACACAGTTTTCTAAGAATTACATTCTTTATAAATTTTATTACAAATTTACACTCATTTATTAGAAATTTAAACAAGTAAATTTAGATCAAACTTAAAAAAAGTGTGTTTTTTGACACCAGTTTGTTGAGACGTACGGAACGTTTCTATAAAACTACTACAACTACAGGGTCTGGGATCCTCTTTTTTCAATTTTTCAGGTCAAACACTACATAGAACCAATAAATTTACCCTTTAATTTAAGTTTTAAGGATTTTAGTAGGGCTTATTTGTAGTCTTGTAGTAGAAAGTAGGTAAATTTTTTGAAATCCATAAATCGACAACGAAGCATTTTCGAAGCTATGTTTATATAAAATGTCTTCTTTCTTTCAGCCAATAGAATTAAATCCTGAAGTATGTGCCATTCCTCATGGGACACTTTGTATATACACTACATAAATATATACCAATTCACATATTTTCTATTGTTACGACGGTCTCACTGATCGTCGTATGGTACAGTGGAAAACAAAATTCAAGACACCAATTAAATCTCTAATAACCGGCTTTAATTATCACAATAATTTGTAATCAACAATATCGTCTCTTACAACAATTCAAGAAAAACGTGTTCACACGCAATAAAAATGGCAACTATAAAGAATTCCGCACTAATTATAACACAACAACAATTCGCTGCAATACTTCTACAAACACTCGATCCGCGCTAAGGAAATCGCTCACTGCCAACTGAACTGACAAGTCGGCTGCTATGGCTTTTTATTGGCCGCACTCCTTCTAGAAATTTTCGATCCTCAATGCGGTGTGTCAGCTACTCCTTATTTCAAGTGTGCTCTTGAAGAATCTGGAACACACTTAATCGCGGCCTTGACTGACGCAACAGCTGCCTACTAACGAGGGGAACGAGTGGAGGACGCTCTCAGCTGTTCCACGCGGTTCGATACGATTATCGTTACAATATGTTTATGCAGACCAAGGATAAAACATTCTTCATGTTTATGCATGTTTATGAAAAGTGAAAACATTTGTTCTGTTATACGACTAAATCAGCGGTGTGCATGTGCACCGGTGCAGCAGAATTTCATTCTATAAAGAGTGATTAAAATTTTGGGAATAAATTATAAAAATTAAAACCATTTTGTGTTAACCAAGGACGAAAGCGTACAACTTAAGCAATACATTATTAGGTACCAATATCTAAAATTTAACAAAGTCATAAAGCAATAACAATGACATCTTGATAGATGAATAAATAAACAAAATAAATAAAATATACGTTGTAACGTATCAAAATAACGGTTACATAGAAATCGTCAAATAAAAGTGTACCATAAGCATATTTCATCAAACATGGTAGAAGGAATAGAAGTATGAAAATCAAATGTGTATCTATAAATGAATAATGTTAAAGCAACCCAACGAAGAAGAAAGAAGAATTATAAAAATATATCATCGAGTAGAAAGAAGGAAGAGAGAATACAATGGATCAATATAATACGTTAGCAATATAGGCCCAATAGATCAAAATAGTGAGGGGATATACCAAGAATTACTATCATCATAATGAAGAAACAAACCAATAGATCATAATAGTGAGGGGATATGCCAAGAATTATCATCATAATGGTGAACAGACATATTAAATGTAATCATCGTAGTGAGAGGATAAATTAATTTATCACGATAATGAGACATATACAAAATAATGATTATCATAATAAGGAGTGAAAATGTTAAAAATTATAACTATATTAAATGAACATGATATATAGCCAAATAAATGTGAATTGTGACAAACAACGACGGATATAATAATTGTGTTAACAATATAACATGAGTTATCACAAATAGTGAGGAACTAAAAAATGCCTTATAAGTGACAAACAATTAAAATGAAGAATAAACAACTGAATAACCAGAAGAAGAAGAAGAAGAAGAAGAAGAAGAAGAAGAAGAAGAAGAAGAAGAAGAAGAAGAAGAAGAAGAAGAAGAAGAAGAAATGTACCATGAAGAATGAAGATTAAGTATAACTAGAACAAGACACCAGCATTCCCAAAGTATGGAAGGCACCACAACTAGTAAAGTAACCAAAATAAGAATAATGCTTACCAGATTAATAGTGATAAACCTATTCATCAAGGAAGGACATAGTGAAACCAATATCATAAGAACCAAGTGTTGAACCTTAGTAAGTGATCACAAACAATAATAGTGAATACTTTATATAAATGCAACAATAAATAGTGTAATGACACTACCCCAAATAAGCAACACAAACAATATGAGTGAAGTGTTTATGACAAAGGGAAGTGAATAAAAGTTAATAAGTGAAGTCAACGATTATCAAGTGAAATACACAAACAGTTAATGTACCAATTGTAATCCAAGATTGTAAACCACAAACATACTTAGTAAGACCACCAATTTAATGGAACTGAAAAGAGAAATAATTGCTGAAAAAGACCAATGATACAAACTATATAATCTTTGATATAAAATGTGCCTGAATGTCATAGTAACACAGGACAAAATGTAGATAAATTTTATAACCAATATGTAGTAAACAAACCAATTTGTTGAAAAGAAACAAACCAATGTATACAAGCCAAGATGCAACCCACCAAAATGTGTAACATAGTTAAGTAAAAAACCAAGTATTATTGTATAAACATATAGTGTAAAATGTGTGCAAAATGTGTAAAACATAGTAATAAACAATAGTAGTAACATGCCATAATGACATAACAATATTTAAGCTGAATATTGAACAAAATAAGAAGCATATTGTTGCCAAATCAGTAACACATAACCTCATCTGAACAGGACCTACAACATAAAATCATACACAATAATTAAATAAAGTAATTACCAGTAATTGTTTCAAACAGAGACCAAATAAGAACAAATGTACAAGACAATGAATACCTTATGAACTGAGGAACACAACTATATAAGTCAGATTATTAATAATAACAATAAACAAATTAGACAAAATCCCAAGTGACTAAAGAGTTACTCAAAAAACCATAATAAAACTTGTGAAGAGAGAGTAAGGAAGTTTACCAGTAGTGAGAGGGATATTCAATTCAACTATGAGTATACCTAACAATCATTATATAAGTAAAATAATAACAATAAAATAATAAACCAATTAACTAGACCAATAGGACTAGGTGTAAATAACCATTCTACTGCAATTTAAAGAAAGTTCAACTAACGAAAAGTTAGTAAGTACATTAAACAGACAATGTACGATGTCTGTGTACACTTTAATGAATAATAATACATGTAATATATGCTAACAATAACTAAATAAGAGTGACAAAATAACGAAATTGTAGCATGGTGCATTTAAACAATGCTGTATGTTTAAATAAGACACCATTTCCTGGAGTAAAGTATCAGCAAAGGTATAAAAGGATGTTAAGTAACATTTAAATACCAAAAGTGTATAATAGTATAAGTAATTACTAACAAAAAGTTAGTAAGTGCACTAAACAGACCATGTACCATGTCTGTGTACACTTTAATTGTCAATAATGCATATAATATATGATAATAATAACTAAATAAGAGTGACAGAATGGCGAAATGATAGCATAGTGTATTTTAAACAATGCTATATATGTAAATAAGACAACATTTGCTGGAGTAAAGTATCAGCAAATATATGTAAAAGTGTTAAATAACACTTAAATACCAAAGGTATGTAATAGTATAAGAAATAATGGTGATATAAGAAAATACAAATGCTTGGACATATATGGCTTGCACGCCATGAATGCATTTTGCTTAAACCACAAATATGTTAATATTATGTGTTAAATAATGAGAGATATGAACTCTGAACGTTTAATTATAAGCATTTTGTTACAATAACACCAAAATACAGTGGAAAAAACTTATTTTTTATTAAGAGCCACTATATGTGTATTGTATAAAGTGAAGTGAGTTTAATGGACGGATTTATTACTTGTTTGGACTTAAATTAAAGACACAAGTATCCGCAAAACAATGCGACTATTCAAATGACGATCAGACGATTAATAAGAAACTTATGAATATTATAAGATTTTCTGTCATTTCCGAATGGGAATGAACGCGTCATAGCTGAGTCTCAAACCCAAAGCATAGACGCTAAAAATTAAAATTTTAATATAACCAAGGCGTTTGGGGTAGAAAGTACAGACTTCTACACCAACAGGAAGATCTGATTTTACCAGACGCGAGAAGGAGCTTCGATGAGAAGAATTAATTGTCTTTCAGCCACCGATGCGAGCGGAGCCCGCGACAGTCATGAAGAAAACATTTTGAAATGTGCGCGTTAGATAGTAAACAATTGTAACTAACCTCAACTGAAGAATAATTTTTTCTCGTGTGACAGTGCTACGAATAATAAAGTAAATTATTAAAACATTGCCAGTGTATAATAAAGGCAATGTTAAGTGAAATATGCAGGGAGTACTATCGATTAACGAATTTTAAAATAAAATGAAAATATAATTTTCGTCAGTTGACGAATATTATAGCGGACTACGTTAGCGAAGCACACAATATGCATGGTTAATCTAGCGAACGATGGTATATTATCAGGCACAATGAATAAAAGTTCTCGTTTAATTAATAATGTTATTTAATTAAAATATTTTAATGTTTGTGTAAGAAAAATAATAACTGAAGTCGAACTAATGATAAATATAGCAAACAACACTTGTAAAATATAGTCGCTTACTTGACTATGTAACGACCAAGAATTAAAATTTTTTAGTATGATCGAAAAGACGTTACATACAGCAAGACACCCCTACACGGGCCACGAGCAATAAATAAGGAACAGTGTAACGAGGTGTCAAGTGAACGTTTGCTTCGGACAATACAAATACGCTTCACATAGCTTTACAATGGGGAATAAGGTTGGCCGTGACAGACTCGACTCAACCGAGATTTACAGCCTGCAAAATGTAAGATAAAAGAAACTGTGTCAAGTACCAATTTAGAGAGAAACTGTGACGGACACACTGCCGGGTTAATTTGAAGTGTACCAGTAGTAAGAAAAGGGCGTAAATACACAATGGTATTCACCCTGTATGAGAACGGACATCGATATCTAAAAGAATAGAATCGAACTTGTGCACAGCGGGGGAACGTCTTACTGGCGACAACTGATATTTACGACAGGGAGAAGGAGTGCCGTTTTGGAAACGACGACACGCTGCGCCAGGACAGCGATCGGAAAAGGGGTCGAGGACAGCGAAACAATAACGAAATACGACACATTGTTTGCGTGAGAACTGCAGCAGGGCCCGGAGTACGCTTAGACAAAGACCTGATGGACAACCAAGAAATTGCTCCTGTTCCAGGAAAAGAGTACGGAGGCTTTCGACGCGAACTTGTGGGGAGACAGGATACCCAATCACAACCCAGCATCTACCCAGAGAACAGGTGGAGAGGACCGTCGTCATCATGGCAACGGGAACGTCGAATGAGAAGTGAAGAACGATAGTCTGGCATAAGGGTAGGAGATCTTCTGTCCTATCATGTTCGACCTGAGGCGTGTCTTCCAGAAGAGTGCATTGTGGTAAACGATGCTTGATAAAAACTGTTTGCAGAGCACGCGGGAGGACAGTCTACTTATAATTTTCGACAGTCTTTTTATAACTTTCAACAGTCGGTCGTCATACACTTTTAAGAGTCTTCATACAAAGTTCGATTAACATACGGACAGCAGTGGGACTTTGAAACTCTGCTACGCGGTATATAATTAAGTGACTTAGACATTTCGATATTGGCGTGTATCCGGTAATAGTGTACCTACAGCGACTAAATCATGCGACATACGCCAGTGCTTAATAATTATAGAGTTCTTTATTATACTCAAATTCAGAACTGAACTAACCAATCGCACTTTCATCAATAACCGACGCGTAGAACTATTGTTAATGTAACACCGGACAACGAAATCGTAACGTTGTACAGTGCGGCGAAGCGATACAATATAATTTGGGACAATTACACCACGGCATCAAAGACACTATACATTAATGTACACACCAGAAGTTCAAAAATAGACAGACAGATATATACACCATAGTTAATGATGAACTTACCCACACGACACATGATTTCATAACTCGAACAGTAACAGCCGAATCAACAGAAAACACACACAGCGCGAGTGAATCTGTTCCGCGTGTGTTGAGTGTTAGTGACATCACAGCTACGCAGCTTCCCACATATGGACCAGCAACGAGAAGGAGTTACTCCGATGGAAATATCGGATAAATCGCTTTACAAGTAATCTTTATGCTATTCTTATCATAAGAACTCTACTGACCTGTCTCTTTTTCGAGAAACACCCCTTGAGTATTTAAATTAAATATGATAAAAATAATTAACGCTATTCATCTGAGGCAAGCAATGAACGCATTAGTATAAGATTTATTGTTTGACTATTTGTGTTTACTATATATCGATTGTATTATATATGTATGCGTATGTTTTCCAGCAAACAACGTATTGGATTCGCATTGTAATTTGATATATATACATGTGTTCTTTTATGTTCTTTTTATG
The DNA here is from genome assembly GCA_034769895.1 of Magicicada septendecula. Taxonomy (NCBI): domain Eukaryota; kingdom Metazoa; phylum Arthropoda; class Insecta; order Hemiptera; family Cicadidae; genus Magicicada; species Magicicada septendecula. The sequence continues at coordinate 363,131,812 of CM068370.1, read as the reverse complement.
AATGTATTTACAGTGAATCATCCATATTTTATATATTGAAGTCTCTTTATTTAATGATATGATGTTAAATAAATAAGTGTTTATTTTATCCAGAATATATGCGTTCATTATTGTCAAAGTTACCTCAGAACAAGAAAGTAATGGCACTTGAATGATTTATAGTAGTTTTTATTAATGTATACAACAATTAGAGTCTCCATGCAATAATTATGCTAACATAAAGGAACTAACGTGTCACTTAGCTTCAATCAGTTGATATGAGTAACCTAATTGAGTGATTACACGATCTCATTTTGCACATCAGTATATTTACATAATTAATTAATCACAGTTAGCATAATAATTAACCCCATTAACGTTGTAACTACAACTACAGTTGTATCTAATAAATAATAACTTTACATACGAGAACTATCACTGCCGTTAATTATCAATCTTATTGTAATAAATAATGTTTTTGAAAATAGTATTAAGATTTCAATAATATTAAAGAACTTATTTTGTTAACTTACTCTCAGCTATAGGTAAAATTAACCTATAACCAACAAATATTCCTTGCCAACAGAGAGTCACGTCATTCATTAACAATACTTTTTTGAATAGACTCAGTAAGAAGAATTTTTCTATTTTTTATCAAATCTAGTTCATAATAATAATTAAACCAGTAATATTGTTTTAAGGTGTAGCGTTTATAACACGTGTTACACAGGCTTGGATAACTAACTGCAGCACACCTGCTGTACGATAATACGATAATTTTAATATCGTATTGAGGTTAACTATTTTAATTTTTTATCTTTTAATCATTCTATATGAATAAATATTATTCTTAACAAGCATCTTTGTATCTTGCATCATGTAAATTCAAAAAATCCATGAAATTTGGTAACGATAGTAACCGAACTTAACATAACAAGGATTACCATAATATTGTATATTGTACCAGTGTTACCAGCCCTGAGCTGAAGAATTTTCAGAAAATAATTAACTTTGTTGTTTTTAAAGATTTATTTATTGTTTTAAAAAAGGATTTCATTCAATTTAACTAATGTTAATAAACGCCTAGATATCTTACCAGTGAACAGAGAGTATTTATTTCTTTTAAATAGGCACAAATAACTTGCATTTTAGAAGCAATTGTTTCTCAAGGTGGCGGCAATATTCCAGCGGCCAGTATTTGAATATTCAATCCAAGATTAAGTATCATTATCATTTTATTTACTGTGTATATGTTAATATCAAGGTGAAGTATTTTGTGTGTTATTCATGACTTTCCAGTGAGATAGAGCAACATATTAGGAAGATTGAAGACGTTCACGGATGGTAAGTGGGGAGGTAGATACATCAAGAGAACAGTTATTACAGTCCTTTTAAACATAAACATTATTTTAAACATAAACATTACTATTTCAATTATTTATTAAACAACAAAAAACAACACCAATCATTGATAATTATATTACGACGTGAGGATTGAAGAGTAATACTATTAAATCAATTACAAATTAATTTAAAATAAAACACTACACTCACTCAACGTCGTTTAGTTACAACGTGACGAACCCAAAGTGGGGCTTGATTAAAGAAAAAATACGACACTCTTCAACATACGTATCTAATAACAAATTTATATTTTATTACAACGTGGTGTCCAACGCGGGGCTTGAAGAAGTCGAACATACTTCAATCACTCAATTAGTTTTAAATTATATTTACAACGTTACCAGAAAACTGGGAGAAAACGTTATCCATATTCTGCACATGCTCACAGTATTAACGGGATAATACGAATTTTTCAAAATTCTTCTACAATTACGTGTCAGTAAATATTTTTTGCAAATGTACTGTCTGGCCGCGATTGGAGTGCGCAGGGTAGGTAAAGTGGGGGAATGGGCAGGTTTGTCGCTTGTACTACCTTTTCCCATACTTACACTCACAACGCGCTCCCTGCTCTTCATTCCTGTATCAGCTGTCGGCGCGTAAACGGCGTGTATATAATTGAGATTTCTGTATTACTTATTAATTGTATATAATTGAGTTTATTACTTATTAGTTAATAGAATTTAGTTACTAGGATATAGTGAAGTGCCGTGTATTGTGTCTCCTTTCGAACTTTTGACCAGTATGATCAGGAGTGAAACATCTTCACCCGGGCCATCTAAGAGGCACGTGATTCACGAGAAAGAAAGGAAGGTTCTAGGAAACGTGATGTCCGCCATGGAAAAAGAGCGTTTGGACAAGAAACTCATGTTCCCTTTCAGTAGCCCGACTAAACGAGCAGAAGCATATACAGGTATGCCTAGAAGAACACTTCAGGCAATTCATCGGGAGCTACAAACTGAGGGAACCGTAATTTCACCGAGCAAAAAAAGGAAAGCTCCAACAAGGATTCCCAAAGAAGTCGACAATTTCGATAGAAACATAATAAAGTCAACTATCGAAGAGTTTTATTTCGTCAAGAAGTCAATCCCATCTGTGCGGAAACTTATTAATGAACTGAAGGTGAAAATGAATTTTCCATTTGAACGAACTAAACTGAGAGAGATACTGAAAGAAATGGGATTCAGATGGAAAAGAGCTGTGAGCAAGAGGAAAATTTCAGTGGAGAGACACGACATAATTGATTGGAGGTGTAGATATTTGATGCGTATGCAAAGAATACGAGAGGACAATCGAAACATTTTTTTTCTTGATGAGTCATGGATCGACTCCAACCTAACGTTTCGTAAGTGTTGGCAAGGACCCGGTGTCGTTGGAGCGATGGAGTGTGTTAGTGGAAGTAATAGGATTATTGTTGTTGGTATTGGCTCTGAGGAGGGATTTCTACCTGGAGCCCAACTGTTCTTTAGGGCTGATGTGGCTACTGGGGATTACCACGGTCAAATGAATTACGACAATTTTTCGAAGTGGGTAACAGAGAAGGTCATCCCCAAATTGCCTGCTAACAGTGTCGTCATCATGGATAATGCTCCCTACCACAGAAAAATGGAGAACAAGGTCCCGAATAGGTATGATACAAAAAAGACAATGGTCGAATGGCTGACAAAGGCGAACATTCCAGCTGTCCTGGAAATGAGGAAACCTGTACTGTACGAACTAATTGAGAAAAATAAACCGACTAAGGTGGACTACAAGATCGATAGAATCTTCGCACAATATGGACACGAAGTAGTACGCCTCCCGCCCTACAACTGCGAATTAAACCCCATAGAATTAATATGGGCAATAATGAAAAGATTCGTTCGGGAAAATAATGTTGGAGATTTAAGAATTCAGCGCCTTTTCCAGCTTTCAGAAGAGGCCATTAAACACGTCACCAATGAAGACTGGAGAAAATGCTGTGACCACATAAAGAAGTTGGAAAATGAATATTGGGAAAAAGACGGACTAATGGAAAATGCATTAGATCAGTTTGTCATCGCTGTGAGCGAGAAAGAAGACAGTGAAGAGAGCGGCCTCAGTGACTTGTCAGAAGATTAAGAGGAAGATATTCAGAAAGTAAAAGTTAATATAAATTAATAGAAAATAAAATTTAAACATGATTAATATAAAAATTTTAAAATAAAAAATATGAAAAAAAGTTGTAACTCGCCATATTTTCTCACTTCTATGGGAAAATATGCCTGTCCCTAGCCAGGCTGTCACATTCGAAGAGATTCAATGGTTTTTTTTAGGTAAACAACGTAGTGAATCACGGTGAAAATGACGAAAAAGTAGGAGGGCAACTTTTTTTCATATTTTAGAGCAATTAATTATCTTAATTATCTTAGAGCAAAAAATTCAAACGCTATTCAATTAATAAGAAATTAAACATATACACTAAGTATAAACACCGATCACTACTAACTTTAACTCATGGAACAGAATGACAAAACGACATCCAAAAACAGCAGTTACTATACTTTTTTTATAACATCAAAGTGGTCGCCGGGTGTAAGGGTATACACCAAACAATGCCCCGTCATAAATATGTCGAAAAGCCTTCCCTTTGTGACAGATTGGATGGCCTTCAACACGACAAATTTGTTTCTAAAACTAGTGTTTACTGTAAAGTAATTCTTATATTATTGTATTAACACAATACAAAAAGCACATAGTTTTGTTTCATAATTTTTATTGTCATCAGACACGTGTTTTGGCTGTTACACCTTTATTAAAAGAGTAAAAACGACGTATACTATGTTCTTTTATTGTCATCCATAAGTAGGCCTATTTGTTTTGTGGCGGTAGCGGCTCGCTTGTCACCAGAGGCGTGCGGTATAAGCTTTTCGAATAACGACGTATTCTGTCTAAACCATCGGCAGTAGGATATTGGAATTTGCATTAAAAATAACTTTGGACTATTTACTACAACTTCTCGCTTACACTATATGTCTACCTTTAGAAATAAAAAACTTCCTCACATTCGACAAATTGTAATACATTTACTGACAGAATTAAAAAATTTACAGAGATAATAATTCGACCAAAAATCTATTTATAGTGTTATGACAGTCAAAATATGTTCATAATAAAAGAAATATTATTTTGAATAAAACGTTATAAAAATGAACTCTATAAGTTTCATATTAGGATTGCAATCACTGGTTGATTGAAATGTTGCACTAATTTGCACGGGTAAACAAAAATTGATAAAATATTTTTTTATGATCAACAAAATTATATTATAGACATATAATTTATACAGAAATGAGCAGCATAAGATGTAGAATTACATTAAAAAAATAAATTTATAAAAATGTGTACTTCATATTTCTGAATGTACATACTGAATGGATAGTACTAAGTAGTAACAATGCATCTGCCGGTCTAGTGGTGGGGACGCCAAGCCGCGCATTCCAATCGCGGCCAGACAGTAATTAAATCTGTCGTCTCCTTTTTGCCGCAGAAGAAGATCAGTGATATTCATAAACGGGACCAGAGTTCTAAACCCTGATTGGATAGTATGTCTATTATGCGGTAACGGATTTAACAATTTAATTGTTGTCTTTTGTTCGAAATGGTATTAGATGAATGTCAATTTTCATAATCAAAAACCGGGTAAGGGATTGACACTACAAGATTCCAGTAGCAAAAATACAAATATTTACTAAACTTTTAAGCTCACTGATATGCAGAGCTTGATTACTATTTTGGAAGAAATACGTTTGTTATTAGATAGAAACAAATTTTTTTTTAGTTATTTTTGAACGCGTTAGTGTGTGTATGATCGATAATGTAACCCGAGAAACACCAGAGGAAGTAACTATATGATAGTCACTATGGTTTTGCTGTACCATAAAAAGAAGTAAAAAAGTAAAAGAAAAATTACAAGATCCTCAACTACTCTACTGTTTTTCTTTCCTGTTAATAAACTAACAATTGTAAAGAGGACAACCATTATTAGATTCCTTTTATTATTGTAAGTAAAATAAACACTGAAATTTCAAACACTGTGTCTTTGTATATTTCTAATTGTTTCTAGTTGTCTGATACTATTAGATATTTTGTGTGTAAGTGTAGAATTTTCATGTTGTTATTAATGTCTGTTCATGTGTAGTCTGCCTCATAAGGTGATTTGCAAATGTTTACTGTAACTGTTCTTGTTATGGAAGATTCTTGTTGTTTTATTTTTGTGCTAACTTTACAATCGTTAGACAGGGTGTCTGGTATTTAATTTTACACACTTGACAATTTTTTATTTTGTAATTTATTGTCCTATTAAGGGTTTTTAAAATCATTTGCACAAAGCACATTGTTATATGCACTAAACATTTGGGAGACAGGAAGAACGCATATCTCGGTAGAGTATATTATTTTGTGGATACTGCGTAAAAATCCAGAAAGCTGAGGAACAAATTAAGGGTCGAGGAACAAATTAAGAGTTTCTAAGAAGAATGAATGGATTTGCTATAAGTCATGAAACACGGGAAGATTTGATAACACCTATAATGACTATATTATGAACGTTTGGAGGGTAAGATTTTCGGAAGAACGCGTAAGTAAACACACTGGGATATTAAAACATAAAAGTCCAGAGGAAAACGCAGCAGAAATAAGAATTGAATGGTGGGAGTAAGATGGTGTTGGCTTTTGTTCTACATTGACGTGTACCAAGTATATAACACTTAACGATATTCATGACTAAGATTGCTGGAGTAAGTCAGCTGATGAACATTGCTAATTAGAACCGTAAGTAGGACGCTGTCTTGTTTTGTCCTGGTTGTCGCTGAGTATATACCCTCAGGTAACACACTTCGCCAGTAATTTAGAGCGATGTACAACTAATCACCGGATTCATGTTGCTTGTAGATAGAGTGGATCTGTGCCAAATGAGGTTTATCGTTAGCAGATAACATGGAGAAGACAAACATGACATTCAGCAGGTTAGCAAATACACACGAAGAAGTTGGAGTTACAGAGGCTAATAATTCAAACAACAAATAAACAAATACATATATGTATGTGCACACCTTTATAATTTTAGTTTTAAACAAATTTGAAACACAATTTATTAAATATTTAGTCTAGATGATACATGTTAAATAAGTTACTCAAAACACTTATTCTTTAACATTAATACCATTGTATTCCAAACTTGGCAAGAAAATAATTGGTCACTTAAAGTTTTGTGTCTCCTTGGCAATCCTTTAATGCATTAGCGTGGAACACCTGCCCGCTGTGGTTAAGTAATGTTGAGCCCTTCCTTGGACTGGGGTCGTAATACCTAAGGGCACAAAATTGATTTACTTACAAATTGGCATTTGTATTTTTGTATTCCACTGGCGTATCTAACGTTCGCACTAATATAATTTTGCCGTATTATTTGGAGACATCCTAATTTTAATTATTTAACTACGCTCATCTGCGATACAGTCATTAATAACTAGCTTCTAAAAAAGCTGTTAAATATTTTATACCAGTGTATCTTGTAACCATTTCCTTCGTGATTTTAAAAACAACACCCTATAAAAATGCACAAATTATAGTTCGACTGTACGAATGAAATCCCACACGCTATTAAAATACTTCTGAGATTCCTCCATAAAGAAAAAGCTCTGTTATGTCGGAATTTTCATTATTGAATAAACAAAGAGAATTCCTAATTCCAACTGCACTGTTTGATAACTGACTATCTGCCTATCTACTTCGGGCACGTCTCACGATAATTGACTGTCTCCCTCTCTACTTCGGGCACGTCTCACGATAACTGACTGTCTGCCTATCTACTTCGGGCACGTCTCACGATAACTGACTGTCTGCCTATCTACTTCGGGCACGTCTCACGATAACTGTCTGTCTGCCTATCTACTTCGGGCACGTCTCACGATAGCGTTTAAACGCAAAAACCGATATTCATAAACCTTTACAGATATGTCCATATACTTTTATTCCACATATGCTATTGATTTTGAGATCGATCATCCAAAAGTGAGAGAGGTAGTAAACACAAACATAAGAGATCAATATTTTCAAAAACTACTAAAATTCAAGTTGAGAATCAAATTAAAGAGAATTGTAACTTATGTCAGAAGATAGAGTTCACTGTTCGGAATCTCTAACTTGTGAGAAGCCAGATCCCAGACAGTGGATTAGAATTTATTAATAATCTATATGGGGTATGGAATAAAATAAAATTGTAACTAAAATCTCAATATGGTATTCAAATTTTGAACTAACATTTTTTGACACCCAAACCCAAAGAGTCGATCAAAATTTTGATAAAATTGCAAAAATCTACGTGGGATAAAACATTTAAAAGAATTTGAACAAAAATGTTAATGTGGTGTCAAGTTATTGGAAATTTCAAAATTATATGACAGAGTATCCTAAAACAGTCAAAAGTTGTAAACATTTTAAAAACTCCTTGTCGTGTATCACATTAAGGGAACTGTAACTTAAATGTGAATGTAGTCTACTTTACGTCACGTGACAAAAATTGAATTAGCTTAAAGATGATCTGGAAATTGTAGAAGTCTGTGTCAGCATTAAGTTGGTGAAACGTTTTTCAAATATACTCTTGACATATTTAATAATCTGACAAAATTAATATCTGTTAAGACGCCTTAAAAATGTTGAATGGACTTCAAGAAGTCCGTAAGCTACGTTCTTTACAATAGACAAAAAATACTGCAGACCAAATTAGTACTTTGTCCCTTGCAATAACAAAGTTTTATTTTCTATATATAGGCCTAACATAACTGTATTTAACTTTGACACTCAACCTGCTACTTCTATCCACTTTATTGGCGTATGCATACAAGAACACAAAAAGTAAAAAGAATTAAAATAAAATAAAACATAAACAATTACAGAAAACTTGTTTCAAACTGGTAACATTAGGAAACATATATATAAATTACTTTACTCAGACATTAAAAAAATTTTAAACTTAAAATAAATCTATTTTGTACAAAATAAGGAACGATTTCTGCACCACAAAGAGTTTTATACTAGTATATGGCACCCAGACAGCAAGCATGGATGTAAGCAATTGGTGTACAATATTTTCATGATGAACATGGTGCAGTTAGTTCTCAGTATCTGAGTAGGTTGTAAAATAAAAACAGAATAATCCATTCATAGTAGTCAGCTCCCTGAGCTTCATTCCTCTCTTACAATTTCGAACAAAATACATTTCATGTTAGTTTAATGTTAGATAATTTTTCAATTATAAAACAAAATTGAAAGAGAACAAAATTCAAACGTGAAAATGACCAACGTTTATGACTCCTTATCCATAAAAAGTGTCAAGTCTTAGCTACTTTGTACATACCTAAAAAAAGTTAACTAGAGACGGTTGCAAATTATAACAAAAGAAAATTTGGGAGTAAAGCTTCTTGGAAGTTCCAAACAACAATCTTCTAGAAGGCTGCTCCAAATCACCAACCCTTTTTAAGATTTTTCTAGTAGATTTGTTGACCCCTTGAAACGTTACTGTGAACCTGTGTATTAATTTAATATGTATATAAACACATAAAATAATAAATCAACTATTAATGGTAACTATAACAACATATAATAATATAAAGCATTGTAATGTACATAGACGTAAGTAAAGTATAAATGAAAAATTGAATCAAAAGAGGCTCGACTATGCGAGAGTCAGGCGCCGGCAAAATAAGTTACAATAGACCCAAAACACCCTTACATGTCATAAAAGCATAAAATGTTTTGTAGAGTAAATACAGCAAAAAACGCCCATGTGCCGTTAGGTCAACGGTACTATGTCCTTCAACAGACAATAGATGACACGCCAATAAGTATGACCCTTTTAGGAAGTAGCGTCACTTTTTAGGAGTCTAACGAACGTCCGCGTAAGTTTGTCGCCCGCTCTCTGGCAACCAATCACGGATAGCGTCGGTAGTGAGCGCGAAAAAGATACAGCACCGGAGTGGGTAGGTTCGAATTTACCGGCAAATATTTCAAAGTCAAGCCAATGGGAGTATGATCAACAAGAGCTGTAGTGGGGGTAGGACTCGGAAAACTATAAAAAACAAGTGAAGCAAACAAAAAGAGGAAGTTTAAGTTTAATTTTCACGCAAAACACGGGAAACCTGCGTCACTCGATGTGATCATTTTAATACTATAATTCTAAGTTCAAATCAATAGATTAACTCGGTTAAATAGTTGAGAAAGAATTACAGTCATCAAGAAGTTTATTTTATATGTGTGCACGATAGTACGTACGGACCAGAAGATGTTTAACTTGTGCGCATAGATTGCAGCAAGAAGTATACTTATTTATACGTGCGCGACGTCTAGTACTAACGCGAGCGAGTGAAGTAAATAAAGAAGGTTTAACCAAGCGTGATTAGTGCAAAGTGTAGTGCGATGTTCAAGGCAGGATTACAGTTCGTCATTCTTTTACTTGGAATCCAGCAACAAGTAACAGTATATCATTTATGATTTACAACTCAATAAATTAACATAATTTTAGCATCTCAAAATAACTCATCTCATTCTCAAAAGACCCACGAGTTCAGATACTATATATTACAATTTATGCTATATGACATGTTTGGAGAGTTATGGTATAGTAAATAAGGAAACAAGTTATAATAATTATAGAAATGGTAACGAAGTTGAATAATTGAATCTATGAAAGATTATAGAAGTTCATAGTAGTTAAGAATTTATGATACATGTATATGTTTTGATTAATATTGAATATTTAATGTGTTAAGGAAGTAAATTTGAATCTACTGTGGTTCACTTGAGTAATACTTGATTAATATGATTTTGAGGAATCCGTAAACTAGATATATTAATAATTTTTTTTGTTATTAATTATAAAGATGATATTAATGATTAATCCTCAGATGTATTAAGTAATAAGAAGATAACAATATAAATCTTAGTATCTGAACGAAGTGTTATTATTTCATAACAATCCTGAGATACTCTGCTCTGGCGCCCAAGAAAATTAATCAATAATACAAAAATGAGTGGAAGTATTCAGTAATAAATATATCTAAATATAATTTGTAACACAATAAATCAATGTAATTACCGAGTATATGCAATACTGTCTTGAATAAATTATTTAGTCAACATTCGAAAATTACGCGCGCTTCACGAGTAGTTATATTTAGCGCACCAATACGTTAAGCTAGTCTCTAAGAATATTTATAATTTTCCCCATCAACGTGGTGCAGTTGTCAAAAAATATTTATATTTGACGCAACCAATGTGTGGCATAATAACCATACTTAAAAATATTTATACCCTTGGAAAAAAGAAGGAATGAGAATAGCAGTACAAAATGGCCATATTTAAACTGTGAGCTTTGCACATGATGATCATTGAGAAAGATGGGGAAGATCTTAGTTTTATGTTAAGATCTTTACAAGAGAAATGGTACCCTGAGATAGATACAGTAAAGACATAACAAGGTGCATAGTATAATGACCTCCGGAGCGGAAAACTGCCTCATAAACACAAACTATAAGGGGAAATAATAACAAAAATATACTACTGGTGACAAAGCTGTAGATTCCCAAGAATAAACTGGATAACGAAAGATAAGATAAAGGGGAACGACGATGACAAGGATGTCTTCAGATATTTTGAATTGTAAAGAGTGACGCTGGTATGCATAAGAAAAGAGTGGGCGGCATGAAAGGAGAGTTGGATATTGTTGAGCAAGTGTTACAAGAATTGTATGTACTTTAGGATGAAGCAAAATAAGAAGGCCTTGAAGGTCCTGAAGAGATGAAGTAAACAAGGCTAAAAAAAAACAAGGTCAGAGAGAGAGAGAGAGAGAGAGAGAGAGAGAGACGGAAACGAAAATACAGATGAAGTAGAGTTTGGCTGAAAGAAGGAAGACAGTGACAACTCTAAAATACTTATATAAATTTAAAAGTATTACCTACAGCTTTTGGAGTTAATACAGCGACATAATTGCATCTTGGTGCCATTTATTCAGTTTGTTAAATTATTAAATTTACCGAGTCCGTATTTTGAATAAAATTCTTAGTAATGAAAAGCCTACATAGACCTTCATAATTTTTATTAAATTTTGACATCCTTTCTTGGGCCATTGTTAAATTCTCTGTAGTTAGTTCCCCGCCTGGCGTTTCACTTTTGTAATTTGTATACTGTTATTTTTATCATGGTGTATTAAGATGTTAAATTGTTTAAATCCATTCTGTATATTCAGTAGTTAGTTACAATTCTCTCTAATTTTGTTCTTATGGATTTAAGCAAATGTTGACTGATAGACTGACTTAAATTGATAGACTGACGGGTAGACTCATAAAAAAATATTCAACGGTTGAATTAAACACAGAAACTCGCTCCCGTCGTTCAACAAAGTACACTTAAAATGATTAACGTCTACTTTCCTTTTCGTCTCTTTTTGCTTCCGTAGATCATTTTTAGTTAACTTCTTGGAATCATGATCGGATGCCCATAGTATTTTAATTGAACGTATATTTTCTATTTTCTGTAGGAAAGGTTGTGTTTCATGTACCTCTTTTACAATTATGTTTCTTACCGTCTTTTGTGGTCTTTCCTGCCATTTTCCTCAGATTTTTATTTCTGTATCATGTACATATTAATTCTGATATATAACCAAATTCTGAAACCAATTTGGCATTATGGAATTCAACTGTGGGGTTGTGCGAAAGAAACGAACATTAGATGTATTCAAACCTTCCAGAATAGAGTGCTAGGAACATGGTAAGTGCTCCATGGCACATCAGAAATAGTGATCTACATCGAGACCTTAGGATCCCTGATGTCGCCAGTGAAATTAAAAGGTTTGCTGCAAAGCACGAATCTAGACTACACCAGCATATCAATGTAGAAGCTATTCAACTGCTTGAAAACACCAATACAGTGAGAAGGCTGAAGAAAACTTTTGAATTAGTGTAGTGCAGTGTGTGCAGAAATCTAGAAAGTAATATATAGTACACCAGTGGGCGACTGTATAAGTAACTTAAATTATAACATTAGATGTAAATTGATGGTTGGTCTTTTAGACCAGTTTCAAAAAAAAAAAAAAAAAGTACATATCAAACAAAGCAATACTAAGTATAACTAGAAAAGGCTATTTATAATTTTCTGTTACTTAGGTAATTCAAAGTTTTAATGATACTCTATTTATAGCTTGTACAAGAGGTTGAAAAGTGCGTAGTCAAATAGAGCCTACTGGGCTTTTCAGAGGTGGACGTACCAACGGGTCTTTTCAGCACTAACAAACATAAACAACAATGCGAGGAAGGGAAAGTGAGTGCCTATTCGTCTCCAATCCATCACAAATTGAAATTTTGTGTGAGGAACGACAAGCTCGTATATCTTACCATAAGTTAAATCTTTTATGTTAAGCCAAAATTTTTTCTGTAAAAGAAATATGTTAATAATCTTGAATAATTTTTTATTGTTCCTTTTTAAAATAAATATTAAATGAAATTGTTTTAATTATTTTTAATAAGATTTTTACCAAACAAACTCTGAAGATTTTCATGGCACTTCCGTTGAGATCCACTGGAACTACTAGTTGTACATACATAGGAATATCATAACTATTAATTGGGATCACCCAGCATGGTACTGTGGCCTAACACATATTTCAAATTCGTTTTATAAAATATAAGGTAAATTATTTAAACATATTTCAAAGATTATTCAGTTCCTTCTCTTGGTGGTATTCATTTGATATACCCTTGTGTAAACTTTTGCTGTTCTTTGGTCTTCAATTCTCAAGACATAACACACCCACTTGATTCGTTCAATAGTAATGAACGAGGTAAGATTTTACTTTTCCTGTTTTTCCGCTGTTACCTCACGTATCTGCTCTATAGACGTTCTTAAAAATTTTGTTTTAGACCTATTTAGCTTATTCTGTTCTTTAATAATCCAGGTTTCACTAATATACGACACAGTTGCTGTGGTAAATGTTTGTATACAAGAAAATTATTTACAAGTCTTGTGAACGTACTCTTTCAATGTTACACGACAATATAACAATACGCTCTAATTTCTTCTTCTTCACTTCAAGGATTAGGTTAAATAAACCTGTTCCGGCACTCACTTCATCCTCGGACGACCCACGTCTCTTCTACCAGTGGCTTTACAGTTCAGTGCCAATTTCGACAATCGATCCTCTGTCATCCTTTGCAGATGATCCCACCATTGTCTTCTGTAAGCTGAAATAATTTCATTAATTTCCCTACTTCCAACTACTTTATTGTTTACGAAAATTTCAATCGAAATGCCATGAATGTGACATTATATAAAATTGTTGTTATTTATTTTTAGCTTTGACGAATATAATTATTAATACTTCTGTAACATACACTACTAGCCTGTAAATTTTTACAACGTTTACTAGGTTTCAGAGACCAAAACTCATTCGGTATAAAGTAGATACGGTGGTTAAACAATAACGTTAGCCTGTTGTTCTATTTTTCCGAGTTTTGCTTTGACAGTTGTCGAGGATGTCACTGTGTAGACAGCAATAGTGAATATGACGTTAGTAAGAAAGAATTTACATATTTTCGCAGCGATAACTCACTGTGTGCAATGAAAGTAATAAACAAAGTGTTATTATGTGTAGTGTGTATGAGAGAAAGATATTTAATTACCGTTTGTTATCAACAAACTGTGTTCATAAGTAGCCTTTGGTTAGCGTTCTATGTGCTGGTGTGAGCTAATTCTAGCTTATTATGTGATAACATTTTTTTTATTATATTATGAATTCTTGAACTCTAAGAAGGGAGAGAGAGAGAGAGAGAGAGAGAATATTGTGACGACAACAAAGCCGCATGCTTGTTACTGTACGTTGCAACACAGCGCGGTGTAAAATCATGCCGCTCAGAGAACTGTCGAAATCATTTTTTAAACAACACAAGTACAATTAATTATCGTGGTAATATAATTGCTTACAATGATCTAAAGTAAGTAAATATCTGATAATATACACAGAGAATTAAAAGACAAATTTAAAAATGACACAACGTCTTTAGGAGGAACCTCGATCAAGTTTTTAATACGTTTATTCAATAGTTAGAGTGACCAGGAATAGAAAACAATTGAAGCGTTAGAAACGGCGTTCTTACTGATAATGAAACATTATGTCAGGCTGGGTAGGTCAAGGAACGAAAGCATACGAATCTGTATTGGAAAGAGATAGTACTGTCAATGACACCTGTCTACCGTCAGCCATGGAAAACATGCGTGGATGGAATGCCAATGACGCGTGTTATTAATGCGGCTAACAAGTCGATGGGAAGGAGAAGTATTGGGAAGAGACAGGTAGGGTAGAATTGCACCCTAAAATGCAGACGTGCAATGAAGAATAAATGAAGAATAAAAAGTAGTAGTAGTAGTAGTAGTAGTAGTAGTAGTAGTAGTAGTAGTAGTAGCAGTAGCAGCAGTAGCAGCAGCAGCAGCAGCAGCAGCAGCAGCAGCAGTAGTAGAAGTAGTAGTAGTAGTAGTAGTAGTAGTAGTAGTAGTAGTAGTAGTAGTACAAGAAGAAAAAAAGGAGGAGGAGAAAGAATAAAACTAATTTTCATTGAACATTATGCAGACTACTGAGGCTTTTATTCTTATTCAGTTAACAATTTCTTGAATGTCATAGTTATGAATTTTACCATACTACAAAAATAACATAGCTTGGCTGTTCTAAAGCTAAGTAGGGTATAAAGACGTACATTGAAGAGGAAAATTAAGTTTAAAATAAGTGTAGCGTCGAGAAGAATGCTGTTTATCTAGTGAAGCGAAGGAAAATATACATCTGTTTTCTTGTGCGTTTAGTATGTAAGCACTTGTATGGTTTCTGTTTCAATGTAAATATACAGTTTGATTGTGTTATTTTGAAAATCGTGATCGGAATGTTCGCGTTTCACAGTGCAGATATGCTACAATGAGAACGGTTGGTTTAAGTAAACACGGAAGCCGCTGTTTTGTCTGAATAAAATCGATATATTAGCATATAACTTTGTGCTCGTCTCGTACAAAGCAATGTTATCTCTGAATACTCGTTACAACTTGTATAATGCTCTGTTGAAAGATGATGTAAAATATACCCTTTCAACGGTTTTGTAAATTAAAGTTTTACTTCCGTCGTGAAAAATAAATTCTTTATTGCTATAATGTTGTGTTCCTACAGATTTGAAATTTTGTATAATATATGCATCCAGTAACCGGACTACTATCAAAATCGCTGTGTACACTAAACAACTGAGAATAAAATAGAGAATTTATAATAAATAATGAATACTGTTTGACCATGTAAGTAACATACTTTAGAATTAAATAGACAGAGTTGGTGTCTTACAAAATCCTACTATTCTCTTAGTGGTTTTTACGTAAGTTTTTAAAATCTGAAAAACGCAAGTTTTGTTATTGGTCTGGTAGCGTAACAGTAAGTAACAGTAAGTCAAACTGTTCCAATTACCTTCAAAATTGTTATTTAACTTAGACACATTACACATATTTTACTATTACGCTGTATTAATACATCAATTGAGCTTGGCGTACATATAGTGTCTCTTCAATAGTTGTGTGTAACTAACAATTCACATGAACAAGTCAGCTGTTTTAGGTAGTCAGAATGAAGTAGCCTGTACTGAATAATTGGAATAATCATAGAGAACTGCATGGCAATACGTAAATCTTTACGTAACACTTTCAACCATAAAGAAATTGTTTAAAAACAAAACATAAAATAATTTGCTTAGAAGGACACGCAAGCTGAAACTCGGTATAGATACTGCAGTTGGAATATGGGAGAGAAATATAGACAATAACGAAAAAATACAAAAAAGGGAAAATCCTCATCAGAAGGGTATATACTGTTTCAAAAGTACAGAAACGAGGATTAAAAAAATATACTAAATACTTTAGCAACAATGAGGAAATTAAGGAAAGTAGAAACAAATGGAAAGAGAATTTTGATACAATAGTCAGAAATCTGTTGTTGGTTCTTAGAGAAGTGGTATGTTGGTATAAACATAGGGGAAGAGGAAATGTGCATATACGACGATGAAGACGGATACCATAATGAACGCATGCTGATTAATGTTTTATTTCATTCTGTAACATCCACTCTTACATATTAAAATATATATTATATCTCTTATAAGTTAAAATATATAAGAGATTTTACATAGCGTTTAATGATGTACTTTTAATATAGGGCTAAGTAATGGTAAAGGAAGTGGAAAAAAAAATTACAACCGCCAGAAATGTTTAATGAAAATTGGAAATAAATTGTACAACTTAAAATGCTATTAGAGTAATATAACTGATAAAATTAAGTACCGTATACATACTGAAGTACATAGTGCTAGTAATGATTGCTTTGAATTCTCTCTGTTTTCTGCAATAATTTAAAAACAATTTATCCTGAGAAAGAGACTTTTACAACTCTGTAGTTTTGGTAGCCGTGTCACTACCATCACACCTCACACATTTTTTTATTCAAAAGTAATATGTCTCCCAATCTCTTCGGCACCACTATCTTAGCTTCTTCCTATCGTTTCAATCTGTCATTCTTATAAATCTTAAGTCCTTTTTAACTTGATCTTCCTACTTAATATTTGGTCTCCCTCTGAGCCTTCTTCTTTGATGTTTCTACATTAATTTTGTCTGTTTACACGAGAAAACTATAATTATCCTTACAAGACATGCTCAAATAGATGCACAGACGTCTAGGGAGGTATTTTTTATGCTATGTACGTACAAAGAAAATCATGTGACATACATGTACAATGCGATTACAAAAAGATTTTATTAATATCTGGACACTTTTACATCCATTTACAACATATTAGACATACTGACCACCTAGTCGTTAGTTCTAACAAAATATTAGTGTCAGAACTTTTAAATATTTGTCTTAAAAAAAAAATCAAACTGATGTTTTAATTAGCCAGTAAAGTAATGATTGGAGATAAATTTTTAATAATATGAGTGTCAAAACAAACAGGTTTTGTGTGTGTGTGTAAGACGAGAACTAACTATATGTGAATGTTGAACAATTAGTAAAACCACCCATAGAATAAAGATAAGTTGAATGAGAGTATCGTAAAGAACAAAGAACGGCCGGGGGGATAGTAGGGAGGGTAGAAGATGGGGGGGGGAATTCGGAGGATGGAGAACGGATTGCGGAGAGCTTAGAGTAGTAGGCTGTGGAATAAGCTCTGTAGTAGATTAAGGTGTGGAAGAGTAAGCGAAAAGCTTATTTACAGGGAGATGAGTGTAACACCCCTACCCTCTAAATAGCCTTTGTTCTCCCTTTTACCCCTTTAACCTACACCGTTTCGTGTCTGTTATTCTTGTTCTACCTTAATGCAGTCAACTCTGCCTAAGCCTTGCTTTCAATCTGGCTCATGATTGGACAAAACTGTGTTTCAATTGTATCACTTATACTAAGAAGAATTTATGCAAACTTTAAATATTATATAAGGGAACCAAAACCACCATTAATTTGTTAGTGGAGACATCTTCAGCTGCATTAAATTAAATAAAAACATCAATGCATGCAGCTCACTTATTTCAGGTAAACTGGATATTTTTTCTTAAGTTTCGTTTGTTTCCTGAAAACGATATTTTATAAACAAACACAATCCGTATTAATTAAAATTTGTATATTAAAAATTAGTAAAAGTTTTTAACATCAAAAAGTTCATACTAGTTCTCGTAAAAAACCACAGTTGTGGGAGTTGGTACTTAAATGGCCGATAAAAATGCAACTAAAGAGTAAGGCAGTGAAATTGGGTTACTAGCGACAGAGTTGTGGAGTATCAAGTGTAGAGAAAATTAGAAACTACGAGATCGGAAGAAGAACAGGAATAGACGAGTAGGCATTGACATAGCAGAGCCCACTAGAGCTAAAGTGGTAATTTCATATGGAAACATGAATCGCAGAACGGTGTATTATATAGACAAATGTGCACGTAGTCCTGTTCTATAAGAATAGCGGCCTTATTAACTATGTGGATGGCAGTCGGCAGCATGGTAGGAAATTAGTAAGACCACAGTTATCTCGGGATGATTGAATCAATAAGCTGATTGCAAGATCCCAATTCTAGAGAAACAGACTAAAATGGATGCTAAGCTACTACGGTGTAGTCCATTCGCATAGAAGAAGCAGAAAAATTTTTATTACGGAACAGAACATTCTCGAACAATGGAGTGCATTGTTCTACTCGGCTATCCAAGCAGAGCCCAGCAGTAATGTTTGTGTGCGTACATATTCTTGCTTTGTGATGAAAGACAATTACGTGACACTTATCACGCGACAACAACCGAGGCTATTCCAGACAGCAGCGGTCGGGCACTGTGTTCTAGGCGAGACAGAGACACTGTTTATAGTTGATTCGAAGCGCCTGTTTAACACGTCATCGAAAAAATGACAGATTATCCAGGCATCTCAGCGGGGTATAAATGTAAGCATCCAGATACGGTCAGTTCAGTTCAGTTAAGTGGCGATTTATTCAAGTGAAGTTCAAAGTATTGTGGCGAAGTGTTATTGTGTTACACTTGTGCGAGACTATGTTAGTTGACATTATTATTGCGTGTGGACAAATTTTATTTGAATTATTGTTCGAGTATAAACTTGATTACAAAGGTTATACAAACTTATTGTTGATTACAAACTGTTATTTGTGATTAATTAAAGCTGGTGATTAGTGACTTCATTGGTGTTTGTATTTTGTATTCCACTGCACCATAAGACGATCTGTAAGACCGTCGTAACAATATTTTAGAAGTTAGAAAAATCAATTAATAATTATGCTAATTTTTTGCAATCTACATTTATCTATTTTTTGTATACCTTTGCCTTTTCTATTTAGTTGTGAGGAGACTTCACCTGTAGGCTTAAGAGGCTTATTTATTTGTCGTTTCAAAATCTATTTTCTTGAAATATATATGCAAGACCATTTGACAGGCTACTTTAACTCATAAGTTCTATCCTCAAATGCCACTTAACAAAGCAGACTGAATTTTCTACTTCTATATACTGTAAGATATCTCCTTAACGTGTCCAGGTTTCTGGCCTACACAGAAGAGTGAGGACGGCCAGTGGTTTATAGAGCTTCAATAACTGTTTTTTTATGTTTTCTATATCAAAGTTTTTTTTAATAGGGCCGCAGACTATATGAAATTTTGCCAAAACTTTGTACACCCATACCGTTAAATTCATTAAACAAATAAAAATAAATGTCTCTTTGGTAGCTTATATACATTTGTTTCTTTGCAGTAAACGAGTATTAACATAGTGAGGATAACAAATTAGAAGTGAGGTTCAGTAATAACACAGCCTCGTTGGGTATTTTTATGACGGTTCAACTGGCCCTACATATTACACGTAGTAGTTACGATAGGCTGCATGTAATTGAGTATCACGTTATCAACCGTCTGAAACTAATCAAACACATTATCACCGATTACGATCGCCTGTACAGTACGTACGTGCAAATTGACTTCGATCAATTGTATATTTCCGTTACCAGCTCACAATAGGAGCAGACTATCCACTAATGTGTTTCGTATGCATAAATTTTACATTTTTTAGAGTGAAACGATTACTGATGTTTTGAATGCAATAGCACTACGGAAGAATCCAAATTAATTTTATTATTTGTGGACATGAGGCTACTTTTACTTATAGTAGTTGTGTTGTAAATAATGTACAAAGATTAGAGTATTTGTGCAGTACAGTAAGAAAACATTTTAAAAATACCAGTCTGGTCACACAGTTCAAATTTTGTATAGTAGTTGCTGTGTAATAACCTCCTCTGTAACTGAAAAACTAGACACTAACAAAAACAAAAAGTACGAAAGCGTAGAAGTTGATGAAAGGAGAATTCTGAAAGTAGTTACAGGATATTGCTTAGCTCGTAGAAGGAGTGATATTCGGGATATATTATACAAAGAAATTAATATTTGTAATTCTTATCCAGTTCAATCTTATCTTACTAGCTGCGTCTTTCAACCAAATAGAGTATGTTAACGACAGTGCACACACCTAATACATAATTGTGGTACAATTAACCGCGTTGGAATGTTCTCCGTCTGTCTACATAACTACCCCTCTACCTGGCTATCTGTGAGCCTCTGCCTCGAATTCTCTGTGTCTCACTCGTCTTCCGAATTGTAAAGATGTAAATTTAATTGTAATTTATGCAAGTTAAGATGAAAATTCTAACTACAAACGTACAACAAGATGTAATTCAGAGGATGCAGTCTTTACTATTTTGATGATAATTTCTCCGCACATGTGCCGAAAATGTAGAAGTTTGCTTGCTTGGAGTGAGCCAAATATTCTGACAGCGTACACCGTTTACTGCTGCTCCTGTATAATCCTTACGCTGTTGTGAACGTCCCCTGCCCAATCTCTACAAACTGCTGGCTTTACTTTTGTCTGACGATGGTGTCAACTAAGTACATGTCTGACATGACCTAAGACTTATATAACATAATGCAATGTGTACTTCCTTTCAGATGGTTTTAAATAACCACTGCACATTGACTTTGAGTAATTCCTTTTGGTAATATACACATACATTGGGTTATTTTTTGAAAGGTAATTACAGTGACGGTTAAATAAATCATTACTTATTAGATGTACTTTTATTTAATTGATTTTATCGTGTGTCTTGTGTTTGGGAATTTAAAAGACATACAGCCGGCTTTTTTAAAATTATGTAGGCAAAACCTCAATAAAAAAAAATATATATCATTAAAAAACCGTAGCCTAAACCATTTTCTGAAATAAATCACTCATGGTAAGGCAGTAACAAATATGTTTATATACAGGCATACACTTTTCTACGTGAATGTGCCTGCTTAACCCCTTGTTCACCAGTTTGTAAAATCAAGGACTTGTTTGCATTTTCTCTCAAATTTATGTCTCAGAAAAAGTTATTTATATTACGTTACGTTATTTATACATGTCTTTCTTGCTTTAGTTTAATACTATGGTTAACTTTTTGCTTTCTAGTTAAAGTAGTGTTTAACTTTTAAGTGTCCCTTGAATTTTTGTAGGCTATTTATTTTCACAATACATTTTAAAAACCTTTTAACTAAAAACCTTTTAGTTTTTCAGATGTCATCTGATAAATAAACAAATGTGCGTTAAGTTTTATTTAATTTTTCTTACCCAAACACCTCTGTCATATGTTCCATTTGTTTACGTCCACTGTCTTGTATCGATAAACAAACTGCAGAAATATTCGTATTACAGCAATATTGGTTATTTGTTATTGGTTTGCTGGTAGGTGGCTTGCCCTCCTTGTATAACTTACCTTTGCTGCCATGAACTTGTACTTTTCACATATTCGTACCACTTTCCAAATATCAAATATACTGAAGTATCCCAAATATACTGTGCTTCCGCAGTGTGGAATATTCTGCCTTATTTTATAGTTACTATGAAAATGTTACCACCGTTGCGTTTTTATGTCAGCTGTTCTGATTATATTGTTAACAAGAAGCGTATAAAAGTAAGATTACTCTCAGAATTTCTCCGGCAGACCGTGACTAATACATGGCTGTAATTGGAAACGTTTTAAGAATAAATTGAATCTTTCTACTTAGTATGAACGGTTGCTGTTTTTAATACCAATTATAAGTTACGGAGAATCTGGATCGTCAAAAAGGAACATAAAAATACTTTCTTAACGCTTAGGCAATTTATAATTATTAATTTATAAAATTTCATGAGACCTCAGTTATAAATCAAATAAAAATATAAATTTATCGCAGTCAGTACGCACACAATCTTCTGGAAATAACGGCAAAAGCTTGGTGTTGATACAATTCTAAGGAAACCAAGTAAGGAAACTAAGTACCCACTCAATAAACATTAATACCATTATATCTAGTTCTTAGTGTCATTTCATTTCTTTACAGTATCTGCGTCAGAGGTATTAATGTGGTCCTTCTTTAGCGCTAGTATATTAACAGGCATATCCCAAAGCACCCGTGTGCGGTGCACATCCAACCGTGTGCCAACAGAGCCCAATGATAGGTGACCAACAGAATCAATATCAGATGACCGTAAATAAACGAACGAAGTGATTCCACGGATTTAACTTGACTGTTTGACATTTAGCTAACTGTCTGCTTGCCTGTCTATTGTCTGTTTGGGCTATGTCTCACGGTATCTTTTGAATGCATCAACAAATTTTCGCATAACTTGGCGTGCGTGTCCATAATTTTACTTTACAGGCCCCTATTGTTTTTTATACCGATCCCTCTTGAAAAAAAAGGAGAGCTTGGAGAAAAAGTGTTACGGGATCAGAATTCTTAAACAATTGCAAAAACCCGTGTGGATTTCAAAATTAAGGTAATTGTAACCAAAATCCGAATTACAGTTATTTTTGACAATTTTGTTAAACATCCAAAAAGACGGTCAAACTTTTTATAAATTGCAAAAATCTATGTGGCGTATCAAGTTAAAGAGGAAATTAACCAAAACTGCATATAGTGTATTAAGAAATTTCAGAATTTCAGAACAAGAGGGATTACAATTAAAAAAAGGGTTAAAAGTTTAAAACTTTAATCTGGGTTAAGGCTAAAGGGAATTTTAACCCTAATCCGAATGTAGAGTTAGATAAACATATTGTTACGACATCACAGAACAATCTACGTCTTTATCGAACGTTCCAGAGGGATCCGGAATGTAATGTGGTGGCGTACGTGACACTTGACATGTGAGGCAGTATTACGTAATGCTGCACGTCTCGTTCGTTCTGGAACCATCTTAATTAACCCAGCGGTGCGTGTTTCTGCGAAGGTCGCGCTGAAGTGTCCTCTAGAATTTTCGACGGCTTGTTAAGGACGCATGTTATGGAACACAGTAGACTATAGATAGCCCATACCTGCTGCTTAGTTTTCAGTTATTGTCGCGCGATTACAAGCGATATTCCTGTGGGCGTTCATGGTTATTAGTGAAGTGTTGTGTTTTATAATCAGAAGGTATATTGTAATACAATTGTGTTTTAACATTAGTTGACATTTATTTGCGTCTGAACAAGTTTTATTTGATTTTTTTGTAAGAAACAGTATTGTTAGCCTAATTACAAACTGTTTAACTGTGAAAATTAAAGCTGGTGATTAATGACTTAACTGGTGTCTTGTGTTTAATTTCCACTGTACCTACGATGATCAAGTAGACCATCGTAACAGTGGTGTCAGAATTGGGATAGAACGGTTAACAGTGGAAACAGTGGACACTTTTAACAAGACGAGTGTAATTCGTAATTAATCGGAAAACAATGGATGCCAGTCAGATGATAGAACATTTCCAGGCGTTGTTGTTGCAGACAGAGGAACAACGACGACAGGATGCAGAGAAAGCGGAAAAGAGACAGAAAACCCTCCTGCTGGAAGCAGAGGAATGACGCAGACAGAAGGCGGAAGAAGCAGAAAGACGACAAAAAGAAGAACGAAGACAAGAAAGAGAAGAAGCACAAAAACGACAGGATGAGAAACGCAGAGAGGAAGTGGAACAATCTGAAAAACGAAACGATGAAAAATGCAGCCAGGTAAGAGAAAAACGGAAGCGTGAAACAGAAGACATCAGGGAGTTAATACAGGAGCAAAAGCAGACACAAGAATAAACCGCTACAATGTTGGTTCTCCTACGAGGTGAGCTTAATAACCAAGATTATATAATATCGGAGGTACAACAATCAATGACATTAAAAATAGCTGAAGTAGAAAAATCTGTCTCGATTGTTGAAGTATCGATGTCTACAAAAGAATCTGTCATAGCAGAATCTGTTGCAAATAAAATATCTGCAGTAGGAAACTCAATGCAAACATAAGAGAACAAATTAAAAGTGAAGTTGAGCAGTGCCTGAAGATGCAACCAAAACAATTTTCTGTACCAATCATAAAGACAGAAAAAGACACAGAAAATAAGTTCATAGAGAAAGTCACTTTACCTGCAGTAGGGACAGTTCATATCAAAGCTCTAACCTTTGACGGAAGCAGCCACTGGGCAACGTACCTCCGCCAATTTGAAGCTGCTGTATGCGCAAATAATTGGACGGAGAAAGACAAGGCAATTTCACTCGTTCTTGCATTAAAAGGACCCGCGGCAGAACTACTACAGAAAGTGCCACCTGACAGCCAAAACACTGATGCCGAACTCTGCTCTGGAAAAGCTCTGGAATTACGGTATAGTGATAAACATTTGCGAGATGTGCACTGCATCCATTTGAGAGCAAGGAGACAGCATGCCGGGGAGAGCCTTCAAGAGTTTGAAGCAAGTATCGACAGACTAATTAGACTGGCCTATCCTGAAGCGCCAGAAGATTTTCGAACGAGTTTTGCAATTCAGACATTTACTGCCGGTGTCCGAGATAACGAATTACAGGAAGTGTTACGAATGGCAAGACACCAGGACAGTGCGGACGCCCTGGTACATGCTTTGCAATTTGAGGCGGCCAAATCAGCGTCTGGTTGGACAAGTCATAAAGTGCGCGCGCTAAAAGATCCCGACGGCACAGACGATGAGGAAGAATAACAAGGAACAGAGACTCGACGGTCGCCACCACAGAATAAAGTAAGAAAGGATGGAAGACCGAAGTGTTATCGATGTGGGAAACCTGGGCATCCACAACGGGATTGTCGGGTTAGAGTTCAGCAGCAGGGAAACGAGCAGTAGTCTGTACAACGGGGCGTGTGCTGACTAACTGGAGGAATGAAGCCCCTAGACAATACGCAATTTCTACACTTCAGAAAAGTAGCGGGAGCTTGGTGGTTACCGGATTCGTTCAAGAAAGGCCAACCTCGATTACAGTTGACACAGGCGCAACAGTTTCTATTTTGCGGCCCGGCGTTGTGAAAGATCTCACGCCAATCTGGTGCTCTTGTAGCTTGCGAGCAGCTACTGGACGGCCTGTAAAGGTGTTTGGAAAAGTGGAGATACACCTACGCCTCGGTCGACTTGAGTTTAGTCATCAAGTACTTGTTGCAGACATTGTGGATGAAGCAATTCTTGGTGTGGACGTTATAAACGCATACGGATTTATAGTCGACTTTAAAAACAGTGTCTTGAGAATTGGAAGATAAGAGGTAATGCTCTCCACATTGACTACATCACAAAAATCGATAGACGTCATAAACCAAGTGGCCATACTGTTCCACCAAACTCCGAAAAGATCATCATGTTTAGAACTGAGGTAGATACTAGGGGCAACCAGTGATCTATATTCGAACTCCAGATAGTCAGCACACCGGATATAATTGACAGAGGTTTAGTAAAACCTGACGAAACCGGAAATGTACCTATTAGAGTGGCGAATATTTTGGATCAAGCTGTCAATTTGCAAACAGTACGCTCCTTGGCAAATTGACTCCTGTGGCCTGGGTAGACGGAATGACTCAATGAAGTTCCAGTGCTTCGGATACTTCCAAATTACTAGAGGAATTGCAGGAATTATTGAACAAATCTTCTAACGATCTCTCAAGTGGTGAGGTAAAAGAACTCAGACGGTTATTACATGAATTCAAAGATTCTTTTGCAGTTCGTGGACAGTCATTGGGAAGAACCTCTCTTGTACAACATCGCATCAATACTGGGGACACAACACCGATACGCCAACCTCCTCGAAGGCCTCCATTATCTAGGCAAGAGGAAACGTCTCGGTTGGTTCAGGACATATCGACAGAGGGAGTAATCGAGCCTTCGTCAAGTGCTTGGTCTTCTCCGGTAGTGCTGGTAGCGAAGAAGGATGGTGGACTGCGTTTCTGCGTAGACTGCCGGAGGATGAATGACGTCACAAAGAAAGACTGCTATCCATTACCTCGCGTTGACGATACACTCGACACGCTGTCTGGAGCACAGTGGTTTTCCACATTGGACCTGAAGAGTGGATATTGTCAAGTTTTCATCAAGAAGACAAGGAAAAGACCGCTTTCTCGACCCCAAGTGGCTAATTCCAGTTTAACGTCATTCCATTTGGACTCTGTAATGCACCGGCAACATTTGAAAGATTGATGGACCTAGTACTCCGAGGCCTGACGTGGAAAACTTGCCTTGTTTACTTAGACGATGTCATAGTGATCGGGAAGACATTCAAAGACCATTTGGAAAACCTTAAGGCGGTTCTGACTAGAATTCACGATGCACATCTGAAGCTGAGCACGAAGAAGTGTTCTCTATTCCAGAAGGAAGTACAGTATCTGGGCCATCTGGTTTCGGCAGCGGGTGTTAGCATGGATCCTAATACAGTAGACACCGTAAAAGACTGTCAAGTTCCGAAGAGTAAACACGAAGTTCGGAGTTTTCTGGGGTTATGCTCATATTACCGACGTTTTGTAAAAGGCTTCGCTACTATTGCTAAACCACTACATGAGCTAACGGAAAATAATCGAAACTTCCAATGGTCGAGAGAGTGTGACCAAGCATTTATGACTTTGAAGATTGCATTATGTTCGCAGCCAATTCTCACATTTCCAGCTTCCGAAGGGAAATACATCGTAGACCCAGACGCAAGCAATACTGGTCTAGGAGCAGTTTTGTCTCAAGTCTAGATCGGTGTAGAACGTGTAATAGCGTATTACAGCAAGACGCTTTCTAAACCAGAGAGAAATTATTGTGTTACAAGGAGAGAGTTGTTGGCAATTTTCTGAGCTTTGGAGCACTTCCATAAATACTTCTATGGAAGAGAGTTTTCACTACGTACCGACCATGCCGCGCTTGCATGGCTCTTGAGATTTAAAATCATGAAGGACAGTTGGCAAGGTGATTTTAACGTCTGCAAGAGTACAACTTCAAGGTACAACATCGACGGGGGCGCCTGCATGTTAATGCAGATGGCTTATCATGAAGACCGTGCCCGGAAGACTGCCGACAATACCACAGAAAGGAAGAACAAAACTCAAGCGAACATGTTCAAGTCATCACTGTAAAATTCCTGGCAGACGGCTGGACAACACAAGACTGTCGACAAGAACATATGGCTGGTGAAGATATTGGACCAATCTTGACAGCAGAAGAGGAAGGTCGCCGCCCGGATTGGCAAGATATCTACCATGGTTCCGAAGTGCTGATGGGCTACTGGGCACAATGGGAATCTCTTACCTTAGAAAACGGATTGCTGAAAAGGGCTTGGTAAAGTGCAAATGGACGAGACGTGGTCATGCAGTTGATAGTTCCCCGAAGTAAAGTGCAGTCTGTTTTGAAGGAGATGTATGATGGAACATCTGGAGGCCATCTTGGCGTTAACAAAACCCTTGACAAAATACGGAAGCGATTCTATTGGCTTCATCTTCGCCACGACGTAGAGAAGAGGAATGGGTTCGGACGTGTGAAATATGTGCTGCAAGCAAGGGCCCAGAAACCAGAAGCAGAGAAAAAATGAGACAGTATAACGTTGGACTGCCTTTCGAGAGAATTGCCATTGACATTGCTGGACCATTCCCAGTTACTGACGATGGAAACCGGTACGTCATGGTTGTAGGTGACTACTTTACTAACTGGGTGGAAGCCTACGCAATTCTAAATCAGGAGGTTACCACTGTGTCAAAGCAGTTAGTTCACAACTTCTGTTGCCGTTATGGAACCCCTATGGAAATCCATACGGATCAAGGGATAATTTCGAATCAGGAGTGTTTAAAGAATTATGCCGTCTACTCGGAATTAGAAAGATCAGGACAACGCCTCTGCATCCTCAGTCGGACGGGATGGTTGAGAGATTCAATAGGAGACTTGAGCAGCATCTTTCAAAAGTTGTTGGCGAGAAGCAAACAGACTGGGACCAACGTATACCACTATTCTTTATGGCGTATAGATCATCAGTACACGACACAATCGGCATGACTCCAGAAAAATTGGTGTTTGGGCGGGAGATTCGTCTTCGTGGGGACTTAATGTTCGGATCAACTGAGACTCAGTCCCAAGAGCCACAGAACTATTCCTCGCAATTGGAAAACCAACTGCGAAAAATGAATCGCTTGGTAAGAGGACGGCTGAAGTTTGCCAGTGATAAAGTGAAAACTCGAATGACATTCGCAGCAATAGTGTCGGTTCCCAAGAGGGAGATCAGGTCTGGTTGTTCAACCCAAAGCGCCGTCGTGGTCGCTCACATAAGCTTCAGTCTAACTGGGAAGGAACCTACACTGTTAAAAAAAGAATCAATGATGTTGTTTATCGGATTCAACAGGAAGGACAGTGAAAGTTCAAGGTCGTCCACCTAGATCGCCTGGCTAAGTATTACTTCAGAGACGGGTTGCCAGTTCGGGACGAACAGGCTTAAGGAGGGGGTCGTGTTACGACATCACAGAACAGTCTACGTGTTACCGAACGTTCCAGAGGGATCCGGAATGAAATGCGGTGGCCTACGTGACACTTGATATGTGAGGCAGTATTACGTAATGCGGCACGTCTCGTGCATTCTGGAACCATCTCAATTAGCCCAGCGGTGCGTGTTTCTGCGAAGGTCGCGCTGAAGTGTCCTCTAGAATTTTCGATGGTTTGTTAAGGACGCATGTTATGGAACACAGTAGACTATAAATAGCCCATACCTGCTGCTTAGTTTTCAGTTATTGTCGAGATTACAAGAGATATTACTGTGTGCGTTCAAGTGGTTATTAGTGAAGTGTTGTTTTTTATAATCAGGCAGTATATTGTAAGACAATTGTGTTTTAACATTAGTTAACATTTATTTGGTTGTGAACAATTTTTATTTGATTTTTTGTAAGAGACAATGTTGTTAGCCTAACAACTGTTAACTGTGAAAATTAAAGCTGGTGATTAGTGACTTAACTGGAGTCTTGTGTTTTGTTTCAACTGTACCTACGACGATCAACTAGACCGTCGTAACAATATTTTTTATAAAAATGTGTTATAACTTTGAGGCACCAAAGGACAAAAATTGAATTCAAAATTTTAAGAAAATTGCAAAAGTTTATGTGATGGATCAAGTTATGAAAAACCTGTTTCAGAATACAACATCGGTATATTTATTAATTAAGAAAATTAATATGTCTCAACACTCATTGGAAATCTGGATACAAAAACGCCTTGCAATATTTATTAAAAACTTTATATATTTTTGTAAATATGTAGAGTATGCAGAGTATGTAGATCAATATTTTGTAAACAGCATTAGATAATTGGTTTATAGGTATTTATGGAAACGTATATAAACAAAAAGGTCTTCTTCTTCTTCTATCGGGAACTAGGTGACTCAACTGTTCCGGTCACAAAGGAATATATCCACTAAAACCAACATTTCCTGTGTCTTCCTATACTTCATTGTCCAACAGGCTTGTATTATCAAATTTCCTTAGGCAACCTGCCATCTGGCATCCTATTCAGATGAGCAATCCATCTCTCTTTGCTTTCTCTTTGATCTTCGATATCAAAAATATTCAAGGCTTCACGAGTGTCAGATAACGATTATGACTAAGTTATTTGGTTTCGAGGCATGATAATTATAAATTTAACCAAACAAGTCAATGCAATGTTTCTAGTTCTTATTGCTTGTTGAATGTGTTTATCATATGGAAACGTCAATGATCGAAAAACATAAATCGAGAATTACAATTTGAGAAACGAATTTTATAGCGAACGATCTCAGGATAGGGAAATATAAAAGACAGTGTGGAAACGTAAGATGGGAAATTGAAATAAAATGTCTTATAAAAAAATAGAAAATATACAATTGATATATTATGGACACGTGATAATAAATTTTAAAGTACAAGATCTTTGAAATTTAGAGTTACCGGAAAGAAAAGTAGAGATCAACACCGAATCCTATGGGAAGACGGTAAGACAGTGACAAAGAGATTCCTAAAAAAAACAAAAGAATTATTCTCCCTTTAGCTGAAGATATTTATAAATTATAATTAGCGGGTTTTTTGCACAAAATCGGAAGCATGTTAATAACTGAACCGAGAACACAACGCAGCAAGGCATAAATGAGAAGGAGAAACAAGAAATACATGATAAGGTTACTGTAGATAACAAGACAAGGGATCTGCTCAGGCTTCCGCTGGCGCAATACGCAGGAATATTTAAATATCAACATTTAGCTTACAAAGCCCGCGTCACTATATTCTGCTCTTACCAGTGTGAGGTAGGCAACTTGTGTCGCAAGCCTGCAGCTGTGTTTACCTTCGAACGCTGCAAACGTACCTACTACGCCTTTCAGAAGTATGTACGACAACATCTCGTAAAGTTACAACTTCACACAGGTGACTTTGTTGAATAACGAAAAACAGCGGTGTTTCGGAAGCGGCTGTCCAGTTGTGAGTTACGATTTTTTGCATGATATTTGACAGCGATTTAATATGAAGGGTTGATTATTACTTGTTAATATTGATTCGGACGTTTGTAATTTGCCACTTTCATTCACTGTTTTTACATATTTTGTATTGGACAAATTTCGACTTAGAAAATTGTTGTTTACGAGTGGTTTATTTGTTAAATCTGTTATTAAAGTTGTGGTCAATGATTTGTCTGGTGTTAATTTATATATTGTACTGTTTAAGGCGACGATCCTTATTATTAATTAAGTAAGTAGCTTACTACGCTAATTTGACAAAGTTCTTTCCTTGAAGTTACTTTCTAACGCTTTATTTCGTTTTTGTGCCGCCAAAAAGGTACATTAAATGTAGGTAAATAAAATCGTAGCAGCAGTAAGATTACTGTATACTTTATGGATTGATTTAAATATAACCATACCAGTCTTGAATAGTATACATAAACTACCCATTTATAGGATAAGATATGATACTGTACACATATAAAACTTCGCTTATGAATGCGACTTCATTTAACTTATAATCTGTACATTGGTAAATGAAGAATGAATTCATTGATTGGTGAATGAAGAATGAATTCAATGATTGGTGAATGAACATAAATATATATATTTTTTAGATTTATTGAAGCATTTTCAATGCCCTTCTCTGTGCATTGCATTTGTGCAATGCCTGTAAATTTGTTTGTTTGTCCTATGTAACATTTATTGCAATCTTGGCATTAAATTTTGTATATACCATTGGTTGTTGTATTATCTTTGTTGTGTGGGTTATTTAGTTTTTTAGACTATTTTTGTTAGTTTTGTGTGTTATTTTAATGTCTATGTTCTTAAACAGTTTTGTTAGCTTTGTCATTTTATAATTTATGTATGTGAATGTGGGCCATTTTTTATTGTTGTTATTATTTTTGTTTTGTTCAGTTTGTATTTTATATTTGATTTTATTTTCTATTTGTTTACAGTGTTTTTATTATGTCGATTTTCACAAGCAATTTGGTATATTATATTTCTTTCTTTGTCTGTTTCTTTGTGAAAATGGATATAATAAAAACACTATTATACATGTAAGGACATGTAAAAACGTCATTACGTTGCAACCGACCAAGACCCTATCTGTTGCATTTGTCGCGCGTGCGCCTGCGTGTGTGTGATTGTTAGGGCTTAACAGCTTTCAGAAAATGAAAAGATTTAAAATTCAACTCGAGTTTTATTCTTGACCGATGATTAGTTAAAACGTAGCACATATGAATTTAAATGGCGCTGATTTACCGTGCCGTAATGGCGGTGGTTTTTAAATCCGGCGTCGTGGATCTAATACAATCTGTACATTGTGTGTGGGCGGGAGTTCAGATACGTACAGAAAGCGTCAGCCGCGGACTGAAACAGACAAATATAAAGCTTTACTAAAAATTGTTTAACGTAGAAGAAATAAACCTAAGTTCTGGTACAGACAGCGCTGTGCTGAAAGAAGCCTAACAAGAAACTGATAAGGAACCTCAAGAAGTCAAAAAGAATAAATTAATAACTAAGAGAAAATTCAGCAGAGAATGGAAGCAGATAAACACTGCACACAGCTCGCCGCAAGTGAAGAAGTAAACACCTCTAAATTTCAGCAGACGGATGGTTAACCGTGCTATAGAAGTACTTAGAGAAACTACAGCCTGTGTACCGGAACGGAAATGGAACTAAACAGTTGCGTTTCGAAACTGTTCAGCCAGAAGAAAATAAGCATACAAAGATAAAACTTTTAATGAAATTTTAATGAAAGATGATTTTATGAAATTTTGAAAACAGAGTCATAAAATTCTATGGTATTGATCAAAAATAGAAAAATTATTTATTGTTTTCATTCCACCTCAGCTAATAACTCAGTTATAGAAACCAGTTTTAACATTAAATCTGAAATATCCTTTTTCAATATTAGTCTACTTTTTAAATTGAGATTGAGAGTTCCTGTCTTAATTTTTAAATTACTAGTTCCGCTCGTATGTTAAACTACCCAGATTGGTAGACTTTAGAAAAGAATATATTTTATCTGAATATGGACAAAATATCATCAGTCATGTTGAACACTTTGCTTTGAATACATTCAAAACACTTGAAAGTACGGAATATCCTTCCCAACGAAAATCGCACTTTACAGACTGTTAATTACTATTTACTATCAGCAGCTTGTTTACAAATAATCTGCTGTAGCATTGAATGCGTTAAAAGGAGGGAACATTAAAAACGACATTGGTAGATAGAAAGATATATGTAGAGGGATGTGAATATGGGTGTGCACGCGCGCGTGTGCGTCTGCACGTTCATGAGTTCATAAGTACCGACATACGTTTAAGTAAGTTTAGATTGTACAACAAAAGGTTGTACTGTATGTTCACGTCCATGAAAGAGATGAGAAAAGCATTCTTTAAATAATACTACTAATCTGTAGGTTTATTAATGGCTGTTCCCAACTTTCACAGCCTACAAATTGGAAATCACAGTCTGTCTACCGTTATGGGTCCATCGTATGTTAACCTGTTACACTACATAGGAAGGCCATTTCAAATATCAATCCCTGCCTGAAGCAAATAAAAAAAATAATAACAATACCTATCTGTTTATTGTTATTTGCCTATACCTATAAAAACTTTTAAAATTATTATAGTTCCTCGCCGATTTATATTTTGTAGGTTCCAGTCATACCTTTATCTGCGTATGTTCAATTACCGTTGGCGACTCATACAGGGCTAGTTGGAGTGTGTTGTTTATTAGAGACTCCTATATGACGAATCATTAAGTCATGTCATATTTGACACGTATGAGGCACAAACAGAGCGTTTTAGAGCAATTTCAAAGCTTTTACGTATATTGAGTTTCTTTAACATGGGTTTGATTATCACGTTACGTTTCGTAAGTCAGTTAAGGAAAATCGTAAATTTTCATCTCATACGGTAAGAGGTTCCCAGCTGCCAAAGATTCTCTTATCTCTTATAACTACTGTTGATTCTTGCTTTACAATTCGTATCACAATTCCTCATTAATGACACCGTTACATGGAACGTTGTGTACAAAAAATGAATGATACTCCCCTTCTCGATACCAAGTTAAAGATTTTCATTAAACCAAATCAACGCAGTTAAACTAAGTACAAAGTTCAGTTGAGATCACTACTCAATTGAGTGGATCTACCTCAATGGCATGTAACCTGCTATACCGAAATATTCAAACGCTTTAATAAAATGAATGCACTTTTGATTATTGTTGATCGTAACAGTCGATTAACTCGACAAAGTATTTTCAATATTCAATTAACTTAAATATTTCAGTAACGTTAATTTTTAATTATAAATTGGACAGTATTACTAAATTAATTTACTGGTGAATCCCATGCGATAGCTTTGAAATAGCTTTTTAAAACACAATTACTCTTGAATAACAGGTTCAATTATTTTTCAATTTAACAATGTTTGATAATATAAATTTGAAGGTTTGCTTTGTTCTTGTTTTTTATCTACTATCGAGTGCTGTATACGTCCATTTGTGTGTGTATGGAGAGAGATGGTTTGGTGATTGAAAGGGTGTATATGTGCGGGTTCATAGAATATTAAAATCATTAATTAAAAGCTTTGTTTTATATTCTTTTTTCTACACATTCCAACAACAATAGTGAACGCTTAGTTTTAGTGAGTGATGACTGTGACCTTTGTTGACTTACTAAATTATTTGTAATCTTGAAAATTCTTCATGACCTCCAAATTCAGTGCAAGAGGACACAGTAAACACCACGTCACTCCCCAATTTTGAAGTGTTTATAAAACGTGGCGAAATGTAGTAACATACGTCTCGGAAGACTGACAGGCTCTTTTGGCGAGATACAACTAATGTTACTTGGCGAACGGAGATCGAGTATTTCTTGGGATCTAGAGCCGAGATGTTCCACGTGCGTCTTTGAAGTTGTTTGTATAAAAATTCGTGGAGTAATGTAACTATCGCGATGAGCAGATCTGTGGCCAACGCCTAGGTAGAGGTGTTTACACTAGAACAAAGAGAGCATCAACAACAAGATGCTGTGGTCAGGCGAGAACCGGCTTACGGCGGACAAACTGTTGCACTAACCAATTACTTTTTCTATTTCTTTTATAAAATTGCCAAACTGCTACAGTGTTTGTTTAGACAAAGCTTTTCGTCATCTCTGACATCATCAGGTCTTGAACAACTGTTAACAATTTTATAAAAAAATAGTAAGGATGGCTGCTAATTTATATAATACGAAGAATTACTTTTTCGTTATTACCAAGTTATCAAGTTTAAATTTATTATAACAATAATGTATTAGGATTGTTAAAGTGAAAAAAAGTTCTCCCTATTTCATATCGTAACCTCGTAAAATATGAGATTACATGGAACAATATGTGTTATTTTAATTATACAGCGCTGGGTTTATACTTACAAGTGCTAATTACTTAAAAACCCAATTCGATATATTACTGGTTGTCAAATTTGGGAGTTGGTTTGTTCTGAAGATTAATTAAATTTAAAGATTTCTATTCTGAAACGTTCTTTCATCATCCTTTGTTCTTTTCCTTTCTAAATCATTGCTTCCACGCGCATACACCCAGTCACACACGTATTAAACACACTCATAAATTACATACGTCATAATTGTATTATCAGTTTATAGGACAATAATTAACCCCTTTTAAAAACAAAAATATATTTGTGTAAGCATATACTTAAAAAGATTATGTCTTCAATATATTTGAAGATGACAATATTTCCATAACATGATATAATATATAAAAATACATTCATGCTTGAAGAAGAAATTAATTTTTCCTTAATAGTATATATATAAGTATATTTCCTTAGTTTTAAATTTGTAAGTATTGTAAAGTATCCGAACTATCTTTAAAACCGCAAAATGACGGACACGAAGAAATACGTTAAAACGTTATTAGAAATTTTACGGAAAAATAAATTTAAAATTTACTTTGGAAATTAATTTTAGTTTTCTTTATTTTCATAAAAGAAGAGGCTACTGTGGGTAGCAACTAATATTTAATTGGGACATTCACTCTGTTTAAGAGCTTAGAAAAATCATTTTCATTTATGAAATGAGTTTGCATATTTTAGACAGTAACACTCTATTAACAAAGATTCGATTAAAATATCAAATGGAAAACTGTAGTAAACTTCATGTGATAAATACGTTGTAATAATATACTTATATAACTTTTTGTATTTGGTTTTACTAAATAATATTATTTAGTGGATAAAAATATTATTATTGAATTTTTGTATTTTGACATGAAAATAGCTTTACACCAAACTTATTTAATCCGTTAAATAAGATGAAATATTTACAGAAATAAAGAACATTTACAAAATAAATTATACAACTATTTACAGTAATATTTATAGATATAGTTATGAAAGGCTTTATAAAATCTTAACAGAAAAATACAAAGTACTTTGACAAGTGTTTTAACTGAATAACAAAATCAAAGTGTAAATAAGATTTTCTATTGCCATCAGGTCAGATCATATTATTATCAGATTTATGATCCGATATCAGAAGAAACGTGCATATTGGCAAAAACAAAGGAGAAGAAATCATAAAGAGTCAACTAGTATGTGTGAGAAGAATGGAAGAACACAAGAATTTGTAAGAATTAAATCACATTGAAGTTGTCACCAAAATCGAAACATATGCTCATCGAAACATATAACTGTTGATTATACGCGTTGGGTGTACTTATAATTTGTAACATGTATGGCACTTCGATGAAATGTTTGGAAATTACAGACTTCTATTTCCCTTTTTTTTGTTTCTGTCTCTTCTACTTTCAAATTACTTGTTAGTTAATGCAATGAGTTCATAAATCAAACACGTGAATTAGTTAAATCAGTTTACTT
This sequence comes from Magicicada septendecula, assembly GCA_034769895.1. Classification (NCBI taxonomy): domain Eukaryota; kingdom Metazoa; phylum Arthropoda; class Insecta; order Hemiptera; family Cicadidae; genus Magicicada; species Magicicada septendecula. The sequence continues at coordinate 363,095,192 of CM068370.1, read as the reverse complement.
GAACGCAATTGTGTTCAGTTATTTCTGTACATTTATTTATGCAATCTATGAAAACACAGCAATAAGCATAATTTGTGACAGAATACATGTAGAGAATTAGTTCAGTGACTAGTATTTGTATAAGTATTTAAAAGTGATATACTATGTAGCCTACAGTGTATTTAGAGTGTTTTAGTCTAAGAAAGTCTATCGGAAATGTTAATTTTAATCGTCTTGTCTGCAGGCTGTTATCTAGAAGATTTATGGCTAGAGGATTTGCGTGCTCTTAAAGATGTTTCACATATCTTTCGTTGAACATCGCGGTGGTTTCACTGGCTGTAGGCAGGTCTAGATCGCTATAGATGCCTTTGTTGCTGAAAAACCATGGTGCATTGGTTATGTCCACGCAGTACCTTGGTCTGAAACATTTCCGTTGTAGCGATGTTGGATTTGGAAGCAGTTCACCAAACCTATAAGCCGTATGTCCACACAGACTTGAAACAGCAATGTAAACAAAGAGCTCATTTTGGATTGACAATAAAAGACTTTCTCACTAGAAGCCCATAATGTTTACGAAACTTGGTGTCCGAATGACTTGATCCAAATGTGGTTGCAACATGTAAGCTTTTTGTCTGGTGAACAGAGTCGGCTACCGGAGTGGCTTTGTGATTTAATCTCACAGTTGGTGTTCTCCCGTGGTATTTAGTGAAGGTGATGTGTGCTGACATATTTTCATTTAACTGTATTCTCCAATTATTTGCCCATTTTTTAATCTCATGTAGCGAAGTCTGTAGTGAAAGAAATGCTTGCTACCACTGGGTCTTTGGTTATAGCAAAGATCACAGTATTATCAGTGTACGTTGTAGAGATAAAAAAGGAGATAAAAAATTGGACCCAGAACACTTCCTTGGAGAACTCCTGATTTTATTAGGAAAAATCTAGTGATTACATTTGCATGCGCACTCGGAAATCCCTTTCCTTAAAAATGACTGTAAGATGGTGAACATGTATTCACCAAAAAAGTTTTTTTTTTAAGTTTATAGAGTACTCCTTGATAAAAAACTTTATAGATATCTTGATGCTTGGCTGCAACCTTTGAAAAATAACTTTTCTCTTCAAACGTTTTTATTATCGCGTCAATTATTCGATGTACTTGTTCAATCATTGAATGCTGTCTTTTAAACGCAAACTGATGATCAGTTATGATCCTTGCCCATACCCAATCAGTCTCGAATTTTATGAGGATCGGTAGGCCAGTAGGTTGGCTTGCACGTTGATAAGTGATCAAGTGCAAGTTACTTGATACTTTATTTATTTATACATTACTTGATACACAATTCTACCTCTTCCACGTGGCTTTAGTCTTGATCCCCAGCTCGTACGTTTTGCATTAATATCTACCAATTGCATTTTCTATACTTAGGCTACTACTTGAAGGTTGGGCTGCTCGATTTGCTCAGTATGTGATGTCTTATGCCATTACGTTCTAAAATAACAGCTCCTGTTATTCTTATTTCTGCATCCGGATGAACAGCATTATAATATGAGTAATGCGGAATTTTGAAACCGAACGTAGAAGTCAGGTGTGACTCAGAGATCAGTTTAATGTCAATTTGTTCAATATCAGGAATGGCTCTACTTCATGTTTATGGTTTGAGATGTCAAAAAGCTACTTTGATATTTGTTCTTTAGTTTTACTGATTTGTCTCACTTCTCAAAGTAATCTGATTTCTTGTATTATTCATTCTTGTTGCCTTTCTAAAGTCTGCTGTAGGTTCATGTTCTGTTGTTGTAGATAAGTGTTTTGTTATTACAGATACGTTATACAACTGTTATCATTTAAAGGATCATAAGATTGTGTGTTATCGTTTCTATGCGGAAGTTGTTGTAACGTTATTTGCACGTATATCAAAGTCATACGCATTAGATTTATCAAAGTCAACAATGCTCGGTGGGGAGCGTGGGCCTAATAGGAAACCGACAGTATGGAGGTAGTCGATTCTGAGCAAATGCAAACTTATTGGTGGGGTTACAAGGTATATAGGGTAAGCTAGGATAGATGGCAAAATTAAAAAAAATAATTATAAAAAATTTACTTCGGTAGACAAGATCAAAATAAATATACACATGAATAACTTGATGTATTTTTATTCTTAAAAAAACTAGTAATAAAACGCTATTTCATATAATAAAAGATTATATAGAAAATTCTGAAATTAGTGTTTTTGCGCCAACTCTCCTAACCGCATACTTGAGATGGCACAGAGGGGTAGGAGAGCTGGGACAACTGAAATAATCCTCTAGTAACTGGAAATAATGTTATAAAACATTTTGTTTGTAATGTTTTATATGGAGAAAGGAATATTTGAATACAGGTTCTCAGAAAATCGTATAGTTACAAAAATGTAGCAACACAATAAAGTCACATAATTACAGTTAAACAGTGGGAATGCAAATGAAATAATGTAAAGAATAAACTATAAAGAAAACATTAGATTTTGATTACTTTTTTATTTTATACTACCTTAACAAGAAAATAACGGTAACGTATTTCAAAATTAATGTTTTTAACAAAAAGCAGGGAAACTCCTTTAGCTAAACAAACAAGACGACAGTCTTCAAATTATAGTTTCCTCGTTTTGATTTGTGTTCCAGGTGGCGCTCCCTTTAAATATTGTAACTTCTGGTACACTCCTTTAGATATACAATAAGGAGGCAAAAATTGACCCTCTGCTCTGCAGCATGCGAGTGCAGTAATTGTTTCCCCTTTCTCCGATTAAGTCACAAGATGAACATTTCTGCTTCCTTTAGCTGCAGTAACATAGCCAGCTTTATAACTAGCCCTATTAACTAGCTCTACTAATTCCTTTAGCTTTCGTCACACTAAACTCTCAATTTCTGCGCATAAATGAATCCAGCCAAACCTTACTTGCTATCTGCCTGTCTTTATTAAATATATTCTTTACTTTTAATGATTCTGCTAAACTGTATGCTATTGTGCGGACACCTTTCCTTGCAGGAGCAAAGCCAACACTCTGAAGTTGGTTTATGTGTTGTACGAGTTTCTTTTCTGGGTCACGTCTAAGTTGTGATTAAAGGCCAAGCTCTCGTTTAGTGAAATCATTGGTTTTTATCCTGTTTCTAAGGGTTGTTAGTGACACGTTAAAGTGTTTGTTCGATTGTCGTAAAGAAAGCTACTTATTCAAAACAGTTTCACCGGTTTCCGCACACACAACCACTCCCGCGCCGCGCCGCCGCCGCGCGGGTCGCCGCGGTTTCCGCGGTGGTCCTCTTCAGACCAACCACGGCTGGTTCTTCTTATGTAGACATCTTCTTATGTTTGGCATCTTCGTTTACTCTAGAAATAAAAATAAACAAACGTCTTCTTGCATAAAGATTGTGTGGCATCTCCCCTACTATGATTTCTTACGAATGGTCGCGCCACCTCTCCTTCCCCCATATGTGAACCATCTCTCCTAAATGGAGAGATCCCCCCTACGCTCATGTAAACATGGCTGCAGTTTTGAAACCAAACATTCTACACTGTCGTATAACCTATTTCATTCAGGAATCCTAAAATTTCCGTTAGATGTTTTAAAATACGATTCCTGACAAATCTGTACATATGAGTGAAAAAATGAGCCACTTACCAAATTGAGCTGAAGCATAAAAATGAGAATAACACGATAAAAATCCACTAAAACAAAGAACGAAAATAACAGCACTCATGAAAAGCTTATCTAACTACTACTAACTCAGCGCAAGAGCTCTGTTACTCCCCACCATCATTCTCAGTAGTGTGCCAACTCTCCTACCCGTGCCATCTCTCCTAGCTTTACCCTAGAGGCCTACGTGGTTGTAGGGTTAGAAATTTGTCGTTTATGACCTGAAGATGATGAAAATACCGAAGCGAAGCGACTGCCAGTAAGTAGTAAGCGACCTGTAGAGCAGTTTTCAAATAAATGATGACAAAGTTGGTGTTAAAATAACTGCTAATAAAACTAACTTGACTGGGCATTGGATTTAGTATTTGTGGTATTTTTACTGTGTTTTCTGTTATTAAATCTTGTGTTACCGTTTCTGACCTCGTAGAACTGTTCCATTCTGAGTTAGGTGTCTTTAACTCACCATGTACTGATACACCTGACAGCTTTACAATTTGTTGGATGTGCCCCATCACGAACAACACATTTTGCTGGCTTGTCCTCTTCTTTCTTTTTTGCGCATAATCGATAGTTGTGCGCACCTCCAGATTTAACGAAACGAATTTGTTGTGTGCATGACTTCGTGTATGCCCATAGTTTTGGCTTAGTTGACATTGACCTATACTTTGTTTTTGTATGCAGTTTCAAATCTGACTACTATGTGTAGAAGGTTTTTTTTTATATTGTATATTTTCCAATTGTTTCTTTTTCTTTATAAGTCTATGAAGAAGAGGTTTCTAGGTTATTTAGTTAATATGTTTAGGACATTCATTATCTGGACTATTTTACGCCCCTTCTCATCTAGTGTTGTTGTTTGTCATTATGGTTTTGTACTGTAGTGTAGATTTCTTAGTGCTACGTGATAACATTTTTTTTCAGGTAGTTAATATGTATGTCTTACAATGTTACGCTTATCTAACGATTCACTAACTTTTTTGTTGTATTCTACACTGTTGATTTCAATTTTTATTTTGTTTTCTGGCAAAAACTTATATGTTAATTCTTTTGTGGCATTTCAAATTAGCTTTAGCAGATTCGGAACTTCGATGACAACGTCGTATAGTATGAATGGAGGTGTGTATGTAGTCTGTGAGGTACGATTTCTGGTTTGTAGAAGCGTTAGAGCTTGCTACTTATACGTCAGCTAGAACTTTGTATCGATTTTTTTTTGTCTAGTTTCGGCATGAAACTTAGTTGTTGATTTTTGTTTAAGTGAGCTTCCCAAATTTATTTTACGTTTTATGAATCCGTTGTAGTATTAACTGAAAACATTAGCTCATACGCATTTACTTGTGGGTCACTATCTTCCACGATGATTTTTCTAACTGTAGGTCTTCCCTATATCCTGACTTATCATTGTGGTTATTGAATTGCGACTGTGTGTTCGGAGGTATTGACACGGGTAATCCATATACTGTTGCTGCTAACTGAGGACGTAAATTTTATTGTAAGGGTTGAGGTTCATTTAGTAGGTGCTGGCTGTGGCATCACACGTTGTTGGTTTGGAGAAAATAAAGTTTGTGATGATGTGAATCATGTTAACTGATCCTGTAACTTTGGTACAGCCTGTGCTTGACCTTGTATTTGTGCTGGTTGCTGCCACCTCTGCAGAGACGCATGCAAAACTGGATTATGTTTTATAATATTTGACTGTGACTATGCTTGAAATTGCGTAACTGTATGGGTTATTGCATTAAACTCATACATGAAACATGTGAGAGTCTAATATACGTATCTGGCTTAAACTTTCAAGACACAACAACCACTAGCACATAAGTACATGCACACTTAATCACACACACGCACACACACACACACACACACACACACACACACACACACACACACACACACACACACACACACACAGCCTACGCACGCGCTTATACACACTATACTATATTACTTAACAATCAATAACGCGTATAGTTTACAGTACATTTAATGTGAGCATTTCTTTACCGGCACAGATAAGGTAATTCAAAAACATAATTAACACATTGTCCACGATCTCCACTGATCAACGTCCCAAGGGCAACTGGGTTCAGTTATTGCCTTAAATTAATGCGTTTCACTGTAAAGGCTTTAGGCTTTTCCGAATCCTGGCCGTTTTAATGGACGTGTTTGATTCTGCCCTGTGTTTATTACTACGTAGCCCCTGTTGCTCCTTTAATAGTAAAGGCATTTAGAAATTTAGAATTTCGTTCTGTCCAACAGTATTGATGCCCTACATCATTCCCTATTAAGAAATTTTTACGCTCTCTAAAGACCTATGCTTCTTTACAGTTTGATTACATTAAGTAATATAAACAATTTCATGACTTTTTGATAAATTCATGAGTTTAGCTGTTGCTTCCTTTTAATACTGCGCTCTAAATGTCTCTGTCTGATTTTTCTCTGACTTACCAAAAACTAAGACTGACTTATCTGAAACAGGAAAACAAGGACTCTGGCAATATTACAAAAATTGACACATCTCGTTTTTCAAATGCAAGAAGGTAAAACTTTTCAAGTTAATTAGGTGATTAAGCATATTACTGTAAAGTCGTTAGAAAGCGATGACTGTCTTCGTCATCTTGTAAAAGTGTGGAATTAAGGTATTAAATATGGCTCTGATAATCTGGCATGAGATGACACTGGTGATGTTTGTTAACAACGTTAAGTACATGTTAAACGGTGTACGTTAATGTGGACGTGTTTATGCATGGCGACTAATTAGGGGCAATGTACTTCACCGCTCGAGGAAAATTAATTATCACCAAGTTAACTAATTAACTAATTACTTGAGGTTAAAATGTTGTGGATTCCTTCCGTGTTCATTCAACAGAGTCATTATGTATATGTAAGTTACGAAGGTTGAAAAGTTACCGATTGTTCTATTGATAAACGATAAGCTTTTCCAGGTTCAGAAGTATGCACCTATTACCATAAATCGCCGGGGTGAATCCCTGCTATGAAGAAAGGCGAACCAGTAAGAATTAGCCATTCTTCTGATTGGCTGATGGTGTCAGACAACACCTTCGTGCGGAATCCAAATGTTTATAAATATGTGTGTCCTACTCACAGCCACTAGCAACCACAGTTCAGTGGTCACTGACTGCGAAACCTTGGTCAGCGTGTTGCAGCCTTCTGTACTGAAGATGGCTGTCGAAGGCGCGGCCGAAACGTTTGCACCAAACAACATTGGACCGCGGCCTTACAGCCCGGCAAGCCGAAGTCCTAATAACACTGAAGCCGGCCGTGAAAGCCTCAGACAGAATTTACAACATGAAGTGTGTGTGCAGACGACAAAAACTACTACATTTATGGGCAAATACCGCTTGCAAACTAAGGTTATATTGGATAATGAGAGTACAGAGAAAAGGTGTTACATTTCCGCTATCTTGGCTATAGCAACACTTATGATGTGTGTTATAATGTTGATCATATGCTTGCTAAGTATCAGTTAATATGCGACAAAAGTCGTCAGTATTATCGAGAAAACAAGGAAATAGACTCAAGTAGGCCTAAAATCACAGGTCTGCAATGGAAAAATCGTCGGAAATGCAATAGATGACTTTTATAGATTTTTGGGTGCTACTTACTAAAAAATAATGAAAAAATTCTATGGCGTACAGTTTTCTCACAAATAATATAGTTTGGTGTATATCTCACATCTAAGTTTGATGTATTTGATAATCTAGGAAGTCCAATAAAACTATTGATATGAAGCTCCGAAGCAATGGTTGACTCTTTAGTGACCCTGTTCCTGCAATGAATTCCCCCAATAAAACGACTTCAATCTTTTTCTTAATTGTCTCTAGTTTCTCCGTAAGCACTTCATAAAATGCATGTTTTATTGCTTCAGTAACATCTTCATCTGTGGGTATACACACCTACTACACTCATCTCACATCCTTGTTAACATATACAAACCTCTCACTTATATATTTCCATCCCGTTCTAGTATAGCTCCTATGTCGCTTAATAATTACATCATAAACGCCTCCTTGAATTATTTATCTCCTTACTAACATCACAATATATGTGAATGTAATTTTTTGTTGTCATTCACCTGCTCATTTTTCTTTTGTTTTATTAAGAGCAGCAATCTTTAAAAAAACCTTTCTACCTCTATAGATATAAATTTGTGATGTTATTCAATTTGTTTCTTCTGCAAATAATATAACTCGTATATTCTTTTTAACACCTGACGCATGTTTCACTGAAAAATATCAGTATCATCAGAGATTTCTAAGTAAATTAATAACAATCGAAATAATTCTATTAATATAAAATTAACGAATAATCAAATTTGTATCGATTTTAATGTAAAATAACTGATAATCGATTTAGATATATAAGAATTCCCAGTAGGTTTTATAATCTAATTTTTATTTTTGTTTTCCACAACCAAATCCGTTTACCAGTTTTCCAATGCGAATTCCAAGGCATTAGTACAGTTTGACAGGAAATAGGATGGTGCCCTACTGTCCCAACGTCCCTAACGTAGAGGACTAGAAATTATTATCCAGTTTAACTGCCTTAGGTAGACTGCTGTTACTATAGCTTTAGTGATACAGGTAAAGCTACATTTCCATTGGGTTGAGAAATAGAAAATAATCCCGAATTATGGAGGAAGAAAAATGTCAGATGCTAGAATAATGGGCAATTTATGGAAACATAAAAGATAAGGTCTTTGCATAAAATTCTGGAAACGCAGGTAAGACAGTGTTGTGCCCAGCAAACTCCACGTTATGATTTTATATATATATATCAAATATATAATTAAATATATATATATATATATAATTGTAAATGAGGATTCTACTCATACTCAAACTACTCAATGTATTATTTTATTTTATCTTAAGAATTATTTTAAGGAACAAACTGAGCGATTGTGAGGAAGTGTGCTGCCCATTTTTATCGTGGCACGTGTAGGAGTTATCAACCAGGGAACTAAGAATAGTTTACTTGTCAGTGTTCGCGAACCAGTTCCGCTTTGGTTCACAAAAATCAATGTCATATTGTCCTCTCGTGTGACCTGATATGTTTCAAGACACGTGCAGAGTCCAGTTCTGATTGGCTGCATTTTGGGCGTTAACTCATAGAGACTTTTTGCGTCACGCAGGGTATAAAACTGACGAGAGCACTGGGAAGTACACACTCTCTTTTTTCACTTGTTCACTTTTTGGCGTCCTTGCGCACTATCCGTACATCCTCTGTCTACGATGGAGCCACATCCAAAGCGTAATTACAACTTTGTTTTGTTTTACTTTGTTCAAACTTAAAGCATTAATCGATTTTGGATAATGAATTATTTATACTGAGAAGTGCTCAGTAGTGTTCTAAATTTGTTAAAAATTATGTATAATTGACATCTTAATAACTTATGCCTAATTTAAAGTAGTAACATACCAAATTCAGAAATATAGTTCGTAAAGCTTTTATAATGCTTTAATAAAGAATAGTCAGTATATAAATAATTTTTTTTTAATATAATATTATGTCTTAATGAAAACACTCAAAAGAATTTTAATTATTGTTATTTTGTTCATTTGTATTGTCATTAATGTCATTTGTTCATCAAGATAAAACTTGTTAACAAACATAGTTACTCTAATGAATTAAATAAATATTATTAATCTAAGTAAATGCCTTATTTAATAATGAGCCACTCCCCCAGCTATCCTGTCCGCATGACTGAGGCTTTCACTTTGTGAGGCCCCAGCCCCGGGCGTTACAACAAATTTGGTGTCAGAATTTCGGATATTAAATTTGGGAATGTTAGTTTACTTACATTAATTAAACATTTCTCTCATTAAAGTGGCTCTTTATTGATGGGCAATAGTACATGTAGTAAGAAGTTAAAGAAGAAATTAAGTGATGATTTGTTAATGGTTTTATATTGAACGTGTCTATATTTTGGGGCGTGTTCGAAATTTTTATGCAGATTGGTACGCGTGTTGGGGTTATAACAGCTTATTATACCCACAGTAGTCCTTCTGTCACTTTACCTGTTTATAACACACCAGTCCAATCCAAGATCCTAATCCTATTTGGAGGGGTGCGAGACTCTCTTTCGAAGTTAATTACAAAGAATCATAGAAACTAATTACTTAAATAAAACTATTAAGAGTTTCATTGCAAATGCCTAAAATGTCTGAGGTAGCTGAATTAAAACGTATCGTAGCCGAGTTACAAGAGCGTATGCAGACAACAGGTACTGCACCTGTCGCTGCTACTGTCACTAAGGATCTGACTATAGCAAACTTAATTGAAAATTGGAGGGGCGATGGTACGGGTATTCCTGTTCATGCTTTCTTTAAAAAGATTGACGATGCCGCTACAATAGGCAATTGGAACGATTCTGATAAGGTTCGAATCGTTTCGTTAAAATTAAGTTGACCTGCAGCATTGTATTATAACAGTTGTCCGCAGTTACAGAAAGCAGATATAAAGTATGACGTTTTAACACAATGTTTTATTGAACGATTTAAAGTTAAGCAGTTATACAGCACTTCAGTCAGCGACACAGCGTAGGGATGAAACCCCAGAATCTTTTGCTGATCGTTGCCGAATTTTATGTTCAAAGACTATTAGACAGGTTGCTGATCCTATGGAGCAGAAAGTCATCGAGGAAGAGGCAGAGCGTCGACTTTTAGCTGCATACATAAATGGCCTACAAAGTGTTGTGTGACAGCAAGTACGATACCGATTATCTAACACTATGGAGGAGGCAATTCAGATCGTTAATACTGTGGCTTCAGCTGATCGACAACAGCAGCATACTTCATGGGGACATGGTAAGAGAAATAACGCCGGTGGACATGTCTTCGTGACTAGTGTCACCTGTTATCACTGTAACAAGATAGGTCACTTAGCTAAGAATTGTTTTAAAAAGTTATCAAGAGAAGCTAGTGGTAAAACTCAGCCACATAATGCTCGCAGTACCAGTTATAATCAGAACCGTAATAATAAAAATAATAACAATGCACAAAAAAAGGGTTTGAAAGACATAGAATGTTATAATTGTCATGCTAAGGGGCATTACGTTCGTAACTGCACTAGTAAGCAAAATACACACCCAAACGCCAGCAGTTCGACTTGTTAGGGCACGGCAAGGTCGAACGGACGAGTTATTTGATACCTACAGTCTCTTCTAACGGTTTAAATGATTTAGTAATTGTGGGTGAAATTGAAAAGAAATTATGTAAATTTATAATAGACACTGGATCTAGTATTTCTTTAATTAAGGATGGTATCAGTAGATGTGCCACACATAAAACTGTTATAAATGCTAAAGGGTTTATCGGGAGTCACTTATTTGCAAAAGGGACACAAAATTTGAGGTTACGTCTGGGAAGCGTTGAAGTTGTACACACTTTTCTTGTAGTACCAAGGGATGATAATTTTTTCATGTTTACGACGGTATGCTAGGCCTCGATTTACTAAAGTCACTGGGTGCAATAATAGACTTGCCATCACGACGCCTGAGTTTGAATAATAACTCGGTAGTCATATCACTCGACTCCGGTGTAGAGGATTGCAGGGTAGTCTCCACTGGTATCACTAACGGTTGTCGGCCTGATCAACCTATAACTCGTTGTAATTTTGTCGGGAATGATGCAAAATTTTGGCGTGTCATGAATGCTTCCGAGCAAGAGTTACCACCCTTAAGTGAGGTATTAGTAAATTGCCGAATAGTCGGTCTACGTGATATTTCGGTGCCACGAGAATTAGATGTGCAGGGTATAAGAGTTGCCCGTGTACTGAGTACTGTAGACACCGATAACAATGTAGTTGTTAAAGTTGTTAATTGTAGTGGAGAACCACTTGTAATTCAAAAGGGAGTTATATTAGATCTGGCAGAGAAATACCAGCCTGAAGTTTATGGAAGTGTAAGAGTTGTTGATATTGTAGAACATGAGAAACATAATAGTGATGATAATTTTGGTAGTAACGAGAATATTGATGAATTAATATTAGGGAAATTAAAGCACTTGTCTGAGAGTGACAGTGAAGTTTTGAAACCCGTGTTATTAAAGTATAGAGATTTATTCCGTGAGGATCCGGAGCATAGAGGGTGTCTTGTAGATATAAAGCACAAAATACATACTGGTAATAGTTTACCGATTAAAAAGAAACCTTACAGACTTCCTGAGTCTATGCAGAGTATGATACAGAGCCATATAACCGAGATGTTAGAGAAAGATGTAATAAAACCTTCAAACTCACCGTGGAGTAATCCAGTTGTGATAGTTCCGAAAAAGAGTCCAGACGGTATACCTAAGTACAGGTTTTGTGTTGATTATAGAGCGTTAAATAGTATAACAAAAGGGGATGCTTATCCGTTACCAAATATTGTTGAGGCGTTAAATTGTTTGGGAAATTCTAAATATTTTACTACGCTAGATTTGCCTAGTGGCAAATTGTGATGCATTAAGTAGACATACCTATCTCCTGTCGTGGTATAGGTTGAGATAAGAAACCACGGAGTCGGCAGCATGCAATAAAAACAGCTGTTACATTTGAACATAGTGATAACGAATCAAGTACAGGGTCAAGGTTTGATGACATTGAAGCTTGTGATACGAATGTTTTAACCGAGGAACAAGTGGGGAGACCGATGCGTATAGTAACGACTGAAGAAGAAGATGAACCTATTTTAGATATTACGCCTATTGAATTTGAAGATAGTTTAGCACTATCTCCACCTACACCTAACGATCCTGAATGGCATCCTAATCGACCAATATCCTTGTCTGAATCTCCATCTTCATCTTACAACCTTCGACCTAGATTACCACGTATGTAATTACTATTGTTTTTCATACAATAGCGATTATTCTTTAGCGAGCCAAGGACTCCATTAACTCGAAGTCTGTCGCTTGCGTACTGTAGCAAATACGTTAAAAATAGAAATAATTAGTCTAAAATCTATGTTACCTGCAACACGTAAGAAGCGTGGAGAAATAAATGCTATTGGTTCAGCTATGAAAATATTATTTGCTACTATGGATAATGATGATCTTGAGACATTTAGTTCGAAGATCAGTGAATTGGAAAAAAATACAGAGTGATATTTTGCATAACAATAAAGAAATCAACTGAATATATTTCTAATTGATTGTAGAAATTCCTTTGAAGACAGAAAACAGATTACTAGACTTGTATTCTGTAAAATCCTTGCCGTATAGAGAACCTTCTATCAATAAGTTTATATATGTAAAGAGCAATACTGAGTACTTAGCATTAACTAAAACGCGACAAGAGTATGTTGAACTTACACACAAAGATGTAATTGCGTGCAGAGGTTCCAAGTACAGTGTGTGTCCAGCCAATATACCTTTGTTGTATTCGTACCATGACGACAGTTGTATCTATGCATTATTTGTTGGAGAGACCAGCAGTGCTCGTGTTCAATGTGAGAAGAAGGTTTATACAGAATTTCAGCCGTCCAATTCTACATCAGATGCCGAACAAGGATGCGTGGATATATAGTGCGCCAGAACCGATACGAATTACCTGGAGATGCGATCAAGACACTAAGACCGAGATTCTTAAGGAGTTCTTCTTAATCCACATCATTGTCATATATATTCCAAATATTTTACCTTATTACCACATAACTATGGACGAAGTATATATAACCTTACTAAGCCTATCATGATTGAACCACCAATATTCTCTTTGATTAGTCCATTCGAAGCTAAACTTTTAAGAAATAATGTAACTACATGAAGATTTCAGATGTTACAGAATTGAATATCGACGAAGTACTGCATGGGATACCCAACGATTTTGATGACGTTTCACTGAACCGACTTATTAACGATATCCAAGAGATACAGCTAGAAAAGCAACAATCACAAAACGAACAATCTATTTGCTATGCCGGTGGCTTTACCGTCATAATTATTGGAGCAGCATTGCTACTATATCTCGTCTACCGAACCAAGTCAGTCTCCAAATGTCTAACTTCTACTCTCATACCAGCAACGACATCGAGTGCTGAGGCAACACATGAATGTTACAGCAGTCTACGTAAAACCAGGTGTTAGAGTTGCACATTCTCAATTATAAATTAAAGAGTTTGTTGTGTTTGCTTGTTTAATGAAGCAATGTATTGAACCTACATAAAGAATTGAGAAGTACGTAAAGAAAATGTAAACAAGAAAAAAATAATAATTATTATTATAATAGTTGTAAACTTACCTAAGGAAAACAAAATTTTGATTCTCGTTATATTCAGCACTTTTTGTTTTGAATGTAACAGACAAAACTATGTTTAAATAGAAAATGAGACAATTATGTAGTATTATATTAGAAAGTTTGGAGAATAATTTTGTTTGTAAATATCGCGTGATATATATGTATATGTGTACATCGACACAATGTGGTATCTACACACAGCTGACCGTGTACAGCTGCTTAGCGATAACAATGAATGACTGACCGTAGACGGCGCAGTCTTACCTCTTTTGTATTGTTGGTTTGTTTACATGTAGCTAAACAGATCAGATGTAGATGTGGTTTGCTAAGATGTAGATTTCATGATGTAAACAGAGTAGGTAATACTACTATACTACTATACTACTTACTATATATATTGTAGTACATTCCACGAACGTTGAGCTTGAGCAAAACTGTAAGTTATTTATACTTTGGATAAATTTTGAAAAGCAAAGTACGTCCCGTACTTTCCTTTCGTAAAGTTGGGAGGGGTGTTGTGCCCAGCACACTCCACGTTATGATTATATATATATATATATATATATAATTGTAAATGAGGATTCTACTCATACTCAAACTACTCAATGTATTATTTTATTTTATCTTAAGAATTATTTTAAGGAACAAACTGAGTGATTGTGAGGAAGTATGCTGCCCATTTTTATCGTGGCACATGTAGGAGTTATCGACCAGGGAAGCTAAGAATAGTTTACTTGTCAGTGTTCGCGAACGAGTTCCGCTTTGGTTCACAAAAATCAATGTCAAATTGTCCTTTCGTGTGACCTGATAAGTTTCGAGACACGTGCAGAGTCCAGTTCTGATTGGCAGCATTTTGGGCGTTAACTTGTGCTGAGTTACGAACACTCAGCGAGTTTTCAGTTGAAGAGGGGGCTGATATCTGGCGGTAACACGGAGCGAAAAGACGGAATAGACTGCTTGAAGTTATAGGCAGTACAGAATTTAAGGCAGTAATTAGTGCTGCGCCCTACCCGTGGATAGGAAAAACTACTAGTTTAGACAACGGCGGTCGGGGGTCGGCACCTGCCGACTATCGGCAGTATGACTATCCAGGTGCTGCGTCCTGGCGAGATTTTCCTTACACAAACGGAGACGATGCTGGAATATCTGTTGAAGCTTGTCTGACAAAATAACTTGGGGTAAGTGGTCGACGCCATATTCTCTCTGGTAGAGAGATGATTCAACACTTCTAAGTCTTCCTGCTATGAGTAGCTAATTTCTCTTCACGACTGCGGTAAGTCTCTCAAATTACTTTCATATCAATTAACAACAATATTTCGTTGGAGAAAACTGTTTTTTTTTTAGTAAGCCTGGGTAAGCATGCCCACTTGTTGCATCGTGTATTTGTGCAATACGCAATTCGTTCGTAAAGTTTTTATAATCTAATAAAACTAGATTATTTGAGTGTCAGAATCTCGGCACTATAAAGTAGAGTACATTGACAACAAAATAATTAAGTTTAAAAGTGATTTAACACCGATGTAACGAGATTCGTGTACATCAAAGTAATGTTGCACAATGCGTCGTTAGTTAAGTGCTATAAGGTTTTGCTACAATTAACAGTAAAACCTTATACATATATATGGGAACTTACTCAGGCACGTTTTGAATGTAAATGAGGTCCCATTCAAATTATTTGTGTAGTAAAAAAAAACTATGTGTTTTAAACAAATTCTTAACCACGTGGTAACTATATATACACGCTAAGTACTAAGTTGATGAGATGTTACAGAGCCAAAATAAATTGTTAGATTGCAAACAAGGTAACTCACATTAGGTGAGGTTTAAATTATAAAGAATTATTGTTATAAAGATTTTTAAATAAGGCATGTTGGCCATATAAAAAATTATCAAGTTTAATTATGTAGCACATAACTAGGTGTTGACTTTATATATGTATTTTGGAGGGTGTCCAAACAGTGGGGGCATTTGTGTGTGGTCTCT
The DNA here is from genome assembly GCA_034769895.1 of Magicicada septendecula. Classification (NCBI taxonomy): domain Eukaryota; kingdom Metazoa; phylum Arthropoda; class Insecta; order Hemiptera; family Cicadidae; genus Magicicada; species Magicicada septendecula. The sequence goes on along the minus strand of CM068370.1, from coordinate 363,079,329 downwards.
GACTAAAAATATAATGTGTAATCAGGGTCCGCCGAACAGACGAAAAAAAAGTCCTGCTGCATGGCTGAACGTTGAACATCAGAAGCTCCACTCGATACCGGAGAGAATTAGATCACCACAACAACACCTAAAATGCCAATCATGAGATCGCCACTTTACTAATAAAACAGAATACCCTTCATGGACCAAATCAGGTGACGAACAACCAATTATTATTACACATAGAGTCAGCACTCAATCATACCCGTGACCAGTTATACATAACCATCAACTTCTACATTTCAAGTTTTAGACATTCATTTGGATCCCCAATTGATGGGACAGTTTAGTGTGTAGACTGAGTAAAAAATTAATTGTAAACTTCAGAATATTTCTAGTAAAAATTGTCAGTTCAGGGACTGACATGGTTACAAGTCAGCATGCAACATAGATTTCCACTCATTCTCATTATAGGGGTTTCTCTACAGATTTTAAGTCATTTTTTGCTATTAGTAATTTAACATGTTCAATTCAGTTTACATATATATATATTTTCTTAATTAAAAATCAGTTTAATTCATTTGTATAAAATTTACTGGAGAGGTAGGTGTATTTTCAACTAGTTTCAACCAGAAGCAATGCATGTCGAAACACCTTTCAACTTGTTTGTTGAGACAAGTTTGTTGAGACAAGTCGAAAGTTGAATCATCAAGCTATTAACATGTCCGTCTCTGACCCAAGTGTATTTTTTTTCATAAGGTTATAATATTATGCAATATTTCTCGTTTCATTAATTAGCCCTATTTCTGTATATATAAATTCTTTATATTAATTATGATAACTGGGGGGCGTTCATTATTTTAAACAATTTTATTTCTCACCGTAATTAGGCACTTAGCCACTTAGCCACTTAGGCACTTAGTTTTGAATTTTATTATGTCCAGGGGGCTATTGTATGCTTAAACATTGTATACACCTGATGTGTAATCAACCCACACCATGAGGGTAATTAATAAATGTAAATTTCTAATCCTAATTGGGATTCGTATAAAGAAGAAGTCAGAATTTATATACACCAGAAGGGTAATATAAAAAAAAAAGGGCGTGGCAAGAGACCTTTATGTATTTTATGTATACTATTGTATAATGTATTTTGTCTTGTGGAACATGTTATGTGTGTATATTTCCGTGTACATTTTGGGGGTTATAAATATTATGCATTTACTGTACTTTTGGTGGGAACTTTGGATATAGGGATTTATCGTTCCATGTCTTTTACAACAGAAAGTTAATACATGTAGTCATGTAGGTATATCCTTTTCATTTTTATAACAGGTATTCTATCTCAATAACCATTGCTGATCATTTCTTTAAGGAAATAATTTATTTTAGTTAACCTTATAACATGTATAGGAATTGTCACCTTCAAAATTTATTTAATTTGTTGAGTAATTATTTTATTATTAATAGTAGCAAGGAACATATAAAATAAATTTTATATTTTATGAATATTTTAATGGAAGCTTATTTCAAAGTTATGGTTTTATATTTCAATTCATTGATAGAGTGACATAGTCAATTATTTTCTTGGTTTCAATAAATATTATTTTGGTGGCCTTGTTGAGAAAGTATACTTATTTATTTAACTATTTAAGGGGGAATTATAGATCACTGTTGGATTTATTTATTTTTATTAATTGTTATGAGATAGAATAATAAAAAAGGATTTGTTAATTGTTTAATTCTTGAGTTTTCATTGCAAGTCCCGTCTCACTGGATCCAGCGCATTTTTGGCTTCTCTAGGCCTTAGCCTAGTTTTAATTAACTTGTGGCCCCTCTTAAAAAAAAAAAAAAATCTTTTTTTTAACTGCGAAAGTTAAAGTGGGGTTACATTTGGTAGCAGAGCGTGGTTACGATGAGGGTCAACCCGTTGGTCCTGTGGGTGTGACGGGGCTTGCAAACTTAGGAAATATTGTGGAACTCCCACAATGTTAAGTTCAAATAGAACTTAGAAAAATTTTAAAGGCCCTGTATCCGAAGTTGAAAATATTTTTTGTTAGCTTTAAGGTTTTGACATATATGTATATGTACTTGCCCGCCTTGAATAGTGAATAGTGCCACGTGGTAGGAAATTTTAGAAGGGGAAATCCCTGGGGAAGACTTATCGCAGTTCGGTGCTTGGTTGGTCGGAGTTTACCTTGCCCATGATTGGGGAGGTGTTGTTGTTTTTTTGTAATTATGCGGTATGGCCCGATCGGCAGTCGGTTTCTTCCGATAGATGGTAGCCGGAGTAACATGAAATTGTTAAAATAAATTTTCGTTGGTCGGTGTTTGATTTTTCGTGTTGTGTGTGTGTCGCGTTCCTTTTGTCTGGTGTGATAGAGTGAGAGCAGTTCAGGTAGTGGGCTAGTTTCTCGCATCGGTAGGTGGACCCGCAGTCTACTTAATGGAAAGTAGAGTACTTGAGTTTTTCAGATTCCGGTATTATTTAGAATTAGTTTTTAAAGTTGTGTGTTAAGTGTGCCGACCGCGAAGTGAGAATGAGTACACTTAATCCTGAGTTGTTTTTAAGGGAGGAACTTGAGTTTGAGCTCCGGGCCCGGGGTAAAGAACCCCGAGGCAATGTCCATGCCTTACGGCGGCAGCTCCGTGAAGCGCTAGCCGCGGGTGATGCTCTCTCCAGGGTCACTATCACTGACCCCGAGAGTGAGTGGGAAGAGTGTACGGAAAAGTGGGATGAGCTGCGGGAGTTAGCTCACTCAGTTGAAAGTTTGTAGGAGGGACCGGGATGCTCTCTCTGTGTCCGGCGGATCCGGCAACGTATGCAGCACGTAATTCATCGGCTGCAGAATTTGCAAGCACAAGTCAGTGAACTGGTGCCGCCATATAATATACCCGAGAGGATACAGGAGATTACCTCGACCCTCCAGGGGTCACAACCTGTAAGAGCATCCACCCCGGTTCCGGTTGTTGAGGAGTCCGTGGTCTCAGCTGTGAACACTTCTTCCTACAGAGAAGTAGAACCCGTACAAACTGGTTTGGGGGCGGCGACGTACAATAAACTGCCCAACCCACTTGCCCACATTATACAGAAACTTCCAGTCGTAGATGGACTGGAGGCGGACAAACTAATACCTTTTTTCAAAACCGTCTTTGAGTTGAAAGACTACCCGGGTATGTTGGAGCGAACGGTGCTCGAACTCATCTTCCCCTATTGTCGCGGTACCATGGCTGACAGGGTGGCGGAGGTGATGCGACGCAAAGAAGGTGTGGATGAGTTCCACCGGGTGGTGCTGAGGGCATTCATCCCTAGTAGATTGATGGAGCAATTGCGCCATCGTCATTTTTATAGAATCCAGGCACGGGGCGAAACATTGGCCCAGTACGTGCTGCGAATACGCGAGGTAGCTCGTATACTGGGAATGGGCATGTCGGAGGAAGAGATAGTACAACACATTCTCGACGGCGTCTCTGCCGACGACCGTCTGCGATTAGTTTTTGCCCAGCGGCCGCTGTGGTTTGCTGACCTGGAGCGACTCTGTGTTATGACGGAGGCCATGCAGATGACCGACCATGCGAGAGGAGACAGTAGACGAGCCGAACCAAGACCACAGACATCGGAAGGGACCAGAGAGCCTACCTTCCCCCGACAGGCCCAGCCAGCTCGAAATCGTGAGCAAACGAATTCAAATTCCGTGATTTGTTACAATTGTAACCGCCCGGGACACGTGGCGAGAAATTGTACGCGAGGGCGCGCTCGACCAGCACCACCTTTGTCTAGACCAGCACCAAAAAACTAGGTAGACAGGGGAAGATATTTAGGAGGATGTCTTCCCCCCGCTTCAATTCTGTTCAACTTCCGCCGACCTCCAGGCACTCGTTAAAAGCCCAATCTTCTAACATCAAGGTCCAGTCCGCTACCTCGCAACAACTTTCTGTATGCCCCTTTCTGTCGCTCGAGGTAAAGGGGGGTCAGCTCAGAGCCTTAGTTGACTCCGGTTCAGCCCGATCCATCATTTCATCTCGGGTATATGCGGACCTTGAACGACAGGGTTTAATTAAAAAGTCAGAACAGTCATCTGCAATATGCTGGACGGCATCCCGGGAAATCTTGCCTATCTCCCGGGTTACTTCCTTTAAAATCAAAATCGATGGGTTTTCTTGGGTGTGGTCTTTTCTGGTTTCTCCTGCTCTGGGAGTGGATTGTATCATTGGTGCCGATTTCATCGCAAAAAGTGGTCTCGTGCTGGACATCCAAGCGCACCAATGTTTTTTTAAATTTCATCGGGAAGTTTTAATTCCGTTCCTTGGGTACCAGGGCGCTAAGCCGGGTATCCAAGAAGTAGCTTGTCCCGATTCTGCACGAGATCATCTCACTCCATCCCAGCAGAGGGACTTAGACCATTTGTGTGAGGAATTTCCCGAGGTGTTAACTCCCACTTTGGGACTCACACACCTGCTGGAATACAAAATCAGACTTACCGATTCGAAAATAGTGAGGTCACACCCTTACAAGTTTGCTCCTCCAAAGATGACCATTCTGCGAGAGAAGGTTCAAGAATTGTTGGACCAAGGGGTGATTGAACCTTCTCATTCCAGCTATGCCAGTCCAGCATTTTTAGTGCCAAAGCCTGGTGGCAAACAAAGAATGGTTATTGATTACCGGAAGTTGAACGCCAATATCGAGGTGGATTCTGTTCCCCTCCCGGATTTACATTCGGCCTTCGATTGGTTCAGTGGGGCCAGATTTTATACTATTATCGATCTGAACGCGGCCTATCATCAGATACCTCTTGCCAAAGAAAGTAAACCATATACGGCTTTTTGTGTACCCTGGAACTTGTACCAGTACACAAGGGTTCCCATGGGTTTGGCTGTGGGGGCCCAGACACTTACTCGCCTTCTCGACACGGTCTTTCACGACGTGAAATTCCGTTTCGTCTTTAATTATCTCGACGATCTTTTGGTATACAGCGAGACTTTCGAAGACCATCTGGGGCATTTAAGAGAGGTGTTGGGTCGCTTAAGAGAGGCTGGCCTCACTGTCAATCCCGAAAAGGTTCGTTTCGCCCAAGAGAGTATTTCTTTCTTGGGCCATTTAATTTCACACAAGGGCGTGACGGTAGACCCAGAGAGGACACAGGGCATCCGTGACTTTCCTCCGCCTAGGGATGCGAAGGGCATAGCGAGATTCGTCGGTATGATAAATTTTTATCGGCGTTTCATACCGAACATCGCTGAAATTGCCGCTCCCTTGAATGAACTGAGAAAGAAGGGGGCAAAGTTTACATGGGGGGAAAACCAACAGAAGGCTTTCGCTACCTTAAAGGAAGCCATCATTTCCCCACCGGTGTTGCGGATGCCCGACTTTTCAAAGCCGTTCATTTTGCAGACGGACGCGAGTTCGGTTGCGCTCGGGGCGGTTCTATCCCAAGTTATTGACGACGCTAGGCAGCCTGTGGCTTTTATCTCCCGGACGTTGACCCAGCAAGAACGTAAGTCATCCGTTTATGAGCTAGAGTGTTTAGCTGTTGTGTACGCTCTAGACAAGTTCAGGCGTTTCCTGGAACATGCTGAGTTCCTGCTCGAGACCGACAATCAGGCTCTCTCATGGCTTCTGGCTCATCCCCGGCAACTGGGTAAAATTGGTAGATGGGTGGCGAAAATCTCATCATTTAAGTTCACCGTGCAACACATCAGGGGATCCCAGAATGTGGTTGCAGATGCCTTATCCCGCATGTTTTCCCAACCCAGTGATGCCCAAGCTGAGCAACCCTGTTCCGTTCTTCTAGATTTTCCATTAGCCTTCACTGATGTGTTACCCCATCAGTTAAACGACGAAGTGCTGGGTCAAGTCATCCAAAATATCAAGCAGGGTAACGTACAGGCCCCTTATTTCTTGTCCAAGGGAGTCCTTTGTTGTCGAGAGAGAAAAGGACGAGCACCTAAAATCGTGCTGCCTAGCAAATTAGTGCCCATGGTCTTCAGCTATTACCATGATTCCCCAATCGGAGGCCACAAGGGAATTTCGAAGACCATTTCCAGTATTAGGAAACATTTTATCTGGAAGGGCATGGATAGAGACATCGCGACAAGGGTTAAGAACTGTCATCTTTGTGGCTTAAGCAAGCCTGCCCAGAACACCAAACTAGGGTTGTTATTATAACCTCTTCTTTAGAGTTATAACGGAGGGAACCCAAAATAATTGGTTCTGCCAATTATTTCAGGCTGTCTTATTCGAGACGAGCTGAAATTGAAATCAGAACAACACACAGTAAGACATACAAGGAATCAGGGAAGGTGAAACTGTTGATTTATATACTCAGTATATGTGTGTAACAAGAAGACTTGCTTTATTAAACATTTGAAATATAACATTTACTCCAAAGAACAGATCCCATGACGTTATTAATTAAATTAGTAAAATTAAGTGAAATGCTTTATTTAGAATATGGGATCACAACAAATTTATCTAGCTATACCCCCGGATCCGGGTAACCATTGGTATTTAGTCTCTAATCTTTTAATTATATTTAATTCAAAATTTTATCTTGCAAGACTCTTACCTTTTTGCTTCATATATCTTCCATTAGAAGAATGGTATTAATAACATTACGTTACGTTAATATCTAAATTGTTACAATTGAATGATATTGAATAGTTACAATTAAATTCTCAAATTTAAGTTTTTATATTCTTATAAAATCAATCGTCTCTGTAAGTCTCTTAAATAGAGTATTGTGTTACAAAAATATTATCATTATTCCTCGATAGACGTGCTATCGAGTCACCTCTATTTTTGGATGTAGTAATCGCCTCCATGTGGTTCCGTCTTGGGAGTCCTAAAACGTCGTCCTCGTCTTGGTCTGGTCTCTGTTGTTCATGGCTTAATACGTCTGCAGGATAGGTAGAGTCTTCTACACAGATACTCGTTGATTCTCAGATGTCTCGAACTGCATCATCGGTAGGGTATACTAGAGTTCTCATTTAGATGGTCCATGACCACAGGTCAGATGTTGAAAAGATTCGTCCATCGGTGAAGATTGCAGTCATCGTTTTTTTCTTTATTAACACTCGTCGTTTGTAGTTACATCTTTCTTCTTGTTGCAAAGTTTTTGGAATTTTCTTTTTGTTAACGTCACATGTTACACTTTTTGTAACGGTTAGTAAAATACAAAATAATAACTAATTAATCCACACTAACAACAAATTGTATAACTTTTGAACAGAGCATTTTGCTCGTGCGTCTGCACAGCTGGGCGTCGTCATCGCAAGAGAGCGATTTTTCGTCCGCTACCCTTGTACATGACGAGAGAGAGAGAGTGGGGTGTTTATTCCGCGAGCATATATAGTTCCTGTTTTCTCTTTAAATAAACTTTTTATTTATACAAACTATCGCTAGATAAAAATACATCATTTAAATTAATTGTTTTAGTTACTATCTGTGTTTACAGATACTTTAATTATTAACATTAGTTTACTCTATTATTTTTAATTACAGTAGACTCGGAAAACAGGTCGAGTCTGGTATCAACAGGTAGGCGCTTGATAGCAAGCAAAGGGTTAAATACGAACATAATAATTATTTACAATATGCCTTTTCTTTATGGATACTTTGCCCTTATTAATTACTTCTTCCATTCACACTTAGTACCTACATGTTTTTATTATTATTATTGTGAGATTTAAATGGTTAATTGTACGCAACCTTAATTAATTAAATTTTTTTTTATTCTGTAAATGTCACAATTTAAATCGTCACATACTCCGCCTCCTTACCAACACAGACTCCTAAAATTTTGGTCAGCTATGTACCGAGAGTATGCTTGGGGAATTCCGTGTGAAATTTCTCTCACCCGTTTCTGGCTGTATATAATTACTAGCAGCATAAGTCATTCTTGACTGGCTGTTTCTTACCATCTATACATATACTTCATGTTTTACACGCTAATTCTATTACTACATAAAATTTACATTATAAAGTATTTTCAACATTCTACATTTCCTTAACTCTACTACTTATTACTACTACCGGATTTTTCCTTTTCCTTTCGAGAGAGTTTTTCTTCGTTATAGAATTTACTCTTTAATTACTCCATTACTTTTATTGGATGTCAGCTGACTTCTTGCTTTGCTCTACTTGCGATGAAGAGGATTCAAGGTTGATCAGGCCTCGTACCTACTTATACGACAAGGTAGCCAAAGGTTACTCAAGTACTTTTGCGGTTGAGTACTAAACATTGTTTTCACATTTACTTATTTAATTAACTGGCACTCTACTATTTTCTTCTTCAAGATAACGTTTTATCTGTGAAATATGTGTCCGTCGCACATATTTTTGAGTAGAGGGTTCGTACAGGGTCACAGTTACCGGAGTTAAGTATTTGTGAATTTGATAAGGACCGCACCATCTGTAAGATAGCTTGCAAGTTGTCTTATCGACTGCACTACTCGTTGGGTGCGTGTTATACATAACTAAATCTCCGATTTGGTATTTTACTTTATTATTCTTATTCTTTTGCTCGTAATATTTCCTTGACTTCGCTAAGTTTGTTCGTAAATTAGCGCGCGCTTCGTTCCATATCTTTCTAATATTTTTATCCCTAATTTCAAGGGGTAACAATTCATGTATTTTCCACTTTGTGGATAATGGGTGATTAGGTTTATACTTGAACAACAATTCGAATGGGGTAGACTTATGTCCTTCATGATATGCCGAATTAAAGGCGAATTGTATCCAGGATAGGTTCTGGTCCCACGAAGTATGGTCGTTAGCATGGTAGGCAATTAAAGCAGATTTTAGGTTTCGCAAATACCTCTCAGCTATATTACCTTGCGGAAGATACTCGGTAGTGGTAATGTGGTTTATACCTAGTTTGAAACACATGTTCCTGAATTCCTTGGACTTAAACTGTGGTCCGTTATCCGACACTAGATGGACTGGAATACCGAAATCTTTGAATAATCTATTCTGTAAAATGCTTACTGTTGTCGTAGCTAAAGCTCGCCGCATGGGGTACATCCAGACGAACTTACTAAACGAATCTACGCACATTAGTAACATAGTATTTCCTGACTTGGAACGTGGGTAGGGTCCAGAAAAGTCTAATAAATTTTGGAAAATGGGGTGGCAGGAATCTCAGATATTAACTGACTTATTTGGCTGTTTCTCGCTGGTTTGCTGACTGCACACAACTTACACCTTTTTACAAAGTTAGCTATCTCACTGTTCATATTTTCCCAGTGATATTCTCTCCGAATCCGATGTATGGTTTTATTTATTCCCATATGTGCTCCAATGGTGGAAGAGTGATAATATTCCATTAGCATAGGTTTAATAATATCCGGGGCGATGATACGCAAATATTTTCCGTTAGCTATTCTACAACATAATACTTTCTTATTTAATAGGTATTTTTCAGACTTGTTTCCTTTTTCAAGTTGTTTGATGATCGGACTCAAACGTGGGTCTTGTTGTTGGTAATGGGCTAAATCCGTAAATGCAAGAGGAAATTCGGTAATTAACGCATTAATAATAGGTGTCTCTCTACTCTTGTTTTCGTAATTATTACTACTAGGCTGGAACATACGTGACAGGGTATCGGCAACTACGTTTTGGGTGCCTCTAATATGTTGTACTTTGAATTTAAAACAATTTAATCTCAATACCCATCTTCCGATTCGACCTAATTGTTTTGGGTGGTTTAGTAGCCAGGATAAAGCTTGATTATCTGTTTCTAGCAAAAACTCTTTATGTTCTAAAAATGGTTTGAACTTCTCAAACGCAAAAACGATAGCTAAGCATTCTAATTCGTATGCGGAGTATTTCTTTTCTTGGTCCGTCAGGGTGCGTGAAGCGTAACTAATTGGTAATCGAGAGTTATCTACTTCCTGATAAATTACTGCACCTAGGGCTACACTTGAACTGTCGGTTTGCACAACAAACGGTTTACTAAAATCGGCTAATTGTAGTACGGGGGGAGATATGATGCTTTCCTTTAATTTCTCAAATGCGGTTTGGCGTTGCTCATTCCACTCAAATTTTACTCCCTTCTTTCTTAAAGTATTTAGTGGTGCTGCGATTTCGGCTAGATGTGGGATATACTTGTGGAAATAATTTATCATTCCTAAAAATCGAGCAATTCCTTTCGCATCCCGCGGTGGTAAAAATTCTCTGATAGCACGGGTTCGCTCTGGGTCTATGCTTACCTTTCCGTTGGCTTTTACGAGGTGACCTAAAAAGGAGAATTGTGTCACCGCAAAATTTACTTTACTGGGGTTTACAGTTAATCCAGCTTTCTCTAATCGTGATAATACTTCACGTATATGTGCAAGATGTTGTTCCATTGACTCGCTGTAAATAACAATATCGTCTAGGTAGTGGTACACATATTTAAACTTTATGTCGTGAAATAATTTTTCTAACAATCTGCTACATACAGAACTACCTTGGGAAATACCAAAAGGTACCCTAGTAAATTGGTATAGGTTGAAAGGCACGGCAAAAGCGGTGAGACGTTTCGATTCTTCTGAAAGTGGTATCTGATGAAAAGCCTGATTCAAATCCATAATGGTAAAAATTTTTGCTTTCGTAAAATAATGAAAAGCACTGTGGATGTCGGGAAGTGGAATGGATTCAAATTCTATTCGTTTATTTAGTTGTCTATAGTCTACAACTAATCTATGTTTGTCGTTGCTTTTGGGTACTAAAAACGCAGGGGAAGAATAAGATGAAGTAGAGGGTTCGATGACTCCTTGTTCTAATAGTTTATTAATTTGGTTCCTCATTACTTCCATTTTTGGCGGTGATAACTTGTATGGGGCTAAACGTATTACTTTATTATCGCTCAAATTTATCTTATACTCTATCAGATCCGTCAGTCCTAACTTTGGGGTGAGCACATTGGAGAATTGATTTATTAACTTTTGTATGTTACGTCTATCTTTACTTTCCAGATGACCTAATTCACATTCGTGATGCTTTAGATGAGAAGAAGTAGTGCTTGTACTTTCTCTGTTATTTGAATTATCCTCTAAGTTATATTTCCGTGAACGATCGAATCCAAAGTAAAATTTCTTATCATGAATATTTAGAATTATTCCTGTTTTACTGATAAAATCGGCTCCCAATATTAACTCGGGTCCTAATTCGTCGCTTACTAACATCGGAAAATACCACGTCAAATGTTTTATTTTAACTTTACACGTGATGATAAGTTTTATTATTAAGTTTTGTTTGTTAGCGGTTGAGCATTTAATGTTTACAGATTGACTGCGTTTGACTAAATTATGTTTAAATAATTTATTGGCGAGGTCATGACTAATTAAACTTCGCGTTGATCCGGAATCAATTAAACCAAGGGTGGATGTTACACCAAGGTCAACTTGTACATAAGGTAATTGACACTTACTGAAATTACACTTATTAATAGCGTTACATTTATCTATAAATTTTTTACATAGGGGTCTAGTTTTCTTTTGTTATTATTATTATTTTGTTTTATTATGTTGACTCTCAGGGGTTTACCTTTTTTTACGATGCTGCGGAAGACACAGGGTTTTGGATCTCCCTGCCTTACATGTTTTTTGGATAATGAGTTTTTTGATTATACCTTTTTTGTTTACAGTATCTACTGAGATGTCCAGATTTTCCGCAGTTATAACACACATATTCTTTACGTTGTGTCTTACTGGTTTCCTGGAGTGGTTGAGCCTCCTGGGACTTACCATGGCCATTGGTTGATCTTCGAAATGGTCTTCTTTCTTGTATACTTCTTGCGTCAGATACTAAGGCATGCATTTCTTTTCTATTTTGTGTAGTGGATATCGATGCATGTCTGTGCTGATCTGCGTACCAAACATTGGAAGAATGAATACTACATTGTTCAAAGTCCGCGAACGTAAGGGGTCTACTTATTAGTGCTAAACGGGAGCGTTCATCAGGAGACAAGCCTACTAGGATCGTATCGACCAATTGTTTTTCAGTCCAGTCGACTTGTAGTATACGTGAAGATTCTCGGATATCCGCAATATAGTGGGCCAGTCTTTCGCGAGCTCCTTGTACTCTAAGTACAGTACTTCTTTTGATATCCTCATAAATTCCAGTGGGGATAAAATATTTGATTATATTCGTATGAAGATCTTCTACTGAAAGACTTGAGTTTAATGTTTCTAGTACACGATCTCGTAATGCTGGTTTACATTTGGGTAATATTACTTGCAGTATTTGCCGATCGTTTAATTGTTGTAAATCTTTTATTTGCAGCAGGTATTTTATAAAAGTTAACAGTATCGTTATACTTAACCCATCGGTGTAAGGAATCTCATTAATTATTTTCTCTACTGGGTGGGAAATCTTTCCGTAGAGTTCAACATTCAAATTTACGTTTTGTATTTCCTTCGAAGAATTAGTGGTCGCATTTTGACTAGTACGAGTACGCTGAACTTTAGGTGGTGGGGGTTCTTCTACATTAGGGGTTTGAACAGGGGAGATATGTAATTTTTGTAAGTATTGCTCAATTTCCTCCATTCTCGATTCATCTGACTTTCGACGTAAGTCGCTGGCGTAATGCCTCGTCTGCAAATTTCTGCACATCGGCGGGGACGACGGTGACGTCGGGCCAGCTTAATAAATTATTTAATCGGCGGGTTAAATGTTCTATACGTTGCGTAACGCGCAAAAGTTCCGTGGGTGATTTCTTGTCCTTAAGGTTCTGAGATAATACTATCAGTTCCCGATATTTCGCATAACAGGTTTCTCGTTCGCCGTCATAATCGAGTTCACGCAATTTATCTAACTGCGATGTTGTCTCTGATCCGGTTTGGCGTAATGATTTTCGTAATTCAGACACGGTTACATTCACGTGTTTTAGACCTCGTAAAAGTGCTTCGTAGCATAGCTCATCTTTTACTAATAAATCAGGATTAAATTCAGCCATTTTCGTAAAGTGGCAAGAACTAATTATTCTACGATTAGTATTTACTACTATACAACGCTATATCATTTTACACTAACATAACAATATGAATAAATCGTATTCTTACACGTTTATTAATAAACAATTAAAATGAGATGACAAAGGTTGTCATTTTACATAGAAAGAGAGAGACAGAAATCTCACACATGTTTACAGATGCTTACGGCAAAAGATTCCCCCTTCGGTTATCAACACATGAACAGACACGCTTCAAATAACAATACACCACACAAGAAGGGTGACCGATTGTTCTCACTCTAACTGGGGAGACCGACTACGATAATATTAAACAATCGCCAACAGGAAATTTACATGTCCGAGATTGTCGTGAATGGGGGTTGTTTATGAATGGGACTTTTAACAAGTACCTACATGGTTTGTTTACCTTGGATTATATGTTACTCTTACTTTACACATATCATATTTACTAATAAAATTATCTATACTATATTACTATAATATTAATTATTATTTTATCTTATTTAAATTTCTGACACATATTAAAATACACGAGTAAATAAATCAACAGCTTTATGAATAGGGACACAATTACTGTTTAGCAACACAAGTCACAAAATTTTTTTTGTTATTAGTAGCAAAATTTAAACAAATAAGCAGAGTGGCGCATCTTATAACCTCTTCTTTAGAGTTATAACGGAGGGAACCCAAAATAATTGGTTCTGCCAATTATTTCAGGCTGCCTTATTCGAGACGAGCTGAAATTGAAATCAGAACAACACACAGTAAGACATACAAGGAATCAGGGAAGGTGAAACTGTTGATTTATATACTCAGTATATGTGTGTAACAAGAAGACTTGCTTTATTAAACATTTGAAATATAACATTTACTCCAAAGAACAGATCCCATGACGTTATTAATTAAATTAGTAAAATTAAGTGAAATGCTTTATTTAGAATATGGGATCACAACAAATTTATCTAGCTATACCCCCGGATCCGGGTAACCATTGGTATTTAGTCTCTAATCTTTTAATTATATTTAATTCAAAATTTTATCTTGCAAGACTTTTACCTTTTTGCTTCATATATCTTCCATTAGAAGAATGGTATTAATAACATTACGTTACGTTAATATCTAAATTGTTACAATTGAATGATATTGAATAGTTACAATTAAATTCTCAAATTTAAGTTTTTATATTCTTATAAAATCAATCGTCTCTGTAAGTCTCTTAAATAGAGTATTGTGTTACAAAAATATTATCATTATTCCTCGATAGACGTGCTATCGAGTCACCTCTATTTTTGGATGTAGTAATCGCCTCCATGTGGTTCCGTCTTGGGAGTCCTAAAACGTCGTCCTCGTCTTGGTCTGGTCTCTGTTGTTCATGGCTTAATACGTCTGCAGGATAGGTAGAGTCTTCTACACAGATACTCGTTGATTCTCAGATGTCTCGAACTGCATCATCGGTAGGGTATACTAGAGTTCTCATTTAGATGGCCCATGACCACAGGTCAGATGTTGAAAAGATTCGTCCATCGGTGAAGATTGCAGTCATCGTTTTTTTCTTTATTAACACTCGTCGTTTGTAGTTACATCTTTCTTCTTGTTGCAAAGTTTTTGGAATTTTCTTTTTGTTAACGTTACATGTTACAATTTTGTAACGGTTAGTAAAATACAAAATAATAATTAATTAATCCACACTAACAACAAATTGTATAACTTTTGAACAGAGCATTTTGCTCGTGCGTCTGCACAGCTGGGCGTCGTCATCGCAAGAGAGCGATTTTTCGTCCGCTACCCTTGTACATGACGAGAGAGAGAGTGGGGTGTTTATTCCGCGAGCATATATAGTTCCTGTTTTCTCTTTAAATAAACTTTTTATTTATACAAACTATCGCTAGATAAAAATACATCATTTAAATTAATTGTTTTAGTTACTATCTGTGTTTACAGATACTTTAATTATTAACATTAGTTTACTCTATTATTTTTAATTACAGTAGACTCGGAAACAGGTCGAGTCCGGTATCAACAGGTAGGCGCTTGATAGCAAGCAAAGGGTTAAATACGAACATAATAATTATTTACAATATGCCTTTTCTTTATGGATACTTTGCCCTTATTAATTACTTCTTCCATTCACACTTAGTACCTACATGTTTTTATTATTATTATTGTGAGATTTAAATGGTTAATTGTACGCAACCTTAATTAATTAAATTTTTTTTTGTGCTGTATGCGGACTCTGATCAGGTCAGCATGCAGCACCCGCACACTTACATAATACATATCTTCTTTCGTCTCTTACGTTTTCCTTTTGGAATTCTGTTCTCCTGAGAGCAAGCTCAGCTGAGCCAACCCAACCACGACGTCCACCGGTTTCTTTTGGGGAGAGGTACACTGCAGGGTACCCTCCTGGCCTTTAATGTTGGGGCAACTATGTTGCCCTTTTGGGGTGAGGGTGTGCTGATTTACGAACACTCAGCGAGTTTTCAGTTGAAGAGGGGGCTGATATCTGGCGGTAACACGGAGCGAAAAGACGGAATAGACTGCTTGAAGTTATAGGCAGTACAGAATTTAAGGCAGTAATTAGTGCTGCGCCCTACCCGTGGATAGGAAAAACTACTAGTTTAGACAACGGCGGTCGGGGGTCGGCACCTGCCGACTATCGGCAGTATGACTATCCAGGTGCTGCGTCCTGGCGAGATTTTCCTTACACAAACGGAGACGATGCTGGAATATCTGTTGAAGCTTGTCTGACAAAATAACTTGGGGTAAGTGGTCGACGCCATATTCTCTCTGGTAGAGAGATGATTCAACACTTCTAAGTCTTCCTGCTATGAGTAGCTAATTTCTCTTCACGACTGCGGTAAGTCTCTCAAATTACTTTCATATCAATTAACAACAATATTTCGTTGGAGAAAACTGTTTTTTTTAGTAAGCCTGGGTAAGCATGCCCACTTGTTGCATCGTGTATTTGTGCAATACGCAATTCGTTCGTAAAGTTTTTATAATCTAATAAAACTAGATTATTTGAGTGTCAGAATCTCGGCACTGTAAAGTAGAGTACATTGACAACAAAATAATTAAGTTTAAAAGTGATTTAACACCGATGTAACGAGATTCGTGTCCATCAAAGTAATGTTGCACAATGCGTCGTTAGTTAAGTGCTATAAGGTTTTGCTACAATTAACAGTAAAACCTTATACATATATATGGGAACTTACTCAGGCACGTTTTGAATGTAAATGAGGTCCCATTCAAATTATTTGTGTAGTAAAAAAAAACTATGTGTTTTAAACAAATTCTTAACCACGTGGTAACTATATATACACGCTAAGTACTAAGTTGATGAGATGTTACAGAGCCAAAATAAATTGTTAGATTGCAAACAAGGTAACTCACATTAGGTGAGGTTTAAATTATAAAGAATTATTGTTATAAAGATTTTTAAATAAGGCATGTTGGCCATATAAAAAATTATCAAGTTTAATTATGTAGCACATAACTAGGTGTTGACTTTATATATGTATTTTGGAGGGTGTCCAAACAGTGGGGGCATTTGTGTGTGGTCTCTGACTAAAAATATAATGTGTAATCAGGGTCCGCCGAACAGACGAAAAAAAAGTCCTGCTGCATGGCTGAACGTTGAACATCAGAAGCTCCACTCGATACCGGAGAGAATTAGATCACCACAACAACACCTAAAATGCCAATCATGAGATCGCCACTTTACTAATAAAAGAGAATACCCTTCATGGACCAAATCAGGTGACGAACAACCAATTATTATTACACATAGTGTCAGCACTCAATCATACCCGTGACCAGTTATACATAACCATCAACTTCTACATTTCAAGTTTCAGACATTCATTTGGATCCCCAATTGATGGGACAGTTTAGTGTGTAGACTGAGTAAAAAATTAATTGTAAAATTCAGAATATTTCTAGTAAAAATTGTCAGTTCAGGGACTGACATGGTTACAAGTCAGCATGCAACATAGATTTCCACTCATTCTCATTATAGGGGTTTCTCTACAGATTTTAAGTCATTTATTGCTATTAGTAATTTAACATGTTCAATTCAGTTTACATATATATATATTTTCTTAATTAAAAATCAGTTTAATTCATTTGTATAAAATTTACTGGAGAGGTAGGTGTATTTTCAACTAGTTTCAACCAGAAGCAATGCATGTCGAAACACCTTTCAACTTGTTTGTTGAGACAAGTTTGTTGAGACAAGTCGAAAGTTGAATCATCAAGCTATTAACATGTCCGTCTCTGACCCAAGTGTATTTTTTTTCATAAGGTTATAATATTATGCAATATTTCTCGTTTCATTAATTAGCCCTATTTCTGTATATATAAATTCTTTATATTAATTATGATAACTGGGGGGCGTTCATTATTTTAAACAATTTTATTTCTCACCGTAATTAGGCACTTAGCCACTTAGCCACTTAGGCACTTTGTTTTGAATTTTATTATGTCCAGGGGACTATTGTATGCTTAAACATTGTATACACCTGATGTGTAATCAAGCCACGCCATGAGGGTAATTAATAAATGTAAATTTCTAATCCTAATTGGGATTCGTATAAAGAAGAAGTCAGAATTTATATACACCAGAAGGGTAATATAAAAAAAAAGGGCGTGGCAAGAGACCTTTATGTATTTTATGTATACTATTGTATAATGTATTTTGTCTTGTGGAACATGTTATGTGTGTATATTTCCGTGTACATTTTGGGGGTTATAAATATTATGCATTTACTGTACTTTTGGTGGGAACTTTGGATATAGGGATTTATCGTTCCATGTCTTTTACAACAGAAAGTTAATACATGTAGTCATGTAGGTATATCCTTTTCATTTTTATAACAGGTATTCTATCTCAATAACCATTGCTGATCATTTCTTTAAGGAAATAATTTATTTTAGTTAACCTTATAACATGTATAGGAATTGTCACCTTTAAAATTTATTTAATTTGTTGAGTAATTATTTTATTAATAGTAGCAAGAAACATATAAAATAAATTTTATATTTTATTAATATTTTAATGGAAGCTTATTTCAAAGTTATGGTTTTATATTTCAATTCATTGATAGAGTGATATAGTCAATTATTTTCTTAGTTTCAATAAATATTTTTTTTTGGTGGCCTTGTTGAGAAAGTATACTTATTTATTTAACTATTTAAGGGGGAATTACAGATCACTGTTGGATTTATTTATTTTTATTAATTGTTATGAGATAGAATAAAAAAAAAAAAAAGATTTGTTAATTGTTTAATCCTTGAGTTTTCATTGCAAGTCCCGTCTCACTGGATCCAGCGCATTTTTGGCTTCTCTAGGCCTTAGCCTAGTTTTAATTAACTTGTGGCCCCTCTTTACAAAAAAAAAAAAAAAATTCTCAAAAAATTTAAAAAAAAAAAAATATTTTTTTTAACTGCGAAAGTTAAAGTGGGGTTACAAACTCATAGAGACTTTTTGCGTCACGCAGGGTATAAAACTGACGAGAGCACTGGGAAATACACACTCTCTTTTTTCACTTGTTCACTTTTTGGCGTCCTTGCGCATTATCCGTACATCCTCTGTCTACGATGGAGCCACATCAAAAGCGTAATTACAACTTTGTTTTGTTTTACTTTGTTCAAACTTAAAGCATTAATTGATTTTGGATAATGAATTATTTATACTCAGAAGTGCTCAGTAGTGTTCTAAATTTGTTATGAATTATGTATAATTGACATCTTAATCACATATGCCTAATTTAAAGTAGTAACATACGAAATTCAGAAATATAGTTAGTACAGCTTTTATAATGCTTTAATAAAGAATAGTCAGTATATAAAGAATTTTTTTTTATATAATATTATGTCTTAATGAAAACACTCAAAAGAATTTTAATTATTGTTATTTTGTTCATTTGTATTGTCATTAATGTCATTTGTTCATCAAGATAAAACTTGTTAACAAACATAGTTACTCTAATGAATTAAATAAATATTATTAATCTAAGTAAATGCCTTATTTAATAACCAGCCACCCCCACAGCTATCCTGTCCGCACGACTGGAGCTTTCACTTTGTGAGACCCCAGTCCCGGGCGTTACAACAACAGGTCGTAAAGTAACTACACTAAACAATTAAAAGTAACTAAAGGAATTACACATTGCACAGATAGGTAAATTCTTCTGATTCCTTTCTCTAGAAGTAAGTTAGTAATGAAACGTAGGTCTGGAGGCCGGACAGCTGGATGCCCTGTAACACACACACACGCGCGCGCGCAGAAAGTAGCATATTGCATAGCTAGAAAAGGAAGAAGGAATGTTTCGATTTATTATATTTCCATAATGCTTACTTAAGTTATTTTGTGTATCTGGACGACAAACCTTAATTGAAGCACCGCACAAACATAGGTTTGTAGTGTATTTTAAAGGTTTAGATTTGTGTCAATAGATATTATTTTATTAATGTTGTGAAAAAAAGACATGATGTTATTGTGATTAACATTTTGTAAATTTCTGTGGAGCACTTGTACAATTTTAGGCCAGTGAGTTGTTAATTAACATACTTCATACAATTGCAAGCAAAAACCTTCTAGGGGGACACTATTTGTTCTGGACTGCGATGCTTAGTGATGGTAAATCCAACTCAAAACCATAACAGCTGTTTACAACCAAAAGCATTCTTTTTCTAGAAAACGTATTTTTGGAACCACAGAATTACTGATAACAGCAACAACAAAACGCGTTACTGATTATGAATAACGTGAAACAACGAAAATGTTGAATAAAATAATAGAGAAAAACAAAAATAAAACACAAAACAGAAAATGTGAGCTGGCTATAATGAAGTTTTATATTAAATGACGACTACAATAGATTGGTGAAGTGGTTGAAACGGGTATGAGAATTAGCAGAAGGGAGATGGTACATACAGACTATTAAAATCGGCAGGCGGAAGTCCTGGATGGAAGTATTTCATTTAAATTGTAATCAACCGGTAAGATGCTGTTACCTACACGCTAGTAACACTACAAGTCAATAATATCAGAATGTGAGGTGTACAGTTATAACCCGTAATGGCGATGCGTCGTAGAGTAGCGGTATGAGGCGGCATTGCGGAGGGGTACTTTGTTGAGGTCGGATAACACTGGTTAGAAAGAATTTTGTGTTGGACAAGATAATGTGATAAAGTTGAAACTGAAACTGCTAAGGATATCCAGAAATATAATCATTCGTATTTAAAATATAACTAAATTATCTTTGTCCTCTCAAATACATTTAGAAATAAACTTAAAAGTAAACCGAAATAACTTATTTTTTTTACTATATTATCACGTAAGGATACGTGAAAGCGATTTGTTTTGTAAAATTTGATTGCTTTAAGTATACTGAATGTCTTATTTGTACTTTTCTCGTGTACATGAGTTTTCTTCCATAAAAATTCAGAATATCTGTTTAATTTCAAATGCTAAAAGGACACTCCTTGCTTGACACTGCAGTAGAGTATATTGCTAGAGTATAGACGTCTAGGGGACAACTGTATCTCCGCAATACCTTGGAATATTAATGAATCAGTGACCAATTCAGCGGCATTACGTGGCTGCCAACAGGGAATCCCTTAACAGACGAACGTGTTTATGTTAAACTGCCGGTGTTTACTCAACGTCTATGAGAGCTTAAGCAGCAGCGAGACACTGAATATTTAACAGTATACAGGGTACCTTACAGAACAAAAATATTAAACTAACTGTAGTCATAACACAAAATGTTCATTATTCCAAGACAATTTTCTAAAACCTGTTTTGATATAAACTAGTTATTATTACGTAATTCAATTTGTTTAGCTAATTTCTTGTTGATACCGGTAACACTAATTACCAATCTTGCATTAAGGACTGTAACGTGCCAATTGGCAGTTACATAAAGTAACTAATTATTACGTCAAGTGACGGGAGATCATGAAAATATTTCAAAGTACATAAAATAATGTAGACAAAGTGTGTATCTACAAAGGTATATTATTGAAACAATCCAACAAAGAAGAAGGAAGAGTAATATAGCATCATCGAGTACAAAAGAGAGAGAAAATGACAACGAGTCAATATAAAATGTTAGAAACCAGGCCCAATAGGTCGAAACAGTGAGGGGAAACGACAAAAATAACTATTAAAATGAAGAGGAGCCAACAGAGTTCAAACAGCGAGGGGAAACAACAAAAATAACTATTACGATAAAGAAGAGACAACTCAAGAACAACCGTAATGATGGTAAAACAAACAAGTTTATTTATTAGTAGAAAATACTATGAAACAATGACTACCACGAATAGAAATATTGAAGAATATGACAAGAATAAGGGAACATTGATTATCACAAGTAATGTACGACCCAGGAGAACACCGATACTGAACAACAATTAACCAGAAGAAGAAAGGAAGAAGAAGAGCAAAGGAAACATAACATGAAGAATGAAGATAATGTATGGACAATACAAGAAATCACCATTCACCAGGTATACAAGGAACTATATTGATGACCTGAAGAAGTGTAATGATTATTCGAAAATCAACTACAAAGAAACCAGTGTTTAGCATAATTGAGTAATCACAGACAATAACAGTGAAAACTTAATATAAGTGTGACAACCTGTAACAAGTTAACCAATTTTACCCCAAATAAACACCACAGACAATACAAGTGAGAATGTTTATAACAGAGGAAAATGAGTTACCATTATAAGTGGAAGAATCCAAGATTAACTAGTTAAAATGCACAGACAATTAGAGTGACCAGTTTAATCAAGATTGTAACCCAAAATAGATAATCATTAAGACCACCAAGAGAAATGTGAGATAGAACAGTAAAATAATTGTTCATAGGAACTGATAATAAAAGCTTGTAAACCTTAAAATGAAATCTAACTGAATGCCACGGCAAGACAGAATAAAATATAAATAAAATCCAGAACAAATAGTAACAAATAAGCTAGTTTGTTAGGTATCAAACAATCAATGTACCAAAAACTAGGTACAACACAACAAGAAATGTAATACTATTAGATTAAGAATACTTGTGTTATTGTTTCAAAAAATAGTGTAAACATGTGTATTACTTAATAATTAAACCATTGTAGTAGAATACCATAATGAAATGATAATAGTAGAATCAAATACTGCATAAGAATATGTTGCACATTGTTACCAGATAACTGACACATAACCTCATAGACAGTGCACCTATAACATAAGATCATGTATATTAATTAAACCAAGCAACTATCAACAATTGTTTCAACCAAAGACTAATTATGAATAGTAATGCAAACTAATAAATAACATACGTACTGAAATACACAGCAAATGAATCAGATTGAATATGATATCATAAAGCCAAAAGAACAGAAACCCAATGTGACAAGTTAGTTAATCAAAATGCACTATCAAAACTTATTAAAAGATTACTAAAGTTGTTATCAGTAGTTAGAGAGATATCTGATACTACTATGAGAACATATCACAGATGTAATAGTAGTAGTTTTATAATTGAAATATTAGAAACTAACTAACTATCATTGTAAAACCAGATGTAAACAAACACAATACTAAGAATTGGAAAACTTTCAGATAACGAAAGACTGATAAATACATTAAACAAACAAGGTACTACAATTGTACACTATTTTAATTTATAACATTATATACCTTATGTGGTAAAATAATTGAAAAAGTGACAAATTAAAGAAATAAGAACAGAAGGTATTTTTGATAAGACTATTAGTATATGAAAAATAACATTTTTCATAAAATAAAATGTGAACAAATGTGAATAAATGTATATATTATTGTTAGAATGTCAAACAAATGTAATTAGGTAAGGAATAATAGCGTTTCATGTAATTATAAACAATCGAATATGGTCGCTAAGGACGCCATTACCAAATATTGTTTAAATGGTAATTACAACTATTTTATGTATTAAAACGAAAGAGAAATGGACTCGAGACGTTTAATAATGAGTGTTATAGTGTAATTGGAACAAAATATGGTGAAACAAACTTGTTTATGTTAAGAATCACCATATGAGTTTCTGAAACGGCTAAGTGAGTTAATAATGAACGGATTTAATCCTTGTTTAGACTTAAATTAAAGCCACAAGTGTCCGCAATTTAATGCCACTAACCATTCGACGATACGATAATTAATAAAAAAGTTATAACACTTATAAACTTTTCAGTCATTTTGTGTACCGATGCATACGTCACCCGTAGCCTCGAACCCAAGCGATAATTTGTAAAAAAATTAAAAGTTTTATTTAACCAAAGTGTTTTGGGGTTGAGAGTTTGACCCTTTAAACCAATCAAATGGCTTAAAATAACCAGACGAGAAGGAGACGCTTTGGTGAAGCAAGCATTCGTTCCGTATCACTCAACAGGCCAGGTTCACGAAGGAAGTCGTCAAAATTATTTTAAATCGTGCGCGTCACCAACATGAGTTAGACTACATACACTAACCTATACACAACAGAATACTAACGAGTGTCCAGTGCTTTAAGTGAATTAAAATAACAACTCGACCAGTGTATAATAAAGGTCGTGTTTTGTGTTTTTTTTTTAAATCAGGGAGTACTCTATTTTAATTATTTTAACGAATTGAATTAAAATAATAACTTTCGTTAGTAAACGAAGAGATATTGTTTTGGGACTGCACTAGTCAGAAGTACTGAAGTGCTTAACCCATGATGAAAAATTATCAGAACTGAATAAATGAATTATAACGCAATTATTAATTTAAAAAATAAATATTTTACGATTTTATCGTGATTGAGAAAATCGGTATTAAGTAAAATATCGACCATCCATGTGTAATAAATAGTCACTCATTTGACTAAATTTGTTTGAATTAATGAATAACTAGTTTATTGCGAAAATATTCTAAACGACTGATAATTATACATCAGATGACATATGAATAAAATGTATATGTTTATAGTATTAAGAATTTAAGAAGTAATAAACTTATTCGAAATAATTACTTACGTTTGTTAAGTAACTAACCTAGAAATAACAATTATAACTTTGTCACCAAGTAATGATTCTGTTCTCAAATAATTTTAATCCAATGAAAGCTATAACAAGAGTTTTTTTATTCTAGATTTTTTTCTCTTGCCAGTACATAATTTTAATAATTAACGAATAAATAATAATAGTATTGCTACGACAGCATAGAACAATCTACGCATTTATCGAATGCGCCAGAAAGATCTCGACGTAAGCGTGTGGTGTACGTGCTACTAAACGCATGTTGCGAGAATTTTCTCGCAATGTGCCAGCCTTCGCTCGGGCGCTCGGACTGTGTCAAGGCCGTACAATTACGTAGTTCGCGAGAGATAAGACGCAGTTTGGAAGCTTCTGGTGTGTGAGCGTAACTATAAATACATCGCGTCGCGGCCTTAGTTTTCAGTTCAATGCGAGATTTTTGACTGTGCGGTTCGAGAGTATTAGTGCGATATATTTACAGAGCGGTTCGAGTTATTACGGTGTACGTTCAAGTAGTTATTAGTGAAGTGTTGCGTTTTATATTCGGACGGTATAATTGTAATACAGTTGTGTTTTAATATTAGTGGACATTTTATTGCGTATGAACAATTTCATTTGATTTGTTGTAGACACTGTGTTGTTAATTACGAACTGTTTTACTATAACAATTAAAGGTGTGATTAGTGACTTAACTGGTGTCTTGTAATTATTTTGTTTCCACTGTACCTACGACGATCGAATAGACCGTCGTAACAGTATTTTAAACAGTGCAGCACAGAGCACTTTTCATCACAACTGCTGTATGCGTTTTTGCTAACCGTACGATAGTACGATATATATCGGTTTATGGTACCGACTTTTATAATTTTAAATCTTTGTTTGTTTTTATCGTAATCCATTATTAAATATTGTTAAATAAGATAACATCTTGTAATCTGGTATCATGCATCTTCCAAGAACACACGAATTTGGTAATATAACTGAATAAGGAGGACATAATCTCGTTAACCAAAACCATTGTACCAGACATCAGTGTTACCAGCCTTGAGGTACAGAGAGCTCAAGAATTGTTTAAAGTAATTATTGTTTTGTAAAGATATTATTGATTGTTTTTTAAAAGAGTTCATGGCATTTTACAATTGTTAATAAACCCCAATTTATTTACCAGTGGAACAGAGTTTTTGATTTTTTTAAAATAGTTTAATTTTTTATGAACAGTTCTATCATAAGGTGGCGGTAGGATTTGAATGTTCAATACCATTCAAATTGTAGTTAAACTATTATTTTACTTTATTGTGCATGTGCATTATTTATGATATTCAAACAGAATATCCATATATGTGTATCAAGTGTTTTTTGCAGCAGAAGAAGTCACCAACAAGAACGTTGAAAACATCCACATATGGTAAGTGGGGAGGTTGACAGTGAAGTGTTAAATACTCTTTTAAACTAAAAAACTTAAATGTGAACACCCACACCAACTTTATTAATAATCACAACCTAATAATAATAATCAATAATAGTACTCGACTTGAGTATATCTACACATATCTACATCATCTACTTGTATCTGTTTAGTAACAGGACGCATTCTCTTCGAAAATATTGATCGAGAAAAGAAGCGGATTTTATTTAAAGACACACCTTGCCTTCACTGACTACGTGAAAACATTTGATAAGTTAACAGATCCATTCTGTGGGATATTGTGTGTGTGTGTGTGTGTGTGTGTGTGTGTGTGTGTGTGTGTGTGTGTGTGTGTGTGTGTGTGTGTGGGTTATCCTAAACATCTTATGGACTAATGAGGAACTTATATTATTGTATAAGGATAATATTGCCTATAGGAGAGAATCTGACATAAGATATTTACGTTCATCAGGGATTGGGCTAAAGGGTGTAGCATGTTTTGAACACTGTTTAATATCCATACTTATGATGTAGCTAGACAATGGATATTATGATTGGATTCGGGAATCAAAATAAATAATAGAGGATGCATGAATGGAATGCTGTTTGCGGATGGTCAAGTAATCATCCAAAACAACGAATACGAAATCCAGAGATCGATGTCCCATTTACAGCAAGTCTGTTCAAACTACTGTTCAAACTGTTTCAAACAATTTTGTACAAGCTCGTGTACACTTCTATTGTACAAATATTTGTGTATAAAACCTCCTATATTGCTTGTTATCACCACATACTGTATATCGACAATCTGTTGCGTTTACAGTTGTATCAGATACTTACACCTGTCATACTTCGATAAATTTGTATTACAATAACTAGGTAAAATATTCCAATTTATATATTTATTCAATTACAATTTGTATTGCAACGGTTTGTTGTCACAAACATTTTTATTGACATTTTCAAGTTATGTTTTTCCCACTTTTGCGCAGTGTATTGATTACCAAAACTGAATAACTTACAAATTTTTACAAATAAAAGTTCACATTATATAATTATATTATTCCTCTTGGCATACACGGAACTGGTGTTTAGCAAAATAATGTATTATTATATGCGCGCACACGCACACCTATTCTCAGACGCACATATATGTACACATATGCGATAATTTACTCCTCCCAATACACAACAGTCGAGTTTTGTCGAGCGTATGTAATGTAAGCAGCGACAGTAAATTGCTTTGCTAAATTAAATGTGTCGAGAAGTACATTTGAGAACATAGGTGTGTGTGTGTGTGTGTGCGCGCGCGCGCGTGCGTGTCTCATCCGTTACTTTGCGGTTTCAGCGTTGTCTTACGCTATATAGAACTCCATTCGTTACACGTTTCCCTCTAACTGCGTGCACGCATGTAATCTAATGATCTCATAGCAATGTTTACGCTCAAACTGCCGCCACTTGTAGGAAAGACCTGTTCATGCGTTAAGAATCCATTGTTAAGAAAACGTATTAAATCCCGTATTAAATATAGTGCACTGTTTGAGATTATAAAATAGGCCTACTAGTGTTAGGAAAATTGTTACCTTTTCCGAACTAGCTTTCCTTAATGTAACCTCTATTGGAGACCACACAAAGTTTGCAGACAGCGGAAGCCAGATAGCCTAAATATTTCATTAAAAGCTCGGTCTAAAAGTTAGTGTTCCGTAGATGAAATAATGCGTTATGTAATATAAACACTGGGTCAAATCATGGACAAGAAGTCGCAGCAGCGTTTTTGTAATTTGTTCATTTCCTGCAGATAGCAAAATCACAAGAGACGAAGAAGCAATGTAGATGTTAACGTAAAGGCAATTTAAGACATAACACTTAAATGTAACATAGATTCAATGTTAGGAAGTTTTGAAGTTTTGAAGGTGCTCGATAGAGTAGGAAACATGTTTATTCGACATGTGTAGGGAATAACAGAGCCTATTTATTGATATTGTTACGTGTCAGTAGATGTTTCTGGCTGTCTATAATTTGTGACGGATCACAGTGCTACACGGCAGGCGTCACACAATGTCGTTGTAACAGTATTATGTAATTACATAGTCAGTGCATCTAAAATCCTGTTATTATTACTATTGCCATTATTATTATTATTATTATTGTTGTTATTAATATTACTAACATTATCGTTATTAATAAACGATATGTAACGATACATTCTGTATAACCACACACACACACACACACACACACACACACACACACACACACACACACACACACACACACACACACACACACACACACACACACACACACACACACACACACACACACACACACACACACACTCACTCACTCACTCACTCACTCACTCACTCACTCACTCACTCACTCACTCACATAACTCACACACAGCAGAATTCAACAGTGTGGAAAATAAATAAAAATCATGAAGTAATGCTGTTAAGTATTTGCTGGGTTTGCAACTTCGGGAATAGAATCAACATGAAAACGGCAAGCTACCACGAAACAGTTACATAAGAAAGGATAAAGTACTTAACAGCGGCTGGGAAGTGAGGATTTAAAAAAAAAAAGGCTTGTAGTTGAACTTGGTCCTTCTAAACGTACTTTATAAAGCAGTTAGTAAAGGTTTAATATTTACTAATTTCTCGGCTAATTACTAGTTGCTAAGATTCAAAGCTATCAGTTTTGAAGCTTAAGGAAATATTTACGTGGGTTCATTGCTACAAAATAATTTAGAAACAATCTAACCTGGGCCTTTCATACATCGAAGCATGGTACTTAGGAATACCAGATAGCCGTAGATTTAATGCATTTCAAATATGGTGCTACAGAAACATGTTAAAGATCAGATGGACAGGTAGTGTGAGGGGTGAAGTCCTTTACAAAGAGAAGAATTGTATGAAAGGTTCCTTTCACAAGACGGGACAAATCGATTGGATATATTCCGAAACATCCAAGCTTAGTTAATACACTGGTACAGGGGATGGTGGATGTAAAAGACAGACTTCAATTATTAGCTTAGTACTCAAGATTTCCTGCTGTGTCAGTCGAGTCGCTGACGATGCCTAATCGTAGAACGTTTGGTTTTAAGAGAAATAAAACAACGTGAGCTAAACCAGAAACCAGAGACGGAAACCACTAAAGATTATGAGCGTGATACTACAACTTAACTGAAGACCTAACACAGTGCTTACTTTTAACTTAAATTATAGTAGAAACTTAAGAATTGTTAGCCATCAGTAATTACATTTTTTAGTTCTGTAATGTATCATTTGTTGTACATGAAACATTCATGAGACTTACCGCTACACTAAATAACGATTGTGTCGTTTTCTTTGCTTGAATGTCCTAAGTTACTCTCTTTAGAATAAATTTGAATACATCTAACAGTAGTATGCTGACATAATCTGGCAACATCTTAAAATCTCATGGATGTGTCTGTTACTTTTGTAGGAAGAAGAAAAGAATAAAACACAGCCAGAATTGACTACATCCTTATCCATTCCTTTGAAATCTTTTTTGATTTTAACGGTAGATAGTCTGGTAGGTCTCTATGACGAAAGTCTAATTTTTTGTAACTCGTACGGGTTTTAGAACCAGCTTGTTTAACAGCTTGTATCATAGCTCGGAGTTTCGTTCTAACATAAAATAGTTTTGTCATTAATTTTCTTTGAGTGTTACCGTAACATTTGGCAAGTCGTTTTTATTAGAATTAAGTAACTATGATGTTATCCATGTATTTAGCTTTATTTCCAGTGTGTAGATGTAATTGTTTCTGAATCTTCAAGGTGAACGCTGTATATTTTAGGTAGTACAACTTGTCTCTGTAGTGGTTTCGAAAGAATCCTTTTCAACCGAATGAGTCACATTCAAATAAACATAGTTATATTTTGCATTGCAATAGCTAGTACAAAATATTTTACACCACTGACGATATACGCCATGAAAAATATACGCTCTACTTTGATAGTTTTAACGAAGCTGTAACTATAAAAATTGATGATCTCTTTTGGTTGTATCTGTTGTATCTGTTTTACTGCGCTGATAGTTTCCGTAGTAAACGACAGTTAACAAAAAACGAAAAGTAAAAATGACAGCAAGAACACGTAATAAAAGGGGCCACCAATGGAAGCCAGTTTAACAAAGACGTGTAGTCGGAAATGTAATTTCAAACAACAATAAAATGTCAGGTTCTTATCGTCATAAGTGATTTTATGAAATTTTTATCTTTCACGACAAGAGGTCTCTAAAGAAGGAATGCAAAATTTTATGTTTAGTCTTGCCGCTACTATTTCACGATGAAAAAATGTTACAAATTTATGTGCACTTAAAGGTAAGTTTGTTCTCGTGAGTGTGTGTCAATGCGTTGTGTTTGTACTGACACATCGACGTTTACCGTGTTGATGATTGCGTTATGGACCCCGATGATTCATCAGATGATGAGGGTAATGAACAGTAATTAGGTGGAATACCTAATTTTTTGAAGCCGACTCAATCCCCCCCCAGACCAATTTCTAGATACCCCACCGTATTCAGAGTAGGTTTGCAATATACACGAGGTTTGTCAAAAAGATCGCAAAATATTTGTTTATTTACAAAATAGTGCCTTAATTCAAGTAAATTTTTATTGCCCCTTTCAATGTACCCTTAATCGGATATAATACGATTATGCCGACGTTTTTTGTACTCTGCTAAACTAAACCCTTATAGAATGCACTGTTTCGTATAGCCTTGAGGTCGATCAGCGATTTTGGTGTACGTCTTCAACAGTCGTGAAACTTTGCCCTTTCGCGGTACTTTTCATTATTGGGAAAAGGAAAGTCCCGTTTGAACAAGTCCGGTAAATACGGTGTTATTACGATTTATACTTGGCTAAAATTCTTGAGAAAAAATGACATGCGTCCTGGTGTTACCGGGGAGAAATTTTCATAAATTATCCTCGCCGTTTTTACGAATACCTTGATATAAGCAGGGTAAGATGCCTGAAATACACTCCTTTATTTACCTTTGCACCTAGTGATGAATATTAAGCGTAACTCAGGGAACATAAAATCATATAATTTCCATCTCGCTATCATGATCTTCAGCTCATTCACGAGAGTCTAAAGATTTTGTACCATTTCTAAACCGCTAGTTCATGCATACCAGACCAGTCAGTCGTCTTCTGCAACACTTTGACCACGATAGAGCAGTTTTTCTTACTCTTTACACAAAGCTGAATACATGTTCTTCAATCTCGCATTGTAGAATAACAAAACACAGAATGACCGAAAACACCAAAACACAGGTTACTCAATTAGCTGGCAAACCTAAGCTATACAGTATATCCAATGGAACTAAACTTTTGGTCGATTAACATTCACAACAATGGTGTATATTAACCTTTTTTCATGGTTAAAACCATGGTTAACCTTTTTTTTTACCTTTTAAAACTTTTTTTCGTTCACAACTCGTAACGCAAGGAATCCCCCAACACCCAATATTTAGCTAGATTGTTCTGTTGGAATCTGGGTATTACGTCATTGTTAATTTTGAAGGTGACCTATCAAATACAGTCGCGTAAATGCCATTTGTTTACGAATGGTGTTATAATGGTACAAATTTGTTCTGTATTAGTTCAAATTTCAAATCCCAAACGTCACTTGTTCCGAACTTATTCTTTGTCTTCTTCTACTTGTTCTTCATTTATTTCTTCTTCTTCGACTCATTCTTCCCCTACATCTCACGACCTTCTTCTAATTCCTTCTATATAGGGCATATCTGTTTGTCATAGGCTTTTACTGAGGCTATGAGACTTTCAGCTGTTGACCTTTGGTGGCCTTACCAGTGGTTACATCACGTAACACAGTCAATCCTGGTGTCAAAAAAATATGATTATTTCTGATGTTTCTGTACTATAATGTAATAAGACAACCCCAGAAAATGAATCTGCACATTCGGTAAGAGAAATGAACTAGGATTATTTATATTTGCCGCAGACACTGTGAAAAATATAAAGTTACATAAACTTTCTTTCTTTGAACGGTTTATAGCCGAATAGTTGTGCACATGGACAGTTACACAGAAATCAGTTGCGTAAATAACCGGAAACTTTCAGAGGCGTTGCGATTTATTATGGAACACCTATAACCAAGGGCGTTGCCAAGGGGGGCGGGGGGGCCAGCTGCCCCCCCTAGAGTTCGAAAAAATGTATATAGGAGAATGAAAATGAAATGAAAACGGTGTCATTTGACATTAATATAACAAAAAAATAAACGAAACAAATAATATTATGTAACACTAATAAAAAAAACATCGACACAAACTATGTATACGCACTCGACTGTACTTCAAAACGCAGCGAGCTTGTGGTTTTGTGTCGAGGACGCGCGCGAGTCCAGTGCAGCGTGCGGGTGAATGTTCCCAGCCCCCGCGCTCCTCTACGTCCCATTGATACCTAAAATTTGCGTTCTGCGTACTGCGCAGCGCAACGCGCCTATACTCCGATCGGAGTCAACAAATACTCCCAGAGAAATCTTGAAGAAAACAGGAAAATTATAACATCGATTATTACCTGGATTACATTTTGCGGGTCCCACGACTTAGCTCTGAGAGGTAAACATTATGGTGAACGAATTCTGGAGGGGTTATACAAGCTGCGAATTGACGCGGGAGACGTGATTTTGAAGAAACACATTGAGCATGGGAAAAAGAATGCAAGCTATCGATCGGTTGATATCCAAAATGAAATTATCAGCATTTGTGGGGATGTGCTTAAGGCAGATATTATAAAGAAAGTGAAAAAACAGAAGCATATAGTGTATTAGCGGACAAAACAGCTGACATTTCTGGAACTGAACAATTATCGACTGGGCTGCGATATTTCCATGAGGAAACCAACGAAGTCGAGGTAGTGTTCGTCGCATTTTGTTGAGCTGAAAGCTCTGGACGCGAAATCGATTGCACAGACCATCGATGAGTTTTTGGCAAAAAAAGATCTTAATCCAAAGAAATGCGTTGGTTTGGGATTTGACGGTTGTTCGACGATGTCTGGAACAGACAGTGGTGTGCAAGCAATCTTGCGCAAAAAATACACCAAAGCTTTGTTCTTTCGTTGCTCTTCGCACAAATTGAATCTAGTTATCAATGGTCTCAATACTCTGCCTGAAATTCGGAACACCGTGGGAACCATCAAAGATATCATTTCATTTTTTCGGGAATCAATTTTGAAAAGGAAGTTGATACCTAATATTTCCAGGCTCTGCGAAACAAGGTGGAGCGAGAAACACAAAAGCATCAGAGTTTTTAAGGAGAATTTTCCTGTTATAATGGAGTCCTTAGAAACCTTATCGCGTGAAGGAAATGGTGCGACTAGAAAAAATGCTTTTCAGCTCCATGCGGCTGCTTCTAGAGTTTCGTTTATTCTTAGCCTTATTTTAATAGCCAAATACTCAGCTTTGATGGAACCAGTTGTAAACGTGCTCCAGTCCATAGCTTTGGACACGGTCAAAGCCTCGCAGCACATTAAACGCATTTTGCAACTGATTGAAAGCCATCGTGACAATCCCGAAAAAGTCACAGATGAAATTATAAGGGATGCTACTGTCGTTGCGGAAAAACTCGGACTGGGGGAGGACATGAAATCAGTGCCGCCCATTGTTGGGAGACAACATCATCGAAGCAACCACCCAGCAGGAAGCCCTTCAGAATTCTGGGGGAGGTCTTTATTAATACCATATTTGGACTCCACTATTACTTCTCTTGAAGTGCGTTTTGCTGAAGAAAACACTCCATCATTCGCATTATCTAAATTACACCCGGCGCAAATGCTAACCATGTCAGTGGAAAATCTCATAGAAGCTTGCGAAACCTTCGCCCAATTTTACGAATTACCGAACATAAAAAATGAAATCTAACTTTGGCGAAAATTGTGGCAGGATGAACCCAACCAACAGAACTAACCGTTGTTGATGTCCTAAAAGAGACGGAAAACTTCTTCCCTGAAACGGGAAAAGCTTTAAAAATTTTGATTACTCTACCGTGCACAACGTGTACTGTGGAGCATCCTTTAGCAGTTTAAGAAGAATAAAAACCTGGCTGAGGAGCACTATGGTAGAAAGTCGTCTCAATGGCCTAGCAATGATGAGTGTTCACAGAAAGTTTATTTTTTACAACCTAGAGGATTTTATTAATAAAGTGTTCGACAAATTTGCAAAAAACCCGGGAAGATTGTTTTAATTAATTTTTTTTTAAATTTCATTAATTTTTTAATTTCTTTTAATTTTTTTATAAATTTTTCTTGAATAAAAAACTAAAAAAAAAATTAAATCATTGTATCTATTTGTACCTACAATTCATATTTCTCCCATCCTCTCTCTCTTGCCCCCCCCCCCCGCCCATTGGTTGGCGACGCCCTTGGCTATAACAGTGTAGAATGTTCGAGTAAGCAAGTGCAATTCCTTCTCAACTGTCAAAACGTTTTTACATTGCAGAATCCTTTATAAACAATGGCTGCAGTTCAGACGGTCAAGTGACTGTGATATATTTTACAGGATCCCTAGTGCTTAGCATTATAATTACTTAGCTTCCAATTAATTTATTAAGCATTTAAGTTGTCTTGCAATTTTGTTAATTAAGCATTTACTACTATCATTATTATTGCAGCGGGTTGTACGCATTTTAAGATTTATTCTCCTAAGAATAAATGGAATACGAGTGTGAATCTTTTCAGGCATAAATTATCGGTATCAATTTTATCAGATCCTTAAAAATTCATTCCACTGCTATGGAAAAATAAACAATGTTTATTACCCGATGTTTATAATCTTATATTGTCCTTACATAAGACGTAAATGAGGTGTGTGTGTGTGTGTGTGTTTGTGTGTGTGTGTAGTTCATTGCAAGTGTCTCTGAGGATTAGAAAATAAATATTAAACCATTACTACCTGCTTTATAAAGTACGTTTATAAGGAAGAAGGAACACATTGGTAAAGAGCAAGTTCAACTATAAGTCTATTTTCTAAATCCTCACTTCCCAGCCGCTGTTAAGTACTTTATCCTTTCTTATGTAACTGTTTCGTGGGAGCTTGACTTTTGCTTCTAAAAAGAATATAGGAATCGTTGGAACATAACGCAGTTGTCATGTTGATTCTATTCCCGAAGTTGCAAACCCAGCAAATACTTAACGGCATTACTTCATGATTTTTATTTATTTTCCACACTGTTGAATTCTGCTATGTGTGTGTGTGTGTGGTTATATAGAATGTATCATTACATATCGTTTATTAATAATTATAATGGTAGTAATATTAACAACAACAACAATCATAATAATAATGATAATGGTAATAATAACAGAATTTTAGATGCACAGACTATGTAATTACATAATACTGTTACAAAGACATTCGTGTGGCGCCTGCCGTGTAGCACTGTGATCCGTCACAAATTTATAAACAGCCAGAAACATCTACTGACACGTAACAATATCAATAAATAGGCTCTATTATTCCCTACACATGTCGAATAAACATGTTTCCTACTTTATCGTGCACCTTGCCCTTGTTGATATTGCCTTTGTCCTTCATAAATGGAGCTTCATTGAATTTCAATCAGTCAGTACTAAGAATTGTTTTCAAACATTAGAGTGTCAATGGCTTCAAATGGAAGTTGATAGAGTTTTTACTTGTATTGTGGTGTTGTAAATTACCAACTTAATTTTCTCGATACATGTAACGTTTCAGGAATTGTGTGTATTAATTTTAGTTCAATGCAAATCACGTTGTTAGTAGACGTGACATCACGTTGCATTACTGTGGTTGTTCCTTTTGCATTGCGGTAACAGTATAGAGATTGATGACGACATAATTTTTTATAATTCAATAAACCACTGTACTCTATGAAACTATAGGTTATTATCATCATCATCACTTCATGGATAGGATTTTCCCTGTTCCGCCCTCCCGCCATCTTGTGACTGGCCTCTTTACAGATGTTCTACCAACCGGGTCATACTCATAAGCCACCTTCGGAAAGCGAGTATTGTCCATTCTTTCTTGATGTTGTTTCCAGCAAATTCTATAATTATGAATCAGTTCATTTAGGGAAACTATATCAAATTCTCGCTCCTAATATGCTTGTTTCTTGTATGATCGATTCGCTCATATACCTTTACCGATCTCAGATAGCTCATTTCTCCACGAGTCCTTCTTCCTTACAGTCTAGGTGTTGCATCTATACAGCATTGGTGTGGTACTGCCATTCTCTTATAGAGTGTGATACACGTCTCTTGCCTTGCTTTCCTTCCCAATCTCCTTCCTAGTATTTCACATATAGTTTGGAACCTGCCTAGTTTATTGCTGATCATCACTACCTCTATAGTAAAAACTACAACCAAGGTAATTGAATGTAGAGACCTTTTCTATGAGCTGGTCATTTAATATAATTTTAGATCAAATGGGGTATTTTCCACAAAAAGCCATAATCTTTGTTTTTGCAGTTGCAAATTTTAAATTATATACCTTACTTATCTGTTGGAGATCATATAAACTTTTATACAATGCATACTCATTAACCTGAATTTCAGTATCATCCATATTATATCATCCGCAAAAAGCAACCATAAAAAGTACAGTTTTTTAACTTGATGCCCGAAGGGATCCCATCATTAAGTCTTCTAAGGTGATCGTCAAGTTATACTGAAAAGTTATTGTAGGCCTACGTTATTGTGCGATATATTGAAACGTGGTTACGTTAATTGTGGACGATATATGGTTAAGGAAAATAGAAGGCTATAGTGACCGAATTATAGTATTCCGTATACCCAGAGGAAAGCTGGTGGTTTTATGGGTGTATGCTCCTAAGGAAGGAAAAAAGGAGGAGACACTTGCCTTTTACGAACAATTGAAACTATAGGTAATATGTCTAATTTCAAACGTAGATCTACTGAACAGTAACGTAGACGACAGTTTCCACAATAGAGCCTAATGTAACTTATTCTTACAGTCACCTTAGTTACGGCTGGGAATCCTAAAAATTTGGGAAAATTATTAATCAGTAACGAGTATAAGAGCGTGACGTAACTACTAAGTTATGAAACGTATTTATTTTGAGCTGGCAGTGAAATTATCCTGTGCGTTTGTGCCAATGACAGTGTTACTAGCGACATGAATTGCAATAATTAACAATGTTCACAAACCGTATTCTTGAAAACAACACACAGCAGACACTTTGTTTAAGGCTAAAGCATTGATCGGTGTGTAAAATTTTATTTGCAAAATATTTCTGCATTATTTTATACTGCTTCAACAATTTCAGACATCAGACGTCTCATCTGTTAACTTTCCTTACCTTCTGAAAGTTTCAGCAGTTCTTGCTATAGTCTTTTCTTTCATTGCCGCTTTAGTAATCTATCCCAGGTGTTCTATTTCCTTTGCCATGCCGCTACTTGTCCGCAGCACTTTTGATTCCCTACCCTTCTCGTACTATCACATTTCTCAGTATATTCAATAATGTAAAACATTTAACGAAATAAGTTCTGATGCCGTAATTAATTTTATCGTTGGTCCTCATATCGCCCAATTTAATTATTAGAACTACGAACTACTTCCCGGGCTGTCAGGCCGTGGTCGTGTGTTGTTTCTCACAGACGTTTCAACCTCGCCATTGGAGGCTATATTCAGAGTGTGAATGACTTAACATTACTGACACGGTGTCCGTCAGTAACACCACAGTACTGTGGCAAAGGATGACGGTACTGTGGTGTTACTGACGGACACCGTGTCAGTAATGTTAAGCCATTCAGACTCTGAAGATGGCCTCCAATGGCGAGGTTGAAACGTCTGTGAGAAACAACACACGGCCACGGCCTGACAGCCCGGGATCTAGTTCACGACGCCGGCGGTGAAAGCTTAACAAATCAATCGCCTAATTTTTTTCACTCATACAACGGTTACGGTCTTATAAAATTTGATCTTTGTGTTTTGATAATTTTGTTCTTCAGCATCTTGTCTATACTTCCGCGTATCATTTGAAATTTGTTAGGTGTAGATATTTTTGCCATACCCATAGGCATCGTTACTCGACAGTACAATTAAAATAATCAGACTCTTTAATTATTCTACTATTAATAAAAATCTTAGGTTGCGTATGTTTTGACGCCTTACATGCCGTCAGTGTCGTCTTCTTTGTCAAAGTTTTACTCAAAGGACAACCTTTGTTGGTTATATACTTTGGGGTTGCTTAAGTGATATATCTTTACCAAATTTTACATTTAAAACAAACGAACATTAATACAAGATTATCTTATGTACGTGGAGTGGTGGAGACAGCGAAAACAAAACTAACAACCGTGTTATTAGTCAGAAAGTATGGTATTAAAAAAAAATACGTAAAAGACAGTAAGCGATAGTGAAAGAAACGGAGATATCAAAGTAGTTGCAAGGTACAAAGAAACAGGAAAATGAGGAGGACTAGACAAGTTTATAAACCGGATATTAGGTGAAGGGAAGAACAGAGTGCGCATAACGATATAATGGTGCAGGACAGAATAATGGAACTCAGTACCGGTAGGGACAAGGGACTGGAAAACAAGAACAGAGTCGGCACGGAATGTTTTCATCGTTTTGGATGACTATTATCCAGGAAAAGAAAACAGAAATAGTAAAACAAGGAAGAAGAAAAATATAAAATGTAGCAAAAAGAAGAAGAAGAAGAAGAAGGATGAAAGAGAAGAATAAGAGGAAGGACGTTGAAAAGCAAATTTGTCAAATTTTTTTAATGTCTTACACTTACGACTACTTTTCAATTACGCAATACTTTTGAACGTTTTTAAAAAATTCCTGACAACACATTTTATTTTAATTATTAGAATTTTCATTTCTTTTTAAATTATGCGATAGTAGTTAGTCTTCACTGTTGTTTGAGATTTCACTGGTTAGACAGGCGGTAATATGTTGAACATTGTTAACTTGAGCCAAACGTTTTAAACTAAAATTCAAATTCAATAATTAACAAACATTAACGATACTACTGTTTAATAATAAATGATGTATAATCAAAAAATAAACAATCAATTGCAGAAATGTTTCAATAAACAGATATGATATAATTTCCAAGTAAATGGAAGTACTTAAAGTTAAGGAAAACAATTTTTTTAATTCCCGGTATATAGTCATTATGATCTATACATTGTTGGCTCCTTTTGTACCACTACGAGGGACAAAGTAAGGTGCCTAGGAAACTAAGAAACCCGTTCGCCATACAAGAAAACTAGTTATACCAACCCATTATTACCCAATGATATTTCGATAAGCTGAAAAATAAGTCTTTGAGGCTGAAAAATACGTCTGTTGCCCCCCGAATATGTACTTGTTAGGTTAGTGACCAAGGTATCTACACAAATACTATCTTTACGCTTTCAGAAATAATGAAGAAGTGTTAAGTTATTCCAATTGTTGACAAACGCAATATATTAATATATTATTGGATTTCAATTTAATGTAAACACCAATTTTCTAGGAATTCGTTTGTTTATTAGAAACAATTTTGTAATTTTTCACCTCTCTACAAAATCATTAAAATTTATCACATCTTCTGTAGATGTGACGATTCAATTTATATTTGTCACTAAGCTCTTCGCGTTCCATTCAAAGAAATCTGATTAAAGCCCCCCTGATCACTTTTCTTCTTATTAGTTGATTTACGGCAGAATTATACTCATCTGTTTTCCACACGTACTTGACAACTCTAGAAAATACGAAAGTTTTGATTTAAATATTTATTATAAATTTTCTTTTATTCTTTCTTTGTACAAATTTTCTAGAAAATTTATTTTGATATATATTTCAAATCTACTAATCTGCATTCGTATGTTGAAGTAATACGTATGCACAATAATGAAAGTAAATTTCAAATACTTTGTTTTCTCTATACAGTTCTGTAAAAGATGGAACAGTATTTAGTCTTTACGTAAATTATGTTAAAAAAAAGATAATTTTTTAAATAAGTAGAAACAAATTTGCACAAATGCTATTATCTTCAAATTAAAATTAATATAATTTACTTAATATGAAAGTTCTTTTCCGAGTTTAAAGTAAAGTATTATTGTTCCCTCTTATGCAAACATCGTTTCATTCTTACGTGCAAAATTCTTAAATATGCCACAAGTTTGCCTAACGAGAGAATAATAATTTTAAAACACCTTACGCTTCTTCAGTTTGTCCAATACACAAGTAACGAATTAAGAATTACTTATTAAAATAAGGTATTAGTGGTGGAGCAAATATGAGAATTAGAGGTAAATATACCTCTCAGTTGAGAGGAAGACAACAACTTCCCGGGCAGTCGTAAAACATTTGAAGCCAGTATCGTTAGACTGATTTGACTAGCCTATTCTGAAACATTGAAGAATTTTCGAATGTAGTTTGCAGATCAGATTTTTACTGATAGTGTCATAGACTGCCAACTACTGCAGGTTTTACGAATGGTAAGACGTCGGAGTAGTTGTTACTAAATTAGTTCTGTAATCCTCCTACCCTTCTGTTGCTAGAGGATTAGTGTTCTGTTGTTTTTAATGTTGACGATATATGAGAAGAATATAATCGAAATAATATAATTTTAATAGAAACGTAAATTACATTTTGGAAATAATTGATTTTAAAAAAACATTACTTCTTGGTATAAGAGAGATATTATATTTCATTTTAAGAATAGTAAAGACAACATACGAGACTAAGCACAAAATGATAAAATAAATAATTAACATTGACCATAACCTAAACGATATTGCTATATGCTAGCCAGAGTAACCAAATGTTGGAAATTCACAGCATGCAAGGAAGACTGTTTGGAATGTCGTAAATGATATTCTCATTGAATGTTGCTATCCAAGCAGTTGCATTAGTTTGGATAGATTGTGGAATACCATTAAACTAGATGAGCTAGGAGCAAGAGGTTCTAAGCGGAAATACGGAGGGAATAGGACATGTTGAAAGAAGATATGGGAACGTAACATTTGAAGTCGTAATATATAAGATGATTAAAGTCTGAAAAACAAGAGGAAATCTTACGAAGCTTCATCACGTATTATCCTAAACAGTCAATTCCAGGGAAATGAAGAGTTTATTATTTCCATTAATGTTTTATAAAAAAAAGATTTTAAAGATGCTGGAAGCTTTCAAAGGCAATTTACTCAATTGTAAAGACTTTTAGTTTATTTACAAACATTTAAAAAGAGTACACTTTTATAACTCATTTTACCCCATGTAAGTTTCACACAAAGCCTATGTTATTTAGATTTAACATTTTTATAATGATTTCAGTTAAATTTTTATTCAAGTTAGTTACCTCAAAAACTTTAATATTTGATACACTATACTATTTTACGTGATTTAGTTTTAACAGTTCAAATATAAAAGAACGTCAGTTACTTAAAATTTATAAAAAGAATAATGTTTTTTATTTGTGTATAAATAATTGCATTGTAAGATTATTAATTATTCACCCGTAATTCGTATATACTCCAATCTGTAGTGCTGCATTACGAAGGCGGTCTTAAAAGTTCTCGGCCAAACAATGAAAAAACGAATTTATAATTTCAAAAATATTTTTATGTTTTATAATCTCGTTTCAGCATAACCCATTTATTCCAGCGATGTTTCAAAGCCACTATTCTGCCCCTGAAGCGGTTTTCTGTAAAGCCTGCCCTATGTAATACCCCTCTACAGGTGAAATCACGTTTTGATGGAATGAAAAACGCTGAGCAGCGAGAAAGAGTTTGAGTTTTGGAAAATATGGAAGTCTTAGTGAGCCAAACTTGGGAAATAGGACGGATGTTCCAACAATTCTTAGCGGAGATCTCTTAATTTTTCCAGTGCTAAAACACTTTTGTGGGCAGGTGTATTGTTTTAGTGAAAAATGACTTCTTCTGCAAACCGGGTCTTTTTTCACGAATGTTTTCGTCTAGTTTCGACCAAAGGTTAGAATAATATTCCCCGGTTATCGCTGCATCGATTACCTTTTCAAGTTAATCGATGTACAAAACACCTTTAGCATCCCAAAACACAGACGCCATGACTTTTCCTGCCGATGGAATTGACTTTGCTTTCTTTGGCGTTGAACAACCAGCTTCTGTCCACTGCTTTGACTATAGTTTGGACTCTGATGTGTAGTGGACGATCCATGTTTCATCCTTTGTAATAAACCGACGCACAAAATCTGCTTTGTTCTTGTATTAAAACGCTCCAATCACTGTTCAAATATTTTCATGCATATGTGTTTTTGATCTGCTGTGATCAAGCGCTGCACCCACCTACCACAAAGCTTTTCCATGTGTAATTCCTTATATAAAATATGTCTGACGCGTTCTTTCAAAATGCCTATAGTCTCAGCAATTCCGTCTACTTTCATTCGGTGATCGTCCGAAACCATATTATGCACTTTTTTCACGGTTTCCGGAGCTGTTGGCGTTTTTTGGACGTTCTTCTCATGGATCGCCTTCCAGGGTGGTACGACCATGTTTAAACTCGGCAGCGCATTCTGTAACTGTTGAAAATAAAGCAGAAGAGTCCCCATAAGCTTTAACGAACATTGACTGAATTTTGCTATTTGCTAAACCGTCTTTCATAAAGAACTTTATGACCGCACGATACTCAATTTTCATAATTTTAAAGAATATGGACAACACTTCTGTCTAAAACGGCTGTTTAATACAAACTATTTGTAAAATGACCAGAAATTGCACCCGTATGCTAACAATAGAT
Source organism: Magicicada septendecula (assembly GCA_034769895.1). NCBI lineage: Eukaryota > Metazoa > Arthropoda > Insecta > Hemiptera > Cicadidae > Magicicada > Magicicada septendecula. The sequence continues at coordinate 363,037,195 of CM068370.1, read as the reverse complement.
GTAGTACCAACATAAGAAAAAAAATTCGCGATAGTGCTGCCGCCTATGGTCGAAGCCGAGAACTCTTTCAGACTCCCTTCGTATATTACTTCCACAAGAAACCAAAAATTGATATGGTGACTAAAACGCTTTAAGGTTAGATAATGACGATGGACAATAAGTTAAGTATGACGTAATAAAAATAGTCGAAACTGTACAAAGGTGTAGGTTAAAGAGATTAAGGATGACCACTGAAAAGATGATGGGGTCTGCATAACAGTAGAAAAGGATATCAAGATTTGGAAGAATCTAGCTGAAAACATGAAGATGTTTAAAAGATTTACAAATTCAAAATGGGCTATAACAATCTGCAATTATATAAAACTTAGTAGGTAATACTAATTTAAATAATTGATACTGGTGGCCTTTACTTGATGAAAATCCATTTTTAAAGAATTAAAGAAAACTAAAAACTTGTTTTCGTGATTTTCACTCGTCATTTATTTAAAAAATAATGCACCACGACAGCTGTTTCGGCACACAGTGCCTTCTTCAGATGGTAAGAGCTGACTAGTTACGTACAATAAAATATCACATAAAGCCAGTGCTATGAGAACTAATCGACTTACACTCGAACAATAAGACAATACACATTACATATACACAACTATATACAAATTAGAAAAGAACATACATTTACTTATAATTTCAAATTTAAAAGCGGAGAGCTATTTAAATCAGTTTGGTTGTTCAAAAGCAAACCTAAATCTTTACACTTATTAATTTCGAGGGCTTCAAGTAAATCAAGTTTTTTACCAATACGTGTAATATTTTAAAGTTATCATTAAAATTATGATCTTTTTCCCACAAATGATTCGAATAATTAGATTTACCATCCTGATATCTCAAACTGTAATTGTGATGGTACATTCTTTTTGAAAACGACCTTCCAGACTGGCCAATATAAATTTTGTCATAAGACCCACACAATAACTCATATATTCCTGACTTTTGGAGTTTCTCTACTTTACTCTTATTATTCTTAATATATCTACCAAGAGAAGATTTCGTCCTAAAAGCTATATTTACATATTTCTGAGTAAAGTATTTACCAATTTTATCTAATACAGTACCTATGTAATTAAGTGTGTGGAACTTTTCCTTATGTGTTGGAATAGGAAACACCAAACTTAATGTTTGTAGATATAGTTTTTATTCAACAACTGATTTATTAGACTTGACTGATAACCGTTGTTAACTGCTATTTGTTTTATAATGTTAAGTTCTTTTTGAAAATCTGAATCTAAAAGTGGGATACTAATAAGTCTATGAATATAACTATGAAAAGCTGCTAACTTGTGTGAGTATGGATGTGCAGACGCGTTGTGTATAACCATATCCGTATGCGTAGGTTTATGGAAAATGCTAAAATTGAGTTTATTATTTTGTTTTGTAATTGAAAGATCCAAAAAGTTAATACTATCATTTACTTCAATTTCTATTGTAAAGCTTATGTTTCTATGTAAATCGTTAATAAAATTAAGAAAATTCTGTAATTGCCTACGCGTACCAAGAAAGATTGCTAACACATCATCCACGTATCTGTACCAAAACATGAACAATTTAAAATACGGATGAGCACTTATTTTGGTTTCTAAATAATCCATAAATATTTCAGAAGCCAAGGGGCTGAGGGGGTTACCCATAGCAAGCCCTTCTTTACCCACATAAATTTTCCCATCAAATTCACAATAATTTTGATTCAAACAAACCTTCGATAAATTTAAAATATCCTCTCTCATCCTAGGATTATTACAATTCTTTTCCAATAATTTTTCCACAATGTCAACAACATCAGCCGGTGGAATACTAGGGAACAAATTTTGAACGTCAAAAGATAATAAAATCGCTTTATCTGGTATATACAATTCCTGAATTTTATTGACTAGATCTAATGAATTTTTAATACTGTGTGTGGATATAAATTTTCATTGGGTCTGGATAATTTTAATTAGTTTTTTGGATAATTTAACATTAGGTGCATTTACATATGACACGACTGGTCTAATAGGATGGTTATCTTTGTGCAATTTTATTAAAGAATAAAGTTTAGGAGGTTGAGGGTTCATTACAGATAAAAAATGTAAATCAGAAACATTAAAAAATGAACACTCCTTGATAGCCTTTTTAACCTCTCTTTGAAATTTAAGCGTTGGATTAATGTCAATGGCTTCGTAAGCGTTCAAGGAATCTAGAGTTTTGTTGACATACTCGGCTTTGTCAATAGCAATAACCGTGTTACCCTTATCAGCACGAGTGAATATTATATTATGATCTCGTGTTTTTTTCCGGATGGAACAAATAGTTAATCTATTTTTGACATTAAAACTCTTTTTAATATTTTGTTTAGCATAAAAATTATTTAATTTATCAGCTATAATATGCTTATACAATAGGTTAGGTTGAGAAGAGTCTTTTTGTGAGTTATTGTGATTATTGCATGCTAACTCACAATCTACACCTTAAATTTCAAATTCTTGTTTATAATTTAACGGTTTTATATTATACTTGAAACCCTTTTCAATTAATATAGTTTCTCTTTCATTAAAATTCACATGAGTTAAATTCATAAAACGATTATAAAATGTATGGTTCGAAAATTTCCTTTTGCTAAAACTTTTCTCATTATTATTAACAACCGAAGACTTTAAATTATTTATTTCCCAACTTGATTCAAATATTTTTTATTAACAATATTTTGTACATCAATTCTAACCTTAAAATCTAAAATGTCAAACTCTATATTATTTAGTCTTTTCAATAATTCTGTATGAGTAAATTTCAGGTAAATGTTACAAACTTCTCTTTTGTTACATTCTATCTTCATATCTTGCACAATCCATCTTCTAATCCCCGCTGAAATAGCATTCGTCGCAGAAATACTCCTATTGCTCGTCTTCAACATTATATAGTGTGGCGTTAAACTATTTGTTAGACACTGCTTGAAGAACCAAATGTTCTGTGATGTAATTTTTGTACGGAGCAATAATTTAAAATAACATAAGGCCAAATTACTAGTTTTAGCATACTTCAAATAATTGATACTGGTGGCCTTTACTTGATGAAAATCCATTTTTAAAGAATTAAAGAAAACTAAAAACTTGTTTTCGTGATTTTCACTCGTCATTTATTTAAAAAATAATGCACCACGACAGCTGTTTCGGCACACAGTGCCTTCTTCAGATGGTAAGAGCTGACTAGTTACGTACAATAAAATGTCACATAAAGCCAGTGCTATGAGAACTAATCGACTTACCCTCGAACAATAAAACAATACACATTACATATACACAACTATATACAAATTAGAAAAGAACATACATTTACTTATAATTTCCAATTTAAAAGCGGAGAGCTATTTAAATCAGTTTGGTTGTTCTAAAGCAAACCTAAAACTTTACGCTTATTAATTTCGAGGGCTTCAAGTAAATCAAGTATTTTACCTTTTTCCAATACATGTAAAATTTTAAAGTTATCATTAAAATTATGATCTTTTTCCCACAAATGATTCGCATAATTAGATTTACCATCCTGATATCTCAAACTGTAATTGTGATGGTACATTCTTTTTGAAAACGACCTTCCAGACTGGCCAATATACATTTTGTCCCAAGACCCACTTTTCATCAAGTAAAGGCCACCAGTATCAATTATTTGAAGTATGCTAAAACTAGTAATTTGGCCTTATGGTATTTTAAATTATTGCTTCGTACAAAAATTACATCACAGAACATTTGGTTCTTCAAGCAGTGTCTAACAAATAGTTTAACGCCACACTATATAATGTTGAAGACGAGCAATAGGAGTATTTCTGCGACGAATGCTATTTCAGCGGGGATTAGAAGATGGATTGTGCAAGATATGAAGATAGAATGTAACAAAAGAGAAGTTTGTAACATTTACCTGAAATTTACTCATACAGAATTATTGAAAAGACTAAATAATATAGAGTTTGACATTTTAGATTTTAAGGTTAGAATTGATGTACAAAATATTGTTAATAAAAAATATTTGAATCAAGTTGGGAAATAAATAATTTAAAGTCTTCGGTTGTTAATAATAATGAGAAAAGTTTTAGCAAAAGGAAATTTTCGAACCATACATTTTATAATCGTTTTATGAATTTAACTAATGTGAATTTTAATGAAAGAGAAACTATATTAATTGAAAAGGGTTTCAAGTATAATATAAAACCGTTAAATTATAAACAAGAATTTCAAATTTAAGGTGTAGATTGTGAGTTAGCATGCAATAATCACAATAACTCACAAAAAGACTCTTCTCAACCTAACCTATTGTATAAGCATATTATAGCTGATAAATTAAATAATTTTTATGCCAAACAAAATATTAAATAGAGTTTTAATGACAAAAATAGATTACAATCAGAATGATCACTGTTGCACACCACTATATAAAAATTATCCCGATTAGCGCTTTCAAGCTTCACAGCCCATCGTCAGATCGGAATAGGCTATTCCTATTCCGATCTGACGATGGGCTGTGAAGCTTGAAAGCGCTAATCGGGATAATTTTTATATAGTGGTGTGCAACCGTGATCATTCTGATTGTGATTTCAACCACTAACACAAGTTTCTTCATTAAAAATAGATTAACTATTTTTTCCATCCGGAAAAAAACACGAGATCATAATATAATATTCACTCGTGCTGATAAGGGTAACACGGTTATTGCTATTGACAAAGCCGAGTATGTCAACAAAACTCTAGATTTCTTGAACGCTTACGAAGCCATTGACATTAATCCAACGCTTAAATTTCAAAGAGAGGTTAAAAAGGCTATCAAGGAGTGTTCATTTTTTAATGTTTCTGATTTACATTTTTTATCTGTAATGAACCCTCAACCTCCTAAACTTTATTCTTTAATAAAATTGCACAAAGATAACCATCCTATTAGACCAGTCGTGTCATATGTAAATGCACCTAATGTTAAATTATCCAAAAAACTAATTAAAATTATCCAGACCCAATGAAAATTTATATCCACACACAGTATTAAAAATTCATTAGATCTAGTCAATAAAATTCAGGAATTGTATATACCAGATAAAGCGATTTTATTATGTATGAAAAATATATTATACTAACCGTCTGTGACTTCTCGTATTTGATGTCCCTTCTTATTACGACATGTTTCGAGACTCTTGTCCCATTGTCAACCATAAAGTTTGTAGCACATATCAGATATGTTTGTCAAACGTTAAAAACCAAGTCATAATGACCACAAATAACGGATTATTAAAATAACGAACTGTGCCGATTCTAAAAATTTATCGGCGCGTGTTCGGTATTTGCTGTATGTATGCAGTATTTGGCAATATTATTATATATATCTATTTAAAGTTTACGAATAAGAAAATGGTTTAATAGGCCACATTAAGTAAATTCTGATAACCTTTTGAGTCACCACGTGTTGAGTTGTGCAATGCGTAATTTAAACGTAATTTTTTTTTGTAATATAGTAATACTATATTAAATTCACATGTCTTAACTAAGGCACCAAAATTGAGAGTTATGTAAATGCAAAAAGTATTTGTTTAAATAGTACAGACATAGATGTAATCTGATAACCTTATTACGCCACCTCGTGGTGAAAAGTAAAATGCGTAATTCTGAGTAAGTTACATGCAACCTTTATTAGTAATTATAGTAACACTATATCAATTTCAGAAAGCTTACTAAGGCACCAGAATCGAGAAGAATGTAATTGCCAAAAGGTATTTATTTAATAAGTATAGAAATGATTGTAATCAAGTAACCTTTCGGACAACGTGGCAAAAATCAGACTATGTGTAAATCTTATTAAAAGTATAACAAGCCGAATAATTAGATAATCAAAATTGAATTATGTTAACCCACATGGGTAAAGTTTATTAATATGAAATTTAACAGAACTAAATGTTTTCAAATAGGGCCTGTTGGCGATATAACCTTGCCAAGTGTGTCAATTATCATTTTTAAATAGCCCTAAAGCTGTGTTAATATTATATGTGGGTTTTGGTGCGTGTGAAGTTTCTGGGGGAATTGTTTTGTGAACTCTAGCTGATAATATATTGTATGATCAGGGTTCCTCGATGAAGGTGGGGACCAGCTCCAACCTGAACTTTTAACATCCAGATTTTCTCTCTCAACTTCATCTGCCGGAGGAGAATAGCGAAGACTAACACAAACACCCTATCATGTAAGCCAGATGATCACCACTTCACACCCATGGAAAAAAAAATAAGGTGAACTCAATCCATGTTATATATTCTTTACACATTGTGATGTAACTCACTAGAGCCAGTGGACATTCAACCAGTCAACAACATGACTTTAAGTTTTAAACATTTTAATTGGGTCCCCGATTAACGGGACAGAATAGTGCGTGAACTGGGAGGGGAATCTTTTGTAAATTTTATTAATTTGTTTGTATAATCTGTGAGCTCAGGGGCTGACATGCATCTGTGGCTGCTCACCATTCAAACGTGCAATTCCTTCTTATTTTCAGTATGAGGGTTTCATTACTGCTACTAATTCATTCAGTCAACTTGTAATTTCTCTGTTTCAATTTAGTGTTCATTTTATATATTAATTTCTCATTTTTAAATTCAGTTTGGTTTATATAGGGATAGACGTTTCTTTGTTAGTTAAGTCGGGTCACCAGTTTAATCCTGTATAGGTGCATGTCCATGCAGAGTTAAACATGCTGTTGGGACAGGTTGAGTTATGCACTGTCTTGCCTATGAACATGTCGGTCTTTGGGCCAAAATTACTTTTAAAAGGGTTATAAGGTTCATGACACATTACTATTTTCAAAACTTAACAATATTTATCAATATATAAATTCTTTTAATTAATTATGATCACTGGGGTGTTCACTGTATTCTAAATTTTATTTCTCCCAGTCTAAGTGCCCAGTGTGGCAGCATTTTATAATAGTATTAGGCACTTGGCCAAATTTTGAATTTATTATGTCCTGGGGACTACTGGTGTTGCATATATAATCAGATACACATGTAATGTGTTATGCACATATTAAGAATTAAAACCTGACATGGATTTTCATAAATTATTAATGATGTACCTCATGAAGTAGAAAAGGGTGTGGCAAGAGATATATGTTATAATTGTCCTGTATTGTGGAACATGTAGATGTATTGTATATTCGTGTGTGTATTTTGTGGGGTTCTATATGTATTGTACATTTGTGTGTATTTTTGGGGGAGTTAGATGTAGGGCTTATAACAAGAAAATATAAAACATAGGGTTATATATACATTTAATTTCTGATGACAATTCGGAAAGAGAGAATAAGGATTTCTAATAATTAATTTCAAAAGAGTTTTGTTAAGGAGTATGTAGATTTGTCTCTATTAATTTTTAATTAATATTTTTTGAAGAGAATTAATTTATTTTAATTAACCTTGTCAAGAAGTATATAGATTTTATCTCGATTAATTTTCAATTAATTTTTAAAGCGAAGATAGAAAATAAATTTTGGATTTATTAATAATTTCAAGTAACCTTTTTTTAAAGAAAATAAATTATTTTTAATTAACAATTTTTAAGAGGAAAATAGATTCTGAATGTTATATTTATTGATTTTGTAGGTAACAGAAAGGAGATAGAATAATAAAAGGATTTTATTTATTGTTAATTTTATGAGTTTTAATTGCAAGTCCCATCTCACTGGATCCAGCCCATTTTTGGCTTCTCTAGGCTTTGGTCTAGTTTTAATTATCTTGTGGACCCTCTTTAGAAAAAAAAAGAATTCAAAAAAAATTAAAAAAAAAATAATAATTTTTTTTTCAGTCAAAGTTAAAGAGGGGTTACAGAACTATACTAATTTGTAACTTGAATACGCGCATCGGGCGAACAGTGTACACTGCACAGCGACCCACCGCGCATTAACCGCAACTGATTCTTGTTATCTCAATATCTCAACGCGGTGTCATACAATACATTATACTTAAATAATAACTGCTCGTTCAAAATGTGTGGCTTGGTATTAGTGTCCCTGAACGCTTTGTACACCTCAAATTCTTCGAGTGTGTTCATATAACGTCCTTTACTGCAAAAATGGAGGGGTTTTAAATTAGTTCTGAAATCAGTATAACTATGATTTTCATTAATAAGATGTTTGGATAAACTTGATTTGATAGGATCATAGTTACGACAGATAGTGGGTGGTTTGTGTTCATTGAATCTTTTGAGAAAACCACGGCCCGTCTGGCCCACATAGAAAGCGTCACAATCATTGCATGACAATTTATAAATGCCCGTTTTATTCTCAATACAAGTAGATTCGTGGGTACGAAGATTATTTAAGATATTATTTGTAGTCTTGTAAGTGACTATGATATCAGTGTTTTTGTTTATGAGAGATTTTAAAATGTTCGGCATGAAATTGATATATGTTGCGGCGATATATCTATGTGGCTTTTCTCCCGTGCAGTCATTGATAATTGGTTAATGGTCCTTATTCTATTTTTATGTTTCTTGAGAATGTTGTTTACGACGTTGGTATTGTAACCATTTGCGACTGCGATATATTTGATGGTATTTAACTAGGTAATAATATCTTTGTTATCAAGGGGTAAAGATAAAAGTCTATGTATCATGCTGTGAAACGCGGCCATTTTTTGCGATATGGGATGAAATGACGTGGCGTGTATCACGGTGTCTGTCGTCGTTGGATAACCACCCACTATCTGTCGTAACTATGATACTATCAAATCAAGTTTCGCCAAACATCTTATTAATGAAAATCATAGTTATACTGATTTCAGAACTAATTTTAAACCCCTCCATTTTTGCAGTAAAGGACGTTATATGAACACACTCGAGGAATTTGAGGTGTACAAAGCGTTCAGGGACACTAATGCCAAGCCACACATTTTGAACGAGCAGTTATTATTTAAGTATAATGTATTGTATGACACCGCGTTGAGATATTGAGATAACAAGAATCAGTTGCGGTTAATGCGCGGTGGGTCGCTGTGCAGTGTACACTGTTCGCCTGATGCGCGTATTCAAGTTACAAATTAGTATAGTTCGTTATTTTAATAATCATTATGACATGGTTTTTAACGTTTGACAAACATATCAGATATGTGCTACAAATTTTATGCTTGACAATGGGACAAGAGTCTCGAAACATGTCGTAATAAGAAGGGATATCAAATACGAGAAGTCACAGACGGTTAGTATAATATATTTTTCATATATTAACGGAAACGTGGCTTGGTACTAAAACAGGTTTATTCCTACGATTTTATTATCTTTTGACGTTCAAAATTTGTTCCCTATTATTCCACCGGCTGATGTTGTTGACATTGTGGAAAAATTATTGGAAAAGAATTGTAATAATCCTAGGATGAGAGAGGATATTTTAAATTTATCGAAGGTTTGTTTGAATCAAAATTATTGTGAATTTGATGGGAAAATTTATGTGGGTAAAGAAGGGCTTGCTATGGGTAACCCCCTCAGCCCCTTGGCTTCTGAATTATTTATGGATTATTTAGAAACCAAAATAAGAGCTCATCCGTATACGTTTTGGATCTTTCAATTACAAAACAAAATAATAAACTCAATTTTAGCATTTTCCATAAACCTACGCATACGGATATGGTTATACACAACGCGTCTGCACATCCGTACTCACACAAGTTAGCAGCTTTTCATAGTTATATTCATAGACTTATTAGTATCCCACTTTTAGATTCAGATTTTCAAAAAGAACTTAACATTATAAAACAAATAGCAGTTAACAACGGTTATCAGTCAAGTCTAGTAGATCAGTTGTTGAATAAAAAACTATATCTACAAACATTAAATTTGGTGTATCCTATTCCAACACATAAGGAAAAGTTCCACACACTTAATTACATAGGTACTGTATCGGATAAAATTGGTAAATACTTTACTCAAAAACATGTAAATATAGCTTTTAGGACGAAATCTTCTCTTGGTAGATATATTAAGAATAATAAGAGTAAAGTAGAGAAACTCCAAAAGTCAGGATTATATGAGTTATTGTGTGGGTCTTGTGACAAAATTTATATTGTCCAGTCTGGCAGGTCGTTTTCAAAACGAATGTACCATCACAATTACAGTTTGAGATATCAGGATGGTAAATCTAATTATGCGAATCATTTGTGGGAAAAAGATCATAATTTTAATGATAACTTTAAAATTTTACATGTATTGGAAAAAGGTAAAAAACTTGATTTCCTTGAAGCCCTCGAAATTAATAAGCGTAAAGATTTAGGTTTGCTTTTGAACAACCAAACTGATTTAAATAGCTCTCCGCTTTTAAATTTGAAATTATAAGTAAATGTATGTTCTTTTCTAATTTGTATATAGTTGTGTATATGTAATGTGTATTGTCTTATTGTTCGAGTGTAAGTCGATTAGTTCTCATAGCACTGGCTTTATGTGATATTTTATTGTACGTAACTAGTCAGCTCTTACCATCTGAAGAAGGCACTGTGTGCCGAAACAGCTGTCGTGGTGCATTATTTTTTAAATAAATGACGAGTGAAAATCACGAAAACAAGTTTTTAGTTTTCTTTAATTCTTTAATACTAATTTATTTTGAAGATGTTTTTCTTCATTGGTACATACTCGTACAATACCTCGTATTTCGCGCATCTATCAGTCTGCCCAACGTCAGCCATATTTGTAAAATATGTACAAACTAAGAAAATACATCTTTAATGTAAACTTAGTATATTATTGTTAAGGCATTTACTTATCAAGTAAAGAACTGTAGCCGTAAAAGTTTGTACGTTTACGCACATATATACACGTACATTTATTTGATTCCGTTTTAAGCTGTTGCATTTAATACCATGTAAACAATTAATTAATTACTTTACATTAAAAAAATTTAATATTTCCTTATGTGTCACAGATGTTAATAAAAACATAAAATTTTCATTCTCATAAATTATTAAACATTAAAACGCTTTTGATAAATACGTACAAATACAAACTGCAATTCCCTATTTAGAGACACTGTTCCAAGTAAACACAGATTAATATTCATAGTAGATATGTTGTCGAAGAAAAGTATAAAGTCTTAAAGTGATTTTTAAGGAGAAACAACAGAACACTTTCGTTTGGGTTTTGAGAGTATTTAAAAGCTTTACATTACACACTATACAGTAAGTGGCAATTTTAATTTGCGAGAAGAGACGTCCCTTTCCTTTATTATTGCACTGAAAGTTTGTAAACTAAATGTAATATTTCTTTTTATGCACTGTCAATAACTTGAGAAATTTTCATGAAATTTCCTCTGGTAAAAGTTAGATATTTTGGTTATAAATTAGTAGAAACTATAAATACAGTATAAACTGTTAGTTTAAGGTGTAATTTTAGAAAGATTAATGGGGTCATATTTGTAAATGGATTTTTACCTTTACTGTGACAAATAAATTGATATTGTTTCATCAAAACAATAATAAGCTTGCATACTCTAAAAAAGTGACACTCGATTTCAGTGACTAATCATTTACATACTGATAACAGTGAAAAAAAAAATAGAAAATCAAGTTAAATAAATTTGAGTTAAAAAAATGGCAGGTAAAGCCTTGATGTCACTTGATGCGTCCACCTTATCAAAAAATCTAATCCTTATTAAAACTAACTTCCCATATATTCAATATTTTATTTCAGTGTTTTATTCCACGAACTATATGATCCTCTTAACACCAGACTCTCACACGCACATACACGCACAGTGTCTATAGCTATGTGTACGTCCTCGATGGTAATGCCGAAAAACATAACGAGGATTGTGAGGAAGGCCAAAAGAGTAACAAAGTCCCACTCAGACCAACACTTAGTCTTATTAAACTGTAAGTACTGTTATGATGGTCTCACTGATCGTTGTATAGTGCAGTGGAAACAAAATACAGAAAGCACAAATTACCAGCCTTAATTAGTCACGAATAACAATTTGAAATAAACAGGGTACGCTCATACAATGCCTCAAGTTAAATTTGGCCACAGGCAATAATAATGTCAATTATTAAGAGTTCCGCACTAATTATAACAGAGTAATCACAATAATCGATTAATCAGCAAAAACCACTTGATCAGGAATAAAGAAATCACCCATTGTAACTAATTCTGAGCCGACCACTGTTGCTTATATAGATCCCGCGGATGTTCCAGAATAATTTTCCATTCTTTCGGCGGCGTGCCAGCATAATTTGCGTAGTTAACAAGCACTCGAACAGTCTAGAGGGTACTTTACTGCGGGACATTGACACAGACACTGCACCTGCTCGGCTGGCCGAGAAACGTGTAGAACTTTCACTTAACTGCACCTGCCGTCTTCTCGAGAGCGTTACGTAGTTTCGTACCAATACAATCAATTTACTCTGAGAGAAGTACTGATCTGAATGTTGTTTCAAATATCTGTTAACAGTCATTAATTGTTCAAAAGAAATGTATTTTATGGCATAGTTTTGCCACAAAGAAATAATATTAATTATTCATGTGGACGTAATCCGTTTGCTATCACAACCTCAGTTTTTATGTTTTCCTCTTTTTAATGATTATTGGGATGTTCACAAATGTTCGACATATCCATTGAACAATTTAGGAACATCATGCAACTCTAAACGGTTGACGTTAATATAAAATTCCTTACACATAACGATGACTAAGTTAAATGGTGCCTATTGTGTTTCTAATGACTATTAAAAAGTTTTCAAATGTTCAGGCTTTTGTAAAAAATAAATTCCAGTATAAAATTATTTCATAGTATTTTATATAGCTTGTGCCGTAAAACAACGCTAATTTCATCTATACGTGTTACTACTGTAAAAATACTCATATAAACGTACTTTTAGCAGGATAGAAAGGTTACGATCGGTCAAATATCTGAACGGAGGTCGGTGTTACCACAGACAATGTCATTAAGGGCAAATGTAACGCGTTAGGCCTACAAGTAGGCTGAGTCTGATGATTTCTAAAGCCCTACAAAATCCCCATCACTAATGCAGCACCTGCAGCCATCACAACACCACAAGCCGGGATTAAGGTAAAATATTGTACAACGAATTGCTTCCCTCTTATTGCCTTTCTTTCTGTATTGTATGTGAGCGGACCGAGAGCTAAACAAAATGAATGTTTCAATCGTAATGTATATTTAATACACTTTTCTTGGGTGTTGAGGTAACATATTGTTGAACCATAATGTCGTATTTTAATGCATATATATCTGATAAAAAAAAATTAGTTTTTCAGAAAATACATTTAACATACAAACCCTGAAATCTCCTTTCTTATATCCAATAAGTTGAATCACGTTTTCTGTTGTACAATACACAGATATAAGTTAACTTCCCTACTAAGTAAGTTAATTACTTTATCTTATTAGGTAGTTGTAAGATAAAGCAATTAGGTACAGCAGGTACAGCAGTTAGTGATTTTAACTGCAGTGTGTCTCATGCAGAAATTGAGTAAGCAGTGGTTATGTATTTATATTCATAAATGAATTACTCAGTTTACGGAAACTATCGTCAGGATGTAACTTCTCCTGTTGCAGTAATTATTTAGGCTATGGAACTATGAGAATACAGGGACAGATATTGAAATAGTTGTTCAAGGAAGATAAGGAATAAGTACCTGAATGAAGTGGCTGCTAAGGTAGTCTTGAAGGGTGCAGATGTTTGAATGAAATGTAATCGACCGGGAAATCTGATGACTTCAGAACATCAGAAGTTATCGTAAGCCAAAATTTGGGATTGAGGATATATGATGATACGTGTTGTGCCATAAACAAAATATGTAGGAAATAAGCGACAATAAAATGTTATAAAAACACAAACGATCCAGCTCTGTTATAATGTGCAGACAATCGGGTTCTTGCATTCAGTGGTAGAAGTTGTAATTCCAAATTATGTGTAACAATGTTTCTAAGATAATCTTGTTACAAATTGTAAAATCTAGATTTGAGCTCCATAAATCAGCTCAGAAAAGTCGGAACGCGCTTCTTCGTACAGAAAGTTATTCTCAGTTGTCAGTTTGTCATTTAACACTTATAACTACTGATGTAGGCCTATATCTCTTTACGTTTGCTATAAGAGATTCTGACTAGTAATGCCGTTTGAACTGTTGGATAATACATTTTGTACGGGTTAATTCGTACGACACATGAATGACTCCATATTTTAAACTCCCCTTCTAGTTATTAGAGTAAAGATTTTACATTAAACCAAACCATTGTATTTAATCACATTAAATCGTTACCGTGTAATTGGATCTAACCCAAGCACATGTAAAGTAAGCTATCGAAATGTTCAAAAGCTTTAATGGAATGAATGCACAGTTCGATTATCGTTAATCATCACAGTAGATTATCTCGACAAAGCATTTCCAAATACAATCCGATATATTCAGTAACGTTAATTTTCAAATAAAAATGAAAGCGAATTCCCACGTTGATTTATGCGATTAAGGCGTGGGTCATGACAAAAAAGGAAAGCGACAAGTTTCAGAGTGCTGAAATGCAGTTTCTTCGAAATACATTAAATTACACATTGCAAGATAGAATAAGGAATGAAGATATCACAGCAGAACTCAAAGTAAATGACATAAATGAAATTATTTCAATTTAGAGAAGACAATGGTGGGATCATCTGCGAAGGATGACAGAGGATCGATTGGCGAAACCGGCACTGAAAAATAAAGCCACTGGTAGAAGAGACGTGGGTCGTCCGAGAATGAGATGGGTATAGGAACAGGTTTATATAACTTAATCCTTATGGGGAAGAAAAAGAAAATAGAGCGAATTACTAAACTTATTTAATGGTTGAGCTTATGCAATAGCCTTGAAGTACCCTTTCAAAAACTCACAGTACTGAATAACAGATTTAATTATTTTAATATTTAACACGGTTTTGATATATTCATTTGTAGCTTTACATTTCCTTATCGTTTTCATCAACACTCAACAGTTTTATTACCGTTATTTGTGTGTGTGTGTGTGTGTGTGTGTGTGTGTGTGTGTGTGTGTGTGTGTGTGTGTGTGTGTGTGTGTGTGTGTGTGTGTGTGTGTGTTCAGAGAAGTAGGGTGGTTAAGTGAGAACGTGATGCCTGCGAATTCAGAGAATATTAAAGTAATCAATTAAAACTTTCGTTTAAATTTGGTTATATGACCGTTCAAAAGTTGGCTCATCGTAACAGGTGTCCAGTATAGCAGTCATCAAAGAATATTGCAAAACTAATCGTGAACGCATTGTTTTAGGGAATGATGTGGTTTTTTTGAAGGAAAGAACGCAACTGATGTCACTTGGCCAATGCAACTTGGGCATTCCTTGCGATCTGAAGCCGACGTATCCACATGCGTTCTTAAAATTGTGTTGTGTGACGGTTACAGGACTGTCATGACGAACACACCTGCGGTCAACGTGCTATATAGAGGCGATAACGCTAGGACGAGAAAGAAGTGTCAATGAGAAAATATTGAGGTAGGGCGAGATTCGGCTTGTGGTTGACAAACGAAAAACAGACAATATATGTCGTAACCACAAGCATGTGTAATACGTGTTATCCTTGATGTGTCGTATTCAGAATAGAAAACAGCGGTGTCAGTAGCCAGCAAGGAGTATATTGTAGTGGATCAGGGTGTAAAACCTCCCGGCAAGCGTTAAACAAAAAGAGAATATTTCAAAAATTCAAGAAATCTGCTAGTACAAAAGAGTACTCATATCAATCGGATTTAAAAGTTACATAATTTTGTAAGAAACAACATTACTATTCAGCATACGTGACAGTCGTCTTGTGAATAGGAAATTGATTTGCTTAAAAATTGTAGTCTGTTGCTTAAAGATTAAATTTTTATCCTAGTCTTGAGTTTATCTTATGTCAACTTAACGAAGAGGAAATGGATTGTTTTAGGCTCATTGTCTTTGAGTATCGAACTCGGTTTTGATATGTATAGATAATAATTTATTCGACATGAACTTAAAAGTTTTATTAAACATCTTTTTTCTTGCTGTAATGATGTGTCTGCAGAGGTGTTTTAAAAGCTGTGATTATTATTATGTATCCGGTTTTGGTGATAATCTCAATTACGGAATCGGTCAGTTACAGTAAAAATTACGCATTGTGTAATTTTCTCTACTCTCGCATTTTTTTCGTAAAGGATGTTAGTTTAATGCAATTTGAAACACAAAATCAATATAAAAATTTAAAAATTTTAAGAAGCTTCCTTTTCAAGGCCTTTAGTAAACCATACTCACTTTATGAAAATCTTTTATTCGTTTCGGCTGTCACACAGCAAGTAGTGTAATTATACTTGATGCAAAATATTTAAAGAAACGTGTTTATTAAGGCAAGGTTTTAAAAAATCATACAAAACAGGTATGATTTTGCCGCCTACTACAAACATTTAAGCATTTGCAGGGGGCGGGAGACAGTTTGTGCCTGTTTCCTATTTACAATGAAATGTAAGATGGCATCTTCATATTTATTGTTAATGTAAACATTATGTTTTATCGCTTATATTCTTAACTCTAACAAACTAAATAGCACGTTCTTTATTTTATTTTATTTTATTTTTTGTATTTTGAGTCAGTATTACTCAAAGGTGGACAAATCATTAAGTGCGCAACGGACTATAAAGTCCAAGGCCTAACGAAAAGAACAAGAAAAAGTAAAAGAAATTTTATTCAATAAATAGAACCCCCTTCAGAAGTATATTTTGGCTCCATAGCTATATTTAATGTTTTCATCACAGCAACAATAAAAATAATTTATTCTACATTAGATATTGTAACGATTTATAATGATCGCGTATTGTAATTACCACACGTTGGTAAATTCAAATCTATAACCATTTAAAAGGGTCCAGTATTGATAAAAACTACGTCTGTGGAACTCACCTTTTTCCGCCGTTCGTTTCAAAAATTCTGCGTTGCCAACTTTTCTTCGTAACTCGAAGAAGGTTATATTTATTATATCAAAAGCAAACTCTGTTTTCAAAACTATCGGGAACCAAACATACAGTATTACGGATAATAGTGGTTTAATTATCCCTTTCTCAAACCTTTTAGTTACCCAATAACGTTCCCGATTATTTAAGTCGAATTGCGTGGCTCACTTTATTTATTGCCGGTTGGCTATTCTGTTCCTCAACCAGTGATGGTCGATTTCGTTTAATCTCAGGGCGTGTAAATGTCCTTTTGGCTACAGAAAAAGTATTGAAACACACAAATAAAAGTACAAACTTTACAATAAATATACAAATATTACATATTTGAAAAAATATGGACGACTATGGTTACAAACTACGTTCGAAAGAATTAGTGTTTCTAGGTTAAGTTGGTTGATATAGTATTGAATTAATTTACAATTTTTTACACAAGAAATTACTAGAATAGTGGTTTTGGTGTTAGTTGTAATTGTTCGTTATCAAAATAAGTGCACAATTTTAATTAGTGAGTGTGAAATCAGTGTAATTCACTTTGTCTGTCTTCGTTACGTGATAACTCAAAAATAGGTTATACTTAGCGACTGTTCCTTCATCTCAGGTCCAGTTAAAATGTCTTGGGTACAGTTGGTTTTCCTTTTAGTGATTAATCCTCTTCTGTGATCCACTTGGAACTACTTTTTGAATTATTATTAATAATCTCTGATGCTATATTCAGACTTTTTATTAGTTTAGTTCGTTTCTATTACTTTTATCTTTTAATCTCAAGCTCTGTAATTTCTTCAATCTTTTTTCATTAATGGTTACTAAAGAACTCTCAGATTATTTTTCTAAATTTGTTGTTGCTAGGGTTAAAATACGAAATTTGATTGGTGGACATGATGAGATATTGTCATTGAAATACATTGTCATTCTGTACAAAATTAGTCAAATATCTTTAAATTGGTCTAATTCCCTTATAATAACTGTGAATCTAAATCTAATAACATTATTGTCTTGCTTTTAATTTGTACATCAATTTGAAACCAAACAAGGTTACTTTTAGTTAACAAATAATGATTTTACATTTTACCACCTAATTTTCTTAATAATTAATTTTAAACTACTTATTTCGAATACATTTTTGTTGTGCAGACTAATATCATTAAACCTATTCATATTACATTCATTATTCCACTAAAACTTGCTGTTATACTTTAAAATTTACAATTTTCTAGTTTTTTATATAGGCCTAGTAGCTAACATGTCTGAAATCTTTTACCTACACTTATTCTAACAAATAATGTTTATTTTGTTACTTTAATACATATTTTATATAAACAAACTAACATAGTTAAAATACAACATTTGTTGGTTTCTAAACCTTATAAAACAATATAAATAAATAATTAAATATTACAATATATCTGAGTAGTTTTAAACAATAATAATAAACCTAATAATTATAAATGACCTCTGATTATTTTAAAATCATCACATAATAATGCAATTTAATATTTTACATTCATCAGTATTCTCCCCTTGACCTACTGATAATAAACATTTTATCTTTATTTATTTGTCACTTTATCACTTCTCACCACTTTAATTCACTTGTAACAGTGTTTTTGGTTTTACAATAGATATACTATTATTTTATTATTATTATACTGGTTCATTTACACTTTCTATATCATTTCACTACATGTTTACTTACTACTCATTATATAATTCCATACTCATTAGTTTGTACTTTTAGATGGCCATTACAAATTATAATTTACTTGGAATAGGGTATTTAGCCTCGAATATTCCTTCATAGTTCATTTTATGTTGTATGTATCTTTCTTCATCACCTTATCTATACATTTGGGTATAGTCAGTCATAGTTAGAGTCTGTCAAATATAGTCATTAGTGTTATGCTATCATTCGTTTATTTATTACTTGTTTTTTTTTTTATTGTACAGCTTCTCATTCGTTACTCTTGCAAATCTTACATGGTTTTATGTCATACCATTTGTCACGTTACAATATCAAGGAATGAAGGCTGATGTTACTAAAAGTAACAAGAAGGCGTGTAGTTGCTACAGTAACCTTCTTTTTACATGAAGAAGCCAGTCGTGGACCACGCAAATGTCATTTCCTTTCCTTATCCTGCCAGAAGGCCCTCATTCGCAAACAATGCGCCGCCTTCCATTCCACTGTCTACTTCTTTCTCGTCTTCTTCTCACCGCAGAGAACCTCACGATTTGAATTTTGTTTCTGTATGTATTCTATCCACACAATCGGTCAAAGAGATACCCAGTTTCATCATTTCCTCCTTGAGTTGTTTGGTGTTCCGCTCAGACTAGAAAGTTGCCAAATATATTTGAAAATGTGTTTATTTAATCTGGACCGATCCATCCAAACAATATGTTCAAGGAGTCTCAGTCTTTCACTCTTTTCCTTCGGAAAGAAGTTTCCGAATCTTCCAGATCCCTGTACAGCTCTTCTTTGGGTCTATGCCTGTATACAGTAACCTTTATATTACAAAATAATTTTTTTCAGAAGAAAAACCTGTGTACTTCAAAACATTTAAAACAATTGTTGAGGGTACATCGTACCCACATAAAATGTTTTTGGTATTTGTATTTTATAGTATCATTTTTTGAACGAAGTGTACATGACTTGTGATTGTCGGCATGCCTAAGTACTTCAATAAATTTTAGCGCACAACTTTGCTCACATATAAATTTGGAAATGGTAAAATTCCAGTACAAGTCTGAGTTTTATATTGACTTATTTTCACAAAATTTTATTGGATTTTTATTTATTTGTTATAGTATTATTAGTTGAAATTGAAATAAATGTGCCATTTTTTATATGTATTGGACACATAATTACAATACTAAATGAAAAGAAAAATTTAATATTATTATAGAAAATACATTTTAAAATTTACGTTAGAAGTCAATTTAAGTTTCCTTTAAAAGAAGCGGCTGCCGTGGGAAGCACACAAAACTATGTTAACAAAGCTTTAATTAAAACTTCAAACAATCAAGAATTAAATTTCCATCTGTTAAATGCGTTGTGTCAATATAAGCCTACCTACATAACTTTAATATTTGGTTCTACCTAATAGTATTATTTACTGAGTAAAAATATTTAGAAAGGATTTTGAAATACATAGAGACATAAAAATAGCTTTAGGCCTACACCAAATGCGATGTTACATAAATTGAAATATTAAAAAAAAAAATGAAGAACATTTCCAGAATTATGTAATTGTAGAAATATGTAACGAAATATTTATAGCTATAGTTACCAAAGTCTTTATAGAAACGGTTATAGATGTAGCCCAATTTTATGTATTTTGACAGGAGTCAAACAACTGAATATCAAAATGAAAATATAAATAAGATTTCATTTTAAGGGCATTAGTTATTAATATCTGGTTTATGATCAGGATTTCCGAATGCTGATCAGTTTAATAAACCGTGTTTGATTCTTGCCTGCGTTATATTATTGAATAGCCTCTGTTCCCCACTAAAGAACTTTTTCTTTGTCTCTCACCAACTACTGTGGCCTTTATAATGAGTTTTCAAGGCTGTTTCTTCGTATTAAGTGTCCAGAGCCTTTTCCACTCTTTTAGCTACAACTGTATGCAGCTTTTACTTTACTATAAGTTGATGTGAGAACATCTGGTTGTTTTTTCCAATCCAAGTTATTATTACTGCTTTATTCAACAAAATATTTTAAAAAGCATCGAATTTTGTACTGTCTAACTGTATCAATATCCAAAATCCTTGTTCATTAAGACATACGGAGAGCCCTATGTTTGTTAATAGTCTTATTGTAGCATTACGTAATCAATGCGGTTTCGTGATTTTTAATGTACCCTATTCGATTTTTAATTTATGCGTTCCCTGATTTTTCAGTTCATAAATTCCTCCCTCTGCTACTGTCTTCTGCACTTTACTTCCTAATTTCTCCGGGTCCGTTATACATTATTACATGAACACAATATTGTTACGACGGTCTACTTGATAAATAGAAATAAAAACAAAATTTGTTGACGTAACACTCCAGTCTTCTATGTGAATATATTGCAACATTACAATTTATATATTACGTATCTGAAGAGTATTTCCCGTAACTATTGAATAATCTACCAGCTAGCACGTGGGATTTCAGTGTTCGTCACGTTAAGCCCGTTTTGTTGTACAATAGTTTTTTATGTAAGACGAGAAGAGGAAGATTTTGTGGCGTGGAATAAATACTAATAAAGCCATTGATTTATTTAAAAAAAAGTTTAAAGATTGAAAATGAAATGTCTCTTTTTAAAGGATGCTGTTTCACAAGCAGTAGCCGTATTTATACATTATAAGAACACTCATCATAATACACAAACAACCATTTAACAAAAATACATAAACACACATATGAGACAAGGTTCTAGATATTTATGTGCATAACCTAATTTAATTCTCATAATTAATTTAAATATTATAAATTATATTTATAAAAAATTATTAAAATATTTGTTGTGAAAATGAAAATGTAGTTGTAGTGTTAAAAAAAATACCATTTACTTTAGTTCAGAAATATATTAGTAACTGTGCATCCATTTCAAGTAAATACTGAAGTTATTAGAAAATAATGTTAAAGTTACAAAATTTTATTATAGGCCTATTACTTACTTTTTGTATTTACATTATTCACACTTACGTGTGCGTTTTTGTCTTTACTTTTATCACATTTTAAGTGCTATTTAGTGTCTCTGTTAAGAAAGATTAATTTCTTAATTTACACCTGTTTATTTCTGTGCTTGTTACCAAGCGTGTGTATGTTGTGTCCTGGACGATGTTGGTGATGCTGCGATGTTTCTGATGCCGGAGTTTCCACTTTGATCATTTGTCGGGCAGTCTCCTCGTCGTGAACAATTGGCGTCTGTTGTGTGTTGAACAGAGTGTCCCCCGTCGAGAATGATTCGTTAAGAATTCTGTCGTTAAGAATCGGCCGGGGTTTTACACACAAGGCACGCTGACAGGTCCAAGAGTTCTTGGCAGCCGTCTCAAACCTGTTACATTTTGTTCAGGCTTGTTCCGCGCACGGTTTTCCACACATAACTTTTTGCATTTTTTCACACTCACAATGCTCATGTGCGTAATAATAGAATCATGAGATTCGTGATAATTTTGTCTTTGCTTACATAATAATTAATTGCTAGTCACATATGCAATTTCTGAGTAATTAAACAATTTGTTTACCTTTCGTTTATAATTTCACCATTCACCTACAAACTGTAACCACACGTGTGTCATTACGCATGTCTTAAAATGACAATTCACTTTCCTGTAGCTATTGTAAGTGTGGGAAATTTTATTAAATAACCACATTTAATTATTTGTATTTTATGCCTGTTTGAACTACAGCTCACTACTGCAACAAAGATACTCGTGTATACAAAGACACGATGATTTCTGATTTCCTGCAGCCGATCAGGTGAGAGCAAGAATAACACACACACACACACACACACACACACACACACACACACACACACACACACACACACACACACACACACACACACACACACACACACACACACACACACACACACACACACACACACACACACACACACACACACACACACACACACACACACACACACACACACACACACACACACACACACACACACCTTCCTTCTAGTAACACAAGTAAATAATTATTCAAAACAGGTTCATTAGTGTTTAAAAACAGGTTACGAATTGTCCAATTCTTGTCTGTTCCCGTATGCACCATTTAAAACTATTTACAACTGTTTATCATGATTTTATATATACAAATAAATTATCCCGGTCGAATATGTAAATATGTATCGTTGCAGCATCTTGAGGTTGTATCTTGTATATGTATCTTGATATCAAACATATCTTGAGGTAAATAGTTCTAAATGATATATGCATCAAGAAATTGTCTGTAGAAAAAAGTGTGTGTGTGTGTGTGTGTGTAAAGATAGATAGATAGAGAGAGAGAGAGAGAGAGAGAGAGAGAGAGAGAGAGAGTGAGAGAGAGTGAGCTAGAGAGAGAGAGAGAGAGAGAGAGAGAGAGAGAGAGAGAGAGAGAGAGAGAGAGAGAGAGAGAGAGAGAGAGAGAGAGAGAGAGAGAGAGAGAGTAAGAGAACAGTTTTACATTTAACGAAACTTTGTAAAGAGTTGAATATTCATTTTTAATATCCGAGATCTACTGCAGAAAACAGAGATGGGTTGTTCATCTAACAAGGATGCCAGGTGGTACGTTGGCTTAGGAAGTTTGGCAATACAAGCCTCGGACACCTCAGTATAGGAAGACCTAGGAAACGTTAGTGAAGTGGATGTATTCCTTCGGGATCGAAATAGATGATTCGCCTGGTCTCTGAGAGCAAAATAATAGTAATAATAATAATAATAATAATAATAATAATAATAATAATAATAATAAGAAGAAGAAGAAGAAGAAGAAGAAGAAGAAGAAGAAGAAGAAGAAGAAGAAGAAGAAGAAGAAGAAGAAGAAGAAGAAGAAGAAGTTAACAAAGCAAATGTGTAATGATGACGGCGATGATGATGTGGTTGGGGGATGCTGTAATCATTCAAATTGGCTTAGGTTGGGATGATCTAGGGGACCGCATCAAAGCAGGTGACTGACGTCATGAAGAGTGTTACTGTCATTTTGCTTTGCTTTGTGCAGTGTATAAATAGACGTATGAGATATGGCACATATGCTATTACAATTACCGTTTTAAATCTTATTACATAGGCCAAGTGACAAATTGTACTCAAATTTGTTTTTACCTGATCTAATTAGTATCTAATTAATGTAATTATATGTTGAAGCTGCTACATTTATCACACGCTTCCACGTGACACTTGTTAAAAAAAATAAGTAAAAGTTTAAGGAATGTTATATTTGCGGATAAAATTTTTACAGGAGAGAACACTGCGTACTGCAGAAAAAAATGTAACAATGGGGAGTAGAAAGTCACTAAGGCTCTCGTTCAGTGGGAGCGGAAACCTGTAAACTACGACTCATGCGAATTTGTGCGAAGGAGTTCATCCGAACTGGTGCGTTCACCTGAAGTCGATTGCCACAGTATTCATCCAAATTCGGTAATTCTAGCCAAAGGAATTGAGGGTAATGTTTGTTATCTCCAAGCTTTGAAAACATTTATATTAGGAAGGATCAGTGTTATTTACTATAGCCTACTTACAAATAAAACACTTTTTGTAAGTTGGTTTTGTATGACTGTACGTATATTGTAACGATAACGTGAAGTGTGTGTAGCGACAAACTCGCACGGGAGTCGTCGATGTAAATTATAAATGTATTATGTCGAACGGCGAATGATTTCGTAAATTGCCGCTTACTCCCACTACGCTGCTTCTTATACGTGACGTCACTCACCGATGCCAACTATCGGGTCAGCTACAACCTGTGAATTCTATTTACTAAATGTAACGGCAATAATAATGACTCACAATTATCATCAAACATATATCCTTGTGGAATCCTTTATTTGGAAAAAACACTGGTTAACTTGTTTTAATAATTTTTAAACAGAATAATCGCAATTGTAGTACAAAATATAAGTCTTCTTTACCAGTTGGCAGCAGTAGCTGTTCAGTATTCCTTTAGATCAAAACAATGCTTTTTGTTATCGTTTTAAATAAAAATATATCAATTATCTCAGGGCGTATATGGTTCGGGGATTTATAATTATACAAAATATTACACTATTAATCAAAATACAAGTTCACAATCATGGGATATTACAACGTTAGAGTGATAGGTGCACACAGAAATCGTATAGTGGTTGCCAGTTTTAAAAAGGTTATGTCTATATCAGGCTTTGATATTTATTAAGTGAATTAAAGGTTCTTGTTGTGATTAAAAAGGTGTTAATCTTATATGGTGTTATTAGTGGTTGTTTCTAGTGTTCGTGTTATATGGTGTCTGTAATTCAGTTGATTATTACTTAAAATACGTGTATACAAGTATATGTGTTGAAGTACGATATAAAGAGATGTCAGATCACCAAATCCTCTTCTTGTACTTTTCTTGGTTGTAAATAGGTCCCACGTACACGTCAGGTCTTCTTCTCGTCCCTCGTCCACGTCAAATCTTCTTTCTGGTTATTATTCCTTCTCATCCATTTAATGGGTAGTCTTCTGTTGTTGCAAAACGTTTATATAGTATACTTCTAACAGTATTTATCTATTGGTATTGTTTTTTCACACTTTATTACATATAATGTAAGACGATTTAAGAACGCGTCTATCTGCTAAGATCGTTGTCAAAGAAGTCTCATTTTATTTATCCGAAATTTCTGGTTGCTAAGGGTAAACTTGGAACCTGGTTGGTCAATCCGAATAGGCATTGTCATATACTTTTATTATTTCAGAATCTAAATTTCGTTCAAAAACTTTAATCTAACGTAACTTTTCTATACTGAATGGGAGTTTAAAACCATTACCAGCATTATTTTGATCTTCACATGTGTTATATTTAGACACCAAACATGCCTATTTTTGCTTAAGAACTATGGATGTTACAATTTTGTTATTTGGAATTTCCTTAAATAACTTGATATGTGTTATTTTGGTTCTATATTCCGTGTATACATTATTACCTATAAATACATCAACCCTTTCACATTTGCTTTACAAAATTTCTAACATAATTGTTCAAAATTTACTAAATTTGGTTTCACCTGGCCTATGTAATGGTATTATTTTTATCATCATGTTTTAACATCTCTAACAATTAAATTAACTTCTAACATTCATCAAAATGGTTTAACATATAACGTTATTTTAACAACACAAAATATATATTATTCTAATATTTAAATTCATGTCCACATGGCTATGATTATACCAATTCCTTGCACAAATAGTTGTTTTCTACTCAAACTGTATAGGTGTTTGACATTTAACAAAACATCTCTATATAGTCCATTCTGCTTGTTTAATTAATTTACCATGGTTTAACATCAGCTCTGTTGTGATATTTGTTAACACAACATAGAAAAAATGGAATTAACATCATTAAATTGACATTCCTTAAAATTAATTGTATCCCCTGGTACATACAAAAAACACAACACAAATACTCTTATATAAACACTGTGCTATAACATAAAACATGCACATTTAACAAAATAAATTCTATACTAATTATTTAGTCCTTTGTCAGCTAATTTATGAATTATTCTGACACTGTCTATGCCATATTTACTATTCATATGGGTTTAAACATCCGTATACTTACTGATGTTTTGTGTTACAAAAATTACAATAAAGTGAACACTGTTGCTCTACCTCACACACAGTTATAATAGCCTTGTTACATTTACTGTTTATCTGTGTTTTATTCTTGTTATAAATATTATTGTGACCATGTTATAATTTGTTGTTTACTGGACAACCCTATGAACTCTATATGTGATAATTTTTGGTATGGTTCTTGTATCTATAACCAGGTGTATTTATATTTTTGTTACATCAATTAACTTAATTATTTAACAATATTTCTCTTACATAATATTATATGTTTGGGTCTATTATCCCTCACTTTGTATTTTGATTATTTGGATTTAATGATACATCAACTGAAACCATTTGTTTCTTTATAGTCCTGGTTCATAAATTGTTTGTCTTTACAATTCTTTGTTCGGTCAATACTGAAAGTTTATTGTCATAGCTGGGGTTTGAAGATATCTGCATCACTTAGCCTAAATCATTAATTTGGGTACGGTCATTTGTCTTACTAGTCAGTCTAAAATTGTTAGTCGTTCTTCTTCACTATCATTTTTGAAGATATTGTTCTCCTTGTCAGCTTCTTAATCAAAGTCTTCATTAAATCAGGTACGGTATTATGTTGTTCCAAATGTCATGTTACAATATACATCGTACGCATATTTACGAGTAACAAGGACAATTTGCATATTTATAGTGTATGTAAATTAACAAATAATCGATTTGTATTTTGATCAATTTCTTTATTGTTGTACCGCTTTTTTCGTAATCAGGCTTCTGACAATTTAATCGGAAAACTTTAATGTTCATATACTTTTTTATATATATTTAAACCTAGAAATAAATTGCCTTGTATAATTTTTATTTGAATTTGCTCTTTATTAGAGAAATAGTGTATTTATGTTTGTGTATGTTAAGGTTTTCTCATTTATTCATTTTCCTGTGCTTTTTATTTATTTTGAATCTCTGGAAATTTATGTTTATTATTTAGATTGTGTGTGTGTATGTGTGTATGTGTGTGTGTGTGTGTGTGTGTGTGTGAGAGAGAGAGAGAGAGAGAGAGAGAGAGAGAGAGAGGGAGAGAGAGAGAGAGAGAGAGAGAGAGAGAGAGAGAGAGAGAGAGAGAGAGAGAGAGAGAGAGAGAGAGGCTAAATTTGATTTGTAGATATTCGGCTCTAATAAAACATTGCCGTGGTGAACGAATCTATCGTGTAACTTTCTTTTCTTCTGACCTATATAAAATTGATTGCAATCTGAACATCCTTGTATGAGCAGCTGTTCGGTGCGGTTAATACTGTCGTGTGCGGTTGCTTAATATTATCGCTATGTTTCTTACTAAATAGACTTATATTTGTAAGTAATAGGCAAAATAATCTCCTACTACAACAAAAATAACAACAAACGGTTTATCTGATTACTCGAACAAATCCAAGCAGCCGACCGGGGCGCCGCGCGTGCGTCTGCTCGATCGTGTAGGACTGTGTGTCTGTCTGCGGCTTGTGATTGTTTGTACCTGTTTCTCTACAAAACATAAACACAAGGCCAGAAATTACTCATCTGGAAGTATACGCGTCTTTTAATTTATCTGTCTACTGTAATTATCGACAATAATGAATTATCAGCAACCAGGCCTGTCAACTAACGTTGAACCTGTTCCTACTCAGGAACCGCAAAATGGCCCACTAAGGTTCCTACGGTCCAGTGTCGCAAAATGCCCTTCAATCCTATAACAATCAACAGCCAGGCAGAAATGTTAATATTGATTTCACACAACACGGATCCCACAGCTGGCAGATGGTGAAAAAACGAAAAAGAAGTCGCCAATCTTCAGAAAACACACCTGAAACACACACTCAGCTTAATGACCACAACAGATTTACGGTGTTACCTATAGATTACCCTGATGACGTCCAACCTACTCAAGTCGTGGCTCAGCCGAAAGTACCTAGACCTCCTCCTGTACACCTTCATGGTGTCGTCAATTACAATGGAATGATCAATAACGTTACAAAAATTTTGGAATCAGAACAGTACAGTACTAAATCGTTTGATGACAATACGGTGAAAATCAACACTTTTGCACCTGATTCTTACAGAAAATTAATCCGTCACCTCGAGGACGAAAAAATTATTTACCATACATATCAAATTAAAGACCAGCGAGCATACCGGGTTGTCATAAGAAATATTAATCCTAGCATCGGTGTACACTGTATTAAAGAAGCACTAAAAGAAAAAGGACACACAGTCAGAAACATAATGAACGTTAGACACAGAGTAGAGAAAAACACCCCTCCCTCTCTTCTTTGTTGATCTTGAACCAGCAGCAAACAATAAACAAATATATAACTTTAGGTCTTTAGGTAACGTACAGATTACTGTAGAGCCACCTCGGAGAAAAAAACTTCATAATCCAGTGCACTCGTTGTCAGTCATACGGTCACAGTAAGACGTACTGTAGAAAACCTTTCCAGTGTGTCAAGTGCGGAGGTGAACACAACTCCGCAACTTGTTCCAAACTAAGGATACACCAGCCACATGTACATTATGCGATGGTCCTCATACAGTTAATTATAAAGGCTGTGAGGTTTATCAAAATCTGCAGGCCAGAAAAAGCCCCGTGCCTAACAGCACGCCTAGGAGAACCCCTTCAATTTTTGTAGGACTATGAACACGGAACAGAACATGAATACCCGTAACGTCTCTTTTCCTACTTACGCTCAAATTGCAGGACTACAGCGACGCTCAGAATCCTCGCCCCCTTATGACAGCAATCTCAAACAGACAGCAAATGAGGACATCACACTTTCACAATTCCTTACAAAATTTGAGACTATGTTCAGTCACCTCATGCAGCAAAATAGCGTCATGGTTAATCTCCTTACAACACTTGTCAATAAACTTTCTAATTAGTAATGAATAACAATTACAGGATTGGATTATGCAAAGCCAATGGACTCTCTCAACGCACCCTACAACTCAAAGCTTTTCTTATTGACAACAGGTTAGACGTAATGCTTATATCTGAGACACATTTCACAGACAGAAGCCATATTAAGATTACAGGATTTACTGTTTATGATACCCAACATCCTGACGGTACAGCTCGTGGCGGAACCGCTCTGTTAATCCGAAACAATATAAAACACTATCTCTTCTCTAAAGTCAAAACTGCTCACCTACAGGCGACAAACGTTTTAATTGAAGGTCAAAGAGGCCCTCTAATTGTTTCTGCAGTCTACTGTCCCCGAAAACATAGAATCAACGAAACTGACTTCAGTTCCTTTCTTAGAACTGTTGGTGCACGTTTTATGGTGGGAGGTGACTTTAATGGAAAAAAAACCTGAAATGGGGTTCGAGATTAGCTAATCCAAGAGGTAGAATTTTATATAACGTCATTAGACAAGAAGCCCTGTCCTTTCTGTCCACTGGTAAACCAACCTATTGGCCTTCTGATACAAATAAAATACCTGACCTCATTGATTTCTTTTTAATACGAGGCTTGTCTCATAATTACTACAAAGTTGAATCTTGCCTTGATTTGTCCTCTGACCACACTTCAATTATTGCCACTATTAGCAATACTATAATTGAGTCTGAAAGTCTACCAACACTCACAAATCGTAATACTGACTGGGACTAATTTAGAGAGCTTATAAATGATAATATCTCGCTAGAACTTCCACTCCACACGCCTGCTGAATTGGATGCGGCTGTAAATTATCTCACCAGTACTTTTCAAAAATCAGCCTGGGAAGCTGCACCTTGCAATACAACAAAGAATAAGCACTTAAACTTTCCTCTGGTTGTCCGAAAGAAATTAGCTGAGAAGCGTAGATTGCGACGAATTTGGCAGCATACTCATCATCCGGATGATAAAAGAAACTGGAATTCCACGGCCAGAAAACTAAAACGATTGTTAGAAAATTTAAACAATGAAGAGATTCAGGATTATCTAGAAAATCTGTCACCTAATGAAAGTACTGATTATTCCTTGTGGAAGGCTACAAGACGATTAAAAAGTCCACTATTACAAATACCACCAATACATATACCAGATGGTAGCTGGGCGCGAAACAATACAGAGAAATCCCAGACTTTTGCCGAACATTTGGTAAACGTTTTTCAACCTGAAGCCAGCAAGAACGTCTCTTTCGATGAAGAGGTACAAACATATTTACACTCCCCGCTCCAACTAACTCTACCTATTAAGCCTTTTAAGGTTAACAAAATCAAGGAAATAATCCTGAATTCTAAAGGAGCTGCCTCACAAAGGCGTTGTACTAATAACATACATTTTCAACGCCATACTACTCAGACTTGAATACTTTCCTCTTCTTTGGAAATCGGCTCAAGTAATCATGGTCTTAAAACCTGGTAAAAACCCTCAAGAGCCCTCTTCTTATCGACGCATAAGCCTTCTACCGATACTTGGTAAGATCTTTGAGAAGCTGTTTGTAAAACAACTTATGCCAACAATTGTAGAAAACAACCTAATTCTGGATCACCAATTTGGCTTTCGAGAAAAGCACTCTACGGTAGATCAAATACACAGACTAACGAATGTTATCATTAAATCGTTGGATTCGAAGATGTTCTGCTCAGGTGTGTTTCTCGACGTTTCCCAGGCATTTGACAAAGTCTGGCATCTTGGACTCTAATACAAAATAAAGAAAAATTTGCCACATAATTGTTACCGTATTCTACATTCCTACTTAGTGGGCAGAGAGTTTCAAGTCAAGTACTCGGATGCTACTTCTCCTCTATTACCAGTGGGGTCAGGTGTTCCGCAGGGTAGTGTCCTGGGTCCCCTGCTCTACCTCCTGTTCACCTCGGACTTACCGTCAGCAAGTGAAACCACTGTTGCTACCTACGCCGATGACACAGCAATCCTAGCGACACACTCCGATCCCTCAATAGCATCTCTTATACTATAAGAATCATTAAACAGCGTTCATTTATGGCATGATAAATGGCGCATAAAAATCAATTCATCCAAGTCAGTCCACATTACCTTCACCACACGTAAGGCAAACTGCCATCCAGTAACAATTAACGGTCAACCAGTACCGCAAGCTGAAAGTGCTAATTACCTTGGGATGCATCTGGACAGGAGACTAACTTGGAAAAAACTATAACATCTAAGAAGAATGAACTTAATCACAAGGTCAGAAACATCTACTGGCTGATAGGTAGAAAATCAGGGTTAAGTCTTGTCAACAAACTGTTGGTCTATAAAGCAGTTCTTAAACCGGTATGGACTTATGATATTCAACTTTGGGGTACTGCTATTTTTAACTCCTAAAGGCAATGCCTTGTCGCTGTAGCCACGTCACTCTATCCCTTGCGATATTCTTCATTTCTTTATAGGACCCAGTATTCACGACACTCATTGTGCTGCGGAAGTATGCAGTTCTTGGTCTTCCTTTGGGCTTCTTCCCCACTACTTTGCCCTCAAAGATGTTAGTTAAAAAAGCACTATGTCTGATCACATGCCCTATCAACTTAATCTTCCTCACCTCTGTACTCCTAAGCAGTGTTCTATTCTCATTTATTTCCTCTAAGATCTGTTCATTCGTCTTCCTATCTGTCCAACTAGTTTTTGTCATTCTCCGCCAAATCCACATCTCTATTGCCTGAAGTCTGTCACTCTCCACCTTCCCTAATGTCCACGATTCACACCCGTAAGTTAAAATACTCCATACAAATACCTTAACAAACTTTTTCCTTGTTTCAATACTAATATGGTTGCTTGTTAATAAGTTCCTTTTGCTCTGGAATGCTTGTTTTGCCAGAGCTACTCTCCTCTTAATCTCTGCAAGACACTTATTCCCACTTGTAACTATGCTACCCAGGTAACAAAATTCAGTAACGTGCTCCAATATTGTGTTGTTCAACATAATGGTTGATTTAGTCTGGGGTACTGCTAGTACAAGTAATATTCAGATTATCCAGCGCTTTCAGTCCAAAACTTTAAGATCAATAGTCGGCGCTCCTTGGTTTGTCTCCAACAACTCTATACACCGCGACGTCAAAGTTCCAACCGTGAGAGAAGAAATCATGCGCCTCTGCAGGACTCATATCTCCAAATTAGAAAAGCGTCCAAACCACCTGGCAATTAATTTGTTAGACTACAGTGAAGATATTTATAGAATAAAAAGGCACAAACTATTAGACTTAACATTCAGGTTTAACTAATAATATATTCTCTGTATTTTCTGTATTGTAATGCCTGTGATATCTGTTCTGTATGTTTTTGTATTCGTGTCATTATTAAGTGTTAATGTTAACCTGTATATGTGCCTTATGGGCCCATTGTTTAACATTTGAACTTATTGTATTATAGTCCAGTCAAATTAGCTCGAAAATAAGTCTCAGATAAAAAAAAATATTAAACGGCTAAAAATTTGAGGACATCATGCCTACATGTCCTACTACAATTAAAAAATAAGTTCACCCCTGTCATACACATCAAACGTCAAAAGAAATGGCGAATATAAAAAATAACTTTTTTGTCGTTTTTTTTAAACAAGTGTAATGTAAATTTAATCGACAAATTTAATTTTAATTTCTTGAGTGATTATTATAAAGTAATGAAAAGTTAATAGAACCGTAAAATAAAATGTAAAATTATAGAGGGCGCAACCGTCCATGCTAGAAAATACGAACATTAAAAGCGAAAACGAAGGGTACCTTTGAGATTTTTTTTAACTACTAGATGACCCGGCAGACTTTGTCCTGCCTCTAAATTTTTTTTTTCATTTTTCTGAGGCAAAAAAAAAAATGATGTAGATATTTATTTTTTAATTTAATAATAATTAGTAGAAGTATAACTGTCGTCAAATGTTATCTAAATTGGTAGTTATTGATGAATTTTTGTCTTCGCGCAAGTTGATGGTGCCTGATGATGGACGTTTTCATGTGACAGACGAATATTATAAGCAGCATAGTGATAAATAAATGGAGCATTATTATTAACAGAAACAACATTTTGTCTTTAAATTAATAAATTTATTTCATGTATTTTTATATTAATTGAGTAATAATATAAATGATTTGTTTTACATGAAATTTATTTTTTGCTTATTTTGACAATAATAATTGTGTTTTGAAAAAATAAAAATAAATGAAATTATTAAAATTGAAAAAACAAATTTTTAGGCTATATTTAACGTAAAGCTAAATCATGAACGATATTTGTGGTTTTGCCTTGGGGGGCGTAAACAAATAAATTTGATGGTCGACCAACACGGGAACTCGCAACATATAATTGAACGTGTGAAAAACATGCGGTTTCAAAATTCAACCCTCATGTATTCATTGTTTGACCCTGCGCTTTGTTTATAGTCATAGCAAAGGCCAGCCGGATAGGAAACTGTAAACGTTTAAATTGAATTGTTGAATCAGCGGGAATCATTGGTATCGTTGGCAACAAAACATGATCACCCTTGAATTTTCCATTTAGAATTGTTGCCTCTATTAAATTCCCCATAAATTTTTTGACGACTAATCTCGTTCCATTACACAGCCGTGGTGCATTGAGATTGCGCAGTAAAATGATCGGTGAACCAATGTTTACTTTTAAATTATGTGGTGGCAAACCTGGTAAGTCCAGAGAATTAAGAAATTCCGTTGGAAAATGTACAGCTTCGTTTTCATCTACGACTGTATCAATTGACTTAAATGAAATTGCTTCGCCGTGCAACATGTCTTGTATTTTAATATTCACGTCATCAACATCAACATTTTTTGCAGCCAGTATCGCACGTTCGCTGAGCCATCGATGATCACGGATATTTTCACAAATATTTGGGAACACGTTGTTAATTAATAATTCTTTCGTATCCATAATGTTACAGAAGCCATTCGGCAAATTAATTGTTCGTGTATTTTGATTCATAACAATTGTTCCATTTCCAATATTGAGTAGTTGTTTAGAAAATGAGTCAGCCAAAGGATCATTATGAAGCATTACACGCATGTTAGTTGTTAATTTTAATGTGTGCACGTTTCGCCATAAATTTGAAGATTTTAGGTATGCATTTATTTCGTCTGCATATGTCGAACGTGGTATAACTGGCAACGTTTGTCGGAAATCGCCTGATAACAAAATGAGTGCACCTCCGAATAGACTGTCATTTCCTCTTAAATCTTTGAGCGTTCTATCCAAGGCTTCCAATGAATGCTTATGGGCCATTGTGCATTAATCCCAGATGATGATACAGCATCTTTGGAGGACTTTAGCCATACTGGAATGTTTTTTAATATTGCAAGCAGCGTTTTCGTTTGTTTGTATATTAATTGGCAGTTTAAGGGCGGAATGTGCTGTCCTGCCACCGTCTAATAAAGTAGCAGCAATTCCAGATGATGCAATTCCAAGGGCAATGTGACATTGTGCACGGATTTTGGCCAAATTAGTGATATCAGAAATGTCTTACCAGTTCCTCCTGGTGCATCAAGGAAAAAGAAGCCGCCTTGTTGAGCATCAACAGCATGCATAATTGTATCGTAAACCGTTTTTTGTTGTCGTGTCAATTTTGGTTCATTAATGTTAACATGCGCAATCAATTCGTCTGTATTGTATGACTGCTCTAGTTGCATATCACGATTAAACAGATCGCTTGCTGTCCGATTCGGTGCAGGCATTCCTAAATTTGCAAGTGTTTCATTAGCAATTTGCAAACAAATGTCCTCAATTAGAACCAATGATTCATTATAAATCTCTGGCGTGAAATTTAAATCGGTATTTTGCTGTATTGTACGCAATCGGTGCAATATGTCTTCGCTCATTGCATCTTTGTATTTATCCCATAAAGCGTCTGGTTTTGTTGGGAAGCATGTGGTTAATAAAAGTGCGAACAAATTGCGTATTTGGTGTGCTGATGAAGTAAGCGAAGCATCAGCCAATGTTAAATCCCAATGTGTATCGTCTTCAAGCAGTTGCAATCCTCGGCATGCGTCATGATTTGATGCATATAATTGGCCATTAACGGTCCTTAACTATTCAAAAGATGTTGGGCCACGGACATTAATTAACAGCAAGCGCAAATAAAAACATTCTCGTTGTTTTGGATGTACAGTGCATCTTCCTAATGCATTTGTTGAAAAAATACCGGGATACCATCGACTGGCGTGCCTCTTTTCCTGGGTTCCCATTTTTTTGATGTTTTATTGAATGTGAAATATGTTGGAACTTGATCATAAAGTAACGTACGTGCAAATGCACCAAAAATGTTTTCCTGTTTGCATAATTCAAAAAACTCAGTTAGTGTTGTTTTTGGTGCTGCTAATGCTCTCTCCATTACATTTTGTTCATTGAAGAACACACGTTGTCCATTTTCAAGATGTATAGCCAAGTGAATAACTGCTGGATCTCGTTCATGTATGGGAAATGATAGAATACGTCAAATGCTTCATTGCTGCTTATGTATCTGCCCATTTGATAGCGCGTAATTTCGTCATTTTCATTAACATTTTGAACAGTAAATACAGCCATATCACTGCCTTTATTTACGTATTTACGTATATACTTTATTGATTTCACTGAACTGCAGAATTCAACATTTATGTGCGCTTTGCACATCTTAGATAATAAAGGCGAATATGGAACCACCCACCTATTGTCGATTTCAACCTCATCTGCATTATTTCTCAAGTTCAACATAAACAATTGTCCACCATTGTCTCTGGATCTTCGACGATACAAAGGATAACCATCTATACCAGTGATTGTTTCCGTGGCAAAATTTTTTGGAAATTTCTTTGTACGTCTACCATTATCCATACACGGAGAATTCATATTTATCGAACCACATGGACCATGAATCATATTTCTTGTTACGATATCAAATAATTCTGGATCAACATTTGCATTGGGTATTTCAGCAGAGATAATTGCATCAATTTCTTCTGGTCTATTTTTTTCAATTAACCAAATTAAAATGTGTGCATGCGGTAACCCACGTTTCTGCCACTCAACTGAATACATCCAGCAGCGTGTTTTTCCAAATACATGATGCTTTACAATAAAATCGATAAGAGATTTTAATTTTTGTTTGAACACTCTTTCAGTTACATCATGACGATCAATTGGTTTAAATCCAGGTAGTAACAGTTTAGTAATTTCTTCCCATTTTGGATTGCAAGTGAACGTTATGAACAGATCAGACCGACCATAAGCACGAACATAAGCCATAGCGTCTTGTATGTACTCTTGCATATGACGTGAACTACCTGTATATGAAAATGGTAGTATGTACATATTTCCCAGATCATTGATATTCATATTTGCATCATTGTTATTGTTAATAGCGTCACGTAAATGTATATAGTCATTCGTGCGCAATCGTGCTTGATTAAAACGAATGTATCGCAAACGTTCGCTTTCTATTTTTGCGTACATGTCCACTACATACTGATGAAATAAGTGTCGACATTTGAGTATGTAGTTATCTGCCTGTTCCCGTATCATCAATCGATATGCGTAATAGTTCATGCAGCTAACTTTTTTATTAGTTTCTTCACCTGTAAATAAAAAGCAATTAGTTACACAGAATTACTTACATGTTGTAAATATTGTAGATATTGTAAGTGTTGTAAATAATGTAAATGTTGGTTGTACCTGTTGAAGGATTACGTTGTTGGATATTAATATGATAGCCACTCTCCTTCCCAGAAAATAAGTGAATATTGCAGAGCATCATATGAACGATGAATATCATGTATGGTTTGTACGGTATTATCGCGACGCATAATTTTGATATCTCGCTGGGCAAATTGATCACCAACAATAACAATGGCCACTTCATTAATAGTTGGAGCATTAAACCGACCAGCGTGTTGCCCAGCTGGACTTTTGTCGGCTTTGATCACGACCATGTAATTATCACTTTGCATTCTTTCCGAAGCGTGTTTGAATAATTGAATGAGCTGATTTCTTTCATTTAACATCGTTTCTAGAGATACAACAATGGCCCTTTCTGTAATTTCTTCAATGCGATTGTAATGGCAGCGAATGTTAACTTGCTCTGTTTCGTCTCCCATGAAATAAATTTGCAAGAATTTTGGATCTTGATTTGGCATTGGAAGTAAAGAGCCGATTTGGTGATACACTTGTCCTTGAATTTTGAATGTGGTATCGAAGTGACGACCATCTTTATTTCTAACGATTTTCTTGGCGCCAAATGATGTCATTTGGAAGCAAGAATTGAATTTTCGTATTTTTCGTAGAAACAATTTGGAATCGGCAGTATCACCTATTAGTTGTTTCAGACGGTGGATGCAATTCTGGTAAAACAACTTTTCCGGCAGCGCAACACATTCCAGGAGTTTCATTTTTAAATTTTAGTGCATGACAAAATTGACATACTTTATTCATATCTCCAATAATTATTTTTGAATGTGATGAGTACTCAATTTCTGGATCGTATTCAAATGCAAGGCGGTTAAATGATGCTGCTATTAATGCCCGTCGTACTTGAATTCGTTGTCGTTCTGCTAATAGATGAAGGTCTCTGTTTTCATTAGTTAAACGTTGACGTGCCTGTCTGTGTCGTAATCTGTCTGCTTCTAAACGTTGACTGCGCTGCTCTCCACTTTCTTGCGCGCGTGAACGTACATTTAAATTCCTAATATTTTCATTCTCCTGCGAGTGTTGTCGTCGCGCCTGCTCGTTTTGAGCAAGCATGTTGTGATTTTCGACCGATCTTTGCCCGCCCTCTTCTTGGCATTTTTCTACCACAAATTTCACAAATGTATATATGAAAATAAAACGTTTCAATTGTAACAACTTTATAAATACATCACGTAGCATTGCGGTTATATTGAATTTCCTTAAATTGATTTGTTGTTTGCAGCACATTCCTAAACAAAATGTAAATAGAGTATTATATTCACCACTAAACAAAATGTAAATACAGTATTATATTTACCACTGTGTTTTTTAATCACTGTGTTTTTCACCCCACCTTCCAACGTGGACCAAAACACCTATCCTATTGTTGCTTCTCCCGTTGCATAAAATATTTCTGCCGTTGAAATCGGCCCTGCCGTTTTTCATATTTTCCATTTTTGACAACCCCCCTCAAACTGCCCATTTATTAAGCCCAAGGGCTAAAAAATTTTCGATAGTGCATACATGCATGTAAAATTGTTACTTCCATCGAAATTCCCTTTAATACGATACCCCATATGCTGTATTTTCATTTTCCAATTTTTACCCCCCTTGGCCAAACTGACATCCCCAACCGCCCAAAAATGTTCAATAGTGCATACATGCATGTAAAATTGTTACTTGCATGGAAATTCCCTTTAATTTTATACCCAATATGCGGTATTTTCAATTTCCCCCCCCCCCTTCGGGCCAACCTCACACTCGGCACATGTAAACCTTACTCTGAACCTAACGAACATATGGTGCGAATATGAGCTCTATCGGATAAGTGGTTCAAAAGTTTTAAGAACATGTGCAGACGTACACTGCATTTTTATATATAAAGAAGATTAAATCTTTGGATTTGAAAACTTCTGCATCTTATTAACTATCAATTAAAGTCTACAAAAACATTTTTATTTAATCATTAAACTCAATTAAATTTATTTTATAATTATAGCTATAATTCTTCCTCTGAAAGTTCGTTGTCATCAGATTCAATATCTAGGTTTGTATTTTCATTCTCATCTTCATCGCTTATTTTCTCTGGCAATGATGGACTCACAATATTGTCTTCTGCTTCGTTTTCAATTACACCATTATTTTTGAAATTTTTGCATTTTTCACTTGTGCAACTACCACAAACGTCCGTACATAAAAGCCCAGTAGTTTTGCAGGAACACTGTTTTGATGTGCAATATTTTTTACAGTTACAAAATATCTTTTGAATTAAGTTTTAGGGGCTACTGGTTTGGACATTCGAATTGGGGTAAGGATTTGTCCACTTTTCCATCCCCAATCTTCTACAGGTAAATCATTAGACTTTTGTACTTGTAGATACACTCTATAAAAATGATATTTTACTGTATCTGAAGTTGGAGGCAGAGATTCCAGTTTTACGTATTTCGCAAGAGTTTCCTTTTTCTTTGTACTTTGTTTAAACACAGATTTTTTAAAGCAGATGTACCTGTAGTCATCTAATGTTACTCCCGTTGGTTTATTGTATAGGAAAGAAACGAAATTTACTCCACTCTCGAAGATATATTCTTCCGATTGATTTTTTTATAGAAGTTTCCAATCGATTTTTTAAAAGTCTCATCATGACATTTTTCTCAAATTTCTTAAAAATGCTTATCTTGCCCTTTCCAAAAAAAACAGGATGTTGTATTGCAACCGGTTGCTCCATGAAGAAATAATATATATTTCTTGCAAAAGGGTAAAAAGGGTTTCTCATGATATCTTGCTCAATTGTCATATCAGTAAATTTTCCGCACCAAAATTTGTAGGTTCATCTTATAGTAGCTTATCCGTTGCAACCCTCTTTTTATTTGTGTGGGAGTTTTAGGAATTTTTTATTTATTTATTTATTTATTTTTTTTTAAAGTGGTACTTAATATTTAAGACTAGGCTAAAGGCCTAGAATGAAGCATAAAGTGTGCTGAGTCCAATGAGACGGGACTTGCAATTAATACTTTCTAGTAACAAGCAAGAGAACCTTTATTATTTCGTAAATTTATATTATAATTTCTTGAATATTTATAATTTATTTATTTAATAAATCTCTGGAATATTTATTATTTCAAGATTATAACCTTTATTAGACGATAACACATAATTCAACATATACGATACACATATAAATCACAGATACAATAACCCCCAAAATTACTTAAAAGGCCATTGGCCATCATAATAAGAGAACACAATTTATAAGTTTAAAAATGCCTTATGAACAGCCTGTATAGTTGTATCAAAATATAATAAACACCCAAATCACTTAAGAGGCAATTGGCCATAATAATAAGAAAATACAATTTATAATTTTAAAATGCCTGTAAACAGCCTGTATATTTTATCAAAAATACAATTTATAAATTTAAAGAAAATAATCTGGATTGGCCCGGCCGCTGATATGTTCCACACGGCATCCGAAAAAGCAATTAACCATTACAGAATTTAGGAAATCCTCCCCCCCCCAAAGCCAGACAGGGTAGAAGAAAGCTGGACAAGAGCCAGACCCGACATAAGGTAACATGTCCGGGAGCTTGCATAGATTTGCACAAACAGGTAAATCGCACAAACCCCTGATTTTAAAATGTAACATGACCTAACTGCAGACTACGGAAAAACTCCCAACCCTTTATGAAATCAAGAAAATAAATATGTGCAAAAGACCCAAGATTATAACAGATGCTAGACCAGTCGGTCCAGATCAACATGTTACATACTGCACCTACCTACTTAACTAACATACCAGACTCCCAAACTTCTACAAACCCATTCATTACCAAGGTAATAAAAAATAATGTATAGCATAAAAAAAATTAATGAGCGCTGGTCACATGCCAGCGAAAGGGCCTACAATTGATCTCGAGACTAATTACCCATCAAAGCAATGTTACATGAAAAATTACGTCCAGCAGGGCACGCGCACAATTAAAATGGTTTTATGCTGTAGTGAGTCAATTAAGTAGAACTTGAGTTTCTGTAGATGGTTAACGCACGATATCTGTTGTTTTATTTAGAGGCCAACTTTATGCAAATATTGGATTAATATCACATCGTTTTATGTAGATGATTCCCAGGTGAACTTCTGCCTTGCTGTACAGTCAGTAGGTGCTGATGAGGGTGGCTACAGTGGCATCTTTAGGTTTTTTCCTCTTCCGGCAGGCGAGAAACGAGAACGAGAGTCTGTGTTGGCGTGGTCGGTTCAGGACATGGTGGAGGATGGAAATTCCACCATGCTAGGATCCAGTCTCCGTCGGTCCGGGAGCCCTAGGCATGAATAGTAATTAATTCGCTGACAAACTAACTCATTCCCGAACATAACACACACATGTACCACTGCCTAAGCTTGTACAGAGAAAATCAAACAGGAATCAAACACTTGCCACCCCTGATCATTTCCCCTGAGTACTTTATAAATAGGTGTAACTTTCTTTCTTAAATTAATAACTCACACACAAGGCCTCAATGCCTCATAATTTGGTTTAATTTATGACTCACCCTCTCATGCGTATGCAAAGTTAACATTCTTCGACATGTTATAAATTCAAAATGGACATGTGCTCTCACAATCAATTCATCACAGTTCCCCAGAATTACATAAGTTTTACACCCCTTTTCACAGGGGCAATTACTATTACTCAATACATATGTATAAGGCTGTTTCAGTGGTTAAATAAATCAAGATATATGACAATGAACATACTTTAGGTCACACACACGAGGCATGCTTATCAAACTTATCCGTTCACATTGTAGCGTGACAGATGTATGCATAATATTGAATGGCAATTGATCATTAGAATAATGAAGTTATAATATTTAAATTTGGAAGAAAGCACTAAGTTGAATATAAAAAGATTAATTCATAGCAACTGTGGAAAGAAATCATTATTATAAAGAAAATACAAGTTAAAATAAAAGGAGTTACTAGTGATGAGTCATCCAAAACCAGTCTCATAACCAAAGGTTTTCAAGGTATAACCCAGGAAGGTAAAATAGTAAATAACAAAGCAGTACACAATATGACCAAACCCACAACGAGGGAGAATAAATAGAATAGAAACCCTAAAATAAGCCAAGATCAACCAATACAGGTTGTGTATTTCTGAATTAAAGAAGAAGATGGAGAAGATCCCAAGAAACCTGATGGCATCAAGAAGAAGATGGAGAAGATACCAGGCCCAGAAGGCAGGAGAAAAGAAGACTGAAGAAAGAAGAAGAGGGCAGCATCCTGAAGAAGATGTCATGCTCTTATAAAAGACACCCAAATCCCTATATCCCCAAAATAAATATCTAAAAATAAAAGTATAACGAAATAAAAACCACATGTATACAAATTTAAGAGAGAGGAGTGTATAAAGTAAAAGTTTCCTGTGAACTAAGATGAAACAATAATATAGTACCCATGGAACAAATCTCCATTGAAAAAACGCTAACCAATTTATTATGTTAATAAGACTATACGACCATTTAGCATTAACATAATATATAAGTGAAAGTGAACCAGTGATAGTTTTGGGTATTATAAAAAATGAACCTTGTGTTTCATTCTTGGCAATCACAAACATTGGATGCAATGAAATATGCATTTTTCAATGACTTAAAATGTGTACGGTGACAATATGTTGTTCATAAGACATGAATCTGTTTAAAATAACATTTTTGTTTTACATGAAAAAAGAAAAACAGATTTCATAGTGCTTTTTGAACGGTTCATACTATTTATTTGTTAATGACAGGGTACAATTCCCCAAAGACAAGGTATAAAAGACTGTATAAAAACTGTAGAATCCTACTTATAATAATAGTTAGAAATAAGAATATAGATATAAGGTTTTAATGTATATAGTACAAGAATGTTTAAAAATGTTTTAGATATAAGGCCATTTGTTTGGGTCTGAAACAACTAACATCAGAACTATAAAAATAGTTACCACTTGTAAATAGTAGAGAGTAATTAAGATGTTAGTTAGTAAAAAACCTTTGTTGTA
This sequence comes from Magicicada septendecula, assembly GCA_034769895.1. Lineage (NCBI taxonomy): Eukaryota > Metazoa > Arthropoda > Insecta > Hemiptera > Cicadidae > Magicicada > Magicicada septendecula. The sequence goes on along the minus strand of CM068370.1, from coordinate 362,994,292 downwards.
AACCATATTTCCATGTTGGAAATGGGAATTTTGTTGCAAAATGTCTGATTTGAAGACAACCATTTATTTAAAAAAAATATTCTTTATTCTGTTTGACTATTGTTTGTATTGTGGCCAATACTAGTTGTTTTTGTGTAATTTGAAAGCATGTTTAATTTATAATACTATTTGTAAAAGTCAGAGAGGGTATCACACATCATATATTGTTTGTAAATTATTTTGTAAGAAAAATTGTTAAAAAATCATAGGCCAAAAGAATGGAAACCAAACTTCATCAAAACAGAGAAATTGCTCATTTAAATGCAAATAAACAAAAGGGGTTTAGACAAAATAAACTTGAGATCATGCCATATAATTGCACATACCATTTAGAGAGATTTTAATAAATTATATTCAGAATTATAAATAAAAATAAAATGACTAAACTCAGAAATTTAGACATGGGAGTCATATATTTCAGAATAATGTTTCAGAATACAACTAATTCAATTAATTACCAGAAAATAAGGGAATAGGAACCTTTTAATACAATATAGGATTATTAATATTAAATATAACTGATAAAATGGCTGAATTTATATAATGACAGGAAGTAAATTTTGATGTTTTGACTCTTCACAGTATACCAAACTGAAAGTGAAATTACTATTTTTTTTGGACAGAAAACACTATAAAATGGCATTATTTAATCTGAATATAACCAGAATGAACTGAAAGATTAATTTAAATCAAATCTAGTGAATAAAATTGACAAATAACCAAAGTATAGGCATTCATATAGTGAAAATGTAAAAGTGCATACAGGATGTGAAAAATATTTGAACAATGTTAAGGATAATATTATATGGGCTAAGAGTTTAATTGAAACTGAAGGAAACAGTTAGTTAATTATTGGTAGTTGAACGGTTAACATGACATACGTGTGAAAACGTGGATAACCTAACCTATAATCGTCATACAAAGCGAGTGTATAGTGAGTTATTGTGAAATCGCGAGTGACTTGTAAAATACTTCTGAAACTATCATATTATAACAGAAACGATCAAGTAACACTCCATAACACAGAACAATATAAATCTACTCCGAAAAACACCATAAAACACTAGAAAACTGTATAATACATTAAACCAAATTAGTGACGGAATCGGAGAAAGTGTTTGAACTAATAATTATACAGATACACTAAATACAACCCAGAATCACTACACCAGTCACTACACAACATATAACAAGAGATTTGCGGACACGAGAACAGAAATATTGCGTCAAAATACATTATTTGGAACGCAGCAGGGACGAGTCACATTTCGATCAACTTGACGGCGGCCATTTGCTTTGACCATCCCAGTGCCTCTTCTTGGTTCAGAACAGCTGTTTGGTGAAAACAATTATTATATTTACAATTTATTATTCAATGTCTGTGTTTATTAATAACTATTAATTTGATTGTAACGTTATACTTTTTAAATATTAGCCCGATTTCTCTGACTTTGGTAATAACTGGCTGTTTAAAGAACCCTATATAATTTTTATAACATATACTTGTAACTTTTTTCGATATCCTGAGAATCGATACTAATCGATAAGAGTCAATATTGCTGTTACTTAATAAAACATTAATACTTTTCAATACTTAATAGTTCTTTATTTCTTCAATAATACTAATTACCAATAATATAATTCTAATTGATAATCTACAAGGACTTTACCACCCGTAAGTGAAGATAACCTAAAAAATAGAAAGGTAAACAAATATCGATTGGTTTACAGACAGTCTTATGAGTGGTGATAGATTATTTAAATTATACTAAAACTTGAATAAAAATTTTCAGAAGAGCATTACACTGTTTAAAACTTCACAGCCCTATATTAATTAATTGATCCTAATTAATTAATTAATAAAATTAAAATTTTTTTATTATTATTTTTTTTTATAAACATAATTTTTTTTTAATTTTCTTCAAAACAATAATTTTTGTTTTGAAACTTTCGGTGAAGCTGAGCATATATATTTCTTCATCAACTTTACGCTACTCGACCGGTCTTGCTACCATTGGGACTCGACCAGCTGGGAAACTTAAGGAAGTGTTTCAGGCCAGTAAGACGTCGAGAGCCACACCAATTAAACACCTTACAACTTACAGATTCACACATCAATCTTATTTATTTTATTACAAATTGAATAGTCCAAACAGAGGGGCTTGATTACATCGGAGTCGAACTTCACAATCACAATCTCTTATATCATCAACACACTTACACTAATAATTATTTTATTACAAATTGGCGCACAACTTTAGGGGCTTTAATTAGCGATTGGAAGGCCAATACATTCTGCACAATCACTAGTTGGAGCTAGGCAACAGCTACAAAGCCAGAGAATTTCAAGGGAAAATGCAACGACGTGCGACATCTAAGAAACGGGCGGCGGAGGCCGAAAAAGAAATAGAAAACGATATGGACAACAAAGAGGCAACGCCAGTAGAGGTGGAAGAGGTATTACAATCGGTGTTGTCCAAACAAACTGAACAACCCGAAATGCCTACTCAGACAGGGGAAGTCAATGTCCGGAAGGAACCATTGGAAAAGCCGACACGAACGGAGGATGGGGGTATACAAGAGATGATCAGAGCAATGATGGAACAAATGGAGGAGAACAGGAAGAAGGACAACCAAACAACAAATAAGAAGATGGAAGAATGGAAGGAAGACTTGAGTAAGAAAATGGGGAGTGATAACCAGTCCTTGAAAGAAGATTTAGGAAATAAGATCGAAACAACAAATAAGAAGCTGGAAGAGAAGATAGAAGAAAACAGCAAGAAGATGGAAGAAAACAGCAAGAAGATGGAAGAATTGAAGAAGGATAATCAATCCACAAAAGAAGAGTTGACTGGGATGAACAAGAACGTGGAAGAATTGAAGGAAGACAACCAATTGTTCAAGGAAGAATTCAAGTCGACCAAAGAAGAATTGATTAATAAAATTGAAAATACTAATCAGAAAATCGATGAAACCAGGAAGAAGATAGAGAAGAACAACCGACAGTTGAAAGAAGAATTGAAGGAAGACAACAGGAAGTTGGAAGAAAAGATGGGGGAGAAATTGGAAGAATTGAGAGAGGACAATCAAATTCTGAGAGAAGAATTAAGAGAAGTCAATCAGGAGAATTTGGACAAACTGGACGAAAGGATGGAATTGTTGCGAGAAGAACTGAATAAAGAAATCAACGTTAACAAAAAAGTGATGAATAAGAAGATGGATGAAGAAAATATAATGGTCAATCGACAGATTCGAGAGATTGATGGAAAGTGCAACCAGACCGAAAAGGAGGTGAATGAGTTTAAAGAAGTGGTGAACATCAAGTTCACAAATATTGAAGAACATAGTCGTAGGAAGGTAGAAGAACAGAGAAAGGAAAATCAAGAAGAATTCGGAAAAGTACGCGACCAAGTCACAGAACGATGTAACGATATACAAGAGACCGTGGCCAGTATCACCGGTCAGGTGCGACAAAGCCGAGAGGAGATGGAAGCGATTAGAAACAGACCGACTCATTTCACCGGATTGCCTGTCAACGAAAGCCGAGAGTGGCTCAACTTCCGGCAATACAAACGCAAGCCGATGGAGTTCCTGGCAAGGGTAGAAGAATATTTGACCAAGCATAAAATTACCCAATGGAGCCATAGCAGGGAGATATTCGACGAGTCCTTCCGAGACATTACAGATAATTGGTGGATGGCCAACCGGAGTGAAATTTCCGACTACCAACAGTTCCGGAAAATGTTTAAGACAAAATACTGGTCTGAGACCACCCAGAACTTGATACGTGACAATATTTGTAACGGAAGATACAGGTCACAATTAGGTAGCAGTATGACGGCATATTTCTTGGGGAAGGTGTGTATGGCAAAGCACCTTGAGCCAGCAATCCCAGAAGAATGTTTAGTGAATAAGATATCTTATCACTATGATGAGGACATTATCAGGGCCCGGAGAGGTAGTCAGATCAAGACGATCCAGGGAATGACTGAGTTATTGGAGGGATACGAGAATGAAGAGTATTATCGGCAGAGCAGGAAGAGAAATGAGAGACCAGAAGCAAGGCCGACTACTTACCCCAATAACGGCAATAACCATACAAATAACCGGAACCAGCCCAGTAATTACGACGGCCCTAACAACCAGCCGCGTAATAACCAGTTTAACGGAAATTTTAACGGCGTGAGAAATAACAACCCCTACCCAAATAATCGAAACCACTTTTATCAACAAAATAATAATGTTCCATACAGTCAGAGAAATCCATATCCCAACAATAATGGTAACAGGCCTTACCCACCTAACCGAAATTACTATAATGATAATATTAATAATAATAATAATAATAGCAATAGTAATAACCGAGTGTCGCGCCCTAGGGTAAATTTTATAAGAGCAGAAGATCGCGGACCCAGGAGATATTATCAACCGAGGAGGAGCAGCTTCCACGGCGCTGACCGAAGATGGCGGAGTGCGGAACGAGACGGCCCAAGATACGAACAGGAAAGACGAAGTACCAGCCTGGAAGATCTTGGCAGACAACCGAACAGGGCGTTAAACATCAACCAGGGTACAGAACGTCAGGAAACAAACCAGAGTTTCCCGAACGATGCCTCGGTCAACAATAACTTAAACAATGACCAAAATGCTTTAAACGAGAGGAGGCAGTAATCAACAACGATGACCCGTTACTGCTTATACTTCCTGGGTTAGAAAAGGATGATTTGCAACAAGCAAACAATGATAAAAACATCACTATTATCTGTAACCATTATTTGAAAGACATACGAACTGAACTTTTGGAAGAGAACGAGAAGAGTCTCAGCAACAGTAATAATGAGATAATTTATATAACAGCGGAGGTGGAAGGAGTTCCCGCTAGAATAATGATAGACACAGGAGCTAATATTTCAATAATAAACTCCAATGAGTTGGAGAGAATACAGAGTACATGTGGTAAAACTTTGCCAATGTTACCAGTCAACAACATTGTATTGGTAGGTGCAACTGGTCGCCAAAATAAAACCATCAGGAAGCAAGTTTCCTTAAGTGTCGTTAGCCGTGATATAGCTTTAGACATGGAATTTTTAATCGCCACCGGATTACCATTTGACATCTTAGTCGGTTGCGATATTCTTCGTAGATATTCGGCAGTAATCGATCTTAATTTAAATAAAGTATCACTTTTCCCAGACGGAGTAACATGGACCGCAGATCTGGTAGGAAGCACAACTATACTTCCCAGCCCAATACATCAACAACTTCGAAAAATTAATATTATAAGAAACAGCCCTCTTTCTAAACCCATAATATACAATAATGGAGGAGAGGATTTATGGTCAGTTAAGATCCAAGAAATACGTAATTTCCAGTGCGGAAGCGATAACAAGAAAATACCAACGCACATGGCTGATCGTCTAATTGCAATATATGAGAAATACAAGGCGGTGTTTTCTGATGAACCAGGGAAGGTAAAAAACTACCAGTGCCAACTTCGTTTTAAAGAAAACGTAGAGTTTAACCGGAGGTCATATCCAATAGCGCAGTCGCTCAAAGAAGCCGTGAGAACAGAGATAAACAAGATGATTGAAAACGACATAATTGAGATTAGTCAACCTTACACTAGTCCAATTATTGCTGTTCCGAAGAAAGACGGACAAGTCCGGCTCTGTTTAGATGCGCGTGAGTTGAACAAGACAATTGTGAATGACAGAACATCTCCCGGTGAAATAGAAGAAATCTTAAAGCGTTTTCATGGTACTAACTTTATTAGCACCTGGGATACGGTCTGTGGTTATTGGCAGGTAGAGCTGCATCCACAAAGCCGCCAGTATGTAGCGTTCATTTTCGAAGGGCGCAATTACCAGTTCAAGAGACTGCCCTTCGGACTTGTCAATTCTGTCGCCATATTTGTGGCATGCATGGACCAGATTTTGGGACCAGAAGCGCTCCAATTTACCACCGTCTATGTTGACGATTTACTAATCACATCCGGAACCTGGGAGGAGCATTGTTACAGAGTGGAATTTGTACTAAACAAACTAGCGCAGAACAACATAACACTGAAGTTGGAGAAATCCAAATTCATAGCGCGCGAGGTACAATTCTTAGGCTTCAACCTAGACGACAGAGGTATTACCCCATCAGCAGAGAAAGTGGAGGCAATTCAGAGGTTCCCGCAACCAAGAAACAGGAAACAATTGCAATCTTTCCTCGGACTCTGTAACTATTACAGGAAGTTTCAGAGCCGATATTCCGAGTTGACCGCCAAGTTTCAACCACAGTTATCTGCCAAAAACAAATGGATTTGGGGTGAAGATCAAGATATTACTTTCCGATTGATAAAAGAGAAGTTTCTGGAGAGTGTGATACTTCGTCACCCAGATTTTAAGAAACCGTTCTTTCTAAACTGTGACGCTAGCGATCTAAGCTTAGGAACGACCTTGTACCAGGAAGATGAGGAGGGACAACATCTGGTAATAAGCTTCGCTAGTCGCACACTGAACCAGTGCGAAAAGAACTACAGTGTGACAGAAAAGGAATTGTTGAGCGTGGTGTTCGCATGCAGCAAGTTCCGGACGTACATTCTCGGATATCAAGTCACGGTACGAACTGATCATAAATCCATCTCGTTCCTTCGTAGGTGCAAATTGAGTCACGGCCGATTGGCTAGGTGGGTACTCGCCCTACAAGAATATGACCTGAAATGGGAATACATTCCAGGAAAGAAGAACGTGGTAGCGGATGTGTTGTCACGTATAAATCTGGAAGATCAGACTTTCGAGGGAGAGAAGGAAAGCTTAGTAAAAATTTATAACATATTCACGACCAGAGCCGATTTACAAGCTTTGTTAATAAATATCCGAATCCATCAGCAGTCTGATCCTAAGCTGAAAAACATTGTGAGTCGTTTGGAAGCCAATAATGAAACCATTTCTAAATATTACCACCTTAACAAGGGAATTTTATTCATAAAAACCGCATTGGACGATGAGACATGGAAGGTGATAATCCCGCACCAAATAGAAAAGGAGGTCATCATCGATTACCATGTCAGGTATGGTCACATGGGAGCATTAAAAGTGATACAAGCTCTAGAGGAAAATTGTAAGATCAAGAATATCAACCGCAAGGTGAGAACATACATCAAGTCCTGTAAGATCTGCCAATGTGCAAAAGTAAACAATGAAAAGACAGAGGGTATCATGATACCGATAACTTCCAACGCAAAACTGGAAAAAGTGTTTTTGGATATATGCGGGCCATTTCCCCGTAGCGGTGGTCGACACAGATATAAATACTTGGTAATCATAATGGATCACTACACCAAGTATATAAAGCTATATCCGGTTAATCGGGCAACGACAGCAAAGGTTTTGGCGGTGATTATTGATTTGTATATCCCAGAGATCGGTAGACCATTTTCTATTATTACCGACCATGGTACACAGTTTAAGGGGAGGAGATGGCGAGACACTTTATTAGCACTTGGGGTCAAAACATATAAGACATCAGTCTACCACCCAAGTAGCAATCCGGCTGAGAGAGTACTAAGAGAAGTGGGTAGGATATTGCGCACGTACTGTCACAACCAACAGAAAAAGTGGCAAGAGTACCTAGCAGCGACAGAAACATTCCTAAATTACGCCCACCATCCAGCTATAGGAATTCCACCGTACTCAGCCATGTATGAGAAGCCGACTCCCCGAGACATTGAACAAATCATTGAATTTCCAACGAACAACAATAGGAAATTCAACCAGTTGAAGTTTTACAATAAGGTAGCAGAAGATCAGGAAAAACGGCAAGCCAAATACCAGAAGGCAATAGGGCGAATTGTAACATATAAAGAGGGTGAAAAAGTCCTCCTAAAAAATAGAGAGCTGCCTAGCACCTTAGAAGGCATAACCAAAAAACTACTATTACTATATACTGGACCATATGTTGTGGTAAATGATAAGCATAACAATACATATGAGTTGAGGGAAATCATTTCAGGAAAAATCAAAGGAGTGTACAATCAAGCTTCTATGAAGAAATATTATGAAGAATGAGTTGTGAGTTTTAGAATTTTGAATTTAATTAATTTGTAAAAAATTTTAAAATAATGTAAGTACATCTTACAACCTAATAATTTTGGAACAAACTTTATGGAAGAAAGGAAAAGAAAGACTTTTGAATTGAAATATAATTATAAAAATTTAAAATTGAGTAAGTACTTCTTACTACAACCTGATAATTTAGAACAAAACTTTATGGAAGAAAGAGAAAGAGAGAGAATTTTGAACTTAATTTAAAAAATTTAAAATTAAGCAAGCACAGCTTACTACCACTGAATTATGAGAAAAACATTTTGGAAGAATTAAGAAGAAAGGAATTTTGAAGTTAATATACAAAAAATTTAAGAATAAAGTAAGACTAACTTACTATAACTAAGTTTATGAGAAAACTTTATGGTAAATAATTAAGAAGAATTTGAATTTGGAGAAATACCAAAACATTCAGAAATAATAGTAAGATCACATTACTATAAACAATTCTGAATGAAACAATTCTGGGAATAAATGAATTAAACAGAATTTGAATGTTGATAGAACGTCAGAACTTTGAAACAAGATAAGATCAACATATTACAAGGATTTATGAGAAATATTTTTCAATTAAATAAAAAGAATAGTTTGAATTTTATATTAAAACTAACCAAGTTCCAAGAAATAATTATGTGTCAATTATGATTGAATTGAGAAGAAAATAAAGTAATTAATTCAGAAAAGAGAATTAACGTTAATCCAGAATAAATGCTAACATTCACAATAGAATTTGAAGGAGTAGAGAAGAATAACAAGAAAGAGTGTAATATGCCAGAGAAGGAAAAAATTTGGAAGCAAAGAGACTAATTACCTATGAAACGATAATGAAAACAGTTAATTAAGAGCAAAGAAGAACAACTCATACCAAACAGATGGAGAAGATGATTTTGAACCAATGATAATAATAAGACCTATATGAAATGCAAAGAGAATAAATACCACATGAAATATAATATAAATGAATTAATGCTAATGAATGCGAAGACGGATTAATAACTTTCTAAGAGAAAGGAAAGAACCAAAATGTTTAAATAAAATGATCAATATAACAACCTGTATATCTAATGTAAAGATACAATGTTAAAAAATTAAATATAATATATTAAGACCATTCAAATAATGAATACGAAAGACTATTTATAAAGACCATGCTAATACTATGAATAACCAGAAGAAAGTATAAAGAGAATTCAGATGAAGAAGAAAGAGAGTTACACTGTAAACAGTAAACAGAATTATTAAAAGAAAGGTTTTCAACCATAATTAAATTAAATATATCAGACAAGTTAAGAGTTTTGGAAAAATATATATGTAATGAGTATAATAATGATTATGAAGATTTATTAAGATAGAAAATGTGAGATAATCTGAGAGACTACGAAGTGGAGAATCCAAAGATATTTTTATTAGTCGAAAATGAGACTACTTTTTATTTATTTATTCGATGACTGACTGAAGATAATTCCAGCAGCATTATGTTTTTTGAGCAGGGATGGATATGCCCCTGTACTCAATTTATAGAAGTGGTGTATGGCCAGCAGAGAAGTAGCGTACAGTGCCCCTCTGATCTGCCCCAGCCCACGTGATAGGGAATGTTAGGGAATTAATATCCCAAGGATACAACACGAAGTTGATAAAGAAAGAAAATGTATTACAATTATAATATATCTCAGAAGACACTGACTATCCGAAAAGGATCAGTAGTAAAACAAGCAACCATATATATAAAATTAATAAAACTCTAATATAAAAAAGTCGATATAAAAATGGAGAAGAAAATGAATTATAAGAAATGATGAAATTATCATAAGAAATTATTTCATCCATAAACATGTCTGAAATAATTACTTCTGGAGGAGAGCAATCTGTAGCGTGACAGATGTATGCATAATATTGAATGGCAATTGATCATTAGAATAATGAAGTTATAATATTTAAATTTGGAAGAAAGCACTAAGTTGAATATAAAAAGATTAATTCATAGCAACTGTGGAAAGAAATCATTATTATAAAGAAAATACAAGTTAAAATAAAAGGAGTTACTAGTGATGAGTCATCCAAAACCAGTCTCATAACCAAAGGTTTTCAAGGTATAACCCAGGAAGGTAAAATAGTAAATAACAAAGCAGTACACAATATGACCAAACCCACAACGAGGGAGAATAAATAGAATAGAAACCCTAAAATAAGCCAAGATCAACCAATACAGGTTGTGTATTTCTGAATTAAAGAAGAAGATGGAGAAGATCCCAAGAAACCTGATGGCATCAAGAAGAAGATGGAGAAGATACCAGGCCCAGAAGGCAGGAGAAAAGAAGACTGAAGAAAGAAGAAGAGGGCAGCATCCTGAAGAAGATGTCATGCTCTTATAAAAGACACCCAAATCCCTATATCCCCAAAATAAATATCTAAAAATAAAAGTATAACGAAATAAAAACCACATGTATACAAATTTAAGAGAGAGGAGTGTATAAAGTAAAAGTTTCCTGTGAACTAAGATGAAACAATAATATAGTACCCATGGAACAAATCTCCATTGAAAAAACGCTAACCAATTTATTATGTTAATAAGACTATACGACCATTTAGCATTAACATAATATATAAGTGAAAGTGAACCAGTGATAGTTTTGGGTATTATAAAAAATGAACCTTGTGTTTCATTCTTGGCAATCACAAACATTGGATGCAATGAAATATGCATTTTTCAATGACTTAAAATGTGTACGGTGACAATATGTTGTTCATAAGACATGAATCTGTTTAAAATAACATTTTTGTTTTACATGAAAAAAGAAAAACAGATTTCATAGTGCTTTTTGAACGGTTCATACTATTTATTTGTTAATGACAGGGTACAATTCCCCAAAGACAAGGTATAAAAGACTGTATAAAAACTGTAGAATCCTACTTATAATAATAGTTAGAAATAAGAATATAGATATAAGGTTTTAATGTATATAGTACAAGAATGTTTAAAAATGTTTTAGATATAAGGCCATTTGTTTGGGTCTGAAACAACTAACATCAGAACTATAAAAATAGTTACCACTTGTAAATAGTAGAGAGTAATTAAGATGTTAGTTAGTAAAAAACCTTTGTTGTAAACCATATTTCCATGTTGGAAATGGGAATTTTGTTGCAAAATGTCTGATTTGAAGACAACCATTTATTTAAAAAAAATATTCTTTATTCTGTTTGACTATTGTTTGTATTGTGGCCAATACTAGTTGTTTTTGTGTAATTTGAAAGCATGTTTAATTTATAATACTATTTGTAAAAGTCAGAGAGGGTATCACACATCATATATTGTTTGTAAATTATTTTGTAAGAAAAATTGTTAAAAAATCATAGGCCAAAAGAATGGAAACCAAACTTCATCAAAACAGAGAAATTGCTCATTTAAATGCAAATAAACAAAAGGGGTTTAGACAAAATAAACTTGAGATCATGCCATATAATTGCACATACCATTTAGAGAGATTTTAATAAATTATATTCAGAATTATAAATAAAAATAAAATGACTAAACTCAGAAATTTAGACATGGGAGTCATATATTTCAGAATAATGTTTCAGAATACAACTAATTCAATTAATTACCAGAAAATAAGGGAATAGGAACCTTTTAATACAATATAGGATTATTAATATTAAATATAACTGATAAAATGGCTGAATTTATATAATGACAGGAAGTAAATTTTGATGTTTTGACTCTTCACAGTATACCAAACTGAAAGTGAAATTACTATTTTTTTTGGACAGAAAACACTATAAAATGGCATTATTTAATCTGAAAATAACCAGAATGAACTGAAAGATTAATTTAAATCAAATCTAGTGAATAAAATTGACAAATAACCAAAGTATAGGCATTCATATAGTGAAAATGTAAAAGTGCATACAGGATGTGAAAAATATTTGAACAATGTTAAGGATAATATTATATGGGCTAAGAGTTTAATTGAAACTGAAGGAAACAGTTAGTTAATTATTGGTAGTTGAACGGTTAACATGACATACGTGTGAAAACGTGGATAACCTAACCTATAATCGTCATACAAAGCGAGTGTATAGTGAGTTATTGTGAAATCGCGAGTGACTTGTAAAATACTTCTGAAACTATCATATTATAACAGAAACGATCAAGTAACACTCCATAACACAGAACAATATAAATCTACTCCGAAAAACACCATAAAACACTAGAAAACTGTATAATACATTAAACCAAATTAGTGACGGAATCGGAGAAAGTGTTTGAACTAATAATTATACAGATACACTAAATACAACCCAGAATCACTACACCAGTCACTACACAACATATAACAAGAGATTTGCGGACACGAGAACAGAAATATTGCGTCAAAATACATTATTTGGAACGCAGCAGGGACGAGTCACATTTCGATCAACTTGACGGCGGCCATTTGCTTTGACCATCCCAGTGCCTCTTCTTGGTTCAGAACAGCTGTTTGGTGAAAACAATTATTATATTTACAATTTATTATTCAATGTCTGTGTTTATTAATAACTATTAATTTGATTGTAACGTTATACTTTTTAAATATTAGCCCGATTTCTCTGACTTTGGTAATAACTGGCTGTTTAAAGAACCCTATATAATTTTTATAACATATACTTGTAACTTTTTTCGATATCCTGAGAATCGATACTAATCGATAAGAGTCAATATTGCTGTTACTTAATAAAACATTAATACTTTTCAATACTTAATAGTTCTTTATTTCTTCAATAATACTAATTACCAATAATATAATTCTAATTGATAATCTACAAGGACTTTACCACCCGTAAGTGAAGATAACCTAAAAAATAGAAAGGTAAACAAATATCGATTGGTTTACAGACATTCTTATGAGTGGTGATAGATTATTTAAATTATACTAAAACTTTAATAAAAATTTTCAGAAGAGCATTACACTGTTTAAAACTTCACAGCCCTATATTAATTAATTGATCCTAATTAATTAATTAATAAAATTAAAATTTTTTTTATTATTTTTTTTTTTTATAAACATAATTTTTTTTTAATTTTCTTCAAAACAATAATTTTTGTTTTGAAACTTTCGGTGAAGCTGAGCATATATATTTCTTCATCAACTTTACGCTACTCGACCGGTCTTGCTACCATTGGGACTCGACCAGCTGGGAAACTTAAGGAAGTGTTTCAGGCCAGTAAGACGTCGAGAGCCACACCAATTAAACACCTTACAACTTACAGATTCACACATCAATCTTATTTATTTTATTACAAATTGAATAGTCCAAACAGAGGGGCTTGATTACATCGGAGTCGAACTTCACAATCACAATCTCTTATATCATCAACACACTTACACTAATAATTATTTTATTACAACATCTACGCCAATTATTTCTTAAATTTATACTTTTTACAAGCAAATGAATAACATATATATAATTTACTTACCGGAGGTCTGTAAAAGTCTACCTATGCATGATAGGATAGAAAAAACAATAATTAACCAAAACTTTGTCCGCCGGAGGAATAGGCTGTTTTCACTGCAGTGGACGCTCGCCGACTGGTCAAATTTCGCCAAACGAGAACATGAGTCGGGGAACACAATTATCTGCTTTCGCTAACAGATGGCGCGGGCGTGCAGTAACGCCAAAACACGGCGCAGCTGAACATCGTGAAATAAATAAATTCGCAATTCACATTTATAACTAACATTTTTATACTGTCGCCCTGTTTCATTGAGAAACCGCGGCACACCGTTTTCAAGGAAATTTCGTAATTCCGTTATTTCCTGAGATTCGCATTCAGTTAATGTCCCCTCCTTGTATATAACGTATTCGCTCTTCAGCATTTTTAATAAATTCGGTCATTTGTTGAATGTATATGTAAGCAGACTTTGTATAGTTAAAATGCCCTGTAGCAAAAAAATATACCCTGCCGCATCATTTGTTTTAAATATACAAATTTCACTCTTATTGCACGATTGTTATTAAAAACGCAAAATTAAAGAAATTTTAAGTATATTCTTAATTATAAATTGACACAAATAGCATAATCAAGAAACACCTGCACTGAACTCTCCGTTTTGCTAGATCACATCATGCTTAGCCGAGTTGCGCGCGCATACTCCCCCGAGTTGGGAGCCGACGGCAGATGTGCGAGTGCCGTACGTGCCAACGGCAGATGTACAGTTTTCAAAAGGTATTTTAAAAGGAACCCGGCTTCTCAGGTATAAATCCTTACCGTAGATTGATAATGTAGGTATTGAATACTATATTCCCAAAATAATAAATCTTAAAATTTAAAACATAAAGCGTAAGAAGTAATAATGTGAAAAAAAATCACGTTTCATGCAGTTACTTGTTCTATAATTATTTTTTTGACAATGACCAATTTAATTAAAATAATAATTACTCATCTCAAAAGTAGAATCTTTAAGCTTTAAAATACATGCTTTATATTTTGATTGGGATGAACTCTCATTGTTGTATACTGGTTTAAGTTGTAATTTTATGCAAATTTAAAGATAATCGAAATTTCGCGATTTTCATAGTCTTGTTTTTAAAAACAGTAAACAATATCAACTTTTTGTGTTTTGCATTGTCATATATATAGTATCAGTAAATAAACCCACATTATCTTGTGAATAAAACTATTATATTTTAAATATTATTATTTGTAGGATAAAACGACAGTTCGAAGCCATCATGTATATATAGTACCTACAATTGTAATGAAAAAATAAGTTTTTAAAATAAAGAACTACATAGGCGTATAGCTGCATCTTACCTTTAAACCGGACGCGTTTACCTTTTTTAATTCGAACATTATTTTTAAAACTACAAGCGAATAACTGGTTGCGCGCCGTCTAAAACTTGTGCCAACTAACCCAACCCGCGCTCTCCGAGCAACAAATGACTCGTACTCTTTAATATTTTGTTACGTAAAAACTATTAGTTCTAGAAAAAAAGTCTTAAGACATTGTTTGTGAGAATTTTCTCTACTTTACGGTGGTAGTTTTTATTTTCACAGTATACGAATCGTTTAAAAGTTATTATCGAAAAACTGAATTTTAGAATTTTAAGGGTTGTTTAGGGGTGTTTGACATAGGGCTGAGGGGTGAACAATATTTTAAAATAATGTTCTAGATGAAATTACTTTATTAAAGAAGGCCGCATCCTTTTACTATTTATTTCGATCTCCAACTCTAATTTGACTGGAATAATCATGCCAGCAGGAAGTGGAAGTGATTATTGTTCATTTGTTTACATGCTTTTATCATTGTGTGTATGGTCACCAAGTTACAATAGTTAATCTTTAAAATAGGATAAGATACCTGTTATTCCTTCATGCAACTTACTTTGGTCGCTAGGCACGACGCGTTTCAAGATCAAGGTCCCATCTTCAGGTGATGATCATTCGGGTCGAGTTCGTCAGTTCATAAAAAACACATACATAAAAAACACTGAATTTAATAAACACTCATACTGCACGAGGGGACGATGCGCATCGTCGAGAAAGTAAACGCGCACTAGCCGTATATAGTTCAATGTAGAGATAAGTTGGTTGTATTCCTCATGTCTGTGCCATTTTTTGTATCACAGAATCGAAGAGCGCGTTGGATTTGAACGACACCATATCGTTCAAAAGGCACTCTTTCTGTGTCCTAGTAGCTTTATATATCTCAAACTCTTCTAATGCATTCATATATCGGCCTTTTTTTACTAAAGTGCATGGGTTTAAAATTCGTGTTAAAGTCCGTGTAACTATGATAACAATCAATCAGGTGTTGTGCGTAAGTCGATTTACTGTTTTTTACATTCTTCATGGGCAGGTGTTCCTTGAACCTCTCTTAAAAACGTTTCCCGTTCTGGCCGACGTAAAACATGTCGCAATCATCACACATAATTTTGTAAACGTCAGAGCGTGTCTCTACGCTTCTGTGTATCTTGGGGCGCAGAAAATTTTCAATGTTATTTTTTGTCCTAAAGATAACTGCGATATTGTATTTCTTAAATTGATTTCTTATGATGTTAGGCAACAAAGATGTGTACTCCACCGATATATATCTGTCAATATTATGCACCGCGCTGTTCGGAATTTGAATTTTACTCTTGTGTCTGAAGATGAGTTTATCTATTATACCAGCGGTATAACCGTTGGATATGGCAATGTGTTTTAAAGTATTTACTTCATCAATGAAGTAATCTTGCTCTAAGGGTACAGTAAGAAGTGTTGGGGGGCAGTGGAAGTGCGCGCGGCTTGCATTGGCTTCAGCACGCACTCTGACAAGCGCACGGATGTTGCGTTTGCAGTATACACACATAGAATGCTTTGCTATTCTAATCGTGGCAAGCATAATAGTAAAAGTGTCCAAGCAGAGTATGTTCACAATGGGTAAATGCCAGGGATAAGTTTATTGTAGAGACAAAATAATCAAGACAATACTGTTTTGGAGTCGTCAAACACTAAATAATTGCAATGAAATGCACGGTGCAATAACGTGTACAATTCCTAATAAATGTTGTAAACAAAATTAACAAATTTTTTTGCTTCTTTACTTCACTTAATTCTGTGTAAGAATGCGTATTACAATTTATTTGTTTTAAAATGTTAATAGAACACAATTAGATCATTAGCACACCTAAATGTAAACTGTATTTCAGAGAATAGCAGAATATGCGGGTAAATAATGCGTAATATAAATATGATAAGCGTTACAGAATAAAAACCGAAAAAAGAATAAACCAAATCATATCCAGTGCGAGTCAGATTCATTTTTACTTCCATGTTCTGTAAGGAAATGGAAGTATGGTGATCGCTAATAAGTCCTGTTCGAGGTAAGGGATGATTCTGATTGTACTACCTTCAAAACATGAAAAGTCACTTTCCGAAAAGCATCTCTGTGTGTGCCTGCATGTAGAAATTTTTATGGTGAACGATAACTGCAGCAAATTAAAACAGAATCAAATATTTTTTTGCAAGTGTGCCCGAGTTCTAGAAAATTCAAATCCACTTGATTTTGGTCAAGATCAGTTAAGGGAGAAGGGTAGTTTTTTGAAAATTACGTTTCCGATGTCTAATAAACTACGTCAGTTTGAAGTATAGGGTACCTTAGTAATTACATATAATGAAACTGTTAATCAATAAAACTGTAAATATCAAAATGGGTTGTTTGGTTGAGGAGAGGGGTAGTTTACCGGTAATGTATTGTTTTTTAACAAGAATAAAGTACTTAATTTTGATAAAAATTCATGTTAATCTATTGTAAAATGTTAATACAGATATATATAAATACAGAGGTTAGTTGAAGGTGGAGAGAGTAAATTTTTAAATAATTTTTGCTGACATCAAGTAAAGTACGAGTATTTCATTTAAAAAAATAGTATACCTTAGCAATTATATACGATAAAACTATTCGTCTACGAAAATGTAAATTTATTTATTGGTAGGAATCGGTTGAGGAGGAGGGATGAATAAAGTACTTAATTCTTATGGATACAGTGACTGGAAAATAACATTTTATTAAAAGACTACCCCATAATAAAAAAAATATCGCAATAGTAAAAATAATTTGTGGGTGGGAGATATTTTTTTAGAAATTATCGAACCGAATTCAAATAAATAATTTGAAATATAAATCTTGAAACATGGAAGTCATGTATTGTTCTCCATACCGATATTTATATATGTTTCACTCACTACGTGCTATTTACACATCTACAGGTGTGTCTTAATTATTTATAGTAAATTTATTATTAATAAAAAAATTAACTGATAGCGAATGTTCATATCTTTTGACTGTAGCAAATGGAATTTAGTTAAAAAGGCCAGTCTAAACGCGTGATCTAACGTCAAAGGCTGATAAATCAGTAGCAATCATCAATGACTACTTACTACCCCCAGTCTGTGTCTCGAAGTCTCGACAAAACTCCTATTGGCTATGAGTCCTGAGCCAATGGATCCCTCAATGTGACTGACGCCCACTGAAACTCGCCCAGTGATTGTAAAACTGTCAAAACTGTACCTGTAGCTTGCATGAATATTTATGCTGCAATAACTTTATGTTCCATGTGTCCGCCTGCTAAAACATTTGTTTATATACGTTCGTCAACATTCAAAACAGCAACCAGAAATATGAATTTTTAAAAATCAAACGTAAAACAGAAGAGACAAGAACAATAAATTGTGTGCACTCAGATAAATTAAAAGCATTAATCTATGCAAAAATTAATTCCTAAATAACATATTTATGTATTTCTTCTTAGAAAAACAATATTTCACTTCAGTATTGTGTTTTACATTTTATTTCACTTTTAACACAATATTTAATGTTTAATTAAACATATCATCGAACAGACGTTAGCTTAGCTTAAGAAGTGCATCACGTACATACAAGTCGGATAAGTAGGTCAGTGACTTTGGGATTTTGGCTATCAGTGTGCGAAACGAAAGACTTACTTTGCAGAGTACGTAACAAATAAAAACCGCATTAAAAACACATTCAAACAATTTCAATTCTTTTTTCCTTTATAAGGTGGAATTTTATACGTGCCCTTCTCCGTGTATAGACATTGGCCGTATAGAATTTTATATTAGGCCCTAAGTACAACAAACATAATTGCTATGACAAGCATGTTTCTTAAGACAAAAGTGTATGATATTACTGAACAAAACAGAAGGTAAGCGTTAGTAAATCATATTAATTGATACTAAAATCTGATTAACTGGATACGCTAGTCAAGGTTGATTACTTTCCTCTTGTTTTTTAGGCAAGCTGGATTTTTATATGTAACGACGAAGTTACATTTTTATATGAATACGTCGATATAGCTTACAACAAATAATTTTGATTGTTTCATGACTTACTGAAAATATCTGTCTTGACTTTAATTCAAGACCGGAATATTGTTTTAACAGAGTTGGAGTACAAAAGTGTAGTCTGACTGTTTGTCAACTGCAGGTACTGACATACGCTTTAATCATGTGTTTGACAATGACCTTGTACTGATGTGCACAGTTCTACCCTTTTCTGGTTATACAGAATACTTTCATTATGGACGTTGTAGCACTGTCAGCTGTGCTTTAATTTGTCAATAAGCAGTGTTTGTCCTCTACACGTCTGCTGTTCATTGAACATACAGGACCATTTGTTACACATCAAATTTAATGTTTAAACATAGTCGACTTTATAAATTACTCACCATTTTTGTATAATAATTAAATTTTATTACGTATTTTCAACTCTATACATAGTTGTTAAAATTGACAATTGAATTTATTTATTAGGTGTTGGAAAGCCTACACTTAAATCTTTTACGTGACGAATTTGTTGTTACGAATTACTAAAGATCATCACTCAATCAATTTTCAAAAAGTATTATAAAACAACTTCAGCAAAGCTATGAAAACAATAGGAAAATATTTTTTTAATAACATGTATTGAGAATGTTGGAGCTGGTGTAGGAGCAAATGTATAAAATGAGTAGACAAACTTAGTTTTACATGGTAGTAATTAAATAGAAAGCTTTCAATCTATATGTTACAATATTACAGGAGCTAATCAATAAGAGTAATGGGTCTGCATTAATATTGCACAACTGCAGAATTATCAGGTACTTTAAAAAATAATTAATAGTTGTATTTATATATGTGTAATTTACACATTTCATTGCTTTTGAGTGAATTGTAATTTGTTTATTAACTAAACGAGACTACCAAGGTTGCACAGTCTAAGACGTTAACAGTACGACACGTCTCTATCTGTGTACAAGTCTTGCCTATCTGTTGCTACACAGTAGTTAGATAATGGCAACCGACATTTTGCTAATACATTAGACAGGAGTGAAGCTGCAGCGTGTGCAGCTCATAACTCCTGTCTACCGTCAAACAGCTATAGTCTAATGATGAAAGGAACGGGACAAGCAGCACTTATCATCAGCCTTATTTTCACTGAAAATAGCTTTTTCCTGTGTGACTGCGTTATAAGTTTATTAAAGCGTTACAAAGTTACATTAAGCTAAATGTATAATTATTTGAAAAGTACATTATTTTAAATTAGAACGGATGAAAATTACAAAAAATTAGGAAGACCTAAAAAGTGAACAAAAACTAATTTAAACACTCGTAACGTTTTTGTATTTATTAATTTAGATTTGTGTAGATCAAACAATAATTTTGACTACGAACCATCTCCGTTCAATAATACAAACTGAATTACTTATTTTTGGAAACAACGTAGTAAATCAGCAATTCGGTTAAAGGAATTTATCAACGTACAGTTTTCTCCTATTACATCAGTATGTTTTAAAAGTGAAAGTACAATCCGTAATTACAAAATATGAAAATGTTGCAACATTATGTGCATCGTCCAGGCTATATCACAATTATCATCAATGGTGCAATGACCGCGGAGCACCCTCATTATGCTTACTTGGCCTGCTGAAATAGAGATAGAAAAGGTTGTCTGCCCATTATAACTCCACTTTAATTAAGTCTTCCAGCCCTTCATAATCTTATGGCACCCAAATTTTCTCGTTTTATTTTGATTAAAAATGTGACGCTCCAGAGGGTGAACAAGGATGGGAGGCGTATGAACATACGCCTTCCTTCAGAGGCGTATTTTGCTAATATATGTCATTACGTTTACTCATAAAAAGTATGTAATTAATAATTGGTTAAAGGGACGCCATAACAAATAATCAACTCACCATCTAACAAATAAAAACGTTTACTCATAAAAAGTATGTAATTAATAATTGGTTAAAGGGACACCATAACAAATAATCAACTCACCATCTAACAAATAAAAACCTTTAAATTGAAAAACATCAATCTCTCCACTGCTTATTAATGAATAGGATCGACATTTGGATTGTAGCTGTAACAGAAACCACCACAACTTACGTAGACAAAAATAATTATATACATCACTATAACAGATTTATTTACCATGATTAGGATTTGTATTCACAAACTTCTAAACAAGAAGCAAATTTGAGACTTTTGTCGGAATACTCTCAATGTTTGCAATAGACAGCCTTGTGTACAGTAGGTTTCCTTTCCTGTGATTTGTACAGTTTAACTAAATATAAATTTCAATGTATATGTTAATCTAGTCACAGAAATTTAACATTTTCAAGTCCACTGCAAGAACACGTACAAGAACAAACAAACCAATAAACCAAATTTTAATTGGTAATAGAACAAAAAAAATACTAAAGGCGTATAATTTTGTATATACCCAATTTTACTTCATGATTATTTTTTACTTTATTTAATATTTAAGTTTGTTACTGTAGTTTCTCATTAGTGTAATTACATATAACAGTAAATTTTCTAACTTTCTTGATTGTTTAGGAACTGTAACAATTAATTTTAATCTTCTCCTAAGTTTACCTATTTTTGTACCAAAACGTATTCTTAGAATAATTAATTCCAAGCTTGTTTGTAAGTTGACACAAATTGATTATACTGTTAGGGCGGCTACCGATCGTCGTTTGGTACAGTGGAAAATATTTTACAAGATCATGTAAGACAAACTTGTTCAGAGTAGAGTCTACGGGCAGGTAATAAAAATGATTTGTCAATTAAACACAAGCTCTTCGCATCGTACTGTATGCTGTTTCCTAATGTGGCCCCAATGTAAGGTGACCATTTACTTTACAGATACAACACACACACACACACGCGGGCGCGCGCGCGCATAAAGAATTTCGACGAAACCGAAACATCGAAGCATGATAATATTTTGTAAACAAAAGATTTCTAGACTGTGGGGAATCGAAAGTGTGGAAGCGTCACGTTTTTCGATGACGTTTTTGTGTAATGACCCCCAGCCTAAAAACATTATCATGTTAAAAAAATACAAGACACCAAGTATGTCACTAAACACCAGCTTTAATTATCACAATTAGACAGTTTGTATTCAAGAAGATAGCCTCTTACAACAAATCAAATAAAAATTGTTCACACGCAATAATAATGTCAACGAGTATAAAACACAATTGTATTACAATTGTCCCGCACAAATATAAAACACATAACACTTCAGCACAATACTTCGAACCCCACTGAAATATATCGCTACAAAAACTGAACTAAGCGTCGCTGAATACTTGTATTTATATCCCGCTGAAATTCCAGCAAATTACATACTACGCGTTAAGATCACTACTAGCAAACACCAGAACGTAATTGCTCGCGACCTTGGCACTGTACGCGAGGCCGGCGAATCTGGAACAGTCTGGCTAACGCATGTTGTGTCACGTACGCACACAACATTACAGCCGGATTTCACTGGAATAGCCGAGAATGTTCTGTAATGGTGTAACACTTTTTCCGCATTACGTAATAATATGTTGATTAAGTTACGGTCTCTGCAGATGGTAATTCAAACTGTAGAACTTCCAGTGGAGAGCAAATAATAATTACTCACAGAATGAATTAACTACACTGTTCTGGTTAACTTTATTTTTCACAGTTTTGTGATGTGCATTAGGAGAAAACAACGAAGTTTTGCTTTCACACTTCTTTCATAATTTACTTTCATACGTATTAGTAGCACAATTTTACACAAAAAGCAATGACACTGGCTTGCAGAGTTACATCCATCAATACATGGGGCTCCTTTGAGACATGGAGAATTATAACTGTTGAGTAAAGAAAATAAAAGAGAAAACTGTAATAAAATGTTCGAATCTACAAAACGAAACAAATTTGTCATTGTAAAATAATTAAAATATTTTATACGCTACATTACGAAATATACCAGATAAATTACATTGTAATTTGATGTAGACATTGCAAGAAGTAGGCTATATTAAAACATTTCCATTATAATACAAAATGATTAATAAAACAACATTTCTTATAGATTATCAAGTCAGTGAAATAACTAATTAAGGAAAGAGATTATTAGTATATAATAGATAAAACTGGAAATCTGATCTGGAAGTAATAACAGAGCATGTGTTCCTGAATACATTTTGAAATACAAGCAATGTGATGACAGACAGAGGTGACATACTCTGTGACGGAGGCTTTTAATGTCAAATGCACAAATACACAATGCATAAATGTAGCAGTATTAGTGTCGAATACAACGTGATTCCCTTCTGTTTTTGTCAGTAATACAATGCATCTTTACCATAAGCATAACTCTCGCTATCATATTACAGGTTTTTTAAATTTAACGTTCTAAAAATGATTAAAAATTAATAGACTTGGATGTGACCTGTAAAACTAATGACAAACAGACCCAACTATTATTAGACAAATCTAAACTACATACCACTTCATAAGAAGAATCTTAGCGGACTGTGGTTTTTTACACTGTACGAAATTGTATCGACCTGAAGTCCATTATAACAAATGAACAAGAAGAAAGCGATGTTATTAAAATCTCAACCTAGATACAAGTTAGTTGTCAACATTTTCTCTGCAAACATATATAAGGTTCAACTGTGCATAACTTCTGTGCCACTGGCACTATCGAGTTCGGACATGAACAGTATGTTGATGCAAAGTCTAGTACATTGAGATGTTCTATTGCTGTTCACATACACAGAATTGTAAAATCAGCGTAATATCACTGAAAAATCTCTCCAAGTGTGAAGTAAGTGCTGTTATAGGACTGCGATACAAATTCTTTGCCAAATTATTGAGGTTTACGGCTATAATGTTAGGAGTGACAGTAAAGTGCGGAAATGATGTGATTCCTTCACGGCCTTACAAACATTTATTACGAAGACCACAGCAGTATATAATGTTTACTTGTCACTGACTAACTCATACTACGTACCGTTAAGAATAGAGTTGCGAATAGACGCTAACACCTTAAACGTACAAGTGTAATATTTTTGGTAATTTTCATGAAGCTTGGCACAGATTATCCGTAAGTCCGGATTTGGCACCAAGTGGCTTTCATTTTTTTTTGCGTTTTACACCAAAGTATTTTAAATTGAGTCTTAAGATTAATTTTTAATTCAGACTAATTGAATAGGATACCCGGTCGTCACTTTCAGAGTGGCCTTTATAGTATAGAAGAAACGTTTTCATACACATTGGGTATTTTTAGGCATAATAAAAGTATCTAGGAATATTCATTATTCAATTCATTCCTTGCTCTGCCTGTAAATCCAATTCGAGTGTTTAAGTTGAAAAACAAAGAAGCCCGACAATAATACAGAGTAACGCTAATATCGTAGTTCAGTACAGTATAATACATGCTATTGTAACAGCCATCTGGGGAACGCTTTTGTGTGCTATAAAACGTTTAAAAATTGATGAAGCAGTGGCCAATACAAGGCCGTTACGTACTTGGCCGTGTGTAAAGGGAATCATTTAAAACCCTTTAGCCTTGTACGTTAGCCTTCAGCGTTTGCACTGCACCAATGAGGGATTTAGTAGTATTCAAAATCTGAATATTTAACACAATCCACGGATCACCTAACGGAGAATTATGATGAAATACGGCAAAGAAAACCTGCATTGCTCTCATTCTCATTCTCATTGCGTCCTCCTGTCTGTCTACCTCACATGCGCGCACACAAAATGGTGGTATTTAAAAGAAATTATTTTGGAGAAATATTTCACAAAACACAAAAACTACCTTTATTTCATAAAGCTTGTCCGCTATCGACTTAAATTATGAACAATGTGACTTCTCTAATCCAACTTTGTACATATTGTGTGTCATTGTTTGAATTAACTTACCTGATTATTTATTAAAAATTTTAACTTTGGCGTCAATTTGGTGACTAATGTTTGTAAATTACTTCGTTTAAACAAATTGTGACTCTAAGTGCGTGATTGCATGAAAGTGTGCCCCTATGTGTATTCTATAAAAAGTAGGACGAAGGGTACACGGAAAGAAATAGGAAGGAAAACATGACGGAATCAGAGAATGAAAGAGAGGGAGATAGGGAAATATTAAGGTACAAAACCCTTGAGTTTGACGTGTGTTTGTAAACAATAAGCAACTATTAGACAGTTCCGAGGCACTAATAAATTAATTAAATTTTTTAATCTTAGCATTAAGTAATCATTTAAAGTATGCTAATTAAACTATACTTTGTATTTTAGCTAAGCTTGCTCAATGGCTAGTATCGTGTGGGAGTAATGTGGCCCATTGTTGACGAATTCATGTTACAGTAATCTTCGTAACCTGCGCATTAAAGAATAATGAATTCTTGTTTTATATCTTTACAATTATTGTTAATGTGCTTTTCAGTATTACTACGTATAAATATTTCCATATGCTGACAACGTAGTTACCGTGGCATCAGGTATGAGTCCGTTAGTCAGCTTTAGGTATTTAAAAAGACGCATGGACATAATAGCAAAATGTTTAGACAAGTAAAGAATTAAAGCCAGCAAATAAATTCTATTTACATTAGCTTGAACACGAACAAAAGCAATTATCCTTTACATTCTCATCATGGACCACATCTGGTTCATTCTGTCATTGTGCATTGTTAGGAACTAAACTTACATCGAAGATTAACCTAGCAATATCATATTTTCACCAAACGGAAGCAACTTAGATTAAACTCAGTACCTGTAATAGATGGTTTCCTTGAACACTTTATCGTTAATAGACAATTAGCAATTTACAACGCCATTGACGATTTATTGGTATTGATTTACAACGGCATCTTCAAGCCCAAAACGAACGCCAACTTTAACTCATGGGATAAGGTTTATGTAATCAATTAGATTTGGAGTTTCTACAAGGTTTCCAAAATAACGTATCCCGTGACTCAGCCGAAACAGTCTGGAAATTTTTTGATACTAAAAATGTCCCTTATAGTTTAAGTAGTTTAAAACACACTGCTGCTTACTGACCTATCCGTCCCAACAGTTTGTTAGCGATTCCAAGAGTCGTTCTCAAATATTCGGTGCATATTCGTATCTATGGATGCCTTTCCAACTGAATAACGGTCAGTTTAGTGAGAAGGTTCAGCTGAGCCTGAAGTCTGTTGCTTGGGGCCCTTTTAAATGAGTCTGGTTAAAGATCTTGGTTTTTAACTGGAGTTTATATAAATTATTTTAAAATTACAGTAGAAATCCGTTTTTTATATTCCAGTTTAATAACTCCGCATTGCTATTAATTAATGAACGTCGACTTATGAGGTTACTCGTAAGGACAGACTTTGTTTAAATGAGTTCAACAAAAACACAAATCAACTTTATAATTGTGTGGTGTAATTCCAGTGGCAACGCAAAAGAAACGCACAAATTCGAAATGTTTTGTAATTTTATATCTGACCAAAAATTATCTTTTTTTATAATGTATAATGGAGTCCATACACTTTATGTTATTCTGACGTATGGCCAATTTTTCTAATTTAAATTAACTGCTTGTGTATAAGTAAAAGGTTCACGCACTCCATGCAGTTGTGAAATTATCGTCTCAAATTACACTTTTCCTATAGAGACTTTCTGTTAGAAAATACTTAATTCTGGTCTTGTTTCTTTTCGTCCTTCTACAGACGCATGACGATTTCTTCATTTGATTTTTTTCTAACAAACTTATAATTTGCGGAATAAATTTTAAGGTTATTTTTTTTTGTCCGACAGCTAATTTTTTAATTTCTTGTTTCATCTCCTGCTGTTGTATGGCAGCACAACAACAGACACACAACAGCTTAAACATACCGTCCAACTACTTGAACAACGTCCAAAGCTTAAACATTCTCTACTTGAGACACCTGCCCCTGCGTCTCTTTCCTTCTAATGTGTCTCTATTACTATTAATTACTTGTGAGTGTTGTCTGTCTACATTATTATTAGCATTTGTGTCATAATTACTATTGTCTCCACCAAACTGATTACTACTATATAATAGTCCGTTGTCACTCTTTAAGTTGTGGTTGACATTATTCGTCATTTTTTGCTGTAACCATAAATTATGCAAAGTACACTAACAATTGTGTTGGCCTTGATGCAACTTAAAATAATATTAATCTAATCTTACAGTCGATTTCTTAATTTTGCTTGAATTATGAAAGTCAGCTCTGTTGGATTGGGCTAATTGTTTATTCCATCTTTAATCAACAATAACGGCAAGCGTTGGAGCGTCAAACTCTACAAGTCTTTTTGTTTGTTTGTTGTTGCGTTGCGTGTGTGTAGGTGTCAAACAAAAACTGGTACTGTTAAAATAATGATAATATTGACTATGGGCGTCAATCAAGATTTTATTTATACTTCCTAACTTGTCACACTTATTGTTGAAACTGTCGAAAATTTACCACCTGTCAGTAAACACTTACTAAGGAAGCGATCATGATCATGATAGCGAGAAATAAAAGTGAACTAAACAATGCAACGGAAAAACAGATAGACCCGCCTAATAGGAAAAGACTGCAGTTGAACAAAAATTTTCAAAGTGTTAAAAAAGAAGGAATCAAGAAGCACGTAGAAAATTCAAAGTAGATGCACATCTGGAAAAAATGTAACATCAGGGAGGTGAAAGTGTTTATGTGTCCGAGAGAAACAGTAAAGAGCCTACGCGAAGGAAAAGCAAACAGACAGACAGACAGAGGATGCACGGGCGTCTTGCGCCCTAATTTGTTTGCGTTGTCCAGGCCTAGGCCTGATGAACGCCAGGTGATAACATGTCAGCGCGGTCGTTTGCTCTGCACAACGAGTTAGGATGCAGTCCGCGGGTACGTGATTAAGCATGGCCACCACGGGAGCAAGCTGTGCTTATTGCTTCAGCCAAATGTCACGCCGAGGCGACGAACCATGTTCCCCGCGGGCATAGCCTTTGGGAACGTAGTGACGCACTGGCGAGGACAAGAGGCTCGAGCGCCCAAGGGCGTCGGCCGAAACGAAGGGGAGTAACACCGTGACAGCCAGCTCACGCAAGGAAGGCGTTGCACAACCTCGCGGGAGCCCGTGTCTCGGCTCATTACCCTGCCAAGTCAGTAAAGCAGGTGCTGACAGGGAACACAGTTGAAATGGTTTCAGCCAATTGCCACGCCTGGGCTCGGCTCCGTGGTCCCCGAGGACATCGCCCACGAAAACATAGAGGCGCGCTGACGAGGACAAGAGGCACGACCGCCCGAGGGCAGTGGCCGAATCGAAGGGAAGCAACACCAAGGCAGACGGCTCGCGCAAAGAAGGCGTTGCACAACCTCGCGGGAGCCCGTGTCCCGGATAACAGCTCTGCCGAGTCGGCAAAGCCGATGCTGGCAATGTATTAATTCTGTCCAATCTGCCGCAGCATGATTGACTACAGAGTCGGCAGGCGCAGGTAGGGAATGTTAGGAGAGCGGTTTAGAATTCCAGAAGGTTCGGTGGTGAAGGGGGTTCGATGATGTGGGGTTCATGTGATGAACTAAGGGGGGTCGTCTAACAGCGCCCTAGGGCGCCTGACGCGGCGAGAGGGCGGTGCATTGTCCATGCTGTTCAGCCTTTGGATGTGCGGATAAGGGGACTCGCCGGCCTTGGCAACCAAATTCGTCGCCAAGGACCAGACGAAGGCCTCTAGGGTTGGAACACGGAGACCCCCGGTGAATGGCGGAATTTCGCACAAACCACGGGGACCCCGAGAGGGAGCGAAGGGTCCAGTTCTGGAACGTCGACAGCCTACGACTGTTGGTGGCCGACAGGAGAGGCCACCAAGCGTGCGCCGCATACGTAAGTACTGTCCGGAGGAACAGTAGATAAATTGTCAGTTTGGTACGGACAGCCAGGCGGCTGTTCCGAGAAAGCATAGGTGATAGCTTGGCTCTAACGCCACGAGACTTGTCAAGGGTTGCGGTCACGTGGGCTTTGAAGTTTAGGCACCGATTTAGCCGAACGCCTAGGTACTTCACCGTATCGGTCCAGTTGATGGGTCTCCCCTCCAAGGAGAGGGATTGGCATCGGAAATGGACTTACGAGTAAAACAGATCGCCTCGGATTTCTCCGTATTGATCGCTTCTCACCATTTCCGTAGCCAGTCCGGAAGCATAGCCAACTGGGGTTGTAACATAACGCTCGTCCGCCAAGGCGAAAGCGAGCTAAAATGAAACATCGCGTCGTCGGCAAATAGAGACAACATGACCCCGGGATAAACAGGCAGATCGTTCGTGTACATGACGTACAGAACGGGGCCGAGGACAGATCCTTGAGGAACGCCGGCGGCGACAGTGCGAACCCGAGAGAACGCCCCATCGACGCTGATCCTGAAGGTGCGATCCGTCAGATAGGATCGGAGCAAGTGGACGATAGATGCCGGGAGTGGCGATAGATGCGCCAGTTTGTAGAGAAGGCCTTCTTCGTGCCAGACTTTATCCGAAGGCTTTGCTCACATCAAACAGGACGGCGCCTGTTGCCTGATGATCGTTGGCGGTGTCGGGTAGACAGGTGATAACCCGTACTAGCTGAAGAGTAGTCGAGTGCTTCGGCCTAAACCAAAACTGCTCCTCGCGGATGAACCCATCCACCAGGGGCCGAATACGGCCGAATATGGCGGTAGCTTCCAGGAAGCGTGGGCGGCTTCTTGGGTTTCTGAATCATGATGACGTTGGCGGTTTTCCACAGGCGGGGGAAATATCTCAGCCGGAAACAGGAGTTGAACAGCTCAAGAAGAACGTCATCTGACGAAGGCGGGAGATTCTGCAACGCAGCAGCACCGATGCGATCAGGGCCAGGGGCCTTTCTCTTCTTCAGCCGGCTAAGGACAGACTCGAGGTTGTCCTTATTGACCGAAAGAGGAGGGTCACTGGGGGAGTGGAGAAGTAGCCAGACAGGAAATTCTTGACGACGGCCGTGTGAGCCGGGACAGAGATGCCTCTATGGACAGTGAACTGTTCCTCAACACAGTCGGCGAAGACTTTCGCCTTGCCTTCTGCAGAGTACACAGTGCCGTCCGGGGTATTCAATGGATGGGGAGTCCTCTTTTCGCCTTTCAGTCTACCAGCAGCTCTCCATACGGAGGCGTGGTCGACTTCCAAGGACTCAAAGTAGGAGCCCCATCGATCCGCGTTGACGTCAAGCAGAAGCTGCGAGACGTGTTTCAACTGGGCTCGAAAACGCCGACGAGCGGCGGGGTCGCGGGTATGCTGCCATCTGCGGCGAAGCTGGCGCCGTAGTCGGATGGCCTGGAGAACTTCCGCAGGAAGGTCAGAGCCTTTGTTACTCACCGGGGTGTCCGTAGGTGTCTGTCTGTATTGCGGACTGGACGAGATCCTGAAGCTGAGTTACCCGGAGATCCACATCGTCACAAGAGACGAGTGGGTGCGGAGGGACAGACGGCAACTGCCTAGCCAGATCGTCGTGGTAGGATCGCCAATTGACTCTCCTAACAGGACGATCGGGAAGTCGGGATGAGACCGACGGCAAAAAGCAAACGGCTGATTGTGTGAAGTAAACAAATGTGCTGTAACTATGAACTAAGAGTGAAACGGCTGCTCAGAGATGGAACTTTATAAGACAATGCAAACAACCCCATACGTTTGTGTACATGATTGTGACTCATGCTTTATAAACAAGAATGCACATGATGCATAGGAGAAATGGAATTACGAGGATATTTTGATGGAGAAAAAGAAATGGATGATTAAGCAGGAAAAGGAGATGAGGTTGTAAGCCAAATCAGATACTTATGCTCATATAATCAAAACGAATTTAATGGTTATGACACACAGAGACAATATTAAGTAGGCCTATAAGACAGTGAAAAATTAGTGTGTATAATGAACAATGGTTGCCTAAGGGAACGCGAGGATGACAACGGAGTAGATAATGGGATCTACCAATACGGAGTTATAAGAGTGGTGTAATCTGTTTTAGAAAAATTAGAAGTTTACGTGAAACCATAAAAGAAGGAAAATATTTACAT
The DNA here is from genome assembly GCA_034769895.1 of Magicicada septendecula. Classification (NCBI taxonomy): domain Eukaryota; kingdom Metazoa; phylum Arthropoda; class Insecta; order Hemiptera; family Cicadidae; genus Magicicada; species Magicicada septendecula. Next base: position 362,963,319 of record CM068370.1, on the reverse strand, counting down.
ACCACTTGGCCTGAATAATCTACTAGAATCTATATATAAGGTAAACGTATTTTTTTGATGCTGTTTTATTTTGTTTCATTTAATAAAACCTAACTGAATTAATTTCACGTCGTGCACTATACTTTACAGTCCCATTAACTAAATATTTCCATGTCACAAGCTTTAATACAAACGTAATTATTTTTGTGTTATTTATGCTTGTAAGTTACAAAACATGAAAATGATTTCAGTGAATAAAAATATAAAGTTCTTTATACAGCAAGGCTGTTTCAGTTAGATTCAAGATTACTAATAACGGCTGACGGCTTGATAAGAAAAACAGTAAAAAAAGCTTTCAATTAAAAAATTACTTTTTAAAAGGCATGAGTAAAAATAAAAATATAAAACATCTGTTTGCGTCTTGAGAGCACTTAAAAACGTTATATTACACACCACACAGTAAATGGCAGTTATTGTAAATTTTAATTCGCGTGCAGAGATGTTTCTTTATTTAACTGCACTGCGCGCTCGTAAATTAAAAATAATATTAGTATTATACTGTCTTAATCAGTTGTTTTATATTCATGAAATTTCTCTCAGAAACAGATAAATATTCCGCTTATAAAATACTAAGCGTATATGCGACACACTTAGCAAGAGATAATGTAGTTAGCTATAGGATGCGACTGTTAAAACTTTAAATAGAATGGTCATTCTACAGTAGTTTCCTAGCTGCTCATGGGAAAATAACACGATTCCAGTTTTCTGTATATTTCACATCACCGTCTCCTTCCTTCTCGTATCCGTCCAGACTATAGTCTGCATTCTCCTTCAGGGCCACATATCCAAAATTTCCAGATAATTTGTCTCTTTGTTCCAGGTGTCCGTGTATCTGCTACAGACAGTGTCGCGCTAACATTCAGTTAAAAATCTTTTAGTCAGCATGGTACGAGGGATTTTCATGGCTCACGGGATATCCGTAAGAAAATGTAATGTAATGTTAGGTAAGAATCTTGTACAGCTTTAAAGACACAGAGTAGTGCACTGAAGGTGTTTAACACCTATAAAATTTGATTAATAAGACTATTAAAATGACGACTGAAAAGTGAAGAAGCTTTTAGGTAATGTAAAAACCCGAAAACCCTTATAATAGTTTAATATAGTTTAGCTTATAATTTAACAAGCGAATAATACTCGCCTCATATTGTACACAGGCATAGAGCATGTCCTACTCAAACAAATGCTTACGACAGCTTAAGTTACTTTTAAGCACTTTGATTTGTACAGAGGTTAATGGCGTTAAATTAGCGTCCCCAGTTCTGCTAACTACAGTACACTGCCGCCTGGAATACATATGAGTGAAGACAGCGATGAAATCTGAAATCTTAGAAGCAGCATAATTGCATACACTGATCATAATGCCGTGTGTGAGAACTGTGCACGCTTCATAAGACTCTCTAGTCGCAGTGAGTTTCAAATTTACATTTCAGTTTAAGACTCAGTCAGTCGCACTCCAGATCTTCTACAATTATAAAGTTCACTCGCGTAACTACAAATACGTTTAGTCGCCAGGCTTGATGAGGAACGACTTTCGTCGTTATATGTACGTAGGTCACCAATCGTGCATGGACTGCGCCAGCGGCATGATTTACGTGATTAGTTTATAACCTTCCACAAAGTTCTTGAGCGTTATACTGTTACGACGGTCTCATTGATCGTCGTATGGTACAGTGGAAACAAAACACAGACACCAATAAAATCGCTAATTACCAGCTTTAATGAGTCAAAAATAACAATGTGAAATCAACAAAGTACTCTCGTAGAATAATTAAAGTTAAATTTGTCCACATGCAATACTAATGCCAACTAATAGAGTTCCGCACAATGATCACTTTCAACAACAATCACTTGAGACGCACAGAGTAAATCGTCCAACGTAACGAATTAACTCAACGGCAGCTGTCGCTATATGTAGCCTCCAGATGTTCAAGACTAGTGTTCCATAATATGCGTCAACAAGCACTCGAAAACTCTAGAGGGTACTTGAGTGTAGCCTTGGCAGATACACCCACCTGCTCGGCTAGCCGAGAAACGAGTATGAGGACGCTCTGGCCTTTTCGATAGGGTTCCATCGTAACAATACGTCATTACATGGCGGTTAAGCCACAGTGCGGATAATCCACTAACGCATAATCGCTATTTAGCTGTAATTTTAAGAACTCCCTGTAAAAACAAATGAATTTATTTTAAAATACAATCAATAATTACTTAAAATACATATGAAATTTAATAAATCAGAGCATGAAATCTAACGTTACTTTACGTTAAGCACATAAAGTTACGTTGGGTATTAATTAAAAGAAATTTATATTGACGCTCTAAATAATTCCAGGCAAGCACCGTGCGCACACTAGAGACATCGCTCTACTTGAATGTGTCAGTGACATCTCAGAGATAATTGATTCCTGTGTGAGGATTAATGAGAGCGTAGTTTGATTTAATTGCATGCAATTAGTGCTTTTTTCTTCAAGTAGACTACAATCACAATTATCCACATCATCACCTGCCGTGGAATTGATTTGTTTGTGTGTAGGTCTTAAAATTGTCTTTAACCATATCATCTCAGGCACACATTCTGATTGGAAACTTTTTTTCTTTTTAATTAAAGTTCGCGCCTTGATTAACATTTTTTGCAATATTTACAAATAAGTTCTGTCAAACACTTCCGAAAGCCGTTCCATATCAAAGTATTTTGTATAAAATAAAAGAATTGGAACATAAATAGAATAAATAATTTCTGTGGTATTTTATTTTCTTATTTACCTGTACTACTCTTAGTAAAACAAATTATCTCTTTTGTGTAGACATTAATGTAGTAAAACTGCAAAGTCTACGTTTTCTGAATTGGATATTTAGTACTAGCGAGATAAAAACATTGCCAGATACGGAGTTTCAACGCCGCTGAATTAAAAAAAATAACACACAGTATTGCAAATATAGAAATGTCTCTTTAAATCTGAATAGATTAACGTAAGCGATAATTACTTTAAAAATAATATTATTTTATAAGAAGTGTAATGTCACATAGATATTCAATAGGAAAGTAACAGTAAAATAAATACCTGTAAAAATTAATACTGGTGTTCATGACTATTACAATATGCACGAGCGTAAACTTTACAAGGTGTAGGTCATGGGACCAACGTTCTCCCATATTGACAATAACAACAGTCAATATGCTGCAGACTGACATTCCTCTGAAAATACACTGTAAAATGACCAAGGCAACAAAGATTAGCCCACTATAAAGGCTTCAATATTTTGTACCTTTTTTCCTGTCACGTTGGCGACGTGACAACCTTTTGACCGACAATACGTTACGATAAATTAATGGTAAATTGCTCTGTGGTCGGTTAATTACGGCAGAGTAAATAAATTTATGGCTTGTCACGTGTCAGCGGGGTTGCGCGTTACTGATAGTTGTTGACAATTAAACGCAATACTGATCTTGGCACTAGCTTTAATTTGTTCTAACCAGTCACCCGTAGGTACAATTTATTGTGCATTTAACTACATATATCTTTTTATTATAACATGAGCCCTGTAATTTTTAAATTCCCATTAAGCATTCTGTAATATCAATTTACTTATACCTTAAATTTACTACCTTCTTAGCTAACTATTCAAAAATAGTTGTAAAACTACAAGCTAATTCCTTTTTCTTCAAATAATTGTCTGCGAATGAACAAAAAAATACCCTTTAAAATTTTTCTGTTATGAATGCAGGGAAAACTAGTCTACTTTTCCCGACACCAATAGACCTACAAATGCACACCAATAGAAAAAATAAAAGATTATTTTATAACTTTGTTTATATTTTGTTCTTTTTCTAAACCTTCTTCACTTATCAAAAGACATATAGGTGTTAGATATTGTTCAAATCCGCTTGTACTTATATATATTTTATATTTTGTTTCTGGCAAATATTTCTGTCGTTTTTTTAAGCATTCTGTTTTTAAAAAGACCCTGAAGACGACCGTTGTTTATAAATGTTTAAATATATATATTTTATATTTTGCTTCTGGCAAATATTTCTGTCGTTTTTTTTAAGCATTCTGTTTTTAAAAAGACCCTGAAGACGACCGTTGTTTATAAATGTTCGAATTATTACCATTCTGTATTTATTGTATGATAATAGTGGAAGTTCAGGACACTCTATTTTGTAAAAAAAAATTTCAGCGTAATATTTCTTTTTGATTATCTCCTGCCTGTGAAAATAAATTAGCGGAACTTTCTCAATTTACATGGTCTACATTTGCATAGATGCTAGAGAACTTAAACAAATAAACAAATCTTAATTATTGTCAGATTTTCAGTGAACACAGACTCAGTACATTAAAATAAATACACAAATTCTAACCTAGGTTCAATCTTGTATGCACATATAAATACAGTATTACTAGAATAGTCATAATTAAAAAATTATTTTTTAATTATATTTTCCAAACGAAACCTAGTTATATAAGCGACTGGAAATTAATTGTATTTTCCTAGGTGTCAAACTTGGGAGCAGGCGGTCTGTCCTAGACCTAAACACCTCTGGAGAATATAAATTAAAGAACATAAAGGGAAAATATACTCTAGTAGATTTACTTACTGAATAACGAAGGGGTTAGTGATTTCTGAAAAAATGTACTGGCCAATTCTACAAGTTTGTCGGTAGGGCGTGGTTTTTATTTCATTGTTTTGTTTGGCATTTTTATGAAAGTTTCGTTTAGTCGTGATAATAACAGAGCGCCTTTTCACTGCTGTGAAATAGCCAGAAATTGTTTCTTTCAACGGACGTTTGTGCTGGGAGCTGCAACAACAGCTTGTGTGTGAGAGCAGTGGGTTGGTGTATACTTCTTTAATTCTTCTATGTCATTAAATTGTTTGTTTGCTTAACAGCTCCATTATTCTGGTTGTCATATACAATTATAAAGTAAATTTGACACATTAGTAGTATCTCTCTGTGTACAAGGAACAAAGTATTTTGACCAAACTTATACAATTTTGGCCACCAACGTTTGTAATCAGCTGGTAAGCCAGTTTCTACGAACTCTACTGTCAACTTTCTTGACTGACTTGACTCTGCTATCAGTTTTCCGTAATCATCAGATGTGTGAACTCTATCACACCGTTTGGTTCTTCTTTTAATGACTGCAAAATCTCTGTCGCAGGCCAGGAAGCTGGAAACTAGTGGAATATTTTATCAAATCTTCCAACAGATGGCAAATTTGATATACACCTGATCAATGTGTTGTTACGATTTTTGCCTGGGCATCCTTTACTAAAAATGTGTACTTCTTTAATAATGTCAGGAATTTCAGTTTTCAAGTAGCGATGAAATAAACTGTGTACCTTGTTTAGAATTTTGTTAGGAATTCCTTCATAAAACGTAGAAGTGTAATTTCCCGGACTTTAGATTATTTATGCAAATAATATTTACCCACAGTTAACAATAATAAACACTTCCTGCACTGGTTTGTTGGGCAGAGGAAGTTTCTACATGTGATCAAATAAAATCCCTAAAATATGGTCAGTGTCTTTTGCATTTACTTTAATCTCTTTCATTTTGGCAAAAAAACTTGTTACTTTTCCTTGTGTGAATCATCTTCTCAGTTATATTATCACTTTAACTGTATCCTTTAGTTGTGGATAATTTGACCCAGTTCTTTAAATCTCCCACATTCACCAACCAGAGGTTTTCCAAAACGAAGATATAAATGTTCTTTAAATATTTTTTTCAAACAATATATTTTACATATAGTTTAAGATGCTTCTTCACAAAAACGAATGTATTAACATTAGAGTCAGGTTAACATTCAAGTTTTTAATTTTCCTGCGAGAATGTGATATTTTTACTTCAAAAGTATTTATATGACCTAAGACCAAGTTAGAAATACTAGAGGGTAAAGTAGGCCGTCTAGTAAGAATGTTACCTCTTTTGTCGGAAAGAGTTTCGGCGTTACTAAAATGGAAACCTAAATGTTATACTCTTCCAGCATTAACACCATCTAGACTAATAAATGGCTGTATATAGACTTTCCCTTGATTGTTACCAATTCTGACAAAGTACTGTAAGCAAATGACACATCGTGAGTTTTTGGGGTCATTGTTTCTGGTCTCCTTCGTTTTACAAAAGAACCACCCAATAGGCCTTGAAGGTAATTGTCGTGCTTATTTTTAGAATTCCCAGATTTTTCACTCTAATTAAATTAACTGAATCACTGTAAAGTACACTTATAGTAGTTCCCAGATGTTCGTTTTTGAGTATGTTTCCAGTGTAATTTATGTTGTTATAGCCTAAAGTTTAGGCTATCTTTATAGCATAGTGCTTGTAAGTAGCCGCGTTTCCCGGTCCCTTTGTATGTTCGTCACTTAGAGCCATTTTAATAATACTTATTTGATAAAATTAAAACAATGGTCAATAATAAAAATAATACTAATAGTAATATTAAAAAAATATACTTTAAAAGCACTTGATTATACCTTATCCACTAACACTAACATCTCTAGTCCAAAATCCATGAACTAATTGATAGCTTTTTTTACTTCCATATTCCTTAAGGAATGGAAGTATGGTGATGGCAAAAAAAATCGTGTTCTGGATTATTGCAGATTCTGATTCTACTACACTCAAAACATGAAAAAAAGTCGTTTTCCGAAAAGTGTCTGTGTGTCTGTCTGTCTGTCTGTCTGTGTGTCTGTCTGTCTATAGATTTTTTTTCTATGGCAAACGATAACTGCCGCAAATTCAAACAGAATCAAATAATTTTTTGCATGCAGCCCTGATTTGCAGAGTACTCGCGACCTATTGTTTTTGGTGAAGATCGGTTGAGGGAAAGGGGTAGTTTACCGGCAACGGTTTTTTTTTAGCAAGGGTAATTTTGTTTGTTTGGCAAACGATAACAGCCGCAAATTCAAACAGAATCAAATAATGTTTCGCATACAGCCCTGAATTTTAGAGTTCTCAAGATCTGTTGATTTTGGTGAAGATCGGTTAAGGGAAAGGGGTAGTTTACCTGTAACGTTTTATGTTTTAACAAGGGTATTTCCTATGGCAAACGATAACAGCCGCAAATTCAAACAGAATCAAAAGATTATTTGCATACAGCCCTAAATTGTAGAGTTCTCAAGACCTATTGTTTTTGGTGAAGTTCGGTTGAGGGAAAGGGGTAGTTTACCTGCAACGTTTTTTTAACAAGGGTATTTTCTATGGCAAACGATAACAGCCGCAAATTCAAACAGAATCAAAAGATTATTTGCATACAGCCCTAAATTGTAGAGTTCTCAAGACCTATTGTTTTTGGTGAAGATCGGTTGAGGGAAAGGGGTAGTTTACCTGCAACCTTTTTTTAACAAGGGTATTTTCTATGGCAAACGATAACAGCCGCAAATTCAAATAGAATCAAATAATGTTTTGCATACAGCCCTGATTTGTAGAGTACTCAAGACCTATTGTTTTTGGTGAAGATCGGTTAAGGGGAAGGGGTAGTTTACCTGCAACGTTTTTTTATCAAGCGTATTTTCTATGGAAAACGATAACAGCCGCAAATTCAAACAGAATCAAACAATTGTTTGCATACGTCCCTGAATTGTAGAGGTCTCAATGACTTTCGATTTTGGTGAAGATCGGTTAAGGGGAAGGGGTAGTTTACCTGCAACCTTTTACGTTTTATTTTCTATGGCAAACGATAACAGCCGCAAATTCAAACAGAATCAAACAATGTTTTGCATACAGCCCTGATTTGTAGAGTACTCAAGACCTATTGTTTTTGGTGAAGATCGGTTAAGGGGAAGGGGTAGTTTACCTGCAACGTTTTTTTATCAAGCGTATTTTCTATGGCAAACGATAACAGCCGCAAATTCAAACAGAATCAAATAATTTTTTGCATACGTCCCTGAATTGTAGAGGTCTCAATGACGTTCGATTTTGGTGAAGATCGGTTAAGGGGAAGGGGTAGTTTACCTGCAACCTTTTACGTTTTAACAAGAGTAAAGTACTTGAAAATTTATTTAAACTTTTTGAAACAATGGTAATTGTTAAAAATAAAATAATTTTGTTGCCAGGCAATAAAATTATAATTTTTTCATTTTAATGTAATATAATATTTTTCATTTAATACAGCAATAAAAAGGCAGGTAAGACACAGCCTGGTTACTTCCATGTTCCTTAAGGAAATGGAAGTATGGTGATGGCAAAAAAAATCGTGTTCGAGATTATTGCAGATTCTGATTGTACTACACTGAAAACATGAAAAAAGTCATTTTTCGAAAAGTGTCTGTGTGTGTGTCTGTGTGTGTGTGTCTATGTGTGTGTCAGTAAATTTTTTTCTATGGCAAACGATAACAGCCGCAAATTCAAACAGAATCAAATAATGTTTCGCATACAGCCCTGAATTGTATAGTTCTCAAGACCTATTGTTTTTGTTGAAGATCGGGTTAGGAAAAGGGGTAGTTTACCAGCAACGTTTTATGTTTTATCATGGGAAATTTTATTTTTATGACGAATGATAACTGCCGTAAATTCAATCAGAATCAAATAATGTTTTGCATACCTTCCTGAGCTATAGAGAACTCAATGTCTGTTGATTTTGGTGAAGATCGGTTAAGGAAAAGAGTAGTTTACCTGCAACATTTATGTTGTAACAAGAGAAATGTTTCTATGACGAACGATAACTGCCGTAAATTCAAACAGAATCAAATAATTTTTTACATATGTGCCTGAGTTGCAGAAGACTCAAGCCCTATTGATTTTGGTGAAGATCGGTTACGGGGAAAGGGCAGTTTACCAGAAACATTTTTTGTTGTAACAAGAGTAAAGAAGTACTTAATTTTGATAAATAAAGTATCCTGATAACAAGATCTTAATTATCCACTGTAGAAACGTAGATGAAATATCTATAAATGAAGAGGCTAGTTGAACGGAGTGGGGGTAATTTTCTATAAATGAAAATTATAGTTGACGGGGGAGGGGATAATTTTTATACGTGTACTACGTTATCGGCAACAAAGAAGTAGTTTGTTGTTAAAATTCCTTCCCTTGTTGATAATACTTACTTGATAAAATTAAAACAATGGTCAATAATAAAAATAATACTAATAATAATATTACAAATATACTTTAAAAGCACTTGACCAATACCTCACTCACTAACACTAGCATCTCAAGTCCAAACTACATGAACTAATTGATAGCTTTTTACTTCCATATTCCTTAAGGAATGGAAGTATGGTGATGGCAAAAAAAATCGTGTTCGAGATTATTGCAGATTCTGATTCTACTACACTCAAAACATGAAAAAAAGTCGTTTTCCGAAAAGTGTCTGTGTGTGTGTCTGTGTGTCTGTCTGTCTGTGTGTCTGTCTGTAGATTTTTTTCTATGGCAAACGATAACTGCCGCAAATTCAAACAGAATCAAATAATTTTTTGTATACAGCCCTGATTTGTAGAGTACTCGCGACCTATTGTTTTTGGTGAAGATCGGTTGAGGGAAAGGGGTAGTTTACCGGCAACGGTTTTTTTTTATCAAGGGAAATTTTTTTTTTGTTGGCAAACGATAACAGCCGCAAATTCAAACAGAATCAAATAATGTTTCGCATACAGCCCTGAATTGTAGAGTTCTCAAGACCTATTGTTTTTGGTGAAGATCGGTTAAGGGAAAGGGGTAGTTTACCTGTAACGTTTTATGTTTTAACAAGGGTATTTCCTATGGCAAACGATAACAGCCGCAAATTCAAACAGAATCAAATAATTTTCTGCATACAGCCCTGATTTGTAGAGTACTCAAGACCTATTGTTTTTGGTGAAGATCGGTTGTGGGGAAGGGGTAGTTTACCAGCAACGTTTTTTTAACAAGGGTATTTTATATGGCAAACGATAACAGCCGCAAGTTCAAACAGAATCAAATAATTTTCTGCATACAGCCCTGATTTGTAGAGTACTCAAGACCTATTGTTTTTGGTGAAGATCGGTTAAGAGGAAGGGGTAGTTTACCTGCAACGTTTCTTTTTTCTATGGCAAACGATAACTGCCGCAAATTCAAACAGAATCAAATAATTTTTTGCATACGTCCCTGAATTGTAGAGGTCTCAAGGACTTTCGATTTTTGGTGAAGATCGGTTAAGGGGAAAGGGTAGTTTACCAGCAACCTTTTACGTTTTAACAAGAGTAAAGTACTTGAAAATTTATTTAAACTTTTTGAAACAATGGTAATTGTTGAAAATAAAATAATTTTGTTGCCAGGTAACAAAAATAAAGTCATTTTGATTATAAAATATAAATATTTACAAGAAAAGAATTTTCAGTTTTCAAAATTTAAATATATTTTTATAAAACAATGGGTTCTTCATTGAGGTGGGGACTTGACGACAGTGACAGGGCTTTCCACCAAATTCAGCAGAGTGACAGGTAGGCCCAACTCTGATTGGCTCCTCAGATTTCCCCAGCGTTAGTAGGTTCTATGAAAATATTTTATTTCAAAAATGATTTTAAATATAAATCTTAGATATGTTTTATAAATCTCATGTTTTATGTTTTAACATGGGTAATTTTTTATATGACGAACCATAACTGCCGTAAATTCAAACAGAATCAAATAACTTTTTACATATGTGCCTGAGCTATAGAGAACTCAATGTCTGTTGATTTTGGTGAAAATCGGTTACGGGGAAAGGGCAGTTTACCTGAAACATTTTTTGTTGTAACATGAGTAAAGTACTTAATTTTGATAAAGTATCCTGATAAGATCTTAATAATCCACTGTAGAAACGTAGATGAAGTATATATAAATGAAGAGGCTAGTTGAACGGGCTGGGGGTAATTTTCTATAAATCAAAATTATAGTTGAAGGGGGAGGGGATAATTTTTTTTTATATGTGTACTACGTTATTGGCAACAAAGAAGTATTTTTTTGTTAAAATTCCTTCCCTGGCTGTTTGGCTGAAAATGATTTTAAATATAAATGTTAGAATATGGAAGTCATGTATGGTTCTCCATAACGATATTTTTATTAGTTCTCGATTCCACTAGTTACTAAACACACGATCATATGTTATAAAACCTGAGCGGCTATTGCTGTGACTTGGGTAGTTTTTAGACAAAATTTACGTCTTGCCTGTAGGAAACAAATAATGAAGAAATATAAATATTACAGAAAAATTGATTTCACCGTTTTTACTTCCATGTTCCTTAAGGAAATGGAAGTATGGTGATGGCAAAAAAAATCGTGTTCGAGATTATTGCAGATTCTGATTGTACTACACTCAAAACATGAAAAAAAGTCGTTTTTCGAAAAGTGTCTCTGTGTGTGTCTGTCTGTCTGTCTATGTGTCTGTGTGTCTGTAGATTTTTTTTCTATGGCAAACGATAACAGCCGCAAATTCAAACAGAATCAAATAATTTTTTGCATACAGCCCTGATTTGTAGAGTACTCGCGACCTTTTGTTTTTGGTGAAGATCGGTTAAGGGAAAGGGGTAGTTTACCGGCAACGGTTTTTTTTTATCAAGGGTAACTTTGTTTGTTTGGCAAACGATAACAGCCGCAAATTCAATCAGAATCAAATAATGTTTCGCATACAGTCCTAAATTGTAGAGTTCTCAAGATCTGTTGATTTTGGTACAGATCGGTTAATAGTAAGGGGTAGTTTACCTGCAACGTTTTATGTTTTAACAAGGGTATTTCCTATGGCAAACGATAACAGCCGCAAATTCAAACATAATCAAATAATGTTTTGCATACTGCCCTGAATTGTAGTGGTCTCAAGACCTTTTGGTTTTGGTGAAGATCGGTTAAGGAAAAGGGGTAGTTTACCAGCAACGTTTTATGTTTTAAAAGGGTATTTTCTATGGCAAACGATAAGAGCCGCAAATTCAAACAGAATCAAATACGTTTTTGCATACAGCCCTGATTTCTTGAGTACTAAAGACCTATTGTTTTTGGTGAAGATCGTTTGAGAGAAAGGGGTAGTTTACCGGCCACGTTTTTGTTTTATCAAGGGTATTTTGTATGGCAAACGATAACAGCCGCAAACTCAAACAAAATCATATAATATTTTACATACAACCCTGAATTGTAGAGTTCTCAAGACCTGTCGTTTTTGGTGAAGATCGGTTAAGAGAAAGGGGTAGTTTACCTGCAACGGTTTTTTATCAAGGGTAATTTTTACTTCCATATTCCTTAAGGAATGGAAGTATGGTGATGGCAAAAAAAATCGTGTTCGAGATTATTGCAGATTCTGATTCTACTACACTCAAAACATGAAAAAAAGTCGTTTTCCGAAAAGTGTCTGTGTGTCTGTCTGTCTGTCTGTCTGTCTGTCTGTCTGTCTGTGTGTCTGTCTGTCTGTCTGTAGATTTTTTTTCTATGGCAAACGATAACTGCCGCAAATTCAAACAGAATCAAATAATTTTTTGCACACAGCCCGGTTTTGCGGAGTTCTCGCGACCTATTGTTGTTGGTGAAGATCGGTTGAGGGAAAGGGGTAGTTTACCTGCAACGGTTTTTTTTTAGCAAGGGTAATTTTGTTTGTTTGGCAAACGATAACAGCCGCAAATTCAAACAGAATCAAATAATGTTTCGCATACAGCCCTGAATTGTAGAGTTCTCAAGACCTATTGTTTTCGGTGAAGATCGGTTAAGGGAAAGGGGTAGTTTACCTGTAACGTTTTATGTTTTAACAAGGGTATTTCCTATGGCAAACGATAACAGCCGCAAATTCAAACAGAATGAAAAGATTATTTGCATACAGCCCTAAATTGTAGAGTTCTCAATATCTTTTGTTTTTGGTGAAGATCGGTTAAGGGAAAGGGGTAGTTTACCTAGAACGTTTTTTTAACAAGGGTATTTTCTATGGCAAACGATAACAGCCGCAAATTCAAACAGAATCAAATAATTTTCTGCATACAGCCCTGATTTGTAGAGTACTCGCGACCTATTGTTTTTGGTGAAGATCGGTTGTGGGGAAGGGGTAGTTTACCAGCAACGTTTTTTATCATGCGTATTTTCTATGGCAAACGACAACTGCCGCAAATTCAAACAGAATCAAATAATTTTTTGCATACAGCTCTGATTTGTAGAGTACTCGCGACCTATTGTTTTTGGTGAAGATCGGTTGAGGGGAAGGGGTAGTTTACCTGCAACGGTTTTTTTTATCAAGGGAAATTTTTTTTGTTTTGGCAAACGATAACAGCCGCAAATTCAAACAGAATCAAATAATGTTTCGCATACAGCCCTGAATTGTAGATTTCTCAAGATCTATTGTTTTTGGTGAAGATCGGTTGAGGGAAAGGGGTAGTTTACCTGCAACGTTTTTTTAACAAGGGTATTTCCTATGGCAAACGATAACAGCCGCAAATTCAAACAGAATCAAATAATGTTTTGCATACAGTCCTGATTTTTGTAGAGTACTCAAGACCTGTTGTTTTTGGTGAAGATCGGTTAAGGGGAAGGGGTAGTTTACCTGCAACGTTTTTTTATCAAGCGTATTTTCTATGGCAAACGATAACAGCCGCAAATTCAAACAGAATCAAATAATTTTTTGCATACGTCCCTGAATTGTAGAGGTCTCAATGACTTTCGATTTTGGTGAAGATCGGTTAAGGGGAAGGGGTAGTTTACCAGCAACCTTATACGTTTTAACAAGAGTAAAGTACTTGAAAATTTATTTAAACTTTTTGAAACAATGGTAATTGTTAAAAATAAAATAATTTTGTTGCCAGGCAATAAAATTAAAATTTTTTCATTTTAATGTACATCATGTATAAGAGAAAATATATCGCGCTTGGCAGGCGATATTAAGATTTAAATATAAATCTTAGAATATGGAAGTCATGTATGGTTCTCCATACCGATATTTTCTATGGTAAACGGGTAAACGATAACAGCCGCAAATTCAAACAGAATCAAATGATGTTTTGCATACAGCCCTGTATTGTAGAGTTCTCAATATCTATTGGTGTTGGTGAAGATCGGTTAAGGGAAAGGGATAGTTTACCTGCTACGTTTTATGTTTTAAAAGGGTATTTTCTATGGCAAACGATAAGAGCCGCAAATTCAAACAGAATCAAATACGTTTCTGCATACAGCCCTGTTTTGTTGAGTACTAAAGACCTATTGTTTTTGGTGAAGATCGGGTAAGGTAAAGGGGTAGTTTACCAGACACGTTTTTTGTTTTATCAAGGGTATTTTATATGGCAAACGATAACAGCCGCAAATTCAAACAGAATCATATAATATTTTGCATACAGCCCTGAAATGTAGAGTTCTCAAGACCTGTTGGTTTTGGTGAAGATCGGTTAAGGGAATAGGGTTGTTTACCAGCAACATTTTATGTTTTATCAAGGGTAAATTTTATTTTTGACGAACGATAACTGCCGTACATTAAAACAGAATCAACTACTCTTCTGCATACCTTTTTGAATTATACAGAACCAAGGTCTGTTGATTTTGTTGAAGATCGGTTAAGGGAATAGGGTAGTTTACCGGCAACATTTTATGTTTTATCAAGGGTAATTTTTTTTATGACGAATGATAACTGCCGTACATTAAAACAGAATCAACTACTCTTCTGCATACCTTTTTGAATTATACAGAACTCAAGGTCTGTTGATTTTGTTGAAGATCGGTTAACGGAAAGGGGTAGTTTACCGGCAACGTTTTATGTTTTAACAAGGGTATTTTTTCTATGACGAACGATAACTGCCATAAATTCAAAGAGAATCAAATAATTGTTTGCATACAGGCCTGAATTGTAGAGTACCTAAGACCTGTCGTTTTTGGTGAAGATCGGTTAAGGGAAAGGGGTAGTTTACCTGCAACGGTTTTTTATTAAGGGTAATTTTTTTCTATAGTAAACGATAACAGCCGCAAATTCAAACAGAATCAAATGATGTTTTGCATACAGCCCTGTATTGTAGATTTCTCAATACGTATTGGTGTTGGTGAAGATCGGTTAAGGGAAAGGGGTAGTTTACCAGCAACATTTTATGTTTTAACAAGGGTAATTTTTATATGACGAACGGTAACTGCCGTAAATTCAAACAGAATCAACTAGGTTTTTGCATACCTTTTTGAACTAAAGAGAACTCAAGGTCTGTTGATTTTGTTGAAGATCAGTTAAGGGAAGGGGTAGTTTATCAGCAACTTTATGTTTTAAAAAGGGTAATTTTTTATTACGAACGATAACTGCCGAAAATTCAAAGAGAATCAAATAATTTTTTGCACCCTTTCCTGAGTTGCAGAGAGCTCAAGGTCTATTGATTTTATTGAAGATCGGTTAAGGGAAAGGGGTAGTTTACCTGCAACATTTTATGTTGTGACAACAGAAATGTTTCCATGACGAACGATAACTGCCGCACATTCAAACAGAATCAAATATTTTTTTGCATGCTTCCCTGAATTGTAGAGGACGGAAGGTCTGTTGATTTTGGAGAAGATCGGTTAAGAGAAAGGGGTAGTTTACCTGAAACATTTTATGATTTAACAAGAGTAAAGTACTTAATTTTTATAAATAAAGTATATCGATAAGAAGCTCATAGTAATCCACTGTAGAAACGTAGATGAAATATCTATAAATGAAGAAGTTAGGTGAACGGGGTGGGGGTAATTTTCTATTAAAAAATTATAGTTGAAGTTGTAGGGGAGAATTTTTTGTATGTGTACTACGTTATCGGCAAGAAAGAAGTAGTTTTTTGTTAAAATTGCTTCCCGAGCTCTTTAGCCGTAGTCCAATGTTTTCTGCAAAACCAGACTTTTCGGCAGTGCCATCGACTGCCATCATCGGTGAAAATCGAGTACGAAAACGTGAGGTGGTATACGTTAGTGACCACAGTACTGTGGTTAATGCTGAAGCAATAAGTAGAAAGACGTAGTTTCTATGGAAATATTTCATTTCGAATATGATTTTAAATATAAATCTTAGAACATGGAAGTCATGTATGGTTCTCCATACCGATATTTACTTCCATGTTCCTTAAGGAAATGGAAGTATGGTGATGGCAAAAAAAATCGTGTTCGAGATTATTGCAGAATATGATTGTACTACACTTAAAACATGAAAAAAAGTCATTTTTCGAAAAGTGTGTGTGTGTGTGTGTGTGTGTGTGTGTGTGTGTCTGTCTGTCTGTGTGTGTGTCTGTCTGTAGATTTTTTTCTATGGCAAACGATAACAGCCGCTAATTCGAACAGAATCAAATAATTTTTTGCATACAGCCCTGATTTGTAGAGGACTCGTGACCTATTGTTTTTGGTGAAGATCGGTTGAGGGAAAGGGGTAGTTTACCTGCAACGGTTTTTTTTATCAAGGAAATTTTTTTTTTTGGCAAACGATAACAGCCGTAAATTCAAACAGAATCAAATAATGTTTCGTATACAGCCCTGAATTGTAGGGTTCTCAAGACCTTTTGTTTTTGGTGAAGATCAGTTAAGGGAAAGGGGTAGTTTACCTGTAACGTTTTATGTTTTAACAAGGGTATTTCCTATGGCAAACGATAACAGCCGCAAATTCAAACAGAATCAAAAATTATTTGCATACAGCCCTAAATTGTAGAGTTCTCAAGACCTATTGTTTTTGGTGAAGATCGGTTAAGGGAAAGGGGTAGTTTACCAACAACGTTTTTTTAACAAGGGTATTTTCTATGGCAAACGATAACAGCCGCAAATTCAAACAGAATCAAATAATTTTCTGCATACGGCCCTGGCTTGTGGAGTACTCAATACTTTTTGTTTTTGGTGAAGATCGGTTGAAGGGAAGGGGTAGTTTACCTGCAACGTTTTTTATCAAGCGTATTTTCTATGGCAAACGATAACAGCCGCAAATTCAAACAGAATCAAATAATTTTTCGCATACAGCCCTGAATTGTAGAGTTCTCAAGGTGTACTGATTTTGGTGAAGATCGGTTAAGCGAAAGGGGTAGTTTACCTACAATGTTTTTTTAACAAGGGTATTTTCTATGGCAAACGATAACAGCCGTAAATTCAAACAGAATCAAATAATTTTCTGCATGCTGCCCTGATTTGTAGAGTACTCAAGATCTGTTGTTTTTGGTGAAGATCGGTTGAGGGGAAGGGTTAGTTTACCTGCAACGTTTTTTATCAAGCGTATTTTCTATGGCAAACGATAACTGCCGCAAATTCATACAGAATAAAATAATTTTTTGCATACGTCAGTGAATTGTAGAGGACTCAAGGCATTTAGATTTTGGTGAAGATCAGTTAAGGGGAAGGGGTAGTTTACCGGCAACCTTTTACGTTTTAACAAGAGTAAAGTACTTGAAAATTCATTTAAATTTTTTCAAACAATGGTAACTGTTGAAAATAAAATAATTTTGTTGCCAGGCAATCTGAAAATTTCAGATTTTGTACCACAAAATCTGAAAAGATTATACGATAGTTTATGAAATGGTTAATAATACGTCAGTGGAAGGTGTAATGAGAAATTAGCAGAAATGGAAACCTGGGGAATGTTAACTGTTCTGTAGATACAATTTTGTCAGAAAGTTTGGAAATGATCATCAACATTGAAGAAAAAGTAAGCATATTAAGAAACATATGTAAGTACTTATTATAAAAAAATAATGTTTGTTTTTTGATAAAGTCATTTTGATTATAAAATATAAATATTTACAACAAGAAAAGAATTTTCAGTTTTCAAAATTTAAATATATTTTTATAAAACAATGGGTTCTTCATTGAGGTGGGGACCATGTCACTCACTCCATCTCAAGCCTCCTCTCTCATTTTGCAGAAAAAGAGGACCCTGTCAAGGCTGATACTTTGACGACAGTGACAGGGCTTTCCACCAAATTCAGCAGAGTGACAGGTAGGCCCAACTCTGATTGGCTCCTCAGATTTCCCCAGCGTTAGTAGGTTCTATGAAAATATTTTAGTTCAAAAATGATTTTAAATATAAATCTTAGATATGTTTTATAAATCTCATGTTTTATGTTTTAACATGGGTAATTTTTTATATGACGAACCATAACTGCCGTAAATTCAAACAGAATCAAATAATTTTTTACATATGTACCTGAGCTATAGAGAACTCAATGTCTGTTGATTTTGGTGAAGATCGGTTACGGGGAAAGGGCAGTTTACCTGAAACATTTTTTGTTGTAACATGAGTAAAGTACTTAATTTTGATAAAGTATCCTGATAAGATCTTAATAATCCACTGTAGAAACGTAGATTAAATATCTATAAATGAAGAGGCTAGTTGAACGGGCTGGGGGTAATTTTCTATAAATCAAAATTATAGTTGAAGGGGGAGGGGATAATATTTTTTATATGTGTACTACGTTATTGGCAAGAAAGAAGTATTTTTTTGTTAAAATTCCTTCCCTGGCTGTTTGGCTGAAAATGATTTTAAATATAAATCTTAGAATATGGAAGTCATGTATGGTTCTCCATACCGATATTTCAAGGCAAATGATTGAAAAGTATTACAGGTACGTTTAAACACGAAAACGCATACACTAAAACGAAAAGTTTCAGAAACACACAGACACAAACTTGTGATTTCTTGCTGTAGTCTACTTTTTCAATTCATACTAAAGCTAATAAATACAAGTTGTGTCCAAATTAAGACTTACGTTTATACAGATAACAGGAAAGTTCAATAATTAAGGTGTAGTAGTTCCTTTTACTTCTAACGCAGCGTTGCTTTGTTCTGACACCCAGAGTTTCACCTTTTTGTGGTTACATAGGATACATTTCAGTAACAATCGTGAAGCAATGTGACCCACATTTTCGTTGTTGCTTGTATGTGTTTTGGATTTACATGCGTGTTTGTTGGGCAGAATATTTTCTTAACTACAATTGCGAAGGTTAATTTTATATATACCCCATTAGTATATCATTCAATATTTAAAAATATTATAGAATTTGTAACCTTTTATGAGTGAATATTTACTGATACTGCCTGCATTTGTCACAGCATTCACAGCATTCTTAGGACAGTGTAGCCCAATACATCACTTGCCTTACCTCAGATTGCATTCAGTTGAATTGAATGTACTCGCTTTTCACAATCATCAAAGCTCTGGTGGCCGCATGACAGTCTGAATAATGAATCGTCCCTCTAGTAAGTAGACACATTTTTGTCGAAAGTATACGTAGTCGCGAAATGGATGAATGGACGTAGGTATATTCATGTTTTTTTTTTTTTTTTTTTTTTTTTTTTTTACAGTTCATCTGGTACAGTTTTTTTTTAGTAAATTAGTTATTTTTATTTTATTTTAGTGTTCAGTGATAGGCCTATATAAGACGTGTACCAAAGATTCAGTAAAGTACAAATGCACTACTTTACTAAGTTTCTACTTGTGAATGATTTCGAAACCTGCAAAATTTTAAACAGAAAATGACGGTGATGTTTACAAGTACATACATCCGTGAAAGTGTGTTCTCCACAATAAAGTTAATCAAGAAGCACAGCAGAAGTTGCATACAGATTCTAAGGTTAGCCACATGCATGCACCCACTAAGGTTAGCCACAACTCAGCTCGATGTGGACATTTCTGCTTTAGTTACTTCAGCACATCGACCAAAGTTTTCGCATTAAAGATTATTCCTATACAGTGTTCAATATCTTTCTGATGTTTTCATTACTATACTGTCACAGTAAATATAATAATTAAGTTAAGATGCGTTATAAGATATGTTAAACGTGCGAATTATCTCGTTTTACGTATTTAAAATTAACTACTACATTTTATGTTGTTTATTTTTCTTGATCATAAATGATTGATTGCGATGCGGCTCACCGGTAGGTGACCGAGGCCGGTTAATTGTTGACTTCAGGCCCTTTTAATGTTGACTAATTGTGTTAGCCAATACAGAAGGGATAGGAAAGCTTTTATTTCATGCACGTTAAAAATTATTCATTTTAAGGTTTTGATATTTCAAAGCGTTTCTAATAATCTTGTAAACCAACTTACGTTTTGCCAACTTTATTTCTCTTTTATCGTCAAAATTGTAAGGAATGTCAGGATCAAAGCTGTGGGGTGGAAAGGTTATCCGCAGCTGTTTGTCTGCAGTGAATCGAATACTAATACGCTGAAGATGTGAGATTCCGTAGCTTGTTTGGTACGTAACGCTGCCTCGTTCAGCAGTGTAATAACAGCTAAACTGGTCCCGCATGTAAAATGTCATTATACTATCACGTTATCAACCGTCTGATTGGGTCACACTATCACCGATTACGATCGCCTGCATTGTACTGCGTACAAATTGATTTCCATCGATTTAATAGCACTTGTGACTTGCCTGTTCCACTGTGTATCATTAGCGCCCTATCATTTTATATTCTCTGCTCGTAAACGTGTATCAGAACACATTATGTGCCCAAATGTTTGTACGCATAGCGTCATTACCAGCTCACAATAGCTAGTTAGAGAGGCAGTGTTTCCACAAATCTGTATCGTATGCAGATATTTTTTTTTTAGTCTGAAACCGCTAATGTAGCTTTAGATCCAATGTCACAACGTACATAGAGCGTTACCGTCTATAATAGCGTACACGATTTAATTTTCTGTACAATATGTCGTAAGAGACATGTACCAAGAAGATTTTAATGTTTATACTGATTTTAACTTTAATGTTTGTTTAAAGTAACTCTTTTTGTAAGTAAGTGATGCCGTTTTATTGTTTACGAGGTATTTACAATTACTGGTAGAATACCGTACCTCACCATGAATTAATGGTGGTCACTCACCGTGTTGTAGGCGCTGAAGCCGCCAGAATATTCCAGACTGGGAAGTTGCAATTTTACTATAGTACCGCCGTAACGATGTAATTCACAAATATTAAAATTAATTAAAGTTTTTTGCCATATTAATTATTTACCGTTTTTCTCCTCGAATTATCTTGCAAGATCAAATTAGTTTCTTCGAAAATCGCAGTTTCCTTGTTTGGTTTGTCTATCTGCTACCAATCTCGGCCTGCAATTTTTTCAGATAATAAAAAATGTTTTACAGTGCAGTTTTTAGTTGTAGTCAAGCATGAATTTAAGAAAAACATTTAAATATAAAACAAACTCTCGAATACAATTAAAAATCTATAATAAAAACGTTGAATAAAGTTACTTATACCCAGTAGCAGGTATTATCAATTACCACGAAAAACACTGCACAGCTAATTTGAATTTTTTAACAGAATGTCTAGTCTCGTTACATAAATGTAAACGGTGAGGCCCTATTATTACCATTTGTATCCGTGCTAAATAGTAGCATTGCTTTGTCGGGTCATGTAGCTAGTAATCCGTGTACACATGTATAATCTCTTTTGCAATTGTTGTGACAAGGTTTGCATCCTTCTATTGTGCGAAATGTTCAACCCATGGCAAAGCAAATACTGCATATGCGAGTATTTACACAAACGTGTTTAGTTTTAAATCGTTTTACAGAATGTAAACTTTTAATAAATAACGCCGTTTTGGCGACATTGTCACATTAATTCTATGTCCAATCGTAAGTTTAGATTTCGACAATGGATCACGTGGGCATTATTTAATGTCATTTTTTATTGACTTTTACATACACAATTGTAATAATCGGCTTGAATATGTAAGTTTCATTTGTATTTTAGTAGTTGAAGTGGATTTTTGGAGAATCCCTACTAGACAATTCATAAGAAAAGAACGAGAATTTAGAAATAGCTACATAAGAAGACTGTATGAACCGTGATATGAACAAGATGAAAATGTAATTGATGAGATTAACTGAGACGGAATTTCAAGATTTATGTGTATGTAAGAAGAATGGAGAATGGAAAAATACCAAGGGGAGTTTGTAAGTGGAATATTGCAAGAACGTATAGAAGAAGACTCCTTTAGCTACGTGGGGCTGAAATAAAAAACTACGAATTGAGGAGTTTGGGATGACGGATGCAGAATTATAAGATTAATAGAGTTGAAGATTTATGTTCATAGGATTCACTTATAGTAAATTTTTATATCTATATTAAAGTTTTATCTCGTAGAAGGTGAAGGCAAAGTATCCATCTGGGCGGAGATTTAAAAGGTTTTACTTTTTTGCGAATGAACCTACAAAATTAACACAAAAGGCACAAGTATACTGAGTTTTTTTTTTGGAATTAGTGTTATATTAACGAATACCTAAAATGTAACAAACTTATGAAACAATGAAGATGGTACCCTACTTTATAATATACGTAACTAAAATTAACGATATCCAACACTGCCACAAATTTCTTTCATCTTCTGCTGGCACTGATGATGTTGGTTATTTTGTACAATTTTATTAAAACTTTGCCTTATTGAATACGTTAAATGTACATGAAACTATGATAAACTTCATTTGTTTTGCACGTCCTTAATCAGATTTTTTACTATTTACATAACGTTTCTTTTAGATAAATTAAGTTAATTGGTGTTTGACGCTCTTGATTATTTCGAGTTTTAATTTTATTACAATTTTAGCGATTGTTATACCAGACCTTCGTTGCTTCGGTTTCAAACACTTGTGCATTTATGACTTAGGATTAGCAAATGTAACGATTTGATAGTTGTTACTTTTATTTTGAATAATGCTTATAAACGTTAACTTTTGATGAGACGAATTAATTTGTTATCACTGATCTGGATAAAAATATATAGTAAAACTTGGGACTGTTTATTGTCTCTTGTGTTTAAATATCCTACCCCACTTAAGACCGACATGTGCACAACAGTGTAAAGGTGTAAGGTTTTATACAGCTGACACTTCTTTGGTTTCCTTTATATAGACCTACCAGTAAAATTGAGTCATTTTGTTTTGTACAAGCAAAGTATTTTGTACATGCGTTTTATGTAGTTCTTCGTCCTCTATTGCATTTTATGAAATTTAATCTCCTCCATATAAGGTAAGTAATAGAGTGTTGTTTTTGCAAACTTTATTGGTCACGTTTCAGTGTTATTTCAGTTTAATCATGCTTTCAGATTTCTTTCCTACAAGTGAACGCTGATGTCCTTTCTTCATATTTTTAGTTGCTCATTCTATTGGTAGAGACGGTACAAAGACCCTTTTCTAATTCTCTCTCTCTCTCTTCTACCTCTTTCTTCTTACTATCTCTCAATCAATAGTGCTTATATATTGCAGCGACCCATTTAGTTTATTCTGTTGCTAAACTTTCGTTTCGATGTAGCTACTGTAGATGAATTAGCTATTCTATTTGAATTAGTAAGTATTTAAACAGCATAATTCTTCCTGGCATGTGTCTCTTTTAAGTCCGTGTCTTGTTAACAGATTTTTTCTGTCTTTATTTACCTCATAGCTCACTAATTGTACGAGGTGTGATAAAAAAGTATCAGGATTGATTCTGGCAATGCCAAGTCAGCTTACTTGCTCCAAAAAGCGAGACATACGTTTACTTTACAGTATACTCAGTATAAGTTTTATAGTAACAGCTGATCTGGTTTGTTTACAAACGCACATTGTTTTGTTGTGTGTTAATCTCATTTAGCGCATTTACCATATCAGACAAAATTTATCAGAGAATTTGTATCAGATTTTGTCAAAAAGTTGGTGAAAAATGTAAAGATACATTTGAAAAGTTACAAAACGTTTATGGGGAAGACTGAATGAATCGTACACAGGTTTATGAGTGGTTTAAGCGTTTTAAACATTGCCGTGAAAGTGTTGAGGGTGGCGAGCTTTCAGGAAGGCCTTTAACTAGCAAGACTGACCACAACGTTGGTCTTGTGGGTGCTGCTGTGCGAGAAAACCGCCGATTACCATTCGTAAACAACAAATGATTTAAATGGTTTAGTTTCGGATCAGTTCAGTCCATTCTTACTGATGAGTTGGGAATGAGACATGTTTCTGCAAAGTTTGTACCAAAAGTGCTCACAGCTAACCAAAAAGGTGCCCCGGTGTTAGTCGCTCAAGACTTAGTTGATTGTGCTAAAAACGATGAGAACTTCATAAAATCGATCGTAACGGGTGATGAATCATGGGTTTATGGATACGATTTAGAAACTAAGGCCCAGTCTTCAGTGTGGAAGACGCCAAATTCTCGAAGACCATAAAAGGCAAAACAGAGTCAAAGCAAAGTCCAGACCACACTGCTCACAGTTTTCTTTTATCACAAGGGGATTGTTCATCATGAATTTTCTCCACCAGGCCAAACAGTAAACCAGGATTACAACATTTCTGTTTTGAGGCGATTGAGGGGTGCAATTTAACGAAAAGGTCACAGTTGGATGAGTGTGTTTAATGGTGGCTTTAACATGACAATGCACCCGCCCACACGTCACATGCTGTTCAGCATTTTCTTGCTAAACACAATATTCCACAGTTTCAGCATCATTCATATTCGCCAGATATGGCTCCTTGTGACTTTTTTCTCGTTTCGAATATAAAAAATTAATTGAAAGGGATGTCATTTCAAGATATAGAAGAGATAAAAGAAAATGCGACGGGAGAACTTGAAGCTCTTACAGAAGATGATATTAAGACATGCTTCAAACACAATTTAATTACCTTGTATCCGTCAGTGACTTACGAAGTCACTGACGGATACAAGGTAATTAAATTATTTTGAAATAGTGACTTGGATACTATACAAAGCAAAAAAAAAATAAAATAAAAAATAAAAAATGCTTCAAACAGTTGGGACAATTTTGTGGCTGCACAAGGGGACTATTTTGAAGCAGACAAGTTTACAAATCTGTAACTTGTATATTTATGTAAATAAAATCAATCCTGATACTTTTTACCACACCTTGTATTTAGTGGGCTTACCTCCCAGTTAGACGCTGTATTGCTGGGTATAAACATGAGATGTATTCTCACCGTAGGTAATATATAGTAACAATTAACTTTCAATTGCCTGTGGGCTAAAAAATTACCAGAATATTTATCATATTATTACCCACTGCGTATAGTCAATATTTTGCTTGCAATAAATTAAAAAATTGGAGTAGTTTTATTTTAAATAGAAAACTAGGATGACAAAAGCCAATTTTAATGTATTTCATGTAACAAAATAAAATGTTTGATATTTAATACAACAAAAAATGCAAATCGTACTCAAGTGGAATTTTTTCATACAATTTTATTATTCATACGAAAGTTGTGTCATGACGTTACAAAGTTGATGCCGGTGGGAGAAACTCATAACTATTTTTGTATTACTTTATTATATACTATAATGTTATAAGACAATTCTATCAAATAAATCTGAACAGTCACGAAGGGAAACGAACAAGAACTAGTTATTGTTTGGTCCCAGGCACTGTAAAGATTATAGAGTTCTAATTTAAGAGCTCTTCTTTCTTTAAAGGTTTTTTAGGTTTTCAAAGCTACCGTCCAAATGATCTGTTACACAAGAATACGTTGCTTAAGTAACCGAAAACTTGCAAAGGATCCGTCGTGGAGTTTTAATAATAACATCAACAATATTCCAGTAAGCAAGTTTAATTCTTTCTCCTTTTCTTCAGTGCAAGAATCCTTTATAAAATTTGGCTGCGAAATATCTAACAGCTTTCCAAGTGCAGTGATAGTCCAAATAGTAAACATTAAAATTATTTAGCTTTCACTTTAACTATTATATATTTAGTTTACCTTGCAAATTTGTTAATAAATAATTCAATACCTAATGATACTTGTGTAGCGGGTTGAATATTCCGTTAACACTTAATCTCCTAAGAATAAATGAAATATGAGTTTAATTTTTTCAGGCGTGTTGATAAAAATAACGAGAACCAATTTGTCTAGTCCTTAAAAAAAATTCTCTGGAGTACGGGAAAAGGAAATTTGATCTCTGTTACGCTGTGTTTATGACGTTAGATTTTACCATACATAAGACATAAGTGTGTTCTCGTTTATTGCAAGAATATGTAATTACAAGGCAATAAAACCTTCACTAACTCATATATACAGTACGTTTAGGGACTGGGGCAGTCGAAGGCAACTACAATACAGTTGAAAATTCCACATTGTGTTGTTAATGTACCTTGTAACCATCGCTGCCAGATTTATAATGTACACGCAAATGGGGTTGGCCATTTTCATGTACCAATCAACTCTTTACCCCAACGTGAAAGAGACGTTCGGGATTCTCTTCCTGAAGATGTTTCTTGTCCCAAACACCAACGATTTAAGCTACAAGTATTTAGGTTTGGACAAAACAATTTTACAGAATTTTTAATTTTTGAATTATGTGTTTTTAAGTTTAGCAGCTAATTTTGACTAGAAATGTAATGAATAAAGATCGCTTTAATAAATATTTGAGATTACAAATTAAAATTCCATCTCTGAGAACACTGAAATATGCGACACCTTAAGCACCTGAGAATTGTAGTAGGTAAAGGAAGACAAGGCACTAAAGAAATCAACAAAAGAATTGGTCAATGGCAAAATAGAATGAAATGTATCAAAACAGAAGTAAAAAGGCATCAAAATTGAGAAACAACAGTTACCAATGCTCACAAGTGTTACAACACTTGCAACACAGTTATTAAAATTACAAAAATGTGCTATATTCAAAACATGGACATACGGTGCAGCAGGCTCAAAGAGGTGAAGCATTGTACTGCAAAGGTCTTGCAGAATATCAAGAAATGACAGAGCGCCAGCGGTAGAATAAAATATATACTAGCCAACGAAGAGGCTGTCAAATTTAATGCTGTAATGTAAATATTTAACGACAACGTAGAAATAAAATAATTATTATATTTATTATCGGAAAAATTATTTAAAAAAGGAACTAAATTTGGAAATACACATGATTTTTACAAGCTTTTAAAAACTCGGATTCTATAGATAAAAAGATATTCGGGAATTTAAAGAAAGGTAACGGAAATCCCAACACATCCGAGTTTTTTAAAACACAATCGTAATTATTGTACACCACATTGTTACTCAAGCCACATTTTAATCAAGGAAGGACTTCGCCAAGGTTATAGTCTAGCACCAACCTCTATGTATGTATTAACGATATGTGTAAAAATTAATATCATAATATTGTATAATCAATATATGAACCATTAAGGAACGTTACAAAATAACTTGAAAGGACACTGTGTTGAATTCTAATGAAGGTGTGTTACTACGTCTGTTACAGAATCAAATCACCTGAAATTAATTATTTAACAGACGTTTAATGTCAAATTACAATACAATATATGATAAATGAAAATGAAAGAGGAGTTTCTGTTAATGAAAAGTCTAGAAATTGTAGAAAAGTGGACAAGTAAATAAAACGAAGGAGAAACCCATTAACTCAAGTATACGCTTAAAGGAAAGAGAATGAGAAAGTGTTAAAAAATACCTGTAAAACGAAGTCGGCACAACAATACACTAATTTATGGAGGAGACGAATTCACATTAAAAATGTATTAAACTTAATGCCAGTTGAGGCTATTTTAGTCACTGAGGATGTCGCATAGTAGAACTGGCAAAGCATTTCGCGCTGACAAGAAGAAAACTTTTATACATAGGAACAAAAAGCATCTGCGTTTTTAATAGCAAAAGTTACGACATTTTATGACCTTGTTGTCCTTCAAACGTAATTCGCAAAAGTAACGCACCTCGATTAAAAGACGTAAAATAAAACATTGACGGGCTGTCAGATTTTGCATGTTAGGATTCCATCTTATGCAGTAGAGTGTGTTGCTATATGATTAGGGTGTGCTGAACATTGTGCGCCATGACTGTAAACAACAGTTTGTATATCTTAGCATAGACAATGTTTGCTACAAGTACACTATACATATTCATATGTACATTATACATTATACATAAAATTAAAAAAAAATAGCTTCATTATAATAGAGTGACTTATCGTTGCTATTAAGATCATGGCAATTCTTTGTTAGTATTTATAGCACAGTATATACAACTGAGCGTTTGTACAGTATGTTGCGACATTTCAGGACATGCTACGTGTTTCTCGGCTGTTCCACCGGAGTGTGTGTGTGTGTGTGTGTGTACATATCGCTGCTATTTTTAGAGTTGAAGGACAATTACGTGACGCTTGTCACGCGTCCGTAATTGAGATTTTTCCAGAACCTACCGGTCCGCGCGCGCTGTGTTCAAGGCCGCAATCACTTAAGCTCTAGTGTTTTCTAGTAGACGCGTATTATGGAATATTCTGGTATCTCAGCGGGGTATAAATACAAGACTTCACCGTCGCAATAGTGGGTGAGAAGTGCAACGGAACCGTTAACAGTGGACACTTTGTACAAGACTAGTGTAATTCGTAATTAATCGGTAAATGAAGGGTGCCAGTCAGATGATGGAAAATTTCCAGGCGCTCCTGTTGCAAACAGAGGAACGACGACGACAGGATGTAGAGGAAGCAGTGAAAAGACGTCGACAAAAGGCGGAAGAAGCAGAAAAACGATAGGATGAAAAACGCGGGCAGGAAAGAGAAGGAACTCAAAAAATAAACACTAAAAAACACGGCAGAAAGCACTAATTTTGGAACGTGAAGGACGACAAAAAGTGGAACGTAAACAACAAGCAGATAGAATGGAATCTGTTTTTGAAGCTATGCAAAACCAATTGCAAGAACATACTACCGCAGATTTGTTAGGAGAATTACGCTGTGGTCTGAATAGTCAAGGGGTAAGATTGACTACGGTCGAAAAATCTGTATCAAATATAGAACAAACAATGTCAGCAAAAATATCTGCAGTGGAAGTCTCAGTTACAAACATTAGAGAACAAATTACAAATGATGTCGAGCAGTTCATGAAGACACAACCAAAACAAATTTATAAACAGACTGTACCAATGATAAAGACAGAAAAAGTCACAGAAAGTAAGACAACAGAGAAAGTCACTTCACCTGAAACTTGAGCAGTTCATGTTAAAGTTCCAACCTTTGACGGAAGCAATCACTGGGCGACGTGTCTACGCCAATTTGAAGCTGCTGCATGTGCAAATAATTGGACAGAGAAAGACAAGATAGTTTCATTCGTTCTCGCTTAAAAGGATCTACCGCAGAACTACTACAGAAAATGCCACCTGACAGCCAGAACGCCTGTGCCGAATTGATAAAAGCTCTAGAATTACGGTATGGTGATAAACATTTGCAACATGTGTACTACGGTTAGTTAAGAACAAGACAACAACGTTCCGAGGAGAGCAAGAGTTGAGGCAAGTATCGACAGACTGATTAGATTGGCCTACCCTAAAGCACCAGAAGATTTTCGAATGAGGTTTGCGGTGCAGACATTTATTAATGGCATCGGAGATTGTGAATTTCAGCAAGCGTTACGAATGGAAAGACACCGAAATAGCTCAGAAGCTCTTGTTCACGCCTTACAGTTTAAATCTGCCAAGTTAGCGCCCCGCTACATTAATGGGTTTATGCCATCGCACTGTAGTCAGAAGATCCCTGTATCACATTGCCGTTACGATGGGTGCAGAAAAACAATGTTGTCGGACAATCAATTCAGAAGTTCAAGAGCACCGCAACGATTTGAACGATGGGAAAAAGACAGAAGACCGAAGTGTTACAACTGTGGAAAATGTGGTCATCTACAGCCGGACTGTTGGGAGAAGAAAATATCGAGAGAAGAGAGTGATCGCACCATTTCAAGAAGTAAACACACAGCACAGCACAGCAGAACAGCACACAGATCCCACGTTACATAAGACCAGGGGAGACGTGATCGTTAATGGATTTGCTGAAGGTAAGCCAACATCATTTACAGTTGACACGGGCGCAACAGTGTCCATTATGCGCCCCGACTTAGTCAGCAACCGCCAGCCTCAAATTAGCTCTTGTACAATACAGACTGTGACTGGAAGCCCCGTCAAGGTGCTAGGAAAGGTACTTGTACGCCTGGGTCTTCTCGAGTTTAGCCACCAAATTCTTGTCGCAGACATTGTCGATGAAGTGTTCTTGGCACGGATATTATGAATGCCTACGGATTTCCATGGCTAAAATGACTGTATCTATCAACCATTCGATTAAGCAAGTTGCATTGGTCGAAGAAAAAGTAAACAGGTCTGGTCAAGAGCATACCTTCCTATTCCAAGCTGAAATGGAGGAAAACTAGAAGAGAAAGTACGAATAAGTGTAACGACAAAAGGAGTGATTGAAAAGCCGACTATGGGTGTCAATACAAGGCTTGCTGGATCCTGAGTTAATGGAAGCACCCGGAGAAAATGTTGCTGAAGATGAAGTTACGCAAAAGGTTGTTGACGAGAACCAATTAGACTTGGACCAGCTAATGGCATGTAGGTCATCAGTACATGACGCAACGGGAGTGATTCCCGCAAAACAAGTAGTTGAGCGGAAGACTCGTATTCCTGGGAACTTGATGTTTGGGTCACACGAGACTGAATTATCTTTATCTGCACACATAGCAACTATGGAGCATACACCACTGCCTTATGCTGCTGTGGTACTCATGAAATATACTGCAACAGTACAAACAGTAATGATACAGTGCATTGCCCAAATAAATAAAATAAATAATAAAAATGAATAAATATGAATTAATAAACATGATTCAGATTGCATAAGCTGAATCGTAGTAAAAACAGGGAGTACAGAATTCATGCATGGACATGCAGTTTCGACACACCTGTCGCTAGCGTTGTGTACGCTCGTATTTTGTTAGTGTGTGTGAAACCTGTCCGTTCCTGAAATGTAACCAACACTTTTCAAGTAGAATAGTTATATGTTTATTGTTAATTATAAGAAAAATATGTACGATAGGATAAAACAAAAGTCACCAAAGTGTGTAGAAATTATAGATAAATAAAATGTTAAAAAACCATACAGAGTTGACGAAAAGTGCAATTACTATAAAAAATGAATAACTTTTTTGTGAATACCATAAAGAAGTGCAATTTACGTATAGTAATCACATAAAAATTAGTGATCGATTGAGCATCGAGTGAGGTGAAACAAACTTCGTAATTCGCGAAAATAGGCGAAAATAGTGAATTGAACCAGAATGGGGGTAGTAACGCCTCGACAGAATCTGACAAGCTGAAAAGTGTTCAGACAGGAATTTTTGCACGACCTGACTATAAATACCAGGTCGCGATAATAAAGTTTCTTCTTCTCTATTCAACCATTGCCGCAGGAGGCTATGTCAGTCGACGACACAAATTCACAATTATCGTAAGAGTCACCGGATCAACTAGCTATACAGCCAGAGCTGCAAAATACATACGATGAAATCTATGGACAGACCGGCAGCATATGACGTGAGACGAGACGACTAGTAATCACCACACACGACCAGAGGACCAGAAGCACATGCAGAGGACGCGACCAGAAGGTCACGGAGGACGTAGAGATGAATAACCACGTCGAACGAGGTGATAAAAAAAACATTTAATTACAAACAGTTGAAAGACACTAATTAAAGCGTGAATGGAAGACATTCAACCAATATTAAAATAAATAAACGTAAAAGCAGTAAAAAATTAGAATAATATTTCTTGTATCAAATTTAGTAATTAGTAACGTAAATGATAAGAGAAATAAGTAATTTTTGAATTAACGTAATGAGTAAAGTCTTTGATGATAAAGAAACAAATAATGCATATGCAGTAGAAAGTAAAACAAAGTAACATAAAAGAAGTCTGAATAAAAGTAAATTCTTTTTTTGAAGCTAATGAATCAGCAATTGCAAAAATATGAACACACCATGAGTAAACCGAGAGCAAAACAAACATTTTAAGGTAATTACAATTAGATGATAAGAGTTGTATATAATTTATGTATGTAATTTGTTAGCAATAAGTTATGTACGAAAACTTCGTACAAACGATTTAATAATGAGGTATTATTTAAATCCGATGTGAGAGATGTTGTTTAAATAAATAAATAATGGAACGATTTTTAAACTGAAATAACATATCATTTTCTTATTACTAATACACCAATAAATTCAATACACAATATGTTGATGTATTTGTATTGTTGTAATTGGCGCTCCAAAAATCGTGGGGCTCCACAAATTTAAATAAATACAACAAATTGTATTGTTGTAATACATTAGACAAACTTGAGCCCCAGAGACGATGTTGTTTGCTCTTAAACGCGTACAAGTACCAAACTTTTGATTGTCTTTTTATTCACTTTATACACAACAGTTTTCCGCGCGTTTTGCTTTCGACCATTTTCGCATGTCACTTTTTTAAGTAGAATTACCAGTACACTGTTCAAAGTAATATTGATTAGTTCTATTCTACATTTCAACTCGCAGGACGTAGGCCTACTTAGTTTCAACCTCAGCGTTGTTACTGGTAAATTGTGTGTACTATTAGGAAACAAATAGTGTTGCATGAATATTTCTTGATTTTGTATTTCTCATGCGACGTGCTGCTGGTTTAAGGAATCGGATATATGTTTTTTAAAAGAAGAAGTGGACTGTAAAAATTTGAGTTAACTAGGCGTTTATTGAACAAATTACATAATGAAGCGCATGGCCCATGCAATTACATATGGCGTACATTGCCAAGATAAATAACGATAGAAGAATGAAAATTGTATAAAGAAGTTAAGTGAATAATTAGATTTCACATCGCCGCGGCTAGCAAATAGAAAAAGAGTATTGAGCGAATGAAGGTTGAGGTTAAACTGACTTCTGTAGCAGCTCGCAGTTAGCGAACTGTACTTTAAGCGGATAACGTAATTGCGTGGTCTGATTCCGCGCGGGTATAATAAACAAATACAAAGATTTAACATACTGCCTGCCCAAAATCGGGCGATTTTGAAATAGGTTACAGTATGAAAAGTTGCGTGAAAAAAATGCAAGTATACATTAACAAGTTACAAACCTGATATGTGTGATAATACATAGTATAATGAATTTGGCGCATCGATTTAGATAGCATAAATACAATATTGATCAATACTCATCGAATAATATATAATAATAAAATACAAATGCTAGAACGTCTGATGACACTTAATAATAATAATGACAATATACCCAAATTCAATAACAATGATACATTGCAATGAATAACACATAGTAAGTAGCATTGCACAATAACTAATAGAAATCCAAAGAATTCAGTAATAATAGCATGACAATAAGTGCATAATAAGCAATATTACATAATAATACAATGGCAATATATACAAAAAGTTCATGATAATAATAGCACAATAGAAATATACCCAAAAAATTAATGATAATAATAGCACTTGGATTTCGTTGTCCATGACGTGTCCGTTACTTAACTAAATATCACTATTACATTAACGACTCGGAACACTAGGTTTTTTGTAAGTAAAAGCATAAAGTTTTACCTTACAGCCTGAACCGGTTTCCTCCTTTAAAAGGCTTCTTCAGAGGCTGCCGCTGGTAGCGCTGTCCGTCTTGTTGTGGGTGACGGAATCGAATTTCGAAAGATCGATGCTGTGTGTGTGGAGTGAGATATGTTCGAATAATGCGTGCGATTTGAATTGTGTCTGTTCGTTTAGGATGTCGTTTTTATTTGTTTTTGTCTGTTTGTATATTTCCAATTGTTCTAGAGTGTCTAATTTTCGGCCTATTGTGTGTACCTGTAGAATGTTCACGTTATTGTCGATGTTTTTATATGTGTGGTTTCCTTCAATGAGGTGGTTTGCAAAGGTGGATTCTGTAGTGGAGTGGAGTGCCTTTGTGTGTTCAATGTATCTCTGTTTGAAGCTACGTCCTGTCTGGCCTATGTAGAATTTATTGCAATTTGAGCAATTTAGCTTGTAAACACCGGGTTTACCGGGGCTTGTAAACTACCCCTTTCCCTTAACCGATCTTCACCAACACTAATAGGTATTGAGAACTCTACAATACAGGGCTGTATGCAAAACATCATTTGATTCTGTTTGAATTTGCGGCTGTTATCGTTTACCATAGAAAAAAATTACCCTTGATAAAAAACCGTTGCTGGTAAACTACCCCTTTCCCTTAACCGATCTTCACCAAAAACAATAGGTCTTGAAAACCCTACAATTCAGGGCTGTATGCAAAATATTATATGATTTTGTTTGAATTTGCGGCTGTTATCGTTTGCCATACAAAATACCCTTGATAAAACAAAAAACGTGGCAGGTAAACTACCCCTTTCCACTAAACGATCTTCACCAAAAACAATAGGTCTTTAGTACTCAAGAAATCAGGGTTGTATGCAAAAACGTATTTGATTCTGTTTGAATTTGCGGCTCTTATTGTTTACCATAGAAAATACTCTTTTAAAACATAAAACGTTGCTGGTAAACTACCCCTTCCCTTAACCGATCTTCACCAGAAACAAAAGGTCTTGAGAACTCTACAATTCAGGGCAGTATGCAAAATATTATTTGATTATGTTTGAATTTGCGGCTGTTATCGTTTGCCATAGAAAATACCCTTGTTAAAACATAAAACGTTGCAGGTAAACTACCCCTTTCCCTTAACCGATCTTTACCAAAATCACCAAATCTTGAGAACTCTACAATTCAGGGCTGTATGCGAAAAATTATTTGATTCTGTTTGAATTTTCGGCTGTAATCGTTTGCCAAACTAACAAAATTACCCTTGATATAAAAAAACAGTTGCTGGTAAACTACCCCTTTCCCTCAACCGATCTTCACCAAAAACAATAGGTCGCGAGTACTCTACAAATCAGGGCTGTATGCAAAAAAGTATTTGATTCTGTTTGAATTTGCGGCTGTTATCGTTTGCCAAAAAAAAAATCTACAGATAGACACACAGACACACAGACACACACACAGACACTTTTCGAAAAATGACTTTTTTTTCATGTTTTAAGTGTAGTACAATCATATTCTGTAATAATCTCGAACACGATTTTTTTTGCCATCACCATACTTCCATTTCCTTAAGGAACATGGAAGTAAAACGACATCCTAAACGAACAGACACAATTCAAATCGCATGCATTATTCGAACATATCTCACCCCACACACACAGCATCGATCTTTCGAAATTCGATTCAGTCAACCACAACAAGACGGCCAGCGCTACAAGCGGCAGCTTCTGAAGAAGCCTTTAAAGGAGAAAACCGGTTCAGGCTGTAAGGTAAAACTTTAAGCTTTTTTTTATAAAAAACCTAGTGTTCCGAGTCGTTAATGTAATAGTGATATTTAATAATAGGACAATAGAAATATACCCAAAATATTCATATAATAATAGCACAATATAAATATACCCAAAAAAGTCATGATAATAATAGCACAATAGAAATATACCCAAAAAATGCATGATAATGATAACACTGCACCAAACAGTACACAATAACTGACCTCACACTGACGAAAAAACACTTAAAATATTTACTAATGCACATATAAATAGCGTACATTAATTTGGTATAAATATAAATATAAATGTATAAATAAGTACATTTAACACTGTACTTACAGTAGTACGTAGAGCATGTGCTCATCCGGAAAGGTCCCGGGCATGAAGCACTGAAAAACAAATTAGTCTGTAGCCACGGGAAGTGGGCACAGTTTGTGGATAGGCCTACGTAGGATGCCGTTTGTGGTGCGGACATCCGTTACGCGTACTAATGAATCCTGACCTACATAGATTTATTTGGGTGACAATACCACGTTTCCACTGCAGAGGTGGGGTATTGTCTTCTAAAATGAGGACGAGTTGTCCTGGAGACAAATTTTTTGAATGTTTGCGCCATTTATTTCGTTGTTGCAACTGATGCAAATAATCTCTTGACCATCTCTTCCATGTAGAGTGGGTGAATCTCTGCAGAAGCTGCCACCTCCCCAAGCGAACCATTTTTATATCCGAATGGTCGGGTTCCGGGAGCGAAGTAAGTGGAGAACCAACTAAGAAATGTGCTGGAGTCAAAGGCTCGGGATCTCCAGAGTCATTTGAAATGGCGAACAAGGGACGCAAATTCAGACATGCCTCTACTTGAGTCAAAACAGTGTAATGCTCTTCAAAGTTGAGAAGCGTCCTGCCGATAACGCGCCGTAAATGAAATTTAACGCTTTTGACTCCGCTCTCCCATAGACCACCGAAATGAGGTGATGACGGAGGTATGAAAGACCACTTGACTCCCTGTGAACTGGCGAAGTCCAGAGTGGTTTGTTGAAATTCGTCTTGTTGAAAAAGTTTGTACAAATCGTGTAATATAGTGCCAACACGACGGAAATTTGTACCGTTGTCGGAAAATATCTGTACAGGGATGCCCCTGCGAGCTATAAAGCGTTGTAACCTCTCCTTGGCTTTAAGTATTTATCTTATTTCTTGTTAAATTTCTATCTCCTTGCTTGTTGGCTTTCAAAGAGAGGTTACAAGTTATTTAGAACTAGGCAGGAGCCTAGAGAAGCAAAAATTATGCTGGGTCCAGTATGACGGGACTTGCAATGAACTCAGCCATAATATAACAATAACAGATTTATTATATCTCTGGAATTCATACATGTGTACAAGACAAATATATGTATCTATATAAAAACTACCAAAAAGGTACATCATGGCAAGCATGTATAAATTAAGTGTACATCAGCATAAGTATGCACAAAGTAAATGTGTATACATATATATAATAGAAAAATTTGAATCAGAACTAGCATATATAATTCCAGTTTACCTAAGAACAAGTGTATATAATAGAATAGCCTTGCATCAGAACAAGTGTATATAATAGTATATAAGTTAAATGTACATACATAAATAAAATATAAAATGTACAAACACATGTAAAATTCTCCCCGTCGTGTGGCTAGCTAGACACATACAACACACACACAGAACACAAGGTACACAACTCACAATCATTTACTTTCAGCACGCATGCCCCTGTAACGCACCCACCCACTGAGTAAGGCAACTATCATTTTATGTCCCGGCAGTGATAAAATATACGCCCGTCGGCAACCCGTTCAGTAGGATAACATAAACTCCAAACCCCTTTAAAGACGAATAATTCATGAAGCATAACTGAAACTGGACCACCCATTTGTCTAGCATTCCGTTTATTAATGACTCATGATGAGTGTGTGAACCTTTGTTCCGTTCACAGCACCAGGTAATGTTAACCAACTCCTCACCTACTTCCAGACAGTGTTTATAAAATTCTAGACAGTATTGACTTCACAAAATCCCAAAAAGGAATTAAATCCTTATGTACTTTAATAACAGAAATTAATTGATTGAGGCTTTACAATTTCAGAAGATTTTGACAATATGTATATCTATTTAATTTACCCAAAAAGAAGAGGATGAAAACCAGTTTAATATTCAAAATCAAACAGCAACTTCTCTACGTGTGAAGTCAACCCATATGTTTTGCCAGTTAAGAAAACAATCAGCTTAGGGGCAATTCAGCTAAAATAATACAATAACATTAGTAAGTGGTTTCTATTAGCCTCAGATAACTGTAGAAAATAATTAGAAAAAGAATACAATAAGGTGGTTGTGCTCTGGCATCTGTGGGAGCGCGCCCACATGTAGTTGACAAAACTTGACAGGACATCAGCCTGTCTGAGAATGCCCCAGCGCGTGTCCAAGAAACTAAGTGTCCCTTTGTAAACCCTTAAAACGTCCCAAAAAAAAACTTCAGGAAAGCCCCCAACCCTTAAATGTGAAACCACAGTCAATATAATTTTTTTACACCACTGTTCCAGCCGGAACAGGGCAACAGGGCAGTAACCTAAATTTGTGTAATGAGTAAAGCGAAAAGAAAAACAACTGTAAAATGGTACAAGAGTGAAATGGCTGGCGCGCTCTCGCAGTGCAGCACGCACTTACAGTGATAGCATTTAGTGTCATAGAAAAAGGGTTATAAAAGTTCAGTAATTTAATTTTTTTTTTTTTTTATATAGAGAGTGTTCAGAGTCATGATCACAGTTCACTTCCCAATTGGACAGTCTGGACATGTGGTCCCCTGGCTTCTAAGTTATTCACATAAACAGGCACACTGCCGGTTCGGCCCCCAAAAAGAAAAAGCATAAATGTCACCTCATAAGTGCTGGCGAGTGCAACGTAGGAATTCGATCTCCGTCTCCCTCTTCGTAGGCGATCTTGACATGGTTCACAGCTTGAGCAGATGTTCGGCTCACAGCCAGCCAGGAACCCGACTTAGGGCGAGAACCCTAAGAATTCAAGTAAATTAGAGAACAGTCTATAAGAATGTACACCCGAGTTAAGGTAATTAACCTCTTAACGGGCCGCCAGCTAACTCTCACCAAAGGCACAAAATTAATTAATTAAAGTTTTTACAACCTGCTTAAATAGTCTACATTCAGCTATGGAATAAGTGAATTTGCATTATGAACAGAACTAATTAAATTGGGGCCTAATATAAAGTGAACTGTACTCAGTCAACATGCTTCGACAAAATTTTGCAGGTTAAACCGGCCACGTGCAGAGCCGTAATCATAATTTGGTCAAAAAATTTTAACAGCAAGTCACTCACGGCATTGAGAATGTTTTACCTTCAATTAAGTTTCATACACAAAAGCTCTCGCACTTCATTCTCTATTTGTGAACATAATTAACAAAGACGGACAGTATGCTACATGCCCCGACACAGATCACTACCTGACTGCACACCAAGTTTGTGTGATTAATTTTTATGTAAAGCACTTTTACTATGAGAATGACTCTTGAAACTTCTCGCATTATAACAGAAAATAATAAGGCATGGCTATACAAAGGGCGTTACATACAACAGAAAAAAAATGAGTTTCTCTTACATTAATTTGTCAGGTCGCACACACACATAAATACGTACTTCACACGATAGCATAAATCTTGCTATTAAATATCCACACAACTAATAAAAATAATTAAATCTTACCGGGGTGTCGTATATTCTCTACTCAATCATGTAGAAGATACCAAACTGCGTAGAAACGAATCGAAGAGCGGAGCCGAAGGGGGGGAGAACTCTGTAAGCGAGGACGAGCGTTGACTGAATTCGGCAGAGAGCAATTTCCACAGCACTGGACGAGCAGCGCGCGCAACCGCACACCGCGCCGCTCCCCTCACACCGTCGAACAAAGTCCGCGAGTGTATCACGTTATGTTACCGTAAACTGACTTGTTCTAAAATATTTTGTAACGGCTGGCTCCGCGCCTCACTCACGCATATTACAAGCATGAAAACTTCCTAGAATTTATATTTTGTAACCGCCGGCTTCGAACCGGCACACCCCCACCCCGAAAGGGCAACCCGGTTGCCCCACTCTGAAACTCGGGAAAGTACCCTGCAGTGTACTCCCAGCTGAAAATTCGGTGGTCCTCGTGGGTAAGGTGGCCCGATGGCATTTGCTCTCAGGAGAACAGAGGCTCAGAAGGGAAAACGAAAGAGACGAAAGAAGATGTGTATAGTGTAAGTGTGCGGCTGCTGCACACTGACCTGATCAGGGCCAGCCCACAGCAAAGAGGGACAGAGAAGAAAAACAAAAGAAAAGTTCGGGAGCTCCCTGAGTTCCGACCTCCTGAGGCTTGTCCACCCAAGCCAGAACACGATAGCCACCTAAACAGGGCCATCTGCCCCATACAATTACGAGATCATTCCCTAATACTCTTCCCCTTTTACACACTACCATACGGCACGGGCCAAGGGGAAAGAGGGGCGATGACAGTCCCCATGATGCGGTGGTCCCCGCTGGGACCTAACGGAAAACCATGTCAACTGTGACTATGGCACCTTTCCAATTTATATATATATATATATTGTGTTTTACAAGTGTGCTCTAAGGGCATGCCTGGAACAGCAGGGGGAGAGGAGCACAACAGACCCCTGCCCCCCTGCTGCTCCACTTCTCTCGCTAACTCCTTTTTTTTTTTTTTTTTTTTTCTCTAGGGAGGGTTAGGAAATTTGGAAGGTGGATGGTCAAGGAGAACGGGCGTGGGCAGGGACTGAAGGTAAGGACATGGCTCCCTCCGGGTATAAGGACAATTGGAGAAAACCAAGGCTCGCGCAGGCAGGGGCGCATCCCTGAAGTAGACGAAACCCACCGGGACCGTGAGAAACATCTACCCGCTACCCTATGCTCAATCTCGCCCCCGGAGCACACCCTCTCAAAACCGAAAACATCCCCACCCGCACAGAGACCGCCATCATTTACCCCCCCTTTTGTTTACAGCCCGTTACCCCCTTCTACACAATTTCAATTTGGAGATATGTGTAGTGATCT
The DNA here is from genome assembly GCA_034769895.1 of Magicicada septendecula. Taxonomy (NCBI): domain Eukaryota; kingdom Metazoa; phylum Arthropoda; class Insecta; order Hemiptera; family Cicadidae; genus Magicicada; species Magicicada septendecula. Next base: position 362,923,223 of record CM068370.1, on the reverse strand, counting down.
CTTTAGCATCACCACCTGGCTCCTCCAACCGGGCCGTCACCGGTGACGTAAACCCGAGGATACGGTACGGCCCCGACCAACGATAGCATAATTTGGCGGCTCTTTTATCGGCAGCCGAGCTGATCGGGTGGCTCTGGCAGTAGACCAAATCTCCTACCTTAAAGGGATTTGGAATACGCCCCTGATTATACCGAGCACGGACGCGCTCGTGCGCACGGAGCAAATTCTTCCGGGCCACTTTCCACCTATCTGCCGTCCTGATGTCTGGGTTACTCGGCAGAAGATCGTCTATATTCCATAGGTTGGCCAAGGGAAGCGTGGGCGAGACACCAAACATAACTTCAAAAGGAACGGCCTTATGACTGTCATGCAGGGCCGTATTGAAAGCTAGTTGTAACCACTTTAAGTTCTGGTCCCAGGTAGTCTGTTGCTCAGCGTGATAGGCAATAAGTGCGGACCGTAGATTCCTATTGAACCTCTCCGCATGGGACGGCTGCGGGTAATACGGGGAAGTGGTTACATGCTTGATGCCATTGGCGAAGCACATTCGCCGAAAGTCGCCAGAAATAAATTGTGGACCATTGTCCGAGACAATGATGGCCGGAAGACCGAAGTGCTGAAATACATGACTCTGGAGCGCGTTTATGGTCAATCGAGCAGTTGCCTGCCGTAAGGGCAGTAGCCAGGCAAACTTCGAAAAAGCATCCACACAGACAAGTAGGTAAGCATTACCTGACTTGCTACGCGGGAAGGGTCCCACGTAGTCGATGAATAGCTTCTCCATCGGTCTGCTCGCCTCATCAGATGACAACAGCCCCAACTTTGTGTTTTGGGCAGGCTTGCTTAAGCCACAGAGATGACATGCCTTCACCCGAGTTGCTATGTCCCTATCCATGCCCTTCCAGATGAAGTTTTTCCTAATACTGGAAATGGTCTTCGAAATTCCCTTATGTCCACCTACCGGGGAATTGTGATAGTAACTGAAGACCATGGGCACAAGTTTGCTAGGCAGCACTATCTTCGGGGCCCGTCCTTTCTTCTCTCTGCAACATAGGACGCCCCTGGACAAGAAGTAGGGGACCTGCACGTTACCCTCTTTTAGATTTTGGATGATCGGACCCAACACTTCATCATCTAACTGATGGGGCAACACATCAGTAAAAGCTAACGGAAAGTCCAGTAGAACAGAACAGGGTTGCTCCGGTTGGGCTTCGCTGGGCTGGGAGAACATACGGGACAACGCATCTGCAACCACATTTTGAGTTCCCCGAATGTGTTGCACCTTAAATTTAAAGGATGAGATTTTAACCACCCATCGTCCAATCTTACCCAGCTGCCGGGGATGAGCAAGAAGCCAAGAGAGAGCCTGGTTGTCGGTCTCGAGCAGGAACTCAGCGTGTTCCAGAAAACGCCTGAACTTATCTAGAGCGTATACAACAGCCAAACACTCTAGCTCATACACTGAAGACTTCCGTTCTTGTTGGGTCAAAGTTCTAGAAATGAAGGCCACAGGCTGCCTAGCACCATCAACAACTTGGGACAGAACCGCCCCGAGCGCCACAGAACTCGCGTCCGTCTGTAAGATAAACGGTCTCGAGAAGTCTGGCATTCTCAGTACTGGGGGGGAAATAATGGCTTCCTTCAGAGTCTCGAAAGCCCTCTGTTGCTTTTCCCCCCATACAAATTTGGCGCCCTTCTTCCGGAGTTCATTCAGAGGTGCCGCAATCTCCGCCGCGTTTGGGATGAAACGCCGATAGAAGTTGACCATCCCCACAAATCTCGCGATGCCTTTGGCATTCTTTGGTGGGGGAAAGTCCCTGATCCCCTGTGTTCGCTCAGGATCCACAGTGACACCTCTATGGGAAATCAGGTGGCCCAGAAAAGAAATTTGTGTCTGGGCAAACTTCACCTTTTCAGGATTGACAGTGAGGCCGGCACCCCTCAACCTGCACATCACCTCCTCAAGATGACTCAAATGTTCCTCATACCCCTTGCTGTACACCAGCAAGTCATCCAGATAATTAAAAACATACTTGAACTTGACATCGTGAAAAACGGTGTCAAGCAAACGGGTGAGTGTTTGGGCCCCTACCGCTAGACCCATAGGAACCCTAGTATACTGATAGAGGTTCCACGGAACACAGAATGCCGTGTAGGGCCTACTTTCTTTCGTCAAGGGAATCTGGTGATATGCAGAGTTGAGGTCAATGATGGTAAAATACCTCGCCTCACTGAACCAATCGAACGCGGAATGAAGGTCAGGAAGTGGGACCGAATCTACCTCGATGTTAGCGTTCAGCTTGCGGTAGTCGATGACCATCCTGTGCTTACCTCCAGGCTTGGGCACTAGGAACGCTGGACTGGCATAACTGGATTGAGAAGGTTCTATCACCCCTTGATCTAATAATTCTTGAACCTTCTCCCTCAAGATGTTCATCTTCGGAGGGGCAAACTTATAAGGGTGGGAGCGCACCACCTTGGAGTCCGTTAGGCGGATCTTATACTCCAAGAGATGTGTGAGCCCAAGGGCCGGAGTTAATACAGTGGGGAAACGCTCACACAACTGATCTAAAGCGGACCGCTGGGACTGGGAGAGGTGGTCTCTAGATGTGTCGGGGCACTTAACCTCTTGGATATCTTGCCTGGTCCCCTGATATCCAAGGAACGGGATTACAACTCCCCGATTGAACTTAAAATAACATTGGTGCTCTTGGATGTCAATAACGAGACCACTTTTGCAGATGAAATCGGCACCAATAATGCATTCAACTCCCAGAGCAGGAGAAACCAGAAAGCTCCACACCCAAGAAAATCCCTCGATTTTAAACTTGAATGAAACTACCCGGGAAATGGGCAGAATTTCCTGGGATGCCGTCCAGCACACTACGGAAGACTTTTCTGACCGTTTAATCAAACCCTGTCGCTCAAGGTCCTCGCACACTTTAGATGAAATGATGGATCTTGCTGATCCGGAGTCAACTAATGCTCTGAGTTGACTCTTTTTCAACTCCAACAGCAAGAAGGGGCATACGGAAGTGGGTCTAGAGATGGTTTGGAGGACCTTGCTACCCAAAGACTTGGGACCTACAACTGGCCTGGAGGCGCGTACCTTAGAAGACCCGCGACAGGTAGGGGAAGACCTCCGACATATCTTCCCCTCATTGAGCCTTTTCTGAATGACCTTGGGCGCCCTGGGGAGGGACGTTGGACTCGACCCAACCCCGGTACAAAATCGTCTGACGTGGCCCAACCTACCACACTTAAAACAAGTCACATTAGGCGAACGACGGCGCCTCTCGCTACAAGAATTTGCAATACTATTTTCATTACCGCATGAGGGTGGAACAATTCGCCCCCCATGCCTCTCGTGTCTTAACTCATCATGGGTCACGGGCTCACGGGACTCGTCAATCACCTGGATCGTTTTAGAAAACGCACATAGCCGTGCGAGGTCCGCAAAACAACGTGGACGGTCCGCGAACACCAAACGGGATCTCTCTTGGGGCGTCACCCCTTCTAAAATTCTTCCAACGACATCCTTCTCGGGCAACCCTAACCTCAAAACCCGAGCACATTTACGGATATCCTGCACAAAATCCCCCAACGCCTCTCCGTTGGCCTGTGCACGATAGAACCGGCTAAGTTCCAAACGCCAACGTCGCCGACGGGGTATGAAAGAGTCCAACACCTCCCCATGGAGAGAGTCGATACTGCCACCACGACGCAGAGTGCGGATGACCAGCTCAGCCAATAAACCCCGGCAGTACGGATATATAACGGACAAGAGGACCTCATCGGACAGCCCCGGAAAATCCGCCAACTCCATGACGATGTCCAGAAAAACCAACAATTTGCCCTCATCTTCTCCATCCACTACCGGAAGTCTCTGGAGGATGCCGGAAATAGGATTGGGTAGTCCTTGATACGCTACCCCCGCCAGAATCACACAACACACTGAACACAAAACATAATCAACAAAAGCATATTTACAAGAAACGGAAAAACTCAAGTACTGTCCTTCCTTTGAGTAGACCCCCGGGTTCTCTAGAGCTGCGGAAACCTGGCCTATTCTGAACCATGCCAACCCCCACGAAAGGCGACAAGAGACAACAACAATACTAGACACATATAACAACAACCAGCAACTCGACACACACGCCGTACCAACACATAAATCACAACAACCCACTAACAATCAACTACAAGTCTTAATTCGGGAGTGTAAAATAATTCGACATCAACCGGACACAAATCGGTTCCGGTACCGATCTCCGATCGGGCCATACCGCATCCCATCCATATAACACGCGAAACTCCAGGTAAACTCCCCCATCCACTCGCCATAATCCCTGGTTACATTTAAGACTCCCCGGCAATACCAGCTATCAAACATTTTTTTTTTTTTTTTTCCAACATAATTAACCGCCTCAGTGGTGCGACCCGACTCACAATTTAAACAACCTACAATTAGCTTACACTGGCATATATCAACTATGTTACAACAATCATTAATTTACAACTGCATTAATATTTCCGAGTCTGCAAGCCCCGTCACACACCAGGACCCAAGGGTTCAAGCCTAGAATGAACCACGCTCCGGCTACCATTTGTAACCTCTCCTTGGCTTTAAGTATTTATCTTATTTCTTGTTAAATTTCTATCTCCTTGCTTGTTGGCTTTCAAAGAGAGGTTACAAGTTATTTAGAACTAGGCAGGAGCCTAGAGAAGCAAAAATTATGCTGGGTCCAGTATGACGGGACTTGCAATGAACTCAGCCATAATATAACAATAACAGATTTATTATATCTCTGGAATTCATACATGCGTACAAGACAAATATATGTATCTATATAAAAACTACCAAAAAGGTACATCATGGCAAGCATGTGTAAATTAAGTGTACATCAGCATAAGTATGCACAAAGTAAATGTGTATACATATATATAATAGAAAAATTTGAATCAGAACTAGCATATATAATTCCAGTTTACCTAAGAACAAGTGTATATAATAGAATAGCCTTGCATCAGAACAAGTGTATATAATAGTATATAAGTTAAATGTACATACATAAATAAAATATAAAATGTACAAACACATGTAAAATTCTCCCCGTCGTGTGGCTAGCTAGACACATACAACACACACACAGAACACAAGGTACACAACTCACAATCATTTACTTTCAGCACGCATGCCCCTGTAACGCACCCACCCACTGAGTAAGGCAACTATCATTTTATGTCCCGGCAGTGATAAAATATACGCCCGTCGGCAACCCGTTCAGTAGGATAACATAAACTCCAAACCCCTTTAAAGACGAATAATTCATGAAGCATAACTGAAACTGGACCACCCATTTGTCTAGCATTCCGTTTATTAATGACTCATGATGAGTGTGTGAACCTTTGTTCCGTTCACAGCACCAGGTAATGTTAACCAACTCCTCACCTACTTCCAGACAGTGTTTATAAAATTCTAGACAGTATTGACTTCACAAAATCCCAAAAAGGAATTAAATCCTTATGTACTTTAATAACAGAAATTAATTGATTGAGGCTTTACAATTTCAGAAGATTTTGACAATATGTATATCTATTTAATTTACCCAAAAAGAAGAGGATGAAAACCAGTTTAATATTCAAAATCAAACAGCAACTTCTCTACGTGTGAAGTCAACCCATATGTTTTGCCAGTTAAGAAAACAATCAGCTTAGGGGCAATTCAGCTAAAATAATACAATAACATTAGTAAGTGGTTTCTATTAGCCTCAGATAACTGTAGAAAATAATTAGAAAAAGAATACAATAAGGTGGTTGTGCTCTGGCATCTGTGGGAGCGCGCCCACATGTAGTTGACAAAACTTGACAGGACATCAGCCTGTCTGAGAATGCCCCAGCGCGTGTCCAAGAAACTAAGTGTCCCTTTGTAAACCCTTAAAACGTCCCAAAAAAAAACTTCAGGAAACCCCCAACCCTTAAATGTGAAACCACAGTCAATATAATTTTTTTACACCACTGTTCCAGCCGGAACAGGGCAACAGGGCAGTAACCTAAATTTGTGTAATGAGTAAAGCGAAAAGAAAAACAACTGTAAAATGGTACAAGAGTGAAATGGCTGGCGCGCTCTCGCAGTGCAGCACGCACTTACAGTGATAGCATTTAGTGTCATAGAAAAAGGGTTATAAAAGTTCAGTAATTTAATTTTTTTTTTTTTTATATATAGAGAGTGTTCAGAGTCATGATCACAGTTCACTTCCCAATTGGACAGTCTGGACATGTGGTCCCCTGGCTTCTAAGTTATTCACATAAACAGGCACACTGCCGGTTCGGCCCCCAAAAAGAAAAAGCATAAATGTCACCTCATAAGTGCTGGCGAGTGCAACGTAGGAATTCGATCTCCGTCTCCCTCTTCGTAGGCGATCTTGACATGGTTCACAGCTTGAGCAGATGTTCGGCTCACAGCCAGCCAGGAACCCGACTTAGGGCGAGAACCCTAAGAATTCAAGTAAATTAGAGAACAGTCTATAAGAATGTACACCCGAGTTAAGGTAATTAACCTCTTAACGGGCCGCCAGCTAACTCTCACCAAAGGCACAAAATTAATTAATTAAAGTTTTTACAACCTGCTTAAATAGTCTACATTCAGCTATGGAATAAGTGAATTTGCATTATGAACAGAACTAATTAAATTGGGGCCTAATATAAAGTGAACTGTACTCAGTCAACATGCTTCGACAAAATTTTGCAGGTTAAACCGGCCACGTGCAGAGCCGTAATCATAATTTGGTCAAAAAATTTTAACAGCAAGTCACTCACGGCATTGAGAATGTTTTACCTTCAATTAAGTTTCATACACAAAAGCTCTCGCACTTCATTCTCTATTTGTGAACATAATTAACAAAGACGGACAGTATGCTACATGCCCCGACACAGATCACTACCTGACTGCACACCAAGTTTGTGTGATTAATTTTTATGTAAAGCACTTTTACTATGAGAATGACTCTTGAAACTTCTCGCATTATAACAGAAAATAATAAGGCATGGCTATACAAAGGGCGTTACATACAACAGAAAAAAAATGAGTTTCTCTTACATTAATTTGTCAGGTCGCACACACACATAAATACGTACTTCACACGATAGCATAAATCTTGCTATTAAATATCCACACAACTAATAAAAATAATTAAATCTTACCGGGGTGTCGTATATTCTCTACTCAATCATGTAGAAGATACCAAACTGCGTAGAAACGAATCGAAGAGCGGAGCCGAAGGGGGGAAGAACTCTGTAAGCGAGGACGAGCGTTGACTGAATTCGGCAGAGAGCAATTTCCACAGCACTGGACGAGCAGCGCGCGCAACCGCACACCGCGCCGCTCCCCTCACACCGTCGAACAAAGTCCGCGAGTGTATCACGTTATGTTACCGTAAACTGACTTGTTCTAAAATATTTTGTAACGGCTGGCTCCGCGCCTCACTCACGCATATTACAAGCATGAAAACTTCCTAGAATTTATATTTTGTAACCGCCGGCTTCGAACCGGCACAGCGTTTTAAAGCAGCTATAAAGGCGTTTGCAGTCAAATCTGATACCAATTCAAGGTGAATTGCCTTAATGGCCATGCAGATGAAGAATGAAATGTAAGCCTTTGTGAATGATTTGGACCGCTGCCCGCCCTGACGTAGAAATATGGGACCGGCATAGTCGATGGCACATTGTAAAAATGGCTTAGAAGGAGTGACTCGGGAAGCGGGTAATTGTCCTAAAAGTTGGCTTGAGCCAATTGCGCGAAATCGAAAACAAGTGATGTTTTTGGACAGCGGGTCGTCCAAATTGGTGCCCGATGACCATAGCGTTTGCATAAAGTGCTTACACCAAAATGTAATAGGGCCAATGAGCTCTAATGGGTCGTAAATTCCACCGATGACGGATAATACCCTTCTTTTATTAAACACATCGATTTTATATCTCTTTGGAAATTGTATATGAAGTTGTCAGCCTGAACGTCCCACTGAATACCTAAAGTGCGGACGGTTTGGTCTTTGTTGAAGTCCAGGGTGGAGTTGGTATGTGAAGATATGATATTCCGGTCATTAGAAGACCATTTATGCAGAGTGAAGCCGTACCGGCTTAATAAACCAGAAATGTCAGAGTTTAATCAGGCTAAGACGTGTGAGCTATCAGATCCGGTGATGAGATCGTCGACGTAAAAATCGTTTGCAATGACAGAGCAGGCTAAGGGGTGTTGAGTACTATTTTCTTGTGAGATTTGTTTTAAACATCTAGTGGCCAAAAATGAAGCGCTTACAGTCCCATATGTGACTGCTGGGGAACGTCGCGCCAGACAATTCTTTGGAAGTTAGAATCCCTTGGGGACACCAAGATTTGGCGATACATTTTCTCGATGTCAGCAATGAGTGCGTATCGGTGCGTTCTAAATCTGGCCATGATGGAGAAAAGATCCTGCTGAACCGTAGGACCAACCATGAGTGTGTCGTTTAAAGATAAATCGTTTGATGTTTTGGCTGAGCAATCGAAAACAACGCGAAGTTTGGTGGTTGTGCTAGTGGACTTGACGACAGCATGGTGTGGTAAGTAAAAAATATTCGACTTATTGATTGATAAATCATATGAATTGAGTGGAGACATATGACCCAGGTTTAAATATTCCTGCATAAAACTACTATAGTCTATGTACAAAGACTGGTTTTGCCTGAATTTGAATTCGAGTGTCTGAAATCTGCGAACTGCTCCGGGGAGTGAATAGCCGAGATGCTCTGTCTTACGGGGTAGTGACACAACAAACCTACCACTAGTATTTCGAAAGGTGTTTGTGAGGAAATGATTTTCACACTCCGAGTCCTCAGCTGAGGGAGTACGGAAAGAAACGTCCTCCAACTGCCAGAAATTCCTCCACTGTGACGAGATGGCATTATTGTCGTCACGAGCCATAAACGACGAAACCGGTTTTGTCATGTCTACGCATGGGTAAAGGGTAAATTTCCGGCGAGGATAAAACCTAGTTTTGTTTCCTGTATTATCGGAAAGTGCGGACTGCGAATGAATTTAGTCGGCTCAATCAATTGAAAAAAATACTGTGCCCCGAGAAATATATCGATCTGTGACGAAAAATTAAGTTGCGGGTCAGCTAAAAATATGTTTTTTGGAATGTTTAATGATGATACATATTAAAGGATTCTGTAGTGAGGTTATTTGTAATTCTGGGCAGAACAGCGCAGTGTACATTCAAACTGAAATCCCTGTATCGTGAGTTTAGGCGCACCCTTGTACTGAAATTGGCTTGGCATAGAGAATTATTTATGCCCGTGATAGGCAGTTCGGACTTGTTTAATTTTAAGCCCATGCGGGGTGCGAAGCCCATGGTACAAAAGTTTGCTTGTGAACCTGAATCCAACAGGATTCTTACCGGGTGTTTGTTACCGGCACGATCGGTTGTGGTACATACGGCGGTAGACAATAAAATTGATTTGTTGGTTTGTAGCTTTAGGGAACATTGATTATTGTTCCTACTGGAAGAATTATTTGTTGAAGAGTGAATCATGGTGTGGTGCCTTTTCGAACATGCTCTGCACGAAAATTTGGAAGGGTAACCCGAGGTTTCATGGCCCGAGCGTGTGCAATTTAGGCAGAGCTTGTGATTTATTAAAACGTCTTTCCGTTGACTCGGATGTAAAGCCACGAATTGTGGGAATTTGGACAGCTTATGATTGCCGCGACACAGCTGGCAAAGTTTATTGCTTGTTTGAGTATGTGTTAGTAACCCAGTGAACTCCGCGCGTCCAGCAGGTTTGCGATAAGAAGTTTTATCGCTAACTTGCCTACCGTATGACGAACCAGTCGGTGCGCTAATATTTTGCAACAGCTGGCGCCTAGTATTTAAGAATTTAATGAAATTATTGTAATACGGAAGCTGTTCGTCAGTTAAACTTTCCTTCCATAATCTAGATGTGCGATCGTCAAGTTTTTGGGCGAGAAAATGCACAAAAATAATTTCGAATGTGTTCACTGGTAAATTTAATGAATTCAGAGCGTTTATGTTAGCAGTAAGATCATCTATAAATTTGGAAATGCTAACCATAGAGTCCTGCTGCATGTGCTTCATGCCCAAGACATTAGCATAATACGTACATAATACACCGTAACAATCAATCTACTGTAATATTAAGTTTTATTTACAGTACCAAGCCACTTGTATGACAATCAAATAAACTACGTTACTCACCGTCAGAGGCTTAATTAAGCCTCTGACGGTGAGTAACGTAGTTTATTTGACAATCTACTGTCATACCTGGCTCTCAACAACTCAATGGCCACCGTGTAGTTTTCGTGCGTGATTGGGAGTGACTTTATAACATTCAGCGCCTCATCCCTTAGTGATGAGTGCAAGTAGTGAAATTTTTGGATGCTGGTCAGGTCTGTTCGGACATGAACCAACTCCACAAACATATGGTAAAAATGTTGCCAGTCAATTATGTTACCTGCGAAGCAGGGTAGTTTAATTGGTTGTAATTGAATAGGAGGCGTACTGAATGTGACGACTTCGGACTGATTTAGTATTTTCTTGCTCATCTCTTCGGCATGATCTAATGAATTTTGCAACTTGCATTCTATGTTACACAAATCATCTTCCGTCTGAACTCTATCACTAACGGATGCAAAATCAGAGTCATCAGACTCAATTTGCGTTTGAATCTCGTCATATTTTGCGGATAGCTCCATCAGATGACGAAGCTTTATTTATAGGGCATGGTGGTCATGCGTATCGTGATCAAAAGTATCCGCGTAGGTATTTATGCGCGATATAGAGGCCTTGATCGTGCCACGCTTTTTAATCAGCGCCTTCATATCAGTCATGATTGTGTATCACTTGAAGATTCGAAACGATAATAAGAAAAAATGAGTGAATGCAGAGAGATGAACAAGACCAATGCAGGTATCTAATTTATGAAGTCACGCTACAACGCGGTAACCATTGATTAACACATTTCAGTCTAATTCTATGTTGAACTAAATAATGATATAGACAACATATACAACATAACAGTATAATCCCTGTTGCTATGAACACTATTTAAAAATATGATTTACAATTAAATAAAAAAATATGAATATAAGCTTGTTAAGTTATTTAAGTTTGTGGTTGATTCATAGAAAAAATTTATAAGCTTGCTGAATTCGCAAAAAATCCAAGTTCATAGTCAAATTGAAACTGATATAAAGAAAAAAGTTATATTATTTTTTTTAAATACTGCTTATTTTAGTTGAATGCCCTTGAAAGGTATACAAAATTATAAAAAATTGAAAGGATCATATGAAACATAAATTTATAGTCACTTGGCATGTGGTACTTATCAACATGTTCAAGAAGGTCTCAGAGCGTGTCGAATCCTTGGCAGTCCCATCCGGAACCCATGAATTGACGATGTAGATACTGTTGATGCCTGTCAGGTGATGTCTGAAGTGGTCGAATTCTGCATAAGCTGGATGATTTGGATTTTTCCCAAGTGATGAATGCCACGTGGTGATGGTGTTCAATTGTTGAAATAATGCTTCGAACGATCCGGTCGGCAAAGTATGACGTCCCCAAAAGTCGTGAAATGCGTGCTCCAGTTATAGTTGATGATTAAAGAACTGTTAATTTAATTATGTTGTTAAATGCTGATAAGGCCTGCTAATTGAACTGAATCCATGAAATGAATGCTCCGTGAAATAAATTATTTGTGAAATGAATCATGCATGAAATGAATGATCCGGCCCGGAGGACCAAATGTTGCTTGATCAACGCTCTCGAATATTTCTTGAGTTTGTATTTCTCATGCGACGTGCTGCTGGTTTAAGGAATCGGATATATGTTTTTTAGAAGAAGAAGTGGACTGTATAAATTTGAGTTAACTAGCCGTTTATTGAACAAATTACATAATGAAGCGCATGGCCCATGCAATTACGTATGGCGTACATTGCCAAGATAAATAACGATAGAAGAATGAAAATTGTATTAAGAATTAAGTGAATAATTAGATTTCACATCACCGCGGCTAGCAAATAGAAAAAGAGTATTGAGCGAATGAAGGCTGAGGCTAAACTGACTTCTGTAGCAGCTCGCAGTTAGCGAACTGTAATTTAAGCGGATGACGTAATTGCGTGGTCTGATTCCGCGCGGGTATAATAAACAAATACAAAGATTTAACATATAGCTTTTATTTATTTTGTAAAAAAACATTCGAAAATACCAGTCTAAATTTTAGTCAGACAGTATTTAATAATTTCTACGTAAAACTACTCACCCGATGGTGCATTTGGGTTGTTTTAGCATCGTTTCTTGGCCAAGCGTGACATGCAACGCAATCTAGCAGGCGTAGCCAACTGTATCAGATGTTCGTTGTACGGTTAGTAAGCAGCTTACCAAAGGTTATGATCGGCAAATCGGAACAGGTCGCTTTTATGCCGGATAGTGGGACCGACTAATCCAAGCATCATTCTCATTCCTTTGCCAACCTTCAAGGAGAGTGCTCAATGGTCTGACGGCCCAAGGTTAAATGCTTCGTAGATCTTTCCACGTGAGTTCGTAATCCAGTAAAGGTTTTCAGGTTAGGCTCAATTATATTATTCTATGTTCATGTAATGATGGATTATGTGTTATGTTTGTGTATATGTGTGTGTGGGGCCCAGACGTGTGTAAAGCCTATTTCATTGTAAAACATTTGTATTGAAAATTGATTTACACGTTACTTCCGGTCTGGAAACACGTGGTGACATTGTGTTCGATTGTCGTTTGATAAAGTTAATTAAATGTAATGACTATAACTGGATAAAATAAACCATGCTGAATTAATAAGAGCAAATAAAATGTTAATAAAAATTGTGACAGTGAGTGTGATGTCTGTGTTCCGAGACGAAAGAGTGTATGGGTGGGTGTATTGACTGATGGCTAATCTCCAAATAAAAATGTTATAGGGTCCACGCACCAGCCGAGAGAAAGGAGAAGCAGAGGTAGTAACATCAACACCGGTCACTATCCGCAGAGCAGTGCAACAGGATGCTCCCCGAAGCCGTCAGGCCCAGAAATACTCATCCAACAGAACACCGAAGGACCCACATCTGACCGGAATGAGACTCGCTGGAGATTCACCACATTCTAAGGACCGTCTGCAGCACTCATGGCACACTGGTCAGCATGGTACCCTTTGAGTTTTTCAACAAAAGTACAGGTGGGAGCGTTGTAATTATTATCCTTCAGTCAACAACAACTCAACAGACTGGCGCCCTGGTTTTCACGTTAAACATCTTGTTAATGCTCTTAAAGAAATGGTTTAAGAACTCCATCTGTTTTAAAAAAACTTGTAACTGAATATTTTGTAATAACATAAATTAATGTTCTTAAAGAAAATAGTACATGATTATAACAGTGTGTCACATGTTAGCACTAATAAAAATTGTTACTTGTTACAAGAGTGTTGATTGCAAATCCTGTCACTCTGTTTGGGCTCCAGCACACTTTCCGCTTCCTCTAGGCCAAGTAGCCTAGTTATTAAATTTTGCGTAACGGCCCAAGTGGCCGTTGCAAATGGTACCAGAGCGTGGTTTTGAAATCTATGTTTGCTGACCTGTAGGTGGCAATATTTGCAATTGGATTTAAAATTTAAAATATTTTTTTTTGTTGTCTGAAATGAAGGTTGAGTATTTCTATATTTAATGTTCATAAAAGGAAATGGGTTGGAATGTATTTTTTTATCAGTGTTTGTAACCACTATTTATTTTATGAATCCATAAAATGTTTGGTATTTTATTGAAAGATGTGTTATTATCTTTATTATTGTTATTGAAGATTGTGTCCTTAAATGTTATTATTATTAAATTGTAAAACCAGAGGTAACACTATATAATTCTGTCGGGTCACACACATTTATATGTTTGTATGTGTTGTATATTTATTCAAGTTTGCTTATGGGGGGTGTTGGGTCTAGTTCCCAGTTTGGCTTTAATTTACGGTGTATGAATTAAACCGGGTACTTTCTATTTAAAATTTTATGTGTGTTTTGTGTTAGTTCTGAAATATGTTCTGCATCCCCCTTGGTTCTGTCAGACCTTGTCGGAGTTGGTCGTAACCTGTCCGACTCCGTTAGGGATTGATCTAAATTGTTGAAAGCTATATGGTCTAATGATAGCTCAGCTCTGGAGTGATTGTCCTAAAGGGTTTTATTTAAATTATGGAGTTATTGGGTCGCGCGATTGGAGTTAGACTGATCAAGATATATTCAAGTGTTTTTTTTGAGAATGCGGTTATGGTCGGACCATCGACCCTTGTTGCTGACACATTGAGTTTTGGATTTCGAATTTTGCTTGGGTATTTTTAAAATTCTCTAGGGTGAGAATTGCTTAGCTAATTTTAATGGATTGTACTTATTTATTGGGTTTTGTGTAATAATATTTATTCTAGTGTTATTGTTGTTATGTATTGTTTGTTTGGTGAATTCTGGGAGCTGGCTCTGCCACTCGTCTTCACCTCTTTCTCTTGCTTCGCTAGGGGACCCTGAAAGCCACTTGCATGAAGGCAAGTTTTCCCTTCGTCTGTCATGTGTTTGTGGTGAATTGTTACTTGTGTCCATTTTTTTTTATTATGTAATTTTCGGCGGCTGAGAAATGAGCAGTCCATGGAGATCTCCCACCAATTTTATAGTAATTTTGATGTCTTTATTGTCCGCCCCCCGTTTTGGGAAGAGTCCCGTTGGTTCAGGAGACAATCTATGACTAGTGAGCATCCTAGATCCATCAAATATGTACGGTGCGACAATAACATTTCGCGGTACATTTGTAACGTCTTTTCGCCGCGTTACAAATCCAGGGAACCCATCGTAATTAAACTCCGTTAATTAGATGGGCTGCCTACGTTGTAACAGAATGTATCACAAATAATTAATATAACAAATTACTTACTAACTGAGTAAGGAAACAATGGGAAGGTATACTATTGATTTAAGCACTCCTTATATGTGTGTAACAAGACGACTTCTCTTTATTTAACATTTAAAAACATTTACTGACAGATCCCATGACATTACTAATTAAATTATTAAAGTTATTTGAATGCTTTCTTTAAACTTTGGGATCAAAATTGATTCTATTTAGCTATACCTCGGATCCGGGTAACCTTCGGTATTTAGTCCTTAAAACTTTTAGTCATACTCAATTCATGATATTAGCTTGCAAGACTTTCTTTTATTTAACCATTTGAAGAATGGTATTATTACTTGAATTATATTACTATAAATTAGCATATAAACTGTTACAACGTATGATGTTTGAATAGTTACATTAAATTCTTAGATTTAATTTTTTTTATCTTTACAAAGTTAATAGTCTCTGAAAAGTCTCTTTTAAGGTGTGTTGTGTAACAAATATTAGTAAGCCTCGATAGACAGGCTATCGAGTCACCTTTTAATTGGTATGCAGAAACCTCGTCCTGGGGTGTCCGTCTTGGGAATCCGGAATAGCGCCGTCGTCATCTCGGTCTGGTCTTTGTCATCAAAGGGTTCAAAAGTCCGCATGGTAGATTGAACTTTCTACGATGGTACTTGTAGATTCTCGGATGTCCTGATCTGCATATTCTGTCGTGTCTACTAGAGTTTGTGAGTTCTGAGAGTTCACATCTCCAGGTATGATGTTGGAAGTGTTGTTAGTTCTTGAAGTTCGAAGTCATCTTGTGTTACACCTTTTTTTACGTTTCGAGTTACACTTTAAGTCTCTTGTTTTTTACATAGCTATACTAGTTAACACATACATATGCTTTCAGCAGCAATTTCTTGTATACCACATTAAAGTAAACGAAAGTATCGGTAACATAGTGTAAGAGCATAGCTCGTACGTCTGTACTGCATGAAGTCACCATAGCGAGAGAGAGATTTTTGCTCGCTTCGTCTGGTACTGGACAAAATGGTAGAGGGGCAATTACTGCGCGAGAATATAGTCCCTGTCTCTCTTTAAGTTAACATTTTTATTTATACAAACTATCCCTAAATAAGTTGTTTTAGCGACTATCTGTGTCTTCAGATTTTTAATTATTAACATTAGGTTTTTTTATCTTTATCTAACTTACACAAGACTCGGAAAACATGTCGAGTCTGGAATCAACAGGTCAGCGCCTGATAACAAGCAAAGGGTTAAATACGATATTAATAACTCTTTACAATTTGTCTTTTTATTAGAGTATCTTCGTACTAACTAATTACTGCTTCCTCTCATACTGAGTACATACAGGTTTTTATATTATTACAGTGAGATTTAAATGGCTTAATAGCTCGCAACCTTAATTTTTTAAAATTTTTTATTTTCTTGATTATTTTTACAATTTAAATCGTCACACATTCAACAGTGCTTTCTTCACGGGCGTCCTATTTTCTTCTGAAGAAATCTATTCTGTATTGGTACGAGCACCAATCAGCTTTGGTCATCAGTGGAAAATTATTGTCAGTCAACATTATCTTGTCCCCAAGTTTCCCTGGTTTGGAGTCAACAGGTGCAGGCTGGGTGTGGTATGGTTCAATAGCCCCTCCAATCATGCGCCTCCCAAACATGGGTCCATGGATACCATTATCCCCACCATCAGGTTCTCTTCTGGATTCTCCTAAACTCATTGCCTGTACTCGCTGTTGCACCATGGCTGCACCTTCTCCTCATCCTCCACTACGGTGGGAAACTCTATCAGCGCCAATACTCTGGGGAACTCCTTCTGCTGTTGTCGCGGTAGGCCACGTTGTTGCCGTGGTTCTCCACGTTATTCACGGGGACGTTTCTGTTGTTGCTCAAGCTGTGATGGACCCTGTTGCTGTGTTGGCTGTTGTGCCCGGGTACGTGCCCGCCCCCTCCCTCTCGCTCGTCCACCCTGGTGCTCCATTAAAAAAACCATCGCCTTACTGAAAATACTAGTGTATCAGGCTGATGCCTTTGGATCATTATTAAAATGAAGTCTGCTTTCTCCCCAATTCAAAACACGAAACTTTAGTATCACATGCGCGTCCACATGCGATCAATCGCTCCCCCACTCAATGAATTACGTAAAAAGGGGGGGCTAAATTCGAATGAGGAGAAAAGGAGCAGAAGGCTTTTGAGGCGCTTAAGGAGGCCATTATGTCTCCGCCGGTGTTACGGATGCCCGATTTTTCTAAGCAGTTTGTCCTGCAGTCCGACGCTTGTTCGGTTGCGCTCGGGGCTGTTCTTTCCCAGGTTGTTAATGGTGCTAGGCAGCCAGTGGGTTTTATATCTCGGACCTTAACCCAACAAGAAAAGAAGTCATCTGTGTATGAACTAGAGTGCTTGGCAGTGGTATACGCTCTAGATAAGTTCAGGCGTTTCTTGGAACATGCTGTGTTCCTACTTTAGACCGAAAATCTATTGGCTTCTTGCTCATCCCCGGCAACTGGGTAAAATTGGAAGATGGGTAGTAAAAATTTCATCCTTTAAGTTCAAGGTGCAACACATTAGGGGAACTCAGAATGTGGTTCCTGACGCTTTGTCCCGCATGTTTTCCCTACCCAGTGAAGTTCAATCTGAGCAAACCTGTGCCTTATAGTTAGACTTTCCGCTAGCCTTTACTGATGTGTTACCCCATCAGTTAGATGATCCAGAGTTGGGTCCTATCATCAATACGTTAAAAGAGGGTAACGTACAGGCCCCATATTTCTTGTCCAAGGGCGTCCTGTGTTGTAAAGAAAGAAAAGGACGAGTCCCTAAAATCGTGCTACGTACCAAGTTAGTCCCCATGGTCTTCAGCTACTTTCATACTTCCCCACTAGGTGGACATAAGGGGAATTCAAAGACCATTTCCAGCATTAGGAAGCATTTTATCTATAAGGGCATGGATAGGGATATTGCTGCTAGAGTTAAGGCGTGTCATCTTTGTGGGTTAAGCAAGCCTGCCCAAAACACTAAGTTAGGTTTCTTGTCATCGGAGGTGGCGAGCAGACCAATGGAGAAGTTATTCGTCGACTACGTGGGACCTCTCCCACATAGCAAGTCAGGTAATTCTTTCCTGCTTGTTTGTGTGGGTGCTTTCTCTAAGTTTGTCTGGCTATTGCCCTTACGGCAGGCAAACGCTCGGTTAACCATTCTAGCAATCCAGACAAATATCTTCAGCATTTCGGACGTACGGCCATCATTGTCTCTGACAATGGTTCACAATTCATTTCGGGCGATTTCCGGCGAATGTGCTTCGCAAACTGTATACAACATATAACCACTTCCCCTTACTACCCTCACCCGTCCCACGCGGAAATATTCAACAGGGAATCTCAGGTCTGCTCTGATTGCTTACCACGTATAGCAACAGAATTGTTGGGACCAGAATCTCAAGTGGTTACAGTTAGCCTTCAATACGGCCCTCCATGAGAGTCATAAGGCCGTTCCCTTTGAGGTCATGTTTGGATTTTCGCCCACGCTTTTATTGGCCAACTTATGGAAAATTGAAGATCTGCCTAATACTCCCGACATTAGGACAGCAGACAGGTGGAAAGAGGCCCGGAGGAATCTGCTTCGTGCGCACGAGCGTGTCCGTGTTCGTTACAATCATGCGCGAACTCCTAATCCCTTTAAGGTTGGGGATTTAGTCTATTGCCAGAGCCACCCGATCAGCTCAGCCGTGGACTACAGAGCCACCAAGTTGTGTTATCGTTGGTCCGGTCCATACCGCATTCTGAGGTTTGTGTCACCAGTGACGGTGATGTTGGGAGATCCCAATGGTGATATAGAGAAGTTGACCACTCACATATCCAGTTGAAGTTTTGCCATAGGGCATAGGTAGGTGACTGGTGGTAGAAAGGTTGTCCTTGTTAACGTGTTGATTCGGCTTGGGTTCTCAGTTTGTGAGTTTGAGGGGCCTTAGGATGTCAGAGCTCTAGTACGCGTACGAATTCTTGCCTTTTTCTTCTTATTTCTGTCTTCTCTTTGTGCTGGCCCTGGCCAGGTCAGCATACAGTTCCCACACGATTATACACATACAAAACCAGGTACACATGCACCCACACAGTTTCATTTTTTCCTTTTTCTTGTCTCGTTTTCCTCTGAGCCTCTGTCTTCCTGAGAGCGATCTATTTTCCTGAGACTCCCAAAGCAGCCAAGATGATTGTGGTTGTCATTGTGGAATAGCCAGAAGGCTGTGGATTGATTGTTTTTTTTGGGGGGGGGCAACCAGGTTGCCCTTTTGGGGTGGGAGTGTGCCGGGGTTTGAATTTTTCCGGCGCGGTTTGAAAGCGATCATTGCCACCAACGCGCGTAGCATCTGTGCTCGCCACAGCTACCCCGATTATTAAGATGTGATTACCAAGGCCGTGATTGCGCCACGGCAACGCAATCTAGCGGGCCTAGTCAACTGTATCAGCTGTTCGTTGTACGGTTAGTAAGCAGTTTACCAAAGGTTATGATCGGCAAAATAGGAACGGGTCGATTTTATGCCGGATAGTGGGACCGACTAATCCAAGCATCATTCTCATTCCTTTGCCAACCTTCAAGGAGAGTGTTCAATGGTCTGACGGCCCACTTAAATGCGACGGTTAAATGCTTCGTAGATCTTTCCACGTGATTTCGTAATCCAGTAAAGGTTTTCAGGTTAGGCTCAATTATATTATTCTATGTTCATTTAATGATGGATTATGTGTTATGTTTGTGTATATGTGTGTGTGGCCCAGACGTGTGTGAAGCCTATTTCATTGTAAAACGTTTATATTGTAAAATTGATTTACACGTTACTTCCGGTCTGGAAACACGTGGTGGCATTGTGTTCGATTGTCGTTTGATAAAGTTAATGAAATGTAATGACTGTAATTGGATAAAATAAACCATGCTAAATTAATAAGAGCAAATAAAATGTTGATAAAAATTGTGACAGTGAGTGTGATGTCTCTGTTCCGAGGCGAGAGAGTGTATGGATGGGTGTATTGACTGACGGCTAATCTCCAAATAAAAATGTTATAGGGTCCACGGACCAGCCGGGAGAAAGGAGAAGCAGAGGTAGTAACATCAACACCGGTCACTATCCGCAGAGCAGTGCAACAGGATGCTCCCCGAAGCCGTCAGGCCCAGAAATACTCATCCAACAGAACACCGAAAGACCCACATCTGCCCGGAATGAGATTCGCTGGAGATTCACCACACTCTAAGAACCGTCTGCAGCACTCATGGCACACTGGTCAGGATGGTACCCTTTGAGTTCTTCAACAAAAGTACAGGTGGGAGCGTTCTAATTATTATCCTTCAGTCAACAACAACTCACTAGACTGGCGCCCTGGTGTTCACGTTAAACATCTTGTTAATGCTCTTAAAGAAAATGGTTTAAGAACTCCATCTGTTTTTAAAAAAACTTGTAACTGAATATTTTGTAATAACATAAATTAATGCTCTTAAAGAAAATGGTACAAGAACTCCAGCTGTTTAAAAATCTTGTAACTGAATATTTTTTAATAACGTAAATTAATGTTCTTAAAGAAAATGTTACATGATTATAACAGTGTGTCACATTTTAGCACTAATAAAAATTTGTACTTGTTACAAGAGTGTTGATTGCAAATCCTGTCACTCTGTTTGAGCTCCAGCACACTTTTCGCTTCCTCTAGGCCAAGTAGCCTAGTTATTAAATTTTGCGTAACGGCTTAAGTGGCCGTTACAGACCTAGTCTTCAGATTGTTCTAGCACCTGTAACTAAACAAATTATTCTCTCTACGCCGCCCGGAAAAATGGAAGGTTAATTATGAGTCTTAGCGGGGTATAAATATATACTTTATAATTTCCTGTGGCCGTAGAGTGTTCAGTTTCGACCTGACGATATTAGAGTGCGGTCAAAGTTATTGTGGCGCTTTTGTGAGAAGTGTTATTCTGTTAATTAATGCGAAACTCTAAAAATGTGACCATTTTTTGTTGTTTGCTGGGCAAATTTAACTTGTATTATTTTGTAAGAGTGTCTTTATTAATTTATGTTTGTTGTTTGTGTGTCATTAAAGTTTGTAATTAGTGAGTACATTGGTGTCTCTTATTTTGTTTCTGTACTATTCGATGATCCGTGAGACCGTCAGAACAGTACATGCATGACGATAAACACCGTGAAACACTCAGATAGTTCATTAATCGAATGCATTCGTATTAAAAAATACAGTATATTAAGTTTCTACTTTTCTTTAAATAATTCAGTAACCGAATACCTAGTCCACTGTTTGTTGTTACTGTTCCGTATCCAATTAACAACAATCACCAATTTTATAAACTCACAAAGATTGATACGTAAGTGTTGTCTCGTTGATGAGCTTAATGATATATAACGTCTCAATCGCCTTAATGTTACTTTCGTGAACTGTCAGACACAAACCAACTATATAAAAATCGGTTGTTAATATTCAGTAGAAAAAAAAAATTAAAAATATAATTACTAGTCACCAAATTTTATTTAATGGAAGCAAATAATTTAATATAATTGCAAGAATTTTGTATATGGATATGGATAAATAATATCAGCTAAATTCCATCCGTATAGTACGACCTGCAGTAGCTCTACTTACACATATTAAAGATATTCCAGGGATAATTTATTTTAGTGCGCGCTTTAATGCTAGTGTAATTTGATTGGAGCTTGCAACTAGTGTTACTATGTTCAGTTTATTTGTAAAGACGTACAATACGATTTACCTACATCATTACACGTGTGTGTGTGTGTGTGTGCGCGCGCGCGTGCGTGTGCAAATGCTTGCTTGGTTTGTGATGGTGAAATTTTCTTTATTCACAACCCCGCCTCAGGCGCACACTGTAATTAAAAACTGTGTGTGTTTTTTTATACCAATTAGAGATAAATTTTGATAAATCTTTGTAATTTAAATTTTCTCAAACTCGTTTGGAACCGTTTTTTTTTATAAAAGTATCTTGTTTAAAGTTAAATGGTTGAATATGAAAAGGATACATAATTTCTTGCACGGTTTTAATTTTCTTATTTTCCTTGTAGTACGTTCAATCAAATATATTGTATAGTTTCTTTTAATACCGCGCTTATCAAACTATAATGTCTGCATCCGTTATGGAAGTGGAGTAATAGCGTTGTATATCCTAGGCCTATTATGTAAGCGCTAGGTGTGGCGTGCAGAATGTTCTTGCTGGTTCTGGATTTGTATCGCGCCTTCATTTGCGCATTCCACCACAATTGAATGCTACAAAGACGCTTGATGTACAAACAATAATATATTGAAATTTCCCTTAAAATCTTAATAAACTTACTCAAACCAATATTATTTTGATAATAAACTGTAAAGTACTTAAAATTGTTAAAACATACATAATATAAAAATGAATGCAGTAGATATTCATAGAAATAGAAAACTTGTAACCATTATTACAGCATGAGACCACCATTCTCCCTTATCTGCAGCAACGGCACTCGGTATACACACAGATTAACACTTGTTAAGATAAACTGTAATATCATCACCACATAAGAGATATTCACTACAAACGCTTCAATCACTCTATGTGACAACGGGCCGACGTTACTGTAAGTTGCAATAAATTAATGACAAATAGCGCTGTGGTCGATTAATTACGGCAGAGTAAATTGATGGCTTGTCGAGTGCCGACGTGGATATGAGTTGCAGCTAGTTGTTGACAATTAAACGCGAGCCCGGCGTTGGTTGTAATTTATTCCAACCAGTCACTTATACCAGGCACAATTTATTGTGTCACCATATTCCTTAAGTAGGCCCTATATTGCATTTCATTCAACATAACACCTGTTGTATGTTCCTCAGCAATCGTGTTTTATCTGATTTTTGCTTATACGCTGAACTTATTAATTTTGTACGTAACGCCTTCAAAACGTTTTCTCGAAATAAAATTTAATACTATTTTACGTTAATTTATTGTTTGAGAATTAAGAAATAGATAGAATTTCTGAATTTGCCTAGTGTGCATTCGGGTGGTAACGTGTTAGATTACACATTAGAAAACCTAAACAAGTTATTATAAAACTAACTTACTTTAATGATTAAGTCTTCCTATGATCCGACTGTACTTATCACTTTATGGATTTGCTTTGGGTTTTCCCAGCTTCTGTTTTAAAGAGAATATAGAAAGAATATTAAGCAGCTTTTTTTAGTTATCCTTAATCAATTTATGTTGTCATTACAGGTAACAGCAAAGCAACAAAAAATCGTATGATACAATCATTAAACTTTAATTTCTACAACAACAAAAAGATTAGATTAACAGGTTTGCATGGCTAGAACGTACGGAAATGAACAACCTTTTCTGGTGGCATATGGAACAACTACAAGTGATGTATATTGGCAGAGCTTCTTATGAAAATTGTTGCCAAATTACCTTAGCTTACCTTTGTAAACTTGTATGTTGTAACATTAATATGTCACCGTAACATCAGTTTTTATTATTTATGGCTTAAAAGTTTTATTTATAAATTACAAATTAGCAACTTTGTGAATTTACTGGGTATGTATGTAGGGTTTAAGTTTGCTTAGCTACAGGAAAACTTTAACAAACAAAATAAATGTTGTCTCAATAAATATTAAAATAAATACACAAATTTAAATGGTTCAATCGAGTGTGTGTGTGTGTGTGTGTGTGTGTGTGTGTGTGTGTGTGTGTGTTAGCCTATCTAATAAAGATGGGAGTAAGCTGGAAAAGACAAAGACGACGAATCTTCGTAAAAATATATAAAGGTAAAATATACGCAAATAGATTTATCGCAAACGGAGGGATAGTAATTGGTGAAATATTGTGCTACTTAAACGCCACACGTTCATTCTGGCGTGGTTTGTTTACTTGTTTTCTTTAGCTTTTGTAAAAATTTCGTTTAGTCGTGATGAAAACAGAACGCCCTTTTACTGATGTAAAATACCCAAAAACTTCCTTTCAACGGATTTTGAAACCGGGAGCTGTGACGACACAATTATAACAGGCAGTACGAAATACTTCGTTGCTGATCGATCAGAAAAACAGATTTTGTGAAGCAGCACCCAACGTGAATGATACATCAACACTTTTTATTATAAAAATGATAATTATTTATTTCATACGATGAACTGTAACTCATCGTCTTTTAACAACATTTTTGCAGTTCATCGTACACTACATTACGATTGAGGAAATACCAGTGGCGTGCAGTGGAGGGAAGCAAGTGAAGCACTGCTTCAGTAATGATTGGTGACACACTAACTGCAATTATTAAAAGTAAGTTTTATAATTTAATTGAATCTAATTTTAAGTAACCAAAATAAAAATTCACTGAAATTTTCTACATGACTGATTCGAAAATTTTTTAAATAGATTGATTTCACACGCTGGCTCTGCAGTAGTTGGTGAAGCAGGTTCGTCGCAGCTTGAGGTAGCCTGGTGTAAAAAGATGCGCGCGCACGTAGAGCGAGATAGAAAACCGCCTTTGCAGTGGTCGGTAACTGATGCTAGCTTCAGTTGAGTTCTCTGGTATCGCTGTGCGTGTTACTTTATTTAGTACCGAATTTAAACCATATGCGTTTTGCAGTTTTAACATTTGAAGTTGTAATTATACCTTATTAAATAGTGCGTCTTACTTTTTATTTACCTTGTATTTAAGCGATACACATTATATTTGAAGTTATAGTTATATATTTTAGAATAGTTTCAGTGTTGGTGTAATATTTTTTCTACAGTGTCGATTTGAATAACAAAAGACGTTTTGGCAAAACCTTTTTCTTCCCGGTTATTCAACGAAAAAATTGAAATGATAAAAATTGGTAAGCCGGCCCCGAATCTTTTAAACTTAACCCAGCAATCTGGAAAGTTTACTAGGCATTTCCAGTCTACTAAGTACAGCACATGCGAGTGGTTGGCTGGTAGTGCTGAGCTAATTGCACTATTTTGCTGGTTTTGTTTGTTGTTTGGAAAGGACAAGAACACTGCCTAGGCCAAGACTGGATTCAAACATTTAGGGAACCTATTCGAATCTATTGGCGGCCATGAAATTTCTGTGACTCATCTTCGTTCAGCATTCTGTATTTCTGCTTTCGGTCAGAGTAAAATAGAACTGCGTTAGATGACCAACTTAAATGGGACATATCGGCTAACAATCAGAAGGTTCAACCCAAAAGAGATTTTCTTGGGAGACTAATGCTGTTTGATATCTCAGTAAATAAGAATTAGCATTTGAGGACACGACAAAATGGAAAAGACAGTTTATCCATTAGGTTGTAACCCCACTTTATCTTGAGCAGTTAAAAAAAAAGAATATTTTTTTATTGAGAAAATTTTTGAGAATTTTTTTTTTTTTTGTAAAGAGGGGCCACAAGTTAATAAAAACTAGGCTAAGGCCTAGAGAAGCCAAAAATGCGCTGGATCCAGTGAGACGGGACTTGCAATGAAAACTCAAGAATTAAATAATTAACAAATCCCTTTTTATTATTCTATCTCATAACAATTTAATAATAAATAAATACAACAGTAATCTATAATTCCCCTTTAAATAGTTAAATAAATAAGTATACTCTCTCAACAAGGCCACCTGAAAAATATTTATTGAAACCAAGAAAATAATTTGCTATGTCACTCTATCAATGAATTGAAATTTAAAATAATAATTAACCTTGAAATAAAGCTCCCATTAAACTATTTAATAAAATATAAAATTTATTTTATGTGTTCCTTTTTGAATGCTGCATCTAAATTAATGAAGATAAATGATTTCATTCCTTGTTACTATTAATAATAAAAATAATTACTCAACAAATTAAATAAATTTTAAAGGTGACAATTCCTATACTTGTTATAAGGTTAAATAAAATAAATTATTTCCTTAAAGAAATGATCAGCAACGATTATTGAGATAGAATACCTCCCTTAAAAAAAATGAAAAGGATATACCCACATGACTACATGTGTTAACTTTCTGTTGTAAAAAGACATTGAACAATAAATCCCTATATCCCAAGTTCCCACCAAAAGTACAGTAAATGCATAATATTTATAACCCCCAAAATGTACACAGAAATATACACACATAACATGTTCCACAAGACAAAAATACATTATACAATAGTATACATAAAATACATAAAGGTCTCTTGCCACGCCTTTTTTATATTACCCTTCTGGTGTATATAAATTCTGACTTTTCTTTTTATAATAATCCCAGTTAGGATTAGAAATTTACATTTATTAATTACCCTCATGGTGTGGGTTGACTACACATCAGGTGTACGATAACGTATAGCATACAATTGTCCCCAGGACCTAATAAAATTCAAAACTAAGTGCCTAAGTGGCTAAGTGCCTAAGTACCTAATTACGGTGAGAAATAAAAATTGTTCAAAATAATGAACGCCCCCCAGTTATCATAATTAATATAAAGAATTTATATATACTAAAATAGGGCCAATTAATGAAAAGAGAAAAATTGCATAATATTAGCACCTTATAAAAAAATACACTTGGGTCAGAGACGGACATGTTCATTCAACTTTCGGCTTGTCTCAACAAACTTGTCTCGACAAACAAGTTGAAAGGTGTTTCGACATGCATAGCTTCTGGTTGAAACTAGTTGAAAATTCACCTACCTCCCCAGTAATTTTTATACAAATGAAATAAACTGATTTTTTTTTTTTTTTAATTAAGAGAATATATATATATTTTTATACATAGTGAATTGAACATGAGCAATTACTAATAGCAAAAACTGACTTAAAATCTGTAGAGAAACCCCTATAATGAAATGAGTGGAAATCTATGTTGCATGCTGACTTGTAACCATGTCAGTCCCTGAACTGGCAATTTTTACTAGAAATATTCTGAATTTTACAATTAATTTTTTACTCAGTCTACACACTAAACTGTCCCATCAATTGGGGATCCAAATGAATGTCTAAAACTTGAAATGTAGAAGTTGATGGTTATTTATAGCTGGTCACGGGTATGATTGAGTGTTGGCTCTATGTGTAAATTATAATTGATTGTTTTTCACCTTGATTTGGTCCATGAAGGGTATTCTCTTTTATTAGTAAAGTGGCGATCTCATGATTGGGATTTTAGGTGTTGTTGTGGTGATCTAATTCTCCCCGGTGGCGAGTGGAGCTTATGATGGACATCGTTCAGCCATGCAGCAGGACTTTTTTTCTCTGTTCGGCGGACCCTGCTTACACATTATATTTTTAGTCAGAGACCACACACAAATGCCCCCACTGTTTGGACACCCTCCAAAATACATATATAAAGTCAACACCTAGTTATGTGCTACATAATTAAACTTGATAAAATTTATTGGGCCAACATGCCTTATTTAAAAATCTTTATAATTTGAACCTCACCTAATGTGAGTTACCTTGTTTGCAATCTAACAATTTATTTTGGCTCTGTAACATCTCATAAACTTATTACTTAGAGTGAATATGTGGATACCACGTGGTGAAGAATTTGTTTAAAACACATAGTTTTTTACTACACATAATTTGATAATACAATTAATTTGAATGGGACATCATTTACATTTAACGTGTCTGAGTAAGTTCCCATATATATGTATAAGGTTTTACTGCTAAGTGTAGCAAAACGTTATAGCACTTAACTAACGACGCATTGTGCAACCTTACTTTGATGTACACGAATCTCGTTACATCGGTGTTAAATCACTTTTAAACTTAATTATTTTGTGGTCAATGTACTCTACTTTATAGTGCCGAGATTCTGACACCCAAATAATATAGTTTTATTAGCTTTAAAAAAACTTTACGAACAAATTGCGTATTGCACTAGTGCCTGCATGGTTGTAACAGGTTAACAGATTCACTTACTCAAGCATACTAAAAAAAACAGTTTTTTCCCGTGAAATATAGTATTTAATTAATATAAAGTAATCAAGACTTACCGCAGTCGTTCACGAATTATCTCTTCATAAATGGAAGAAAATCTGTAGTTGGAATATTCATCTCTCCACCGGAAAGAATATACCACGAGGCAACCACTTAGAATTCCAGGCAGCGACAAGAAAGGAACGCAGTTGTTGAAACACTTCGCCCTTCATTTAACGACAGGGTGCAGCACCGATCAAACTCTAACTTTACCGGTAGTCTTTCCTATCCACGGGTAGGGCGCATCACTAATTACTGCTTTAATTGTGTACTGCCTATAACTACAAGCAGTCTATTCCGTCTTTTCGCGCGGACTCACCGCTAGATATCAGCCCAGTTTATGATCGTCAATTACAGAACTCTCCAATTGTAAATAACTGAAAACTTGCCGATTCAACGTGACTCGGCACACCCTCACCCCAAAAGGGCAACATAGTTGCCCCAACGTTAAAGGCCAGGAGGGTACCCTGCAGTGTACCTCTCCCCAAAAGAAACCGGTGGACGTCGTGGTTGGGTTGGCTCAGCTGAGCTTGCTCTCAGGAGAACAGACTTCAAAAAGGAAAACGAAAGAGACGAAAGAAGATATGTATTATGTAAGTGTGCGGGTGCTGCATGCTGACCTGATCAGAGTCCGCATACAGCACAAGAGAAAGAGACAGCAAAAGACAAAGGAAAGATTCCTACGTAGGTAGATCTTCCGATCTCCTGAGGCTCGCCCCCTTCGCCCGAACACGACTTCCACCTTAAACAAGGACATCCGTCCTATCTTTACGGGGACTAACCCCCTTCGAACGTTTTCGATAGCCCTCGACAACGTTTGAGTTTGGAAATGTGGCTTGTCACCAATTTTTGTTTGTCTCCCGGTACGCCCAGCCGGGCCGTCACCGGTGACGTAAATCCTATGATACGGTATGGCCCCGACCAACGGTAGCATAGCTTCGCAGCACGCTTGTCAGCGGCTGAGCTGAGTGGGTGGCTTTGGCAATAGACCCAGTCACCAATCCGGAAGGGGTTTGGAATACGCCCCTGATTATAACGCCGACGGACCCGCTCGTGCGCTCGCAGCAAATTCTTCCGAGCCACTTTCCATCTCTCCGCAGTTTTATTATTGGGCTCCCGCGGCAGAAGATCTTCGATATCCCACAGGTTGGTCAACGGGAGTGCGGGCGAGAATCCAAACAAAATTTCAAAGGGCACGGCCTGATGACTGTCGTGTCTGGCCGTGTTGAAAGCTAATTGTAACCACTTCAAATTCTGATCCCAGGTGGTTTGTTGCTCAGCGTGATAAGCAATCAAGGCGGACCGGAGATTCCGATTGAATCTCTCCGCATGGGACGGTTGTGGGTAATAAGGGGAAGTGGTTACGTGTTTGATGCCACTGGCGAAACACATACGCCTGAATTCGTTTGAAATAAATTGCGGGCCATTGTCCGAAACAATGATGGTCGGAAGACCGAAATGCTGAAAAACGTGGTTCTGTAAAGCGTTGATGGTCAAACAAGCGGTTGCCTGCCGTAAGGGCAGTAGCCAGGCAAACTTTGAAAAAGCATCTACACAAACAAGCAGGTAAGCATTACCTGACTTGCTACGGGGGAACGGCCCCACGTAGTCAATAAACAACTTTTCCATTGGTCTGCTCGCCACCTCAGAAGATAACAACCCTAGTTTGGTGTTCTGGGCAGGCTTGCTCAAGCCACAAAGATGACAGTTTTTAACTCTCGTCGCGATGTCTCTATCCATGCCCTTCCAGATAAAATGTTTCCTAATACTGGAAATGGTCTTCGAAATTCCCTTGTGGCCTCCGATTGGGGAATCATGGTAATAGCTGAAGACCATGGGCACTAATTTGCTAGGCAGCACGATTTTAGGTGCTCGTCCTTTTCTCTCTCGACAACAGAGGACTCCCTTGGACAAGAAATAAGGGGCCTGTACGTTACCCTGCTTGATATTTTGGATGACTTGACCCAGCACTTCGTCGTTTAACTGATGGGGTAACACATCAGTGAAGGCTAATGGAAAATCTAGAAGAACGGAACAGGGTTGCTCAGCTTGGGCCTCACTGGGTTGGGAAAACATGCGGGATAAGGCATCTGCAACCACATTCTGGGATCCCCTGATGTGTTGCACGGTGAACTTAAAGGATGAGATTTTCACCACCCATCTACCAATTTTACCCAGTTGCCGGGGATGAGCTAGAAGCCATGAGAGAGCCTGATTGTCAGTCTCGAGCAGGAACTCAGCATGTTCCAGGAAACGCCTGAACTTGTCTAGAGCGTACACAACAGCTAAACACTCTAGCTCATAAACGGATGATTTACGTTCTTGCTGGGTCAACGTGCGTGAGATAAAAGCCACAGGCTGCCTAGCGTCGTCAATAACTTGGGAAAGGACCGCTCCGAGCGTATTGCACTAGTGCCTGCATGGTTGTAACAGGTTAACAGATTCACTTACTCAAGCATACTAAAAAAAACAGTTTTCTCCCGTGAAATATAGTATTTAATTAATATAAAGTAATCAAGACTTACCGCAGTCGTTCACGAATTATCTCTTCATAAATGGAAGAAAATCTGTAGTTGGAATATTCATCTCTCCACCGGAAAGAATATACCACGAGGCAACCACTTAGAATTCCAGGCAGCGACAAGAAAGGAACGCAGTTGTTGAAACACTTCGCCCGTCATTTAACGACAGGGTGCAGCACCGATCAAACTCTAACTTTACCGGTAGTCTTTCCTATCCACGGGTAGGGCGCAGCACTAATTACTGTTTAATTGTGTACTGCCTATAACTACAAGCAGTCTATTCCGTCTTTTCGCGCGGACTCACCGCTAGATATCAGCCCAGTTTATGATCGTCAATTACAGAACTCTCCAATTGTAAATAACTGAAAACTTGCCGATTCAACGTGACTCGGCACAAGGTAATTATGTAGAACGTTTTAAGCACAAAGCCAAATATCATTCTCTTCTTGCGGAACAACTGCTGTGTTTAGAAAACTCTCTAAGCTCATTGAAGCGATTAGCTCAATTCTTTTAGTGACTATAAAAAATTAAACAAAGGAGGTACACTTTGTAGCTATATTAGTCGATGAAACCAGAGATATTTCAAATAAAGCATAGTTCTCTATAGTTTTGCATTATGCCCATAATGGAGAATTAAAGAGTGATTTTTAGGATTCAATGACGTAAGTTGTGATCGACATGCCCAGGCTGTTGCAACGCTCATTCGCCAGTTCCTGACTGATTTGAATGCAGTGAAAAACTAGTCGCTCAAGCCTACAATGGGGCAGCAACAATGGGAAATTTTAATTGGAGTAGAGACCGTAATTAAAAGAACTAATCTGCAAACTCTCTTTGTCCATTGACATGCTCATGTTTTAAACCTCGTTTTGCCTCAAGGTGTCAGGCAAATACCCGAGTGCAAATATTTTGTACAACACTTAGTGGTATTGCAGCATTTGTCGAGATCTCCGAAACGCACTAAATTTTCATATGAGTCTGTCCAGCGATGACTTCCCGATCTGTGCCCAATGAGGTGGAATTATTCTCTAAACCTGTAAACACCATGTACAGGAACATACGTCAATTGTGTATCGTAATCGATGCCACGTTAGATCACCTTGAAGAGATAGAGTCTGATATTTTAGCTCCCATTAGTGAACTTTTGTCAGTGTTAGAGACAAAATACTTTGACAAAATATTTTCATACACAAATGACAGACTCAAGCAAGTGTCATTTTGTACTGGCAAAAGAAAATTGGATAAACTCGACAAAGTATAGCATCTCTCCGTGATGACTTTGAAGGCGTTTTTCAGCAAACTCTATTTGTATTAAGAGAGCCATCACAGAGAAGGAATGTGAACTACAAGCGTATTTATTGTGAGTGTTTGATAACATTGACAATCACTTGTATACACGGTTTCAAGATTATCCTGAATGTCTTTTGAAAGCCTTTTGGAAACATTTGGCAAACTCTTTGACAGTGTTCGTTTATTAAACGAAGTTATTGTGTTGTATAGTAGTGAAGATTTTAAAGGGAAAAGTGTATCCGATCTTTCAAACCTATTAAACTCTAATACGATACAGAAAACTAGTTAAAGGTTTGTATGTTTAAAGAAAATGTGTTTGCGTACAGGAGAGTTATTAGTATGCTTGAACAACGTATTAGTGTGATTATTCGTAAAAAAGCTGATATTTTACCACTGCAGATGTGCTTTTACAGTATTTATATTTATAGACCAATGGGTTTTAAAAAGAATCTGCACCTCAAGTTGAAGCCTGTATTGTGCCAGTGTTTTTTAAACATTTAGTAACTCGGGGTTAGAGATGTCCAGCCGCGGGGTATATGTGTTCAATGTATTCTGCGTTAAACATAATATTTTATCATGCTATAAAACCTTAAGATATTAGACTTAACAATGGATCTGATACCTAAAATTCAATCATAATCGTGTGTGCCACCTACTAACAGGAAGAGAGATTAGTAGGTAAGCCACTATCCGTTAATTTTAATTATAAATTGGACTTCTGCTGTCTTTTTGAAACTGAATTAGGCCTACGGTATCGGATATAACTCAGCTTCACCAAAGTTTTTAACCACCGCACGCCACTGGGAAATACCAGACTTTATATGCCTTTCTTCTTCCACGGATATTGCTGGGTGGCATAGTCCGAGGTCTGAAATCATTCTCATCTCCGTTTAATTTTAACACAGTTTTACAAAATTTTACGTCTCCTGCAATTTCTACAAAACAATCTTTATCTCTAATACCACAGACACGAAAAGAAATTGGGAACAATATTTTAGTAGATAAAAGGAAATTCAAAATGAAGACATAGATGGAACATTTAATCGATAGTGTGATGCAAAATATGAGTGTCAGTTTGTTTTGATGCAAAATCTTTCTTTGTTTTCTTCTCTTCTTCTTCTTCTTCTTCTTCTTCTTCTTCTTCTTCTTCTTCTTCTTCTTCTTCTTCTTCTTCTTCTTCTTCTTCTTCTTCTTCTTCCAATTGCACTACAGCCTATATCCAGCCCTGGCCTCCTAAATTGACCTCTTCCAAGCACTCCGGTTCAATGCTTCTGTCTCACAAGCTCTAGCATTTATCACTTTTACGACATCCACCTCATTCTCGTCTTTCCACTGGCCGTTTTCCTACTAGTTGGCCTCTATACGGTTTTCGGGGACTCTGTTTTCTGGAATGTGTGGTACATGCACTGCCCACTGGAGACGCTTTAGCTTATTATGGTTCGGGACTACGTTTGTTTATTTTTTAGTATTAAAATATATTTTTAGAAATATGAAACTTTCTGTAATTACATCTTTAATGCTACTATTACCATTCGTGCAATACATCGCTTTTCCTACTCCACCGTCAATCTGACCTTGTATTCACTTGAACTCGCTCTACAATCGACGCTCTACAAAACGAGTGACTGTGAATAAGAAATCTTTCGACGGGTAAGTGCAAACAGTCTCCTTGGAGGAATGGTATACAGTGGAGCTACACGCCAATCTTTTGACTTAGGGTGGGAAGCTCCCACTAAAGGCGAACGAACAACGGACTGGTCAACGGAATAGGACGGACAGGACCTCAGAACGATTTCATTAAACGTGCTGATGGATGTTTACAGCAAAATACTGTCAAAAAGTGCGTAACCATATACAACAAATTCTGAAATGGAATACGATAAGGGAAACTCAGGCGTATGTTCAAAGGAGTGATGGCAGTCACCCCTTTGTGTAAGCATCTTATTAATGGGTTTTTAACAAAGTTGATTTTAGGAGGTTGATGAAATCATGATGCTGGAAAAACTATAAAATGTGTCTTGCCAGTTAAAAGTTAAGCGTAGACAGGAATCAGGAATAAACCGATAAAGGTAATACAAGCACGGTGTAAAGTGAGATGGAGAGCGACTTGTGCGTAAATCCCTACAGAATACGAATGGATTGGCTGTGTATGGATCTTAGGAAACGCAAGATGTTAACAGACCGAGGACTTCTAAGCATTCAATTAACAAACAATTAATTAACTATAAGAGGATGAACTAAGCAGTTAACTTACTCACCCCTTAATCTCTGGGTCAGCATTTCTTTAAGGTGTCAAAACATAACATTAGAAGTATGACAGTTGCCCTCTTCTCCCTATCGTTAGCTTCCATTTTTGTTTTGTTCGCTGCCTTTCTTTGACACTATAAATCACCTTATCATACTTTTCCAATCATCTCTCGGTCGTTTCGTATCTCTGATGTAAATTATTACAACATATTAACATATTTTGTAGAAGAAACTTGTAATTATCTGTGGCGAGGATAAAAGTGCCTAACAAATTGTTATCGCATTCTCTAGTGTTACTTAATTCTATTAACCTAATTCTACGTAAGTGTCTAGTCACCGTAACCGTGCTAAAGAGTTTCGTTCAAAAGCTTTACGCAATTGAAAACTACATTGTGAAGTATTATTATCGGTGATGTCGGGATTGACAGACAGCACAAATACTGGCGTCTCACAGAGCGAGTGGTTAATGTGTTGTGTAACTAGTGTTGACAGTGGATCTAACGCCGACCGGCTTCTGCGCAGAGACAGCATTGATAAACAAGACTCATTCAAATCTGTTATTACTCGGCTTCTTGCTTGAGGCAAACGATCCCTGCAGTAATATTGTATATTGAATTATGAAGATTTAGATTGCTTGCTGACGTAAAGAACTGACGTCAGATGAAAATGTGTTTCATCTTATAACGTCTGATGGTTATTTAACACTATAATAATCTGTATATCCGGCGACCCCTAAAACTTCTAAATGATGGAATCTGTTAACGTTAATTTTGTTATAGTGTCTGTAATTCCAACTTTCTTCTAGGTTATTATTATGAATACGATGTGATCAGCGTTTATGAATGATTACGGCAAATATGGTATTTGAAAGTATATGAAATACACTAAGACTGCCTTTTTATACTGTCAGATTAATCACTTGTGCAGCAGCACATTCCGTTTTACCGTTATTTTCCGTTTATACGTTTTGTTTAAGCCCCAACTTTTCTCTCCGTGCGTCACTATCCTCTTTGAATGTGATATTTAAAAAAAATTGTTTTCGTAGAAACACATTAATTTGTTAGTAATATTCCGTGTGCGTTCGTGCACGTCTGAGAATATTCTGTTATTTAATACTCTGTGTTTTCCTTATTTTATCTGACTATGCATTGACATATACGCACACACAATGTTAAGGAGACTCCCTCTCTC
Organism: Magicicada septendecula; assembly: GCA_034769895.1. Lineage (NCBI taxonomy): Eukaryota > Metazoa > Arthropoda > Insecta > Hemiptera > Cicadidae > Magicicada > Magicicada septendecula. The sequence goes on along the minus strand of CM068370.1, from coordinate 362,888,095 downwards.
CTCTGGCACTACTGTGCCTGTAGAACCTTGGCCTACTCAATGATGCTCCTCCATTCTTCTCTGTCCAGAGCCTTACTCCTCCAACCTGCAATCGCATCTCCCTCAAATCCCCTTCCACTTCTTCAAACCATCTCCTCCTCGGGCCTCCTCTCTTCCTTACTCCCTCCGGCTTCCTTTCTAATGCCATTTTTAGGCCTCGATCACTTCTCGTTCTTACCACGTGCCCCAACCATCTCAACCTTTGCGCTTTCACTGTTGCAACAATGTCCGATTCTCCATAAAGGTCCCTCAGCTCAGAATTACTTATTATCCTCCACTCCCTCCATCCTACACTGTGTGCATAAATGTTTCTCAGAATTTTCCCGAAACACTAAGGTTTTTTCATGTCTTCCAACTTCAGCAGCCAAGTCTCGCTAGCATATTATGTTACTACAGGTCTGATTACTGTGTCGTACATTTTCTTTTGGAGTTAACGGTACTTGTTTAGGTAAAAATCAAATTTTTTTTTTAATTCTTTCGTTTTTTCTGAACTGTGGAAATTATACTGAACTAATAAATAATAATACAATTCATTGCTACTGAATGCCAATTTCAATACTGTGGAATATATATAAAACGCAAGAAGTAATATCGTCGTGCATTTCCTGTGTTTGCAAACTGTGTTACATTACGATTCTTGTCTTTATTGTAGAAGTAAAAGTCAAGATCCCACAAAACAGTTGCATAAGAAGGGATAAAGTACTTAACAGCGCCTGAGAAGTGAGGATTTAGAAAAGAGGCTTATAGTTGAACTTGCTCTTTATCAGTGTGTGTTCCTTCTTCCTTCTAAACGTACTTTATAAAGCAGTCAGTAAAACTTTAATATTTATTTTGTTTAATGCTTACAGATATTGGTGGTAAACACGCAGTCGCGCGCGCGCGCGCACACACACACACACACACACACACACACACATCAATTAGGCCTTATTTAAGTAAAATTTAAAATTATAGAGACAGTGTAAATAAGATTTATTTTTCATTCTCTTACTGGTGTAGAATTGATTTTTAATAACAAAATCCATTGTATATTTATAAACATGTAAATTTTATAAACATGGCTGAAATTAAATTGTATTCAGATGTTATTTATTTTCTACAGAATGTTAATAATACTAATAATAGTAATTCTTAATTACAACAATAATATTAGTTACTAAAGTCCTAATTAACAAATTTGAAGAAAACTCAAATGTTTAATAATTTAAGTGGAAGTCAAATAATTATAATGCTAAACGCTTAGACTAATACCTAAGTTTCAAGTGCACAGAATACGCTGGAACCTGATAAAATTTCGTCCTTGTAAAATACGTAGTGGCGTGATTAAATATAAAATTTCACATTATTTCTGCATTGAACTCTTTTCGTAAGAGATAAAATTTCATAAAACAGCTCACATGAAAAGATAGCAAAACAGACATTTTATGATTGTTTGAAATTACATTTCCGATTCCGCGATTCTTTTAAATTGGCTTACAATGACAATCCCTTTTATTGTGTGTTCTCGCTGTCGTACAGAACTAAGATTACTTTTGCGTTTACTGTTATTGAGTACAGAAACTATCTGTGCAATAAAACACACACGACATAAAAATAACAAAAGAAAAAATATTTTTATAATTACGAGTTCGTATAAATTTGTTGTATCTTGTCGGAGTAGAGCGTATATTCGTCAGTTGTGTAAAAGACATTGTCAGCTGCTTCAGTACGAAATATGATAAATGTTTAGTTTAATATCACACATTCGGCTAAAAATGAATCTATCTTTTCTAACTGCTGCAGAGCGTATCTATAGGCTGCCTAAATTATGCAACGCAAAAACACACTAGTAACTCTATCAATATACGAGAATTAAGACAAAATCTATCTCCTACATTCTTGATCACAAGTTTCGATTAAAAGGGGACTCGAACAAAAATACTGACAAAAATACTGCACATTAGGTTGAAACTTTAAGCTAATTAATACATACATAACAAATTAATGTTAGACAAGAAGGTTCAAAGACCAGTACGAGGTATGAAATATTAGAATTTGGTCATAGAGGCATACCTGACTGCCTACCATTAACAATGAAAAAGTTTCATAACCAATAATTGGAGAAGGGTAAGGTTAGTTTCTGTTTTGTTTAGTTGTTTTCCTCTTTCTATATAAAAGTAACAAACACATCTATTACATTTTCAGATGCTACCAGATTATTTGATTATGTTAATGTTAGATGTATTCAAATTTTATTCTAAGAAGAAGAACTAAGGACACTCAAGCAATGAAAAAAAATTGTAGTGTAATGGTAAGTGTCATAAATGTTTCGTGTACATAATGTGATATGTGACAGAACTAAAAGCATCTAATTACTAATGAATAACAATTCTTAAATCTCTGTAGTAATATAATTCAAAATAATCACTTTGTTAGGTTGTCATATCATAAAAACGTTCTAATAAATATTTATTTACTAAGTTGTTAATTAAATTTAAAACGCGCTAAGAATGTACAAACGGACACTAATAAATAGGTTACGTATGTCGCATCAAGGTTATATATACAGTAATCAGAAAATGAAAGCAATTTTATATTTAATGGTTTTATGCATAGACAAAGATAGTTATATTATTTAAAACTAATACTGTTAAAAATAAATATATTTCATATATTTTAAATTATGAGGTCCTAATTAATATTTAAATTTAGTTACACGGTTCAGAACACATTCAAAAATTAAATATTGTTAATTGATATTAAATGTGATATTGGAAAACCTTTGTTGAGCGCTAAAGAGCATTTTAATAAACCCATTATAATGAAAGTTGTGCTCGCAAAATGAAAGCAAATACATTTACTTTAATAGACAATAAAAAGGTAGATTATATTTTTTAAACTGTAGGCCTTTGCTGCTGTCATGTCTAGCCACAGTTTTCAGTATATTTTACAAAGCGCTTTTATAGATATTTGAATATTTACCTATTAAAACGAGCTACGTCTTCAGAAGTTACTACATCACTATATACTACGAACTATCAAAAGGTTGTCTCCCTTCCACTGTATATTTGGGTTTGATGTAATCCGCCCAGGCATCCCTTACCCTGGCACCCTAATCCCTTCACATCAGCAGAACTCCCACATTCCCACAGCATCAAAAATCTGACTCACTTAAGCCAGTCGCGATCTTCCTCTACTCTGTTTTTCATTTGCAGTCTTCTCTACCAGTCTATTAACTAAACTTGGGCCCTTAAGAATATGTCCTTAGAAATATGTCAAATCAATTTCTCCTTTTGTGATGAGAATTTTTTTAATGAAGTTCTTCCTTTCAATGTCTTTCCAAAACACTTCATTACTCGCCCTACGAGTCCATATGATTTTAACCATCTTTCTGTAGCACATCATGTGGGCGCATTAAATGTTTCGCTATCTGGTTTTTCTATGAGTCATGCCTTGCAGACCTAAAGGTCCAAGGCTTGCTTGTTTCTAAATTAGGAGGGTAAGTCAATAAGAATACTCAAACAATTTTTACCATTGTTTATAACAACAGTACAAACCTGACAGTTCGCTCCCTTTCCAATATGGTTACTTTGCTTTTTAATACACTTGGTCAAGCGTCATCGTTACACAAGCTTCCTGATGCTTTCAGAAAAAAAGTTTTTTGGCTGAGCACCAAGCCACGTACGCATCGCTTCCTTTCACTTCTTGGTCTCTAGAGAATCGACGGCAAATTAAGGCATCTATAAGTTAACTAAAGAGATGGTAATCCGACGGGGAAAGATCGGGGCTGTATTCAGGTTTCTTCAATACTTTAAACTATAGGGTTTGGACAGTGTTGGCGGTAGTATGTGAGCGCGCATTGTCATGCAACAACAGCAATCTTTCCGGCAATAGTCTTCGGCGTTTGGATCAAATTGCAAGCTCATATTCGTTTGACAGCATCTGTGTAACCTGCACTATTTACTGTTGAGTCCTTCTCCAAGTACTGTTGCAGTATTGGCCCTTATGGGTCTCGAAATACTGTAAGAATTACCTTCCTGCAGATGGTTGACTCTTGAATTTCTTTTTGACTGGAGATTCTCAGTGTTTACATTCCATACCCTGTTGTTTGCTTTCAGGCTCAAAGTGGTGGATTCACGTTTTGTCTCCAGTGAATATGCACTTTAATAAAGCTTCACCTTTATTAGCATAGCGGTCCAGTAATCGTTGATACGGCCACACGATTGCGCTTGTGCTCTTCAGTGAGCTGTTTTGGGGCCTATCTTGAACAGACATTACGTAAGCCAAGCCTATTATGTATAATTTTATATGCAGATTTATGTCTAATTTGTAAATGGTACACCACTTCATCGATAGTAATTCTTTGGTTTGTCTGAATCATGTCATTAATAATGGCGTCTGTAGTGGAAGAAATTGGGCTCGTGATCTTTCCTCGTCCTTTACCGATCCGAAATTGGAGACATTAGCGCAGGAGTTTTAGCACGTCAATTTTTCAAAGAAACTAGGATGCTGCTCTATTGTCTTAACCCTCCAATCTATTTGGACGATCAACCAAGGCCGAGAATTTGTTATCTATATCAACTGCTTCAAGTAGACTGCTGCCATTATAGATTCCCACCGCGGCCAGTCCAATTGTTGTGAAAAGGAAACAGCGAGTTCATTAGCTAGAAAAAATCAGATACAAGAATACTTCTCAATTTATGAAAATACAAGTACGTAAAATATATAATAAAAGATAAGACAGATCGCAAAGTGAAAGTAAATAAATAAGTTTGGATCCGTGGATCAAATAAATGTGGACAAAGTAAGAGAACGAAAGTAGAAGGATCACATAGCACGGTTGGGTAAACATTGTTTGATTACCGTCAGTAATGAAAAAGAGATCTAAACGCCGTCAGCTGGATGCCTTTTAATTTAGGCCTATATTAAACAGACAGTACCCTGGTACATAGAGCCAAGAGGAGGAAGAAAATATTTCGTTTTAATACATTCCCATGATACTTAAGGTTTAGGTATACTGGCATGATAAAACAGAATAACTGTTTACACATGGGAGACCTGTTTTCCTTTAAAACCCAAGATTTACTGACAACAGCAACCATTTTGATTATTTGTAGACCTTTGAACAATAAAAGTAGGAAAATATTGTATAAATTAAGGAAAAGACAAAAATCAGCACCAATTAAACATATACGTAGACAAACACAATACAATTTTTACATTAATTGGGGACTGGAATAGATTGGTGAAATGGTAAAAGCGGACATGAGAACATTGGGTGGCGTAGAGTTACCAGAACTGAATGTCACCGTACAGGCAATAACAATCGCCGGGCGGAAAATCCGGTTATAATTATTTTGAGTTAAATTGTTATGGCGTTACAAACACACCAGTCACAGCACCAGGAAAATAACACAGGAAAGCGAGTTATACGGTTTTGACCGGTTATAGGCGATTATTCACAAGGTAATAATCGTCTTAAAGTAGGCAATGTGTGGCATTACGGAGGGATACTTTGTTGTCGTCGGGTAACCTGGATCGAAACGCGTTGCCCAATAGAAAGCAACTAGTGTCTTTTGCAAGGAACTGTGGTAAAGTTGAATCTAAAACTGTTAAGGATATTTATAACTACATTCCACATGTTTAAAATACTACAAGCTTACCTTTTCCTGTTAAAACGAATTTCGATCCTTCAAACGTAGTAACATATTTGTTTGTTAGACAATTGTATATGGAAAAGTAAAAGCAATACTTTTTGAAAAGTTTGATTTCTATAATAGGAACAATGTCTTACTTTGTATCTTTCGCTTGTGCATAAGTTTCCTTGTATGACAATTCAAAATATTTTATTGATTCAATAACCAAAATAGGAGACTCTTTGCTTGACACTGCAGTAGAGTATATGCTAGAGTATAAACGTCTAGGGGACAGTGGTGTCTAAGCAGTAGCGTTGTAATATTAATGGAGCTGTGACCAATATAGCCCGATTATGTGCCTGTCTCAAGGGAATCTCTAACAGAGCAAACGTGTTTATGTTAAACTGCCAGTGTTTGCTCAGCGTCGGTGAGAGCTTTAGCAGCAGTGAGACAATGGATATTTAACAGTAGACAGGGTACCTGACAAAACGCTGTTAAACTGTATTTAAGTGTTGTTATATGTTAAACTGTATTTATAACACAAAATATCCTATAATAATAACACATATAATAATGTTCATTCTCAAGAAGACAATTATTTTCTGAAACTTTTTTTTTGTCAGTTACTTATTAATACTTTATTCAATATATTTGGCTAAATTTCTTTTTAATAATCCGGTAGGAGTCTATGAGACGTTTCTGACTTGCCACAGAACCATCTATAACTATATATGGTATAGTTACATATATGTGTATACAATACGAATTTTATATATGTTTTAGGTCATAGACGACGTGAAGGTGACAATAGTGAAGGTTTGAAAGAAAAATACGGAGATCGCTGGCGGAGGAGGCTTGTGGAAGAGGCGAAGAGGAATTGAATACTGTGATTTTAAATCTTCAATCATGATAATGATAATGCCGATAATGATTTATTCTATAAAGCTGGACAAAGTGCTGACAATATTGACTGCACCACTGGACATAGGCTAAGCGAAAATAAAACCAATATTATATGTAACATACACATACAGTGAATAAATTGAATATATTTAATTGAGGAGGAGAAAAATTAAATATTATTGAAACACATTTTATATTTGTTCCATCATCTAGTTTAATTGTTATTTTAATTTATTTTCACGGTTCAATAAATAATCCATATTAGAAGATTTAAATATTGTTTAATCTCCATTAACGTGTGCAAATACAGTTATTATTTTACTGTCCAGATTATGTTGGTTTGGCCCAGTTTCATTCAATTAAATATTAGTGGTGCAATTGTGTAGATAAATTAGTTTTGTAACCAGCATTAAAAGGTATGTTGCGAAAAGCTTAATAATTGAAAACTACAAAAATTTGTTTTTTGCAAATTATATTATTCACGTCAAGTACAATTTCAAAAATTTACAAACCCAATACCGGTACATATATTAGCATATAATATCAAATATATAACGGTGAATTAGGTTCAACTTCTGCCCATTCACTAATGGATAACCGCTCGTTGGAAAGAATAAATTACAATGGACAAGTTAAGATATGCGACCTTCTTCATCATATGCGTAACGCAGTCAGTTGATGATTTGTTATAACTCAATAGCTTGAAACGTGTGCGGTGTTATTTTACTCTTGATGGAATATGATTCAATTTAAGCGTTAACAAATTTAACTCTTTTACTGTCTTTGGTGGTGTACAATAATGTGACAATAAGCTCCACAAAAAATTTTAACACGAAAAAAATAATTGGTCTGAATTGCTAACATGAATTACGTTGGGGCCAAACATACCTTAGCATAGATTCTTGTCGTTGGTAATGGTTTGAGGTACTTCCACTGGCATGGTGGCAAAATATAAAAATACAAATTTGTAACGTTTACTTGATTGTCATTGCTATACGCTGAGATGAGAGAACAATGGTGCTTTGAACGTTTACAAAATCAACGAATTAAACTTATTTTTTACATTAAATATGACTTTGAGAGAAATGTGTTTATTGATCCTAGGTAGGTAGGCCTTAGGTGCTAGGTTAGGCGGGGTTCGTTCTTAATTACAAGGCTTGCTAATATCTTGTGCCAGTCGGTTAGTTTCTGTTTTAATACACCTTTCAAATAGTTTACAGTCAGCATGAATAATTATAAAGATAAAATGCTTTTACGTTATTCACTAACAAGGTATTATTTATCAGGTCTATTTCTTTTCAGACATTTACCTTCAGTCACGTCCTTTATACTAACCTAGTAAGGTATATTTTCTTCGAAATATTATTACGAGCATCAAGTAGCTCTTAACCATACAGTAATGGAATCAATCGATTTTACAGCCAGAAAAATCGCTAGTAAATATTTTACTTGCAACAAGAGCACTCGCGTGGCAACACTCCTCCTACTTATACAATTATCAGAACGCACTCCATATAATACAAGTCGACAAGTTAAGTAAATACAGTAATTTTCAACACGAATAAACAGACGTAATAAGAGAGTATTATTTTCTTCTATTGAACGTATCGTAATACATTTAATTTGTATGTGGCTGTTATTTTGCTAATTTTATTGTTAGTTATTATGATTTTTACGCCATTACTGTGTTATTATCATTTATATAAAGTTTCTTAATTTAGTATACGGGAAACATTCCTACTATTGTACAGTAATTACCAATTTTTAATAAATAAATTAAGAAATAAACAAGTTTCTAAAAATATTTACTAAATATTAAAACATATTAAAAAACGGAATTTGATATTCAGGTTACTTAATACACATATTATAGAAAACGTCTTTTTATACTCGTTCATGCGCCGGTTTCCGGCTTTTTGTATTCACCATCTTCAGCGTAAATCTGAAACAATATTTTAAAAATGTTACCCAAAGCTATACTAGATATTTGAATTCTACTTGCTTACAAATATGTTCAGTTTCATTCAATTTGCTTTGCAATCTAAGCGATCCTACTGCTGACTTGTACGTATAATAGGAACTAAAACATTCTTCTATTTTGTTCCAGTAAAATATAAAACAGCATTCTCAGTTTTATTTTTTGCAATAATTTTCAATTTTCACAGAAAGTATACTATTTCTCAATAAAGAAACAGCTATTGTTAAATGTAATAAACAGCTGCATATTTTATTGTGTATTAAACGAAACGTTTTTCTTTTATATATCTAGCGTAAAGGAATTCGTTTGCTACAGCTTTTTAAATGTCGACAGTAATGTTCCAAAGTAGGTTACATCTCTTTTCTTTACGTGACATTTGAACAACGTCATTCTACATGTTTGTATTAACAAATAGACCACTTAAGGAAGTTGAATACAGTATATTAAAGTGGTACTTGTGTTTGACCGCAGTAGTCACACACGTTTTACTGATTAGACGGAACTTTAAAATGTGATGTTTTTGCATACATGCGTACAACACAACCTCCGAGTTTCCTGTACCTTAAAAATATCCACTTTACATGTTTTATCTCCATACATGGAAAGTAATTCTTAAATCTAAAATTTATTATTATTATAATTCAAATTATTAGGAAACACTGCTTTTATGATGAAATATAAAGAATTGTACGGTAACGCAAAAAAAAAGTAGTAACCATAAACTGCTTATGTTAAACACACAGTAGGTAAAGTTTAAGTATAGAGTATAGCATTGATAATTGAAAAAAGTGTATCTTTAGTTTAAATATACGGTAATCATAAAAAAAAACCTTTCACTAAACTTGTTACCTGTAAATTACATTACAAAAAGGTACACCAAATAAAAACAGTCACTGCACTTAATACGCAAATATTACGTTACACACCAAATAAAAATAGCGTATTTAAAATTGTCATTTATAAAAGTATCTTATGTTTTACTTAATTTCAAGAGATGTTTAATAACTAAATAAGTAATAAATAAAAACTCGTATTATTTTTTATTAATCGCCCTCCTCTCTTCTACGCTTTAGACTGCCGATGCCTCCGCTACGGAATCTTCCATCATGTCCACTTATCCCAGGTTTCTATAATCACATCTTAATAATCGGGGTAGCTGTGGCGAGCACAGCTGCTACGCGCGTTGGCGGCACTGATCGCTTTCAAACCGCGCCGGAAAAATTCAAACCCCGGCACAGGTCAACGGACACAACGGGTCGACTGCATGCGGTAGGCTAATCGAGAAACTTGTAGAAAAGCAGTCTCCAATTATCTAGAGCGTTACGTTGTTGTCTTACATTTGAACGTAGCAATACGTTTCTGATGGTAGTGCAGCCTAGCAGTCGACTTCTCCTTCAGTAACTGTCTACTGACAAGTAAAAAATAATTGGAGAAGCTGTACTGCCCTGTTCTTCAGCTCTTTACATTCCAACCTCTCCACAGGTCACTTAACAAACCAATCCTCTTCGCTCCACTCACATACTTCTATTCATCTTACCATCAATTTTATCTTCTTCTTCTTCTTCTTCTTCTTCTTCTTCTTCTTCTTCTTCTTCTTCTCCGTACAAACATAATACCTGCGGTTTGTTGAGCCTTCCGACTGTAGTACAACTCATGTCACAGAGAATTGAGCATGTGTGCGTGTATAGTGTAATTGGCTTTGTCACATATAATCCCAGATGTGTCACACAAGACCGCCGAATTACATCTCCCCAGTGATTAGGGTGGACAGTCAGACCAAGTTGTGACATCGACTCAATCCCATGACCGGAGACGACTAATTTCTGCTGATATCTAAACTATTCCATGTACTACTGGTGACCGAAGTACAGCATTAGACTGACGTTATTTGGCCAGAGGAGCTCGGATATTCCTTGAGATCTTGAGCCGAGATGTTCCACGTGAGTTCTTGAAGGTGTGTTGTGTAAATGTTCCAGGACTGTTGGAACATTCATGATGAGCACATCTGTGGTCAACGCCTTACATAGAACGACAAAGAAGTGTCAAGAGAGTGTGATGTTTTAGACTGCCGATGCCTCCGCTACGGAATCTTCCATCATGTCCACTTATCCCAGGTTTCTATAATCACATCTTAATAATCGGGGTAGCTGTGGCGAGCACAGCTGCTACGCGCGTTGGCGGCACTGATCGCTTTCAAACCGCGCCGGAAAAATTCAAACCCCGGCACAGGTCAACGGACACAACGGGTCGACTGCATGCGGTAGGCTAATCGAGAAACTTGTAGAAAAGCAGTCTCCAATTATCTAGAGCGTTACGTTGTTGTCTTACATTTGAACGTAGCAATACGTTTCTGATGGTAGTGCAGCCTAGCAGTCGACTGCTCCTTCAGTAACTGTCTACTGACAAGTAAAAAATAATTGGAGAAGCTGTACTGCCCTGTTCTTCAGCTCTTTACATTCCAACCTCTCCACAGGTCACTTAACAAACCAATCCTCTTCGCTCCACTCACATACTTCTATTCATCTTACCATCAATTTTATCTTCTTCTTCTTCTTCTTCTTCTTCTTCTTCTTCTTCTTCTTCTTCTTCTCCGTACAAACATAATACCTGCGGTTTGTTGAGCCTTCCGACTGTAGTACAACTCATGTCACAGAGAATTGAGCATGTGTGCGTGTATAGTGTAATTGGCTTTGTCACATATAATCCCAGATGTGTCACACAAGACCGCCGAATTACATCTCCCCAGTGATTAGGGTGGACAGTCAGACCAAGTTGTGACATCGACTCAATCCCATGACCGGAGACGACTAATTTCTGCTGATATCTAAACTATTCCATGTACTACTGGTGACCGAAGTACAGCATTAGACTGACGTTATTTGGCCAGAGGAGCTCGGATATTCCTTGAGATCTTGAGCCGAGATGTTCCACGTGAGTTCTTGAAGGTGTGTTGTGTAAATGTTCCAGGACTGTTGGAACATTCATGATGAGCACATCTGTGGTCAACGCCTTACATAGAACGACAAAGAAGTGTCAAGAGAGTGTGATGTGTGTGGAGGCCAAGCTTTTGGTTCACAAAAAAAAAAAAAACAGGTATATGGAAAGGGAGTTAAAATCCACGGAAAGGTGTTAGAAAAAAGATAAACTCTCAAAAATTAATAAATCTGCTGATAAACAATTTTGTTATATTAATTATATAAAAATAATTAATTATGTGAGAAAAAACATGATTTAGGATACCTTATAGTTGTTTTATGAGTATGAAATCGCTTACTATAAACATTGATAGTATGTTGGTTGAGGGTTGGCTTAAACTTTTACTCTAACTTTATTCTAGCTTATATACTTTTAACTAGCAGGAAAGAGTTAATTTTAATATTCCCTTTGAGTGTTAGTTCATCCGCCGCGTATTCTACTCCGTTTGTGATATTTGTAGTGTAATAATTTAATCCACAGGGACCTAAATAATTTATTGAATAGCGTTTTGCTTGCTATACAGAGTACCTGCAGACATGATTTGACATGTGTGCGTCTATTTAAATATCCGGTTTTGATATCCGTGTCAGGCCCCTTTCAGACGGCACGCTGTAAAACTGTTGTTTACTTTAAGCTGTTCGGTAAACAACTGATTGTTTTATTCAAGCCAGGATATTCTTAACATTTTACTCAACAAGTCATATCAAAAACTTCGAATTTTGTTCTCTATAAATATCAATACTCAATATTTTTAACCACTAAGAAATACAACCAGGATTATCACTGTTGCACACCACTATATAAAAATGATTCCGATTTAAATCACAAGCAGGATTATCACTGTTGCACACCACTATATAAAAATTATTCCGATTAAAATCACATGCAGGATTATCACTGTTGCACACCAGTATATAAAAATTATTTATTTATTTATAATAATTATTTATTTATAATTAATTTAATTATTATTATTTATAAAAATCGGAATAATTTTTATATAGTGGTGTGCAACAGTGATAATCCTGCTTGTGATTTGAACCACTAACACAACTTTCTTCATTACACTAAGAAATAGTGAAAGCATTATGACACTTAATATCTCATTATATCGTAAAGTAGTCAAAGATATTCTTTGCTTTTTATTTACTTCCAACTTTATCATTTGTTCCTTTACTATTGCGCTCTGCATTTATCTTTCTGATTTCTCTCTGAATTTTACATTACACGAAGATAATATCATGATTCCCGCATTTTAGGCGTTTCATGTAAATCAGGTAATACTGTTTATTCTATGAACGTCGGCGTCGTCAAGAATTTTTGATGTCTTGTAAAAGTGTAGAATTAAGGTACACACATGCCTCTAATCTCTAACTGACATGAAATAACACTGTTGATGATAATAATGTTAAGGACATGTTAAACTACGACAACTAATTAGGTGCAATGTACTCCATCGTTTGAGCAAAGTTAATTACCAACAAGTTAACTAGATAACTAATTACTAGCAGTTAAAATGTTATGGACCCCTTAGGTGTTCATCCAACAGAGGTCATTATCATACGTAAGTTACGGAAGTCAACACTGTTCTGTAGATAATCAATAAGTCCAAATTATTAGACATATTAATCCGTTAATTCTCACTGTTTTTAGCTAAATTAAGAATTAACGAGGAACAACCGTTTTTTAAAGAACGGAAAAGGAAACGAAGCATATAAAAACAGAAATGTCTAATACGCCTTAAATTAAACAATCTTTTCACGTTAATCAGTACTGTAAGTGACAAAATGTAAGTAACTAATAATTTTGAAGGTAAACAAGTAAGCTTAAAGTAATATTGCTACGCTGGGCAAATAGATAACACTGACGCATTGCTGTGTGACTATGTGACGTTTGCACGCAGGTCTTTAGTTTGGGCTGCAGCATTACGGAACCGTCTAGATCAGTGGTTCCCAAAGTGGTGTCCGAGGACACCTGGGGGGTCCACGACAATGTTTCAGGGGGTCCGCGGACACTTTTAAGAAAAAATACATACACCGTAATTTTCTCCGATTTCTTGTAGTCTAGAATCTAAATTTTAGAATCTTAAAACAATTAGTAGAAAATTCCAGAATTTCTTTTGGTGAAAACTAATTGAAATTGTAAAAGACATTTCAAACTAATGACTTTAATAATGTCTTTAAATCATGTCCTGTAGCAGATCTGTTTGTCAGCCGAACTGCCTTGAGTGCCGATTCAACGCAGAACTGATTTTTAGTCTACGTATAAGGATTGTATCTTGCTTCTAAGCACTGTATCTCGAGTATAAGCGCTGTGTATAAGCAAAACGTTTATCCATGTAGCTGGTTTTACGCCCAAGTAGCTGGATTTCGACACGTGTGCCTGGAAAGACAGAGCCGAGGTTGGCAAAGTTAAGAAATAAACTTGATGTCTAGAGTGACTTAATATTGAAATTGTCAGACCTAAACCTAATATTGTAGAGTTAACTGTTCAAAAGCACCTTCATTGTTTACATTAAACTATGTTTAATATCATTAATATTATAATTTTGCAAGTTAAAAGAATTTTTATTTTAATACATTTTAATTAAAATATAAGAATTTGTATTATGTCATAACTTAGACGGGTTCCTTGAAATGTTTAACTTTTGAAGTGGGTCCGCGGACTAAATAGTTTGGGAACCACTGGTCTAGGTCATCGGAGATACCGCTTCCAGACGTTGCTCGTCTATTATACCGACGTCCTGGTCTGCTGTGTCGCCACAGTGATACACAGTAGGGTATAAATAGAGAAGCCAGTGGCCGACAAGTTTAGTTTTTGACCAGCGATATTAGAGTGAGGTTCGGACTGTTTGTTATTGTGACTTGCGGATTACTGGAAAGTGATTATTTTATTAATTAGCGGAAGAATAACAAGAATAACAAGAATAAGATGACATTTATTGTCGTACAATGTACACAACTAACTTGAATTATTGTATAAGAGTACCTTTGTTGATTTGTAACTGTTGTTTGTTTCTAATTTAATTAGTGACTTCTTGTGGTGTCAGTTATTCTGTTTCTACTGTACATCAGGAAGGTTCGTGCCCCGGTCGTAACAATATAATAAACTAATAACATAAATTTTATAACATTTAGTTAAGCAGCTGTATAAAAAGTGCTGGTAACGATAACGATGCTGTAGGTGGGTATTCAGAGTTGATGAGATTGATTCAGGTTGGGAGAAGCTTAAGGACCGTGTCAAACCAGTGAGGCCGTGATGGCATCCAGAGTGTTAATGTCATTTTGTTTTCCGTTGTATATGTGAGGATAGAACATGAGTTATTGCAGTTTTCGTTTTGTGTCATAAGTAGGCCAAGTGACAAGACTGTGCGCAGCTTTTTTTCTCACCTGATCTGTGTGGTAAACAACTGATATAATGATGTAATGACATGTTGAAAGTGTCGCACTTATTACATGCTTCAGTGTCACAATTGGAGTGAGATGAACCAATGTAGTGAATATAATTATTGGAGGGTGAAAGTTTTACATGAAGAAACACTGAATACTGCAGTAAAAAATGACACAGTTTGGTAAGAAAAGCTGTTAGGTCTATTGGAAGAGGAAACTTGCAAATGTCTATTTTGAAGAATTCATGAGAAGGCAGTTCGTCCGAATTCATATTCTTCTAGACTTTTGCAACGACGATATTCAGCCGAATTTGGTAATTCTAACCATTTATTATTTACTATAAATAAATAACTTTTTTTATTAAAGTTATACTTTGTATCCTTATTTTTGCTATTTGTTTTGTTATTTCTGATAATAATTTCCGGTTGTCTCTTGATTTATCATTAGACGGAATTCTAAGCATTCAGTATTTTAAATAACTGAATTCAGCCATTTTATGTTAGGTCGATGGTAAGAACTATTTGAAGTATACTCGGTATTATATGTGAATAATTATTATGTTTACTGAGTATTGCAAAGTTTCTCCATATCTGAATATATTTAACTCTAAGTAATTTAATGTTAAGTTCTACTTATATGTAAATTTTGTTTCTTTACAGAAATTAGTAGCCTGTGTTAAAACTGTTTATTATTATGAAATACATATAGAGTGCAAAACGTGAAACATCCCGGTATATAATCTATGATATGATTCGTGATCTGTTGGAAAAGTACATTAACTTGCAAGAGTCGATTTCTGCTTAAGAACCTTAGGCTGTAACCTTATGGCAAGGTTATAAAATAATACATAAAACTGAGCATACACGTTTATTTCTTTTCATACCCGGTTCTTTAACTTCTTTTAAAAATTTCGCATGTGGTAGTTACTTGACTTAAATATATTGCGACAATACAAGCAAAGGCTGTAATGTGCATACATAATATATTGTAAATATTTTAGTTAATTTAAATAATATATAATAGACGAGCAGGTGTGAGATTGGAAGCTGGTTTTCAAGCAGGAACCAACAGGCAAACATCAGGCGATTACCACTGCATGTGTGTATACAAGTAAATAATGTGTGTGCGTGAAGCCTGTCTGATCCTGAAAGTTGCAATCTCACCCCTCAAGTAAATGACAAATTAAGAAAATAATTATTTTTAAGAAAACCATAATGTTAGTGAGAAGGTAAAAACGTCTAAAAATATGTAAAAATCGGACACGAGTGCAGTGCGAATTGTACGTAATTCGGACAATCGATGCGAGTACAGTGCGATTTTTAATGCATCATAATTATACTAGTAGTGTGAGCATCATGATAATTGCACATCTCATAAGTCATTAAATGAGACACTATACTAGCAACGTGAAATCCGCGTTAAACAGTGCGATTGGCAAAAAAGTGCAATTATGTGAAATGAGACGAAAGTGGGGGCTGTTACACCATGTTTCAAATGTCGACAGGCTGTGATTCCTGAATCGACAGGTGCAGTTTTCTGTGTGGATATAAATAGAAGCCCACGAGAGCTAATCGCTCTCTCTTAACAAACCATAGTCGCGGCAGTACGCTATGCCGGCCCGTGACGCGAATTTTTTAAACTATTTTGGACGAAGTTAGGTTTAAAATCTAACATCAGTACGATTTTGTAACTGAACTTATAAAGTATCACGGTAATGTTTCTTTTTATTTGAAGTAATAAAAACAATAATAAAAAATACTGTAACGAAGAAATCGTCGGACGTCAACAAGCAGTTGACATCTAAGAACATCAACTCCTGACAGAATACGAGAGCACGACTAGCAGAGGAAGGAGATGCAGAGGACTGGAGACGTTTCTATAATAACGGCTACAGATCCAGAGTAACATGGCATCATAGTCTACAGCAGTCAATGTACCGTGGAGGGCGAGAGACGAGAGGACGAGCAGTGAGGACAAGAGGACATCCAGGAGGAGAAGACCGAAGGAATCACTGGAGGACATGGGACAACTCTACGGAAATTAAGGTGACGAAAAACCAATACATAATTTTCAAACAGAAGACATTGAGAGACTCTAAAAGTCAAAACAATTTTTGTAAACATAAATAATAAGTATGTAGATATAAATAAAATTCAATGTAATTAATATGTAATCAAAAAGATTATTTAATTATTTTTTATTCATTTTGACTGATAATGAAACAAAATGGTTCCATATTACAAATTAATAACCGGGAGGTTTTCAGGGTAACATTTTATCTGCACCAGAGAATCAACGCGAAACAACAATAAAACGATTGAACTCCTTATGTTTTACAAAAGAACAAGTAGATATGAAGTATTCCAACATTTAAGAGTATTCTCTCATCACTCTTTCTCTATTCACAGTCGCTACAAACTAACGCATCTTATTGTGTCTCTTGGGCTTCACTTTACCACTTAACACAAACTGCTAGTAAGTGATTTACCGACTGTTCCTTTACGACACTCCTGCGTTTCTCGATCTCCCTACATGTGTTCCATTTTCTCATATTTGCCTTACCAGCCCGTAAATGTTTGCCAGTATCTGTACTGACTGATTTGTATTCCGTCTGTAAATGTAACAGTAAAGTGTGTACCTAAAATATCTAAAAGTTTTTTTTTAATGTTAAAGTATTTCAATTTCTCTTTTCGTTCTAGCTCACTAACTATTCTCTAACTTTTAATTAAGAAAGATGTGTTAGTGGTTATAATCACAAACAGAATTATCACTATTGCACACCACTATAGAAAAATTATTCCGATTAGCGCTTTAAAGCTTCTCAGCTCATCGTCAGATCGGAAATAACAACAACAGAATAAAACAAACTCTTCACACTTCTACCAGCCCCACTGCCCAGACACACCCCCCGCAAACAACCTATAAGTCAAATGTCCCTTCCCAACCTCCGAACCCTGTCACCCACGTCTGTACAGTTACATATTTTCCTAGCACACACACACGACACACATACACACGGAATATGCTGGAAAAATATGTATTTTACTAAACCCGATCAGAAAGTTAGTTCGTGACGAGACCTGAAAACAGAAGTATCGCGTACGAGGAGGAGATAAAACGGAAGCCGAACGGCAATTTCCTACTTTATTAATAAGCAGAAATATTCAAAATAAGAAATAACACTGACTAACACTGGTCAATAGATTTAAAAACGTTTGAGTATTAAAGGTATATTATTATGGATTATTAATTAAGAAATATACTTCAAACGAAGGGAATATAAAATTTAAAGTCAAGACAGGTACCAGTCTGAGACTTAAATAGAATTGTATATCCTTGTTAACATAAACGCAATAAAAATTCTACTGAACAACAACATGAAGAAAAGAAATGAGTTAAACGTGTTATATAAATTATGTAAAACAGCTGGTGAATAATGAAAGGAGCAACTTACCACAAACTCTTCCCTAAAAAAAAAGATAATTGTAAATAGAGGGTTGTAAAGCTTACCTAATTTGTCAGAATTTCACAGTACAAATCAGTTTAAGATTGTTTATAAAAACGTATCTGTTTCAGTAAGTGTGATAAATTGCCCTTGTTCTTGGTCAATAAACGTGACCATAAAACGTTCTTGGTCCATAAAATAATTCCAAAGACTCTTACAGAACGAGGTTATGAAAGCGTGAGCGAAAAAATTATAAACCTAACGTATTTTATTTCTACTAGTATTTTTGTACAAACCACTATGTTCTCTTTGGTACTGACGAGCGCTTTCGGCAGTCAAGCCATCTTCAGGTCATTTACCTGAAGGTTGGTAAATGACCTGAAGATGGCTTGACTGCCGAAAGCGCTCGTCAATACCAAAGACTACATAGTGGTTTGTACAAAAATATTAGTAGAAATATTTGAGACCACTAACACTCCAATACAACAATAACGCATTTAAGTCATAGTGCTGATAAACGAAAGAGGTTTCATTTCGAACGTGTAGATTCTGTCTGTTATCAGATATCTTAAATATTTTAAACTGATACTTTTATGTAAAGAAGCCTATAAAAAATGTTGAGTTGAATTTTGTATGTCCTTAAAAAGAATTTCTCTTCTCCCCTCACTGTCGCATACATACCTCAGCGTCGATAACTTGCGCAGATTCCATTAGCCTACTACCACTACGCTATTGTGAAAACACCGGGATTATGACGTATGGTTACGCATCACTTTCTATTCTTTCAATATTCTCTCTCTCTCTCTCTCTCTCTCTCTCACACTCTATCTATCTCTCTCTCTCTCTCCCTGCCGTTCTTACTTTGTTTCTCACTCACGCATAGAATTTAATATCCACTCTCAACGCTAGCAGCGTTCTGCAGTGTACGATTTAAATTTGGAGCGTCTGTCATGTTCAGACTCTTTTGTTCAAGTCATTTAAAGTGTCTCGTGCTTTGTGTTTGACACTGTGGAAATCTGCGGTTTGCGTGAGTTTTAGTCAGAATAGTAATATTTTGTATATGAATTTTTAACAAGTTTACTAGTACTAGCATTTATATTGAGTTTTGAGTAACTTTACGAATCAATTCGATGTGCAAAACAGTCAATACGCATAACTTAAAACTCTATTTTTTAATTTTACAAATTAAATTAAGACTCGTACTTAACACGTTAAACGTTGCGTCTTGAAGCAAAGCATTTCACTGTTTATTAATTTAAGAATTTGTACTTTAGTTATTTATGTGTGTAAACAAATGTTTATAACAGACGTTAACATGGAACAAAAAATTATTAAAATAATATGAATGGAAAAAATATCCATTACTAAAGCTAGTACAAGAAAATATTAATTCAGCATTGAAAAGCATCGGGTAGGATACTCCACCGTTTACAGAAAATATGAAAGTGTAATACAAGATGTTTAATGATTTGAATGATTTAATACTGTTTCCATCACCAATTCTGTAATCGAATGAAGCAGATTGTTATCCATCTAACAGCCTGTAAGTAAGGTTATGAAATTATCTAAACAACAGTCATTGTAATTCTATAATCTCCGATCAATACGGTGTATCAATCTGTTGTACTCATTACAATTATCTCAATTATCTCTCTTGTTCTACACGCAGGTTCATAAATATGTTTAATTATGCCTTGATAATGTTTCAAAACGTATATGTTATTTCATCTATTTCGTAAACAGGTGACAGCAATAAATCGTCAGTCTGTGTACTGTTTTGGTAAAATGAAAGAAACATCTGTTTTAGAGGATTACTAATTCGTATAATAAATAGCTTAAATGTTTGGAATTTACTATGAAAATACTTATTTAGTTGTACTTTTAGCATGTGTTAACATGTGTTTGTGTTATTTAGTTATTATTCACCAGAATAATAACCCACAGCCAATATTCAGTTTCTTCTACTGTAACAATAGAATTCAATTTAACATTTTGATCAGCCTATACACGTGGTGTAATGTCAAAGGCTGATTAGTAACCGTCAGTGACTACTCTACATTATTGTCGGTGTCTCGAAGTGTCGACAAACCTAGCAATGGTTGTTACGAGTGCTGAGCCAATGCAGCTCTCAATGTGACTAGTACGCACTAAAACAAGTCCAGTGATCAGCAAGAAGTCAATCGCGAGCCAGCAGTGGCTCACTGGGATACTTTCGCTAGGTCGCAAAAGGTTTCCTACACTGCACAATCATCTCCAGATAACTTGGCTTGGAGGTTAAAGCTCTAACCATGGGCATTTTTTAGAGTTACGTGAGGTTTCTCTGAATATGGAAATAATAATAAGTCCAGCTACATTTTGTCAGTTGTATTCGAATAGTAGCGACCAACTGTTCACATAATGCAAAACAAAAATGTTGATAAAAAACAGTTTCATCGTTTTCATAACAATACAACAGCCCGATATTTTTCAGTGATGTATCTGTTTCCTTGTACTACTTTTAGTAACAGATAAATTGTTTCCAATCACATGATTTAAATAATTTTTTGTTCCATGTTATCGTCTGTTAAACCATTTATTTACGCACATTTTATAAACATGTTTGTCAACAGTAAGCAGAACTGAGTATTTTGAAAATAAAACGTAAAACACAAGAGAGAGAACAATAAATTGTGTCCGCCCAAACAAACAAAAAACATTCGTGAATGCAAAAATAAATTTTTAATATTCTTATTCCTGTATTTTTGCTTAAAAATAAGCTTTAGCTGAGTATTTTGTTTTAAAAATTTATTTTTTCTCGAAAATGTATTATTCATTATTTAATGAGATTTATCATCAAAAAGATTTATTATTTATGAATTTATAATAAGAACTATGATACTAATTTTCAGTTAGAGAAGTTCTAGACGATCTGTGGGATCATCAATTAAATTTATAAAAACAAGGTACGTCCAGATAAAAAATTAAAGTTTTTTTAATTTATGTGCTATTACATTAAACAAAAGTTTAATGTTAAGTGATAGTTACAATAATCATGATTTTTCTGAAGCCAAAGCTGTTTGGTGTAGAACTGAAGGAAAGAAGTGAGAATCATTCTGTATTATATGTGAGCGGACAGAAAGCCAACCGAATTAATGTTTTGATCGTACTGTAAAACTAAGACAACTTTTTTGCGTGCTGAGTTAACATAAAGTTGAACCACTGTATCTTATTATAATGTGTTTACAACAAACTATCATCATGTTGATTGATAATAACAATCTGATTTAACTAGACACGCCAGACAAGGTCTATTAATTTTCCCCTGTTTTTCTAGGCAAGTTAGAGTAGGCAGACAACTGATAAGAAAAACGAAGACAAAACAAGTGAGTAATGACAAACGATTTTCAAGGAGACGGTTTAAGTAGCCTGTAGGGAAATATAGACCGAGTAGCTTTGCATCACGTAATTGCAAGATACGTTTCTATTTACTACTGACATTCGTTACTTTGCATTTACTTTGGCAAACACAAACGTATTAAATGTCAGTGCTCTGTTATTCTTGACGTAATTCTGACAATAACAATTCACGCTATAATGGGAATACGTTGTTTAAGTTAGCATGTGAAATAATATAGTTTCCTTGTTTAAGGTGACATATGTAATGTCAAGAAAGAGTTGTAAGACGTGTGGCATTTTTCAACAAAAAATTTTCAAGTGTAGAAATTTAAAACCAGACATCTTCTATAACATAGCTGCCTTGTTGAATACCGTATGTGCAATGTTTAAAAAAAGAAAAAAATTTTAAAAAGGAATACAAGAATGATGAATTGATGCAAGTGATGAAGTGATCTGGAGAGATACAAGGTTCCCTCAGTGACGAAAGTAAAAATTCGTATAAAAATTCAACTTTTGAGTGAACACTGTCATAATTCTGTCTACAGATCTCCTGCCCCTTCTCTCTTTCTTACCATCAAATCACTAAATAATTGAAAAACTGAGGATAGATTGGAGTAATTGATAGATCTCCTTATTCTGTTTAGGAATATCCGTGATAGAATTTTACTCCGTGCCGAAAGTATATTTATTCTTTTCCAAATTTTGCAGATTGAAAAACCGTTTTTCTTTACGAATTTTTTGCAGTTCTAATATTTTAAATTCTGAAGAATGAGTCTCATACATCCAGATATTCTTAATAATAAATTTAAAATCACTGGTAATAATTTACGTTTATCAGAGCTTTTATGGGTAGAATGTTATCAACCCGCGATGATTTCCCATCGTTCGATTGCTTTATAGATTCTACAATTACTTCTCTTACAGCAGGAACCCAAGAACGATTTCAAAGAACGTATTATATTTGGTTCTCCACTAGTAACGTCCGTACTCTCCTAGTCAAAGTATTGTGCTTTTATTGCAGTACTGATAACTGTATGGAAGCGGTAACTATCACTCTGGTGCAAGTGAATTCTGGCGTATCAAAATAAAAGTTTAGTATATTTTTAAAAAGCTGAAACTCGTGTTTTTTCAATCGTGATTCACCACCTGAAAAATTAACTACAATAAAATTTGTAATTTCTTAAAGAGATCGTGATACTTCTAATTGATGGGGTTTTCATACACTCCTCGTAACTTAATACTTAACATCTTTTGGGTAAGAGGAACTTTTACATAAAACATTTTCATAACACAGTCTATTAGAAAAATAATTAACTATTTTTATTATTGAATCAAAACGCTTATACATTTATTATAGTTAAATAATTTACATATATAATTAAAGCAAGTTGATGTTTAAAGCGTCATTTTGATTTTTACAGATTTATTGAAAACATTGTATAGTTTTAATCAAGACCGTGGTAAAGTTTTAAAGGTATAATTGGAATACAGAAATATAGTTTGTCCTCTTTATCAAGGGAGGGTACTGACACACGCTTTAATCCTGTATTTGGCATTGACCTTGTACTGATGTGCACAGTTCAGCCCTTTTCTAGTTACACAGGATACATTCATTATCGACGTCGTAGCAATGTCAGCTGTGTTTTCATTTGTCAGTAACCAGTGTTTGGTGCTCCACTTGTCTCTTCATTGAACATAAATTTTACACGACCCCTCGTTCGTGTAACAGTTACAAAATGTCGACGTTATAAATTACTCAGCATTTGCATAAAGCAATAAAATTTTGGTGCGTATTGTAAACTCTTAACGTAGCTAAAATTATCAATGCAATTAATTTATTAAGCAAAGGAACACTAAAAATTTGACGTAATAAATTTGTATGTATTATTATGTATTAATTAAGAGCAAACGTTTAAGTTTTAAAAAATATTGTAAAACAACATAACCAAAACTACCTAAAAAAAAAGAAAATATTTTTGTAATAATATTTGTATAAAGCATTGCGAGATACATTACTTCATAGTATTTAATGGCACTCATAGACAGGTGGATATGTTTTTAAGTTTATTAACGACATTAACCGTAACATTAAATTTACCATGGAAATGGAAACTAATAATAGCTTGAACTCCCTCGATGTATCGGTGTTAAAAAGAAACAACCATCTCGGTTTTAAAATATACCGAAAGCCTACCACAACAGAAATAGTTATAAATGCTAAATCGAATCATCCGTACACACAAAAAATGGCGGCTTTAATGCGCTAGCATATAGACTATTAAACGTACCAATGAACACGGAGGATTATAAGGACGAATCTAACGTCATAAAACACATAGCTTTAAGAAATGTATATAAAATAGAAATTGTGGACAAAATAATACGTAAACAATTACGGAAAATAAATGGTGACAATAATAAGGCTAAAAATAAAACACAATACGTCTCAGCATTATATACGAACTTACTCCCCAATGTAATAAAAAATGAATTTAAAAAATTATGTATAAATGTTTCATTCAAGACCATGAATAATCTAAAAAAATATACTTAAGCCACGTGCTCCAATAACACCGGAGGAATGTTCAAGAGTGTATAGAATCCAGTGCAGTGAGTGCGATAGGTTCTATATCGGACAGACGGGGAGAAAATTTATCGAGAGGTTTAAAGAACACCTAACAAAAAAGAACCCCCAAACCACCTCATCAAATTACGCACTCTACCTCATAAACGAAAACCATAGTTACACCGGATTCAAATAAAACATGGAGCCGATACACATATGTAATTAAGGTCATCTCCTGAACGCCCTAGAAGAGTTTGAAATATACAGGGCCTCCAAAATAAATGAAGAACAGTTACTCAACGATCAGCTGTTGTTTAAATCCAATAAATTATATGATACAGCGTTGAAGATAAGCAGTGTAGCGCGCATACATGTTAGTTGACGATCAGAGGTCGACCGGTGCACCGAGTCACTTATAACGTTTCATGTGTTTATGTATATATGTTAATTTATTCGTAGTGAGTTTTGTGCGTGTGGTGTTTATATGTATAAACGTTTTTAATCTTTTCGACGACCCCTATGTATTAGGGGAATAGCATTTTACTATACCTGAGGATGGGGATTTAGTCCCTGAAACATGTCGTATGTAAAAAACTGAGATCGCCTAGTGGACTATATAAGGTAAAATTCTTAAATTAATAAAGCATTGCAACTCAACAATGCGTTCAGCGCCTATAAAGAGGCTTGATAGTGATGTAAACTGACTGACTTAAATAAACGTCCTATGGGAGTCTGGCATTTATTTAAATTAAAAGGCACATGTCTTTTATGCAGATATACATTTAAGGTTCCTCCAGACCAAATGGTTGTGTGTAAATTTCTTTATTAATTATACTTAGCTGAAAAGAGTTTACGTTTCTGAAATTCGATTTAAACTGTAGACTATTTATTAAATTGAGATTCAAAAGTTAAAAATGTAAAATCGATGTGCACAATAGCAGTACAATGCTTACAAAATACTGCGGCAGTTAGATCAAACCGAAAGAGACAATCTTAAGATTAGTAATATCGTATGGAAAGAAATACGTAGATATTATGAGCTGCTGTTGAGGCAGGAGCAACTGAAAGAAACAAAAGTTACAGACATCAGTGAATGTGTGGATTTAATTGCAATTGATAAATTTTCAGCTGCTACAAAAAATTAATGCATTATTTCTAATGCTGAAAAGTACAAAATCACCGGGCCCTGATTGGCCAAATTTGGAGCATATAAGATATGCGCCAGCCTTAGTCCATTATCGTTTACTGAATATTATCAATCCGTCTGGGACTACTGGTCACATTCTCGAAGATTGCGGACTGCAAAACTAGTACCCATATTCAAGAAAACAATTGTAATGACTGTGATAACAGTAGGGGGTCAACCTTCTTAACGCGTCTCACAAATTGTACCGCATCTATTATAGCAAACAGGCTAAATTCAATAAAGGGGATTATTTTTTCGGAGCCTCAGCTCCTTCCAAATCATGTTTAGACTGTATCTACACAATAGTCCAGGTGATCTAAAAGCACAGAAATATCAGTTAACCACATACGTAGCTTTCATTGACTTTGTAAATGCATTTAAAAGAGTGAGTAAGGTTAAGTTGTCGGCAATAATGGCAAAGAAAGGGATTAATCAACACATTATTAGAGTCATACAAACTCTTCATGTGGAAAACAAAATCTTAATTGAGACAGAAAGACGGAGCATAACTACTAGCTTGGGGCTGATGAATTGTCGAGGACAATAAGGGTACTACTAGCACCTTCACTTTTCAATTTACATATAGACAATATCATACAAAACTTTTAGTTGAGCTTTCCAGAACTTTTTATGATTGGCAACTCTGTAGCTGAAAAGGTTGTTGTTTCCTGACTCTCAGGCTATCCTATCGAATTCGAAAAGCGGCTTGAAATGGTTGAAGAACAAGGTGATGACTTTTCATGGAGCTGAACCCATACTTGCAAACATTGTTGTAGATGATACTGTTCTAGGTCAGGTCAGCACTTTTGAATACCTAGGTTATAATGTGTTTTATATTACTGTCAATGACATGTTAAATAAGCTATATAAGTTCCACCACATGTGCGGGATCATCAGGAAAAGTCAACTTCGTCAAGTCAAGGAGTAAAGAAATACGCCTAAAGCTCTATAAGGTGACGGCACTCCCCACACGTTTCTATAGGTCTGACAATTAGACGTTACGGAAATCCGAGGCCAGTTATGTTCGAACCGCGTAAATGAGATTTATCAAGCTCGTGACTACCAAGATTGTAGAAGAAATAATGCGGGTATACGGCAGGAACTGAATATTACAAGTATACTGGTTATAATTGCTCAGTATCGACTAAAATGGTTGGAACATCTGACCGCCGGCCGCATCCCCAAGCAACCACTGAATTATTTCGAAACGACTGAGTCGTGTTGGAAGTCGGAAGAAGCGTTGGAATAAACAGCTCTAATATCTGCTTGGGACGGGAACAAACCACTTGGTTTAATCTTTGTTAAAAATCATGATGATGAAAGTGTTAAATGAAAAACACTTACTGAATTTAACGATTTAATATTACCTGCTATATGCTATTCCACAATCGTAGATAAGAGATTGTTACCTATAAACTGTAAAATATAATACAGTTTGCTACAGTAACATACATTTTTTGACAGAACAAATACAGTATTATAAAGCTATAAACCCCAAAAAGTAGGGTGTACTTGGTAGATACCTGTACCAACAGGTTTG
This sequence comes from Magicicada septendecula, assembly GCA_034769895.1. Taxonomy (NCBI): domain Eukaryota; kingdom Metazoa; phylum Arthropoda; class Insecta; order Hemiptera; family Cicadidae; genus Magicicada; species Magicicada septendecula. Next base: position 362,861,083 of record CM068370.1, on the reverse strand, counting down.
TACAGGTTTGTAATTTTCTCTTACTCCACACACACACACACACACACACACACACACACACACACACACACACACACACACACACACACACACACACACACACACACACACACACACACACACACACACACACACACACACACACACACACACACACACACACACACACACACACACACACACACACACACACACACACACACAAGTTTCTAATAATTAATGTACGTATAATTTATTCAGTTGTTTTACAACGACTTAGTATGCTGTTTCACAGTAATCTGTATGTCTATAAATTGGTTTATCCGAAACTAATCACTAACCTTATTCAAATCAGTAATTTCTTTCTTTCTGTGTTTCTATAACATAGTAGACGTCCAGTTTGAAGTTTTTACAGTTAATTAATATTACTCTAAAAAAATTATAAACGCCTATATGATAAGGTTCTTTTCTGCTTATTATTGAAAGTTATGAAAAAGGAATCACAAAAACTTTAAATTTATTAAAGGGAATTACTGTCAGTTATATACAAATTTTACTTATAAAATTGATATAATTGTAGTTGTACCACTTTGAAAGCAGATATTTAGGAAATTGTTTTGTTTTGCTAAATAGGATGACGGAATATGAAGGATAATGAAACACAAAAGAGAAAGTCAAAACCTGAGTGCAAATTTAGAATATAACTACAGTATTAATCCTGTAATTTAGAAGAATTAAGTGTAACAATTAAAGCGAAGCAATCAATACGAGCTAACCGAGTATTTTCTCGCGTTGAATTCTAAAATCAATCAAAGTTTAGGAAGCTCGGTCAAGAAGAGAGGCAGATTTAAGAAGCGTTTAGGCAGGTTGATTACAGTCCCTTCGAACGGAATACACATTCTAATTCCACGATAAGATGGAGAGAGAAAAACTAATATAAAAATAAAAATAACTGTTACAATAAACAAAAAGAACCCAATCCAAATTTTTCGAAATATACTAAACGAATTCTTAAAGAATTCTTAAAATAGTATACTAAAAAAACCGATCAAGGAATGTGGGGGTCGACAGAAGCTGCGACGAAGAAGATCAAAACTGGAAAAACATGCAACAAAAAGATTACATTTAGAAATGATATTAAAATACTATGGTAATGTCGAAACTGCAAAATTTAAACTTTTTATCAAAATATTAGAGCATAAGAGAATATTCAAATCTTTGTATAACATAGGTCACATATAACATCATTCTCGGTTACTAAATAATAGGTAAAGTAATTTATTCTTTAAATTACTTAATAGTAATTAATTATAAAAAAATATATTCTATTAGAACATTTTAACAGTTACAAGTGTGCGCATAGTGCGCACGGGACTGTAAAAGAAATTTCATTATTTTAGTTTTTGCCTCAGTAAATTCCAGGTGCCGCGGGGTAAAGTGCAGGCGAGCTAGTTATTAACACACGTGTGTATAATTCTCATGTGAAACACCAGGTGTTTTACAATCCCAGCTTAGTAATGCAAAACTGTATATCTTAACAAGGCTTTAATCACGTAATATCTGGTAGAGAAGTCTCCCTTCCACGCTATATTTACACCCAAGAAACTTAACTTCGGCAGAACTAAAAAAAGTGTAGTAGGTAAAAATTAAATAGAATCCACGACTTGAAAATTGTACAGTATAGGAGTATAGAAACGACTAACTCCACCTTGCAGTTATGATAATGTAAAGATTGTCATCTACGTTTGTTAAAATATTACAAGAAGTATTCAATAATAGTAGCCGTTGTCCATTAATTACTAAGTAGGCGTACCTCGAAATATATTAGTAGTTGTGTTTATACATTTATCTTAATGTACTCAAATACAAGTGGATAACGTTATGTACTGTGATGTGACAAGACACGTTTGTCACTGAAACTTGTTAATACCAGTATTAGTGTTTTGTAATTCACATGCAGTTATACACTACCGTTATATTCTACTGAAAATTGTTTCATCGTGTTTTGTACTCGTCCTTTCTAAACGTATACTGTACTAAAATGTTTATACTGTAAAAAGAACTTTACTTAACCGAACATGACAAAAAAAAATAAACTAACAGATTCAAAGTCATGTTGCCATATAACCAATTCTAATATACTAATTAACAGCTGAGGCTGCACAATATTTATTAGAAATTTTAATTGTTGTCTACGAGGAGCATTTTATACGCAAAACAACAGAACGATGTAGCTTACAAGAAAGGATTTGGAATGCAGACGGTTACTGATAAAATAGATTACGATCCTGATTACGCCTCGGTATTGCGTAACACGACGAGAACAGATAAATTAAGTAAACGATACTGTATTATACTAGAGATTTTCTTATACACTGCTTGTTAAAATGGGCGCTATACACCATAATATATATCAATTGATCAGAAGTACATCAATGTGAAATTTAATATAATATGTACGTTTCGTGTTAGGCATACATCGCGGTTAAGTTGCGGTGCGGATAATCCATTCACGGATAATCGAGAGCTGGCTCTAGTTGTAAGAATTTGCTGTTAAAAATATAAATTAATTTTAAAGTATATTTACTAATGACTGAAATCAAAGCACATAATTTAACGCCATTTATATTGTTAGATTGCACATTAAAAAGTATTTATAATAATAAATTATTAAATAGTTATAATTATTTAAATAATTCCAGGTTAATACCATGCACGTAAGTAGTAGAAACGTTGGTCTACTTGCACATGTCAATTATATTTTTGCGTTAGTTGATTTGAGTGCTCGCATTAATGGCAGTGTAATTTGATCGGATTGTGTGCAATTAGTGTTGTTTCTTTTGATTTGCTTGTAGCGAGACACAATCATATTAACATACATCAGCACACGATGAAGTAATGTGTCTGTGTGTGTGTGAGAATATGTGTACATCTTCGAATTATCCACACCCACACCTGCTCAGGAACACAATGCAGTTAGAAACAATTCTTTCTACGAAAGTTCAAGTTTTGATAAAACAATTTGTACTGTTAACAAATAGCTTTTGTCAAACCGGTCCGTCAACCATTTCCTATGAAACTATTTCGTATACAATGAAATTATAACAACATATAAATCTATATTTATAAAAACGAAATACCACTCACTTATTCATACACTCACTCATCACGAAATCTCCATAACTATAAAGCCTACAAACTTGAAATTCGGCACGTATGTTCCTCTTAGCTTCTAGGTGCTTTCTAAGAAATGGTTTTGAAAACTTTAACGCCTAACCGCGAAAAAACGAGCAAAACCGCTAAAAACCGTGACACCGATAATGCCGCTTTTTTCAACTGTACGCTTCCTGGAAGTCTAATGTTTACTTTTTTACTTTCCTTAGGCTTTTGGGGAGTTACTAAAACAGTATTTTTTTCATCTAATCTATAACCACGAGGAGGCGCGAAAATAATCGCGAAACAGTTAACCATGTCCCTCTATTCCTTGCTATGTAGGAGGGTTTATTTTGAATTCCAACTTCGGCACATATATTCCGAACAGAGTACGGAGACACTGTTTAGCCAGTTGCATACTGAAAACGTTCAAGCAAACAAAATAAATCCTGTTTCGATTGTACTACAAATGGTTCAATGCTGGTGAAACACAGCACCTCTATGTATAGGGCTATCTATATATATATATAAGCCAAATACCACTCACTCACTCATACACGCATTCATCACGAAGTCTCCATAACTATAAAGCCTACAATCTTGAAAATCGGCACGTAGGCCTATGTTCCTCTTGGTTTCTAGGTGCTCGCTAAGAAAGGGTTTTGAAAACTTTAACGCCTAACCGCGAAAAACCGCTAAAAACCGTGACACCGATAATGCAGCTTTTTTTCAACTGTACGCTTCCTGGAATTCTATGTTTATTTTTTTACTTTTCTTTAGGCTATTGGAGAGTTTCTAAAACAGTATTTTTTTCATCTAACCTATAACCACGAGGAGGCGCAAAAATAATCGCGAAACAGTTCACCATGTCCCTCTATTCCTTACTATGTGGCGTTGATGGTTTATTTTGAGTTCTAAGTTCGTCACATATATTCCTTTTCGCTTCTGGGTGCTCACTAAGAAAAGTTTTGAAAGCTTTAACGCCTATTCGCGAAAAAACGCGAAAACCACAACACTAATAATGCCCCTTTTTTAGTTGTATCCTTCCTGCAGTACATTTTCCATCACCTTCACGAGAGCAAGCAGCCGTTGTCGCCAACTCTGAACACCTGAGGGATCTGTCTTATGATACCGTTCAGCTTTCCGAAATATTTGCTGTGAATGTTCCAAAATTAAATCAAGAAGAGAGCCTACGATAAAATCGTGCACATCATTGCTTCTGGTTCTGGGCAGTTGTTCTTTTTTGACGCTCTTGGTGGCACTGGCAAAAATTTCTTGATCAATCTGTTGCTAGCCACAATTAGGGGCGAAAGGAACATCGCCGTTGCCGTTGCTTCCTCAGGTATTGCAGCTACCTTGATCGACGGAGGCAAGGCGGCTCACTCTGCCTTCAAGTTTCCTCTCAACCTGAATCATTCTGAGTCTGCACTTTGTAACATCTCTAAGCAGAGTGACATGGCTCAGGTGCTTCGAGAAGCCAAAGTTATTGTGTGGGATGAGTGCATCATGGCCTACAATGGAGGTATTATGGCTCTGAACAGGACGCTCCAGGACGTTAGGGGTCGCAACCGTCTTATGGGTGGAGTTATGATGCTGTTGGCTGGTGACTTCAGACAGAACGTGCCTGTTATGCCACGGGGGACACGTACAGATGAAGTCAAGGCCTGTATCAAGTCATTCCTCTTATGGCCTAATGTCAAAGTCCTGTCCTTGAGAGTTAACATGCGTGTCCAAATCCAACGTGACAACGTGAGCGCAGAGGAGTATCCTAACTTATTGCTTGATATTAGTGATGGAAAGATTTTGGAAGAGGGGGGAAGAATAAATATTTCTGGTAATATTTGCGATGTAGTGGGAGATCTGATCAGCTTCAGTGACAGAATATACCCCAACATTCATCAGCTAGAGAAGATTGCACTTCATGGTTGAGGGAAAGAGCTATTCTCACTCCAACAAACGACTCAGCCAACAGCGTCAACAACTTTCTGTTGGAGAAGCTGCCGACTGAGCATATGAGGTATGAGTCTGTGGACTCTGTGATGGAGGTCGAAAATGCTGTATATTACCCTGTGGAGTTCTTGCATACTCTCGACCGACCAGGAGTACCACCTCACGTCCTCTACCTCAAGGTTGGCGCTCCAATCATGCTGTTGCGCAACCTAACCCCTCCGAAACTGTGCAATGGCACCAGGCTTATGCACAAACATGTCATCGAAGCCACGATTTTCACAGGCGTCGGTAAGGGAGAAACCGTCATTATCCCCCGAATTCCTCTGATCCCATCAGACTACCACTATCAGTTCAAACGTCTGCAGTTTCCCGTTAAGGTGTGCTACGCCATGACCGTCAATAAGGCACAGGGGCAGAGTTTGATAGTGGCTGGTGTGGATATGAGGAGTGACTCTTTCTCCCATGGCCAGATGTACGTGGTGTTCTCCAGAGCCAGTTCACCTGACAGCCTGGTCATCCTCCAGCCAGAGAGCAAAACCAGGAATGTATTTACAGGGAGGTCCTGATCACTTAATCTGAGGGAGTAACTGAAAGTATACGCTAAGCAAGTTATTATCTTGGCTACGTAGACCATAAAACCATGGATGGTGGTAGGATCAAAGGGCTTAAGCCCATCTATTTTATTGTTGTTAGACTTAAAATAAAGGAATGTCTTAATCTCTAACCGAAACTTAGCTTACCCTCTCTAACTAAATAATACAGCGTCATTTTTAACAACTCATTAATTTTCAAGCTTTAATAGTTGATTGATCAAGCTTGATCAAATTGATCACCTTCAAATTAATCGAGCTTAAATAGCTTAAATGGTTTCTCTTAGTTTCAAAATACCGGTGTCTAAGCTTCACAAGTAACCTATTTCTATTTTCAGATTTTACATTCTGCTTTTTCTGATAATCACCGTAGCGAAGCACGGGTATCCAGCCGTCTGTAATAAATAACGTCTTTGCTGTATTATTTTCCTATTTTTTTTTAGTAAGCTGAATAAAATAGTTTTTTGCCTTTTATGTATATTGTGATTTCGGTAAAACTATAAAGGCTGTTTTGCCTGAATCTGTTGTTTAATACTAGCGAAATAAAAACTGCGTCACCTACGATGCTTCAAAGCTGCTGGATGTAAAAACAATAATATACTCCATTCCAAGTAGGCAAATGCTTTTTTAAATACAAATAAATAAACGTAAGGGACAAGTATTTTTATTACAATAGGAAGGCGTTAATTTATAAGAAGTGTAAACTAATAAAAAGTGTTGAATGTATAAATAACAGTAAAATAAATACTCGTAGAAATTAATGCAGATAATCATCCTTAGTTTTATATGCATAAATTTAAATTTTTGAACAATATATTCCATGCAAGCAGCATTCTCCCATATTGACAATAGCAGTTTTCAGTATACTAAAGTTTGACACTCCTCTCAAATGTACTGTGCAATGATCAAGGCATTAAACTTTAGTCCACTAGAAATGTTTTAAACATTTACTACCTTTTTCGTGTCACGTTGGCGCCGTCATTGCACGTGACAACCGTTTGACGGTCAATACGTTACTATAAATTAATGCTGAATTGCTCTGTGTCCAGTAAAGTACGGCTGAATAAATAAATTGATTGCTTTTCACGTGTCAGCAGGGTTGCGCGTTACTGATAGTTGTCAATAATTAAACGCGATGCCGACATTGGTACTGGTTTTAATTTATTCCAACAAGTCACTCGTAGATACAGTTTACTGTGTCCTCAAATTAACTACATCCCTTTTGATTAGGAACATGAAGCCTATAGATTTTACATTTCCAAACAAGCATCCTGTAATCGATTGTAAATGGACTTAATATTTTACTTCACCACTAAAAAATGCTTATAAAAATAAAATCGAATAACTTTTTTGGTGGAGGTATTGTCTGAAAATAAGACGCAGCTGATCTTTTTAAATTTGCAGGTGGGAACGTATTTAGCCTTCAAAAAACCCCTAATCTATTGTAGTACATTTCTTTAAACTTATTCCTTTTTGGAATTTTCTTTACTTATAACTTCATAAATTTGATTTAAACAGGTCGCGACTTCACTTGATATATAGAATATATGTTCTATATTGGAGTACAGAAAAGCACTATGGGAATATTGGTCTTAGGTAGTAACCTCACGCAGAGGGCATTCAGGTTATAGAGATTATCGTCAATTACGCCTGTTCTCCTTACAGATGTTTTAAATTCTTTGTTTGGTTTGGACAAATTATTTTGTTTATCGTTTGTTAAATCATTTTGAAAATTGTGTTTTTTAAAGTGCCCCTGTTAGAACAACCACTGTTAGTAATGTTTGAAATATTACTATTGTAACTTATAAAGTCACAAAGGTGAAAGTTCAGGACATTGTAACGTGTGTGTCGCCATAAAATTACTTTTTGTTACCTCCTGGCGTTAAAATTTAATTTTGAATAAAAAAATTCAAAAATTTTTGAATTAAAAACCTTTCTGATTTTACCTGGCCTGCAAATAGGTGTGTACGTATATTTGCTTAGTTAGTAGAAAACCTAGATAAAATAAAGAATCTGATATTATTCTCATATTTACTGTGAACGTTGTCTCAGTAACATAAAAATAAATACACAAATTCAAACGTAGCTTAGGTCACAGTTATGCACATAAATATTGTTCAATTAGAGTGCTTGATTTGAAAATATTTTTATTTGCTAGTCAGGTTTCCCAAACAAAGCCTGCAGTAAGTAAAGCAACTGAAAATTTATTGTGTCATGCTAGGTAGTAATCATCGGAGCAGGCAATTTTTCCCTACCTAAAAAGAACAGAACAAGGCGAGAAGTCTTAGTTTTAAAATTAAAAACAAAACAAACTCATGAAGGGGAAATATACGCAAACAGATTTATTTAGTGTGTGACAAAGGGATAGTGACTGGTGAAAAATTGTTCTGGTCAATTCCACACGTTCATCGGTAGGGCGTGGTTTGTTTCTTTGTTTTGTTTGGCGTTTTATCAAAATTTCGTTCAGTCGTAATAAAAATAGAACGCCTTTTCACTGTAGTAAGGAAGCCAGAAAGTGTTTCTTTCAGCGGACGTTTGTGCCGGGAGCTGCAACAACAGCTTGTGTGACTGTGACAGGCAGTAATACACACTTTGTTGCTAGTCAATCAACAACGACAAAAACGTGTTTTGGGAAGCAACAGTCAAGGTGAATATTGTGTTAACGGTTTTTAATTATAAAGATGATAATGGCTTACTTTGCACACAAAATGAAGACTGATGGCTTTAAACAATATTTATATAGACTACCTTTACACTTTCCTTTAATTATATTTTTATAATTTCATTTATGAATCCCAGTCTTCTTTCACAGAGATCATTGAATGGCATACTCTGAGACCTCAGATAGATGCACCACGTTTCAGTGCCATATGAAACCACATTTCAATAAACAATTGGCAGATGTCAGATGTCTTTCCCATTTCAATCGGAATCCCTCTTGTTGGCTTTTACGTTTTCGACAACTCTCTTCCCTATAGGTATACTATCTGCTCCGTATGCCTTACGTTTCATGCAACCGTCTTCCTCAAATATTTAAACAAGTTCACTTATTCAACAGTTTTTCTTTCAACACTATATTATTAGGCCTTCATTTCGATTTTTTCTCCGATCTTACAATATTCTCCATCACAAATCGTAGCTGTTTGTCTCATTCCGCTACACAAACAATTTAGCCCTACGGATATAACAGTAATAGCAAATAAACCAGGGTTAGTTCTGCATGGCCTGAGAAATAAGAAAGTTGGCTCAGTGGCACTGGGCATCCACCAGATCATAATATCAATAAACCTAAACGGAATAAGACAACAAAATATGCTCAATTTGCCGGTAAATGTATGAGGATATACAAATGACAGTCTGTTGAAACTACTGCTTTTGATAATCGCAACACCTGTAACATGGAAGCGAATGTATTTAGGCAACGGAATGTAAGATAATTAACAGACACAACTGTAAAATCAGTCATGATGGAATCCTGCCTAATAGACGGAACAAACTTAAAAATGTGTTATGCTAGAGTCTGTCATGCATAGAATAACCAGCGATATTAGCTGAGAGACAGTACATTTACAACAACAATAACAATGATGATAATAATAATAATAATTATTATTATTATTATTATTATTATTTATAATATATTATTATTATTATTAAAACATAAACAACAAGAACATAAAGTAATCACTAACTATAGTTTTAGATTTATAAATTGTTACACTGATCGAATAATCGCTCAGCACTTATACTAGAACAGTTTATTAATACTCGCATTGAATAAATAAACACTAATTATATATACTTATTGTATAAGACTGCCTTTATTGATTTCTAATTGTTGTTTGTCTCTAATTAAACTTTAATTAGCGACTTTATTAGTGTCAGTTATTCTGTTTCCACTGTACAACACTACGATCCGTGAGGCCATCGTAACAGAATAAAAAGTATTTATCCGTGTTGTACAAACAAAAATTATTAAATTAATTTAGTTGGACTAATATTTAAGATGTAGTATTCTCCGAACATTTATCTTGACAATATGTACACTTTACATGCATTTTATCTGTTTTACTACTAAAAGAAACAAAGACAGGTTTTGGATTCTTCATAGTCTAAAAAAGTAATCAAATTGCATATATTTCTGTGTTCCCGACACGTGGTATACTCTGGCAACATTTTTCCCGCATTCAAATCATTTTCAAATTTGAACTAACCTTTGAAAATTAAATAGTTTTACTAGACAGACAATTAAATTGCGTTTCTACCAAACCGTTCACTGTACGGTACGGGTCCAATTTTCTGTATACAACTCACTGAGGTCACTGTTATTGCGTTGCCGTTATTACGTCATGAATAATTGAAACACAACATGTGTTTTCCATTGCTTTAATAGCCTATACGTGCTACAGTTAACGTTGAAATGCTTAATTACATACCATGGGCAGCTATCACTTTGCTTATACTGTACGCACAATTGTGCACTTGTTCATTTAGAATATAATATAACTGTGTATGGTACTTAATTATGTAATTATACAATACGTAATTATATGTGTGTATAATTCTTTATATTGTTAGTTGAATTAGTAGTCTCTGTAATAACAACTTTGTCGTGCTTACTTACTAAACTGCTACCTGTCATGCTCCAGACGAGGCCTTTCAGTGTCTCCACCATTATCAAGTATTTGGGTCGTGGTTTAGGACTTTACAGTGGTGGAGACATAGGCATCGTCCGGTATGACAGATAGCAGTTTAACAAGGAAACACAACAAAGTTGGGATGAGCGTATCAGATATGATTGAACTTGCTGCTAATAAGAATATATATTTAATTGTGAATTATTTTATAGACAATTTTTCTGTTAATATACGAGGGTTATTCGGAAAGTAAGATCCGATTTCTTATAAAAAATAAACCATCACAGATTTTTTCAAAAAACGTTTTTTATTTAATTCCTTACATCTTTCTCTATTTTTCTACATAGTTTCCATTTTTGTTTAAACATTTGTCATAACGTTCTACAAGCTTTTGTATGCCGAAGTCATAGAAGTCTGCCGCCTGTGAGGATAACCAGTCTTTAACTGCTTCTTTCACCTCGTCATCTGTGGCGAAGCGCTTGCCGCCGAGACCTTTAGGTAGCGGAACAAGTGAAAATCGCTCGGCGCCAAGTCTGGACTGTACGGTGGGTGGTCAATCTGTTCCCATCCAAAAGGTCTGATCAGATTTTGGGTTTGAATGGCAGAATGGGGTCTGGCATTGTCATGCAGCAACAAAACTCCAGACGTCAGAAGGCCACGTCGTTTATTCTGTATTGCACGTCGAAGTTTAGTCAGGGTAGCGCAATAAGCGGCTGCATTTATTGTTGTCCCTTGCTGCATAAACTCGACTAACAAGACTCCATGTCTATCCCAAAACACGGTTGCCATAACCTTGCGTGTTGAGATTGTCTGCTTGGCCTTGACTTTGATTGGTGATGTCGTGTGACGCCATTCCATTGACAATGTGCCGTCCTCTGTGACAATGTTCTCTAAAAGTTGATCACCTTCCTTATGATATCGGTCCAAAAAATCAAGAGCACAAGCCATTCTTTTCATTTGGTGTTCCTCAGTAAGCAGCCTGGGAACCCAACGTGAGCAAAATTTGCGAAATTGCAAATTTTCAGAGACAATTTTGTGCAAAGTTGTTCTACCCACATTCGGAAATTCCAATGCTAAAGTTGAAATTGTGAATCGCCGGTCTTCACGAATTTTTTCGTCCACGGCATTGACCAAATCTTCTGTGATCACTGATGGTCGACCTGATCGCGGTTCATCATGGACATTTTCCCGTCCGTCCTTGAAAGCTCTCACCCACTTACGCACTTTGCTGTCACTCATCGCATTGGGGCCATACACTTCACTTATCTGTCAATGAATTTCCGCTGGTGAAACGTTCCTTGCTGTCAAAAACCGAATCACTGAATGTATTTCACAGTTGGCCGGCTGATCAATTGTCTTAAACATTTTGAACTGACACTGTAAACAGCACACTGCAACAATACCAATGCAAATGGCGTCGTTTGACGCGGAAGGTATGCCGGGAGTCGGTGCGCATTCGCGTTTCAATGTTCGCGCGTCATTCGATTAGCTATGGCGATTCGGACCTTACTTTCCGAATAACCCTCGTATGTAATCAGAATTTAATATTGGGTAATAAATAATTCGAATAAATAGTTGACTAGGTATAATGAAATCAAACAATAATTGGTTTTATCAGAGTCTAAACCATGTATTTCATTCACTGAATACCACTACCATGTTTTTGTACCTATGGATATATAAATTTGCCATAATTTATCATACATGGAGAAAAGTAAATGCATAAAATTCCTATAGTGACTTATTTTGGCACATACACCCTACCAAAACACAATTACAAAATATAAATGCAGTGTAAAATGAATCGTACAGAAATGAATAATTATCTATAGTACTTACAAAATGGCGTTTGTCGCCATTACTTATAAAGTAGAAGAATGTAAGTAACATGAGAGCGTCTTTAAAGATTAACAGTGTTTTTATCGCAACAGTTAATTTTCAAAAATAACGTCATATATAATTCTCTACTTTTTATTATGAAGTTAATTTAAAAGTCTAATCGAAATTTAGGAATTAAAATCTAATAGAAATCTAATAGGAAGTAGTAGAAATTTAGCTTTTATTGTTTTGTTGAATGTGTACATCATACGGAATCGTAGTCAGCGAAAACTTTAATCTAAAATTTTCACTGCAGAATAAGTGACGAACTGAGTGGGAAAACCCAGGAAACCAGAGTAGGAAGCTGAAGAATCAGAAGAGAATTGGAATAAAACCCCTTGTAGAAGAAGTGTAACATATACAACTAAAACAGTACAGCAATGTGTTCATGAAGCCATCAAACTAAGAGATTTTTAAAATGGAGACTAAAAGAAAACAAAACAACGGTTAACCCCTAATCTTATGGGACGACGGTAACAAAGAATTCCCCCCTCCCTCACTATAATGAGACGAATAATAACGCCGCCCTTTGCTAAAGCGTATTTTTGAACGATAAGTACTGGGACTTTTGCACGACATATGAACAGTTATAAAACATGAACTGACAAGGCAACTTGTAAGAAATATCTAACTTAGAACGAGAAAGAAGAATAACTTCGGTTACTGTAGGTAGTAAAAAGAATACAACTGCTCAAACGTCCGCATTTCACATTGCAAAGAACTCATAACAATTCTCGGAACGTTCACTGCGATAAACTCAACTCAACTAACTAGCCCTGGGTTTCTTAAATAAACCAGTCAAATTTATTGATTGTGCAGAAAGATGTCGATCTTTGAACGGTGTGAAATGTGCTTTTAATTGCATGTGAGACGCGACACTAGTGTCAATAAGTGTTATTAATTCTTCTCTAGTGTTACAATCTGCCTCTATATTGTGAAATTCTAGTTGGACTACGAGTAAACTGAAAATAGCCAATTGTAATTTTTTTAGGTTCCATAAGTCTTGCTCTAATATTTTATAAAAAATTATGTAAAGCTCCAATTATGCATAAATCTACTTAGTCAAATTGCTAATAAGCTAATAAATGTTTGGAATTCAAATTTGGCAGCATATAATTCTGAGAAAATTTTGTTTAAATAGCGTCATCTGGAAAAAGTAACTAATATTTTTAAAATTTCAACTCTCATTTAGAAAAAATCTTGGCAGAAACTGATTATAATTTTAAGGCAAAGCATAAAATCATTTTGATACTGGAAACACTACAATAAAAAATATTCATCACAATAATAAAAAATTATTATATTTACAAATAAATGAATTGTTCAAAATGACTTCTGTAACTTTTCAGCTAATTATCTTTCAAATTCAATTTTAAATTGTCACCGGACAAAAGGTTTGCCGCATGACAAATGGCGCCAATCGCACACTCTAGTGTTTTTGGTGGCCCTAAAAAGGACCGGGTGACGAGAAAGCTGATGTTGGTCGTGCCGCGCTGAGATGTTCGGCGGCAGCGCCCGCTGTTCGTAGCGTACTGCAGGCCTCCTCTTCTTTCGGCATCGGGTGTAGAGTCGGCTGCCGGCCCAGCGACGTCCTATCGGTGGCGCGGAACTGGAGGACGAAGACGCAAGTACGCCGGTTCTATTCTTCGGCCGTCCTTTCCGGCTGACTCCGCGCCGATGTCGTCCAAGAGAGGAGAGGAGATGAAGTGCGTCCGATGGCGTGGCGATGGAAAATTTTCTGTCGTCCCGGGTTTTATGCACTAACCGGGATCGCTGATTGACTCGCTCCGAGCACGTAGTTGGTCACGTCTCGGCTGCTGATCCCTGATTGGCTCGCTGTGTCCGCCGCTGGTACCGGGAGCAGATGTTCCCATACCGCTCCCGTCACAAAATATAAAATTGAATTTTCTGAATAAAATTTTAAATTATGAAAGATTGTTACAATGTTCTGAGATAATTCGCTATTTTTTAACGGGCTAAAAATAACCAATACCTTTTTCCTTAAGATAGATATTCACAAATATGGTTGGCCAGCAAGAGGACTTAGGCCCCTCATTGAGTATATATTTATAAGTAAGAAATTAGCAAGACAAACTACTGACATAAGAGTATATAGAGGATTTGATGTTGGTTCTGATCACTATTTAGTGGTGTCAAAGTTAAGGCTTTATACGAAATGAAAAAAGTATTGATGATTTAATAGACAGGAAAATAAAGAAGTGTTTAAGTTTTACTTATTAAAAGAAGAAAGTATTTGACGATTCTATCAAGATAGAATAAGTAGGCATTTGAGTAGGGTACTTACGAGTAATGACTTAGACCATGAATGGGATAATATCAAGTACATAATAAAACAAGCAGCCAAAGAAACAATAGGGGTCAAAAGAAGAAGAAGAAGAAGAAGAAGAAGAAGAAGAAGAAGAAGAAGAAGAAGAAGAAGAAGAAGAAGAAGTATGAAAATATGGACAGAGGAAGCGAAAGAAGCAGTGGTCGGAAAACAGAGGGCATATCTTCAACACCTAAACTCTCCACCCCCTGCTAATGAAGAATTAAATAAGACTGCCAGAAAAATGGAAAACTGATTGTCAGATAGTTACACAGGTAGTCATGGGATAGGTTTATTTTAAATATTGAACATGGTGAGCATATTAGGCCAAGTTATGGTTTACAAACTAGTGAATACCCTGAACTGTAACAAACGAGAAGCAGTATCTTTCACTCCAACTGGAGTGGATACATAGAAAGATATTTATTCCTAACTTTGGTATAGTGCTGAGGAAGAGGAAGAAAGTGAAACGAAGACATTAATCATGCAGGATCGGTCATAAATGAAAGGGACAGGATAACGTTAGAGGAAGTACTGCAGACATTGAAGTTCTTGAGAAATCGTAAAGCACCTAGTCCGAATGGTGTAAATACAGAACGTTTGAAGTGTGGAGGCATTCTGTTGCATTTGCGTCCATTCCATTTTGTAAAGAACACAGAATTCCAAAAGAATGGTCAAAAGCGGTTGTAATTTAATTATTCAAAAAAGAAGATTGGACAAAGATAATTGTATAGGAATTTCTATTTTAGATACTCCATGTCAGGTCTACGCTAGATTAGTAAATGCGAGACTTAAGCCAATAGCTGACGCTTTAATATCAGAAGAACAAATCTTTAGGAAGAAGAGATCATGTATAGATGCTATCATTATACTCAAATTAATAATTGAAAAGAAACGAGAATTTAACTTAGAGACGAATCTAGCATTCATAGATGCATCGAAAGCATTTGATAATGTAAAACGTTTGCTACTCTGGAGTGTAATGAAACGAAGGTCTTCGCAATTAATTAAAGTCCTTAGGAGCTTATATTACAAGACAGCGGTTGTCGTGGGTTAGAATGGTAAATTATCGAAAGATATCCCTACAAACAAAGATATTCCCGTGTAAGACAAGGGTACCCCATTTCACCGACACTTTATAAAATCTACATGGACGACAAATTTCGGCGATGGACAGCTAAAGTTGACTTGGGAATATCACTTCACCAAAATAATCATGTGAATTCATGCCTTTATGCAGATAGCAAGGTAATGGTACAGAAAACAAGACCAGTTACAAAGGGCGATATTTACGTTCAGTAACATCATACAAGACTATGAGCCACAGATTTCTGCTACAAAATCCAAAACGATGGCATTTCAGGGCAGGTATCCTATAAGAACTAAGGTAGTCGTGGATAATCAGATTAGTCATTAATGACAAATAAAATTATATAAATAAAATATTATCTTTTAATTACCTGGGTTGTGGTATCTCATATGGAACCGATATTGATTGGGATAGTAAGCTAACGAAATTTAGACGTATTTGTGGAACGATTTATAGGTACCTAAAAAATAAAACACGGAAGAATACCCGAGTGTAACTTTGCAAAACTGTGGCTGTCCCCACATTCCTGTATACTAATGAGACGTGGACTCTTGGTAAAAGCGACGTACAGAGGATTCAGGTAGCTGAAATGAACTTTTTAAGAGGAACGCAAGGATGCTCTCCTGGATCGGAAAAGGAACGAGGATATTAGACGCGAATTAAATATTGTATCGTTGCACCAGAAGATTCAAGACCACAGAAGGAGATGGTGTGAACACTTGAATCGCATGCCTGACATCCGTCTACCCGTGGCTGCCTTGGGTTATCACCCTACTCGGAAGAGAGTTGTCAGTTCTCTCTTCTACTGAGAATAGTGATGATGATGATCATGATCGTGATGATGTTTTATAATACTTACGTAACTTAATTAATATTAAAACTGCTACGAAACTCGTGTTTTATTTATTTCACTTTTTCTACAGTTTTCTTTTTCATATGTTAAACTAGATCATCATTAAATTTTAAATTATATCATTTTAAAAAATGTTTATTTTGTTACCAAGTTTTATTTATTTATTAGCAATTTAACAAATTCAATTTATTACAAAGGTAATAAATTAAGTACCGGTATTTAAAATTTCATTTTGTGGGGTTTTACAATCGTTTCCAAAAAAGTATTTAAGACATAGTTATAAAACCAGTTTTTAATAATGTCATGTCAAAACGGATGTAAAAATTAATTTTGTCTAATAATTTGTGTTCCAAAAAGTTTAATGTAGCTTCATTATTCAGTTAGTATAGAAGATAGGGAAATTTTCTACAATTCCTAAGTTATAAGTCGACAACTGAGAGTTTTCCAGCCATATTTTAGTAACAATTTTTCTTTATTAAACCAGTACTACAATTATTTTTACTTCTTTGTGAGGCATCTTGCAAAGCAATTAATTTAAGTAATATTATTTTGACACCTTGCACAGGTTTACTTTCCATATTTAAAAATGAGAAAAATGTTTCCTCCATTCGATGACACTGTGGACAAGGTGTGTTTGAATGACATCCATATTTCAATATCTTGTATTTACTTTAGACTTAGTGGTATATCAAAACACTGACCTTGTCTGTAGTTTGTCCACTATATATAAACTATATAGTGAGTAAGGCTGACGGTTAGTCTCTACAACTAGTTAGGGTACGGTAGCAAACATGAAACCGTATCAGCATAGGTAGCCTATTAAACGTTACAGAAACAGAAGGAGTTGGCAAACGAAACCCTTTGTGTACGTGTGTGTGTGTGTGTGTGTGTGTGTTCAGTATGGTGTCGATTTAGAAGGGAAAAGTGTCGCTCACTGTTAGTGACAGGACAACACCTGCCGCATTAACACCTCTGTTGTTAGCGATTCCGGCAGTTGAAAAGAAACGCTTCCCGGGATTTTTACAGCATCAAAAGGGCGGGCCGTTCTATTGGACACAAATAGACACACGTGTTACTGCGGTAGACAAAGGAGTGAAACAAAACGCGTCCATTTGAACCTCTGTCACTTTAGAGTTAGACATTTACGCCTACTGATTAATTGCATACTTCCCCTTCAGGCTTGTGAAAATCTAGGCTTCTGAAATTTTATGTCACTAATGTATTTTCTGATTTAATTTATTATGTTTTAAACTTTGAATCGGATTTGTTCTTTGCTCTGATTACATTCCGACACTTAGCTTAGGAAATATGATACTACTTCAGAAACCAAAGTAAACAAGAGAACTATGCCGTTTTTCACGACTGCTAGTTACAACCGAACTTATCACTATTCGTATTGTAAGTGCTGTGTTTACTGTAAGGCAGTTTTCTGTTGCCAACCTGGCCCAGTTTAAGACGACGGAAAGTACGTTTCATCCTCTTCCGTTAACTACAATACGCGGATCCTGACAACACTCTTCATTCCTTAGGGCATACGACGTAGTCGTAGAGGTAGGATTTGTTGATACATCTAAGTAAGTTCTCATCTCGGTACTTCTCAGCCTTTTTTGTAGTTTAGGTATCGTACTCTCTAAATTACCTACTACTTACCTATTAACAGAGGAAACACCTAATAGGGATACGTAGCTAATATTTAAATATGAAAAAGAAGAAGCAGAAGGAACGGATGTAGAAATGTCATCCTTATCCTACACGTTAATTACAATGAACATTTTAATGAGTGAAAACGAGAACTTTGGCAGATGAATTTCGCCAGTATCAGAGCTGATAAGCTGTACATAGGGTGCGTGCACCTGTGTCGGCAGTGGGGCAGTCTGAGGGTCTGTGGAACTGTGGAACCGGTGTTACTGGAACCTGTACCTGGCTCGACTTCAGAAGTTGGCCTTCACTTGTCCGATTGTCTGAAAAGCAAAACGCCGCCTCAAAGCCTGCCCTGGGCAATACTATATCTAGTATCAACATGATTTTACATGCCATAGCGGCAAAGTGCGCTAGCCTCTTTGTAACGGTAGAGTTCCAGCCCGCTTTTTGACGTAACCAGTGGAAGGAGAGAGGGACATTTCATATTTTTCCCTGGTAAGCTCATGTAGTTTGCGGCGATGGTGGCAATTTAGAGGTTCAAAAGAGTCTTTGGAGCCGGTATAATCTTTTAAGGTTGAGGCACGGCGATTACAATACAATATATCGATACATACGTAGAATACAGCTATTAGGGCATCCTCTACAATAAATGTACAGTATATTTATTAGGGATTTACGTCAACCTAGCCACCTTTAGAAAGTGAATTCACCTTCAGAATTTATCATCAACACGAGTTCCAATCTTGACCAAACTTCAGCAGAAACACAGCAAATACGAGTATAAACAACGCTGACTTTGTGTGTGTGTGTGTGTGTGTGTGCGCGCGCGCGCGCGCGAAGGGAGTGAGTGAGGGAGAGAGCTTTTGTTTAGGCTCACCATTACGTGGCGTAATGGCGGTGTTTTCAAAGTCGGCGTCCCGGAACTAATACAATCTGTACATTGTGTAGGCGGTCGCTCAAATACGTGCAGAAAGCGTCAGTCACGGACTGAAACAGACAAGTAAAAAGCTTAGTTGTACGTGAACCGTGTGTTTTATATTTGCATGACAGACGCTTCTTCTATGTAAATGTTCGTTGAAATATTCAAAGGACGAAGAAAAAAATGTTATGAATTGTACAAAAAATCTGACGAGCTTTAAATGAAGTCGATTTATGGTAATTACTTTCTGAATTAGGTTGTAGTCAGTGGTGGTAACTTGAGTACCAAACAAATACGAAAAGAAGGAATTATACCTAATAATACGAAGGAATACATTATAATTATAAAAATGTATATAGATATTGTAGCATGACAGATAATCCACACAAATACATTACTCAATGATCATTAATAAAGCTCTAAGATATGGAATATCCAGATGAGAATTAATTAAAATGCACTGTTTAATAATATATTCACAAGAAAGGTTGAATAAAGAAAATTTCTGCAAACAATATAATATAATACAAATTTAAAAACCCAGAAGACTAAAAATGATAATAACAAAATTACCCAGGTAAGATAGAAGCAGGCAATTAATATACCCCGTCAAAGAAACCAGACCAGAAGAAACGAAGCCATACACGGCGAAAAACTACAGAAGAAGGAAGAATAGTCAAAACTACCACTACAGAAGACAGAAGAAAGAAGACTAATTAAAACTACTACTACTGAAGAATGAAGACAGAAGAACGATCAAAGGTACAGAAGACAGAAGAAAGAAGAATAATTAAAACTACTATTACTGAAGAAGGAAGAACAATCAAAGCTAAAGAAGAAGGAAGAACAATTAAAACTCAAAGAAGAAAGAAGAACAATTAAAACTCAAAGAAGAAAGAAGAACAAACTAAATCTAATGAAGAAAGAAGAACTAGTTAAAACTACTACTACTGAAGAATGAAGAAAGAAGAACAATCAAAGATACAGAAGACAGAAGAAAGAAGAATAATTAAAACTACTATTACTGAAGAAAGAAGAACAATCAAAGATACAGAAGACAGAAGAAAGAAGAATAATTAAAACTACTATTACTGAAGAAAGAAGAACTAATTAAAACTACTATTATTGAAGAAGGAAGAACAATCAAAACT
Source organism: Magicicada septendecula (assembly GCA_034769895.1). NCBI lineage: Eukaryota > Metazoa > Arthropoda > Insecta > Hemiptera > Cicadidae > Magicicada > Magicicada septendecula. The sequence continues at coordinate 362,840,916 of CM068370.1, read as the reverse complement.
CAAAGAAGAAAGAAGAACAAACTAAATCTAATGAAGAAAGAAGAACTAGTTAAAACTACTACTACTGAAGAATGAAGAAAGAAGAACAATCAAAGATACAGAAGACAGAAGAAAGAAGAATAATTAAAACTACTATTACTGAAGAAGGAAGAACAATCAAAGCTAAAGAAGAAGGAAGAACAATTAAAACTCAAAGAAGAAAGAAGAACAATTAAAACTCAAAGAAGAAAGAAGAACAAACTAAATCTAATGAAGAAAGAAGAACTAGTTAAAACTACTACTACTGAAGAATGAAGAAAGAAGAACAATCAAAGATACAGAAGACAGAAGAAAGAAGAATAATTAAAACTACTATTACTGAAGAAAGAAGAACAATCAAAGATACAGAAGACAGAAGAAAGAAGAATAATTAAAACTACTATTACTGAAGAAGGAAGAACAATCAAAGCTAAAGAAGAAGGAAGAACAATTAAAACTCAAAGAAGAAAGAAGAACAAACTAAATCTAATGAAGAAAGAAGAACTAGTTAAAACTACTACTACTGAAGAATGAAGAAAGAAGAACAATCAAAGATACAGAAGACAGAAGAAAGAAGAATAATTAAAACTACTATTACTGAAGAAGGAAGAACAATCAAAGCTAAAGAAGAAGGAAGAACAATTAAAACTCAAAGAAGAAAGAAGAACAAACTAAATCTAATGAAGAAAGAAGAACTAGTTAAAACTACTACTACTGAAGAATGAAGAAAGAAGAACAATCAAAGATACTGAAGACAGAAGAAAGAAGAATAATTAAAACCAAATCTACTGAAGACAGAAGAAAGAAGAACAATCAAAGCTAAAGAAGAAGGAAGAACAATTAAAACTCAAAGAAGAAAGAAGAATAATCAAAACTAATCTACAGAAGAAGGAAGAATAAAGAAGAACCAAACTCAAGAAGAAAGAAGAATAATTAAGACGACCCATATAAAACAAAAACCCCATAGGGAAAGAACCCCCAAAAAACCCCAAAATCAATGAATGCCCAAAAAAGAAAGTATAACACAATAAAAAACCATATCACTGTAAAACTGACAAAAAACTAAAAGTGTTAGCTGTAGTAAATATTAGTGCATTCAAAAAGTTATTGTGTAATGTGCATAAACAAATCTTCACAGTTCCCCCATGGTTGAATATTTCATATTAAAAACTAGAAAAAGACTAGTAAATATAGTAATAATTTACCATGGAAAGGTGCAAGTGATCAAATTATAAATAATAAACTTTAAAAGGGTACATGAGTTGCAGTACATAGTAACAAACTTTAAGTTTTGTGAACAGTGCCTACTTTGATAATGAAGTAGTAATATTACTAAATAAAAGCTACTAAAGCGATATGAACATTCCATAGAATGGAATATAACTTAGATAGCTAGGGGTATACTTTAAGAGGGGGTATAAATTTTATAAATGGGGAACTACAGAACAAACTGTTTATGAAGAAGTTTATAGAAGGTGTTAACAATTATATATGGAACCAGGATGTTAGGTTCCTATTACATGTAACATTTAGATAAATAAGGGTTAGTCATAAGAAATATTAGTATTATAATTGTTATTTTATTGTTCATGTTAATTTAGGAATGCATTATCTAAAATTAGATAACATTCCAATGTTGTAGAAATACTTTTTATTATGTTATTAGGTGATATACCAAAACAATGTTATTAAGAACACCAGTTTTATATATCTGGGTGTTATATTTTAATTGTATAATCTATAATTACTGTTATGCCAGATCAGAGAACTAATTTTTAATCAAATATATCAGAGTCAGAAGTCAGAGAAGGAAATAAAATAATTACATTAGTAAAACATTCTGCAAATAGCCACAATTCAAATCTAGGCAATATAATAAAGTTAAAATGCAGAATAATTAATAAACCTAATCTTATAAACCAGTCAAACTGACAATATTTAGGCAAGATACACCCAACATATTAAATACTATGTAAATAAGGCTTTCTAAAGATATGGTCATTCTATGAGTAAAATTATTTATTTGTATAATGAAATACCATTTGAAACTGAAATAGGTTCACTAACTTTATCAGAAGGGGAGTCATATACAACTGAATTATATTAAAAAACCATCATTAGTATACTAAATTGCCATAAAATAAGTGAGAATTGATAATTATACAAATTTCAGATTTCATAGAATAATAATTATATTAGTTAAAATGGCTATTATTTACATAGAAGACAGGGAAGTATAATTTTAGGCCTACCTCCCAGAAAATTATAAGAAATAATTTTCAGATAAAACTTTGTAATACTAACTTAATTACTATCAAAATAAGTAGAATAGAATAGTGAAAACGAATATGTATTTTATATTGCAAACAGTTAAGTAATAACGAATTTACTTTATGAACATAGTGTACTATTTTAAAACGTGTCGGAAGTTATGGCAATTTTTAACAATGTCTGAACTATATTATATAGGCAAAGATTTTCATGAGATGATGGAAATACAGACAGTTCATTATTATACCTCGAAGAGAGCACTTCTCGTGAATATTTGTTTGAACCAACCTTTAATGGACGTTATGCTACAACGGAGTTCTGAATCATTTTATGTAAATTAAATTTTTAACTATTTTAATGAAAGTGAAGTGGTGAAGTTGACCCACGAACTACATAACACCTATAAACGAAATCACATATAACCAATTACATTGAAATAACACTGAAATCGCATCAAACACCAAGTGAAAATTCGAGGTTAACTGACACATAAACACCAGTTGATATACTTATTTAACAACATTTTTACACCAAGTGAACGTTTCCATCTAACAACAGTGACAATAAACTATACCCCAGAAGATCATATACCGTAGTGAAGAACATTTAACCAAAGAAGGGACATATTATCTCAACAAGTACGTTGTTTACATTAGAAGCTTTCAACGCGCATGCGTCACGCGGCCATTCTGATCCCATTCCGTCACCTCAATTAGAGACGACTAGACTGCTTTCTGGTTTGAACAAAATTATATATAAACTTTTATTATTAATAATTACCAGTATATTGTTTAAATTTAAGACCTTTTTTTTTTGAATTGTAAGTGTTATACTTTCATGTCCCTGACCTTCTCTGGCTTTTTATATAAATAACCGTTCAAAGAACCTGTTTAAATAATACAATTGTAAAACTTCTAATATCGACCGACCTGAGCAAGAACTCGATATGGCTTGTAACTTCGATTAATTAATCGACCAACCTTATTATTGTATTTAATAAACGTATTTGTCTGTTTTTTGGTAAATTGGAGTTGATTTCTCTTATAAAAGGACATAATCATTAATTAACCAAGAAAAATAGATAATCTTTAAAGGCAGTATATGCGAAACTACAACATTTCAAGAGTAAGAAGAAGAGAGCCGTTTTCGCCTAACTTGAAGTTAATTGGATTATCTTTTTAACAAATTTACCGAACAGAAATTTATTACCAAATTAAACACCTTACTATTATAATTATAATTACGATCCACAACCTCAATTTATTCCTATTATTAAGCACATAAATACCTCGAAAATATTTGTTCCGAAATTATTTTTTTTTATAAATATAAATTTTAAATTTATATTTTATTTCAATTTGCTACACAGCAAAATACACTTTATTTAATTGATGGTAATAACATCCCAATTACCAATAACAAAGACCAGGAACTTTACCAAATCGACGATTCCCAGAGCGGAACGTCACTACTGAACATACACACCATAAAAATTATCCTGGATAATATTATACCAGAACACTATACAATTACAATTATAGTAGGGTTGTATTACAAAAGCGAAGGTCAACAGTGGGAGCTTAGAAGACAAGAAGATATTAGCTACGTACTACACATATTATAAATTAAGCTATATTTTGCAATATCGTTTTATTACAAAATCAGCTAGCACAACCAGTGGGACTTACAGGAGAGCACAATCTACATACATCAACCTTTTATTTATTTTTATATTTAATATTTATCGTATTATTACAATATTAAGATTTAACTACATTAATTAATAAAATCAACGTTTAATTTAAAAGACCTGAAACTGAGATTAAATTATATGTAATATGTCGATTAGCATGAAAAATACCCAAACATAAAAAAAAACTAAAAATGAGAAACCTTAAGTAATCAATGAAATACAATTCAGTATACAAAAGAAGAACCAGAAGAAAATGGAAGCAGACACAAACTGAACACGTTATTCAACTCAGAAACCAAATAGCACAAATGAAACAATCAACATATTGTCGATTTTGGGATACAAAGGTTTTTGTTTATTTGAAATCCATATTACTATTTAAATAAATAACCTCAAGTCTTTGCTGTAACACAATATTACGTGTCGAAATTTTTTGTCACTAGAATAATCATCCATTATATTTAATACATTTTACAGTCCACGATTGAATTTAGCCCACCTGTACAATATTGTTCGACTTTATTATTGGCTAGTCAGGTTTTCCTTGGATGTTACCATTAAATTTTACAATTTACTTAAAAAGAGTTATTCATAAATTTTTACAAAATTATGACTAGTCTTGTTGCTGATCTTACACTTCAGATCCTAGTTTGTGAAATTAACTTATTGCTGATAGTAACTAGGTCAATTTCTTAAGTGATTTTGCATTTTTCCCATTCTGTTACAAATCTTTCATTTGTTGCTGATTCGTTGCTTACTTTTTACAGTATACCTTATTTCTTTGACCGCCGTCAATTCTAATATTAAAATAGAATTTTCTCTTTCCTTCCCTTTCGTAATTCAAAGACGTATTAGGAACTTAAAATTAATGTTTCGATCGTAATGTAAAAGTAATGGACATTTCTTGCGGTAGCGAACCGCGCTTAATTAAAAACTTGTTTACCTGAAATAATAGAAAAAATATTTTTCAAACCGTAGACTCAATAAATATTATATTACAAATATTACCCAGTGAAAGCAACCTATGCAAGAGCGTCATATCCTAAAACCATGTTTATCTTCTTATAAAAAAATTCCGCTATGTTTTGTAGTCTTGTTGTTACAATACGTGCGTATAATTTATAACATGAATTTAGGAGACTAATACCTCTGTGATTTTTGGTGTCTCTTCTGTCTCCCTTCTTAAAAAGGAAGATCACTTTCGACATTGTCCATTCTTGTAGCCTAAAACAAGTCATAGGAAAACGACGTGAAAAGAATTTAGAAACACATGTTGCCTTTATCGATTTCAACAAAGCTTTTGATAGAATGATCAGACCGAAGTTATGGAACATACTTGAAAATAAAGGTATACCATAACGTTTAGACCATATAAAGTTTATGTAGACACAAAGTGATAATCATAGACGACGACGGAGAAGAATCTATCCCGATTGAAACAAACCAAGGCGTAAGACAAGGTTTTTGTCTGTCACCACTACTTTTTAACATTTATCTAGATGATCTTCTCAAAAATGGAAACAATCCCCTGACGATATTAAAATCCACCGAAATAAAAGCTTGAAAACCACTCTCTTTGCGGATGACCAAGCTATATTCGCCACTTCAGAAGTTAATCTGCAGCGACCAATATACATCTTACATAAAATAGGAAAAGAATGTAAATATGCATATGAAATGTCGAACCAAAATATGCATAGACACACATGCATAGAACAAGTAAGAGATTTCAGCTATCTTGGACGTGACATTACTTATGATCAAGATAGAGATATACAAAATAAAGTGACAAATTTCACAAGAATGTGTGGAACGATTTGGAGAACGTTGGGAAATAAATGTAGAAAAGAAACCCAAATAAGGCAATTGCAATACCTACACTACTGTGTGGTTCTGAAACTTGGGTCATAAAGAAAAAAGATGGACAGAAGATACAAACAGCAGAAACGAAATTTCTGAGATTAGTTAAAAGGTGTAATAGATGAGATCATATAAGAAATAAGAATATAAGATGTGATTTATATATTTTTACAGTTATTAAAAGGATTAAATAATACAGAAGAAAATGGAGTCAACACATAGATATAATGGAAGAAAGCAGAATCCCGAAGATAGAATAAAACGGAATAGAAACAGGCCGCTAAAGCAACGGAATATGGTGTCGATTTAGAAGGGAAAAGTGTCGCTCACTGTTAGTGACAGGACAACACCTGCCGCATTAACACCTCTGTTGTTAGCGATTCCGGCAGTTGAAAAGAAACGCTTCCCGGGATTTTTACAGCATCAAAAGGGCGGGCCGTTCTATTGGACACAAATAGACACACGTGTTACTGCGGTAGACAAAGGAGTGAAACAAAACGCGTCCATTTGAACCTCTGTCACTTTAGAGTTAGACATTTACGCCTACTGATTAATTGCATACTTCCCCTTCAGGCTTGTGAAAATCTAGGCTTCTGAAATTTTATGTCACTAATGTATTTTCTGATTTAATTTATTATGTTTTAAACTTTGAATCGGATTTGTTCTTTGCTCTGATTACATTCCGACACTTAGCTTAGGAAATATGATACTACTTCAGAAACCAAAGTAAACAAGAGAACTATGCCGTTTTTCACGACTGCTAGTTACAACCGAACTTATCACTATTCGTATTGTAAGTGCTGTGTTTACTGTAAGGCAGTTTTCTGTTGCCAACCTGGCCCAGTTTAAGACGACGGAAAGTACGTTTCATCCTCTTCCGTTAACTACAATACGCGGATCCTGACAACACTCTTCATTCCTTAGGGCATACGACGTAGTCGTAGAGGTAGGATTTGTTGATACATCTAAGTAAGTTCTCATCTCGGTACTTCTCAGCCTTTTTTGTAGTTTAGGTATCGTACTCTCTAAATTACCTACTACTTACCTATTAACAGAGGAAACACCTAATAGGGATACGTAGCTAATATTTAAATATGAAAAAGAAGAAGCAGAAGGAACGGATGTAGAAATGTCATCCTTATCCTACACGTTAATTACAATGAACATTTTAATGAGTGAAAACGAGAACTTTGGCAGATGAATTTCGCCAGTATCAGAGCTGATAAGCTGTACATAGGGTGCGTGCACCTGTGTCGGCAGTGGGGCAGTCTGAGGGTCTGTGGAACTGTGGAACCGGTGTTACTGGAACCTGTACCTGGCTCGACTTCAGAAGTTGGCCTTCACTTGTCCGATTGTCTGAAAAGCAAAACGCCGCCTCAAAGCCTGCCCTGGGCAATACTATATCTAGTATCAACATGATTTTACATGCCATAGCGGCAAAGTGCGCTAGCCTCTTTGTAACGGTAGAGTTCCAGCCCGCTTTTTGACGTAACCAGTGGAAGGAGAGAGGGACATTTCATATTTTTCCCTGGTAAGCTCATGTAGTTTGCGGCGATGGTGGCAATTTAGAGGTTCAAAAGAGTCTTTGGAGCCGGTATAATCTTTTAAGGTTGAGGCACGGCGATTACAATACAATATATCGATACATACGTAGAATACAGCTATTAGGGCATCCTCTACAATAAATGTACAGTATATTTATTAGGGATTTACGTCAACCTAGCCACCTTTAGAAAGTGAATTCACCTTCAGAATTTATCATCAACACGAGTTCCAATCTTGACCAAACTTCAGCAGAAACACAGCAAATACGAGTATAAACAACGCTGACTTTGTGTGTGTGTGTGTGTGTGTGTGCGCGCGCGCGCGCGCGAAGGGAGTGAGTGAGGGAGAGAGCTTTTGTTTAGGCTCACCATTACGTGGCGTAATGGCGGTGTTTTCAAAGTCGGCGTCCCGGAACTAATACAATCTGTACATTGTGTAGGCGGTCGCTCAAATACGTGCAGAAAGCGTCAGTCACGGACTGAAACAGACAAGTAAAAAGCTTAGTTGTACGTGAACCGTGTGTTTTATATTTGCATGACAGACGCTTCTTCTATGTAAATGTTCGTTGAAATATTCAAAGGACGAAGAAAAAAATGTTATGAATTGTACAAAAAATCTGACGAGCTTTAAATGAAGTCGATATATTTAATAACTGTAAAAATATATAAATCACATCTTATATTCTTATTTCTTATATGATCTCATCTATTACACCTTTTAACTAATTTCAGAAATTTCGTTTCTGCTGTTTGTATCTTCTGTCCATCTTTTTTCTTTATGACCCAAGTTTCAGAACCACACAGTAGTGTAGGTATTGCAATTGCCTTATTTGGGTTTCTTTTCTACATTTATTTCCCAACGTTCTCCAAATCGTTCCACACATTCTTGTGAAATTTGTCACTTTATTTTGTATATCTCTATCTTGATCATAAGTAATGTCACGTCCAAGATAGCTGAAATCTCTTACTTGTTCTATGCATGTGTGTCTATGCATATTTTGGTTCGACATTTCATATGCATATTTACATTCTTTTCCTATTTTATGTAAGATGTATATTGGTCGCTGCAGATTAACTTCTGAAGTGGCGAATATAGCTTGGTCATCCGCAAAGAGAGTGGTTTTCAAGCTTTTATTTCGGTGGATTTTAATATCGTCAGGGGATTGTTTCCATTTTTGAGAAGATCATCTAGATAAATGTTAAAAAGTAGTGGTGACAGACAAAAACCTTGTCTTACGCCTTGGTTTGTTTCAATCGGGATAGATGCTTCTCCGTCGTCGTCTATGATTATCACTTTGTGTCTACATAAACTTTATATGGTCTAAACGTTATGGTATACCTTTATTTTCAAGTATGTTCCATAACTTCGGTCTGATCATTCTATCAAAAGCTTTGTTGAAATCGATAAAGGCAACATGTGTTTCTAAATTCTTTTCACGTCGTTTTCCTATGACTTGTTTTAGGCTACAAGAATGGACAATGTCGAAAGTGATCTTCCTTTTTAAGAAGGGAGACAGAAGAGACACCAAAAATCACAGAGGTATTAGTCTCCTAAATTCATGTTATAAATTATACGCACGTATTGTAACAACAAGACTACAAAACATAGCGGAATTTTTTTATAAGAAGATAAACATGGTTTTAGGATATGACGCTCTTGCATAGGTTGCTTTTACTGGGTAATATTTGTAATATAATATTTATTGAGTCTACGGTTTGAAAAATATTTTTTCTATTATTTCAGGTAAACAAGTTTTTAATTAAGCGCGGTTCGCTACCGCAAGAAATGTCCATTACTTTTACATTACGATCGAAACATTAATTTTAAGTTCCTAATACGTCTTTGAATTACGAAAGGGAAGGAAAGAGAAAATTCTATTTTAATATTAGAATTGACGGCGGTCAAAGAAATAAGGTATACTGTAAAAAGTAAGCAACGAATCAGCAACAAATGAAAGATTTGTAACAGAATGGGAAAAATGCAAAATCACTTAAGAAATTGACCTAGTTACTATCAGCAATAAGTTAATTTCACAAACTAGGATCTGAAGTGTAAGATCAGCAACAAGACTAGTCATAATTTTGTAGAATAAAACGGAATAGAAACAGGCCGCTAAAGCCTAAAACCGTTAAGAATATGATGATGATGAACCAGTAAAAGGGAATAAGTAGCGTTTTCTGTTCTACGGTATTCAGATATACGTTAATCTTAGGTACTCTAATCGTAGGGCAAATAAGTCAATCAGGCACGCAGTTAAGGTTTCAACTTCGAGGGATCAGACGTACAGATCGATTATGCAATGGCGATATATTCAAACTAATAAAACAAAGGTGATATTTCGAAAAAATTGTCAGGTGGAAACTAAGATTATTGCAGTATTTAATTAGACTTAATTAATTAAAGATTTAGTTTACTAAAATTAATTTGATTTCTAAGGGAAGACTAAGTAAAAGATTTCTGGATCAAATGGGTTGGGAAGTACAGAAGGTTTGAGGAGATACAGATGCTTCAATGAAAGTAGTGGACAGGAGATGCTGATAAATTCAGTTTATGCTCAACTACAAATCTTTACATTAAGCACGAAGGAAGAGAATTGTGGTACTATAAGCGAAACTTTAAGAAAAATATATCGACAGTAAAACTTTTATAAAAATATGATTGTTCCAACTGGTTTATACGAAACGCAATGACATATAATTGAGTTTTTACATTTAACTGTAGAATATTGAATTCCAACTTATTTGTACATATTTTTCTATATTACTCCAGGTACAAACTGTAAAATCTAGATATTTTCTGCATAAATTAGCTCAGAAAAATCGTAACTTTCTTTGAGCTATTTTTTCCATTTCTTTATGACTGACATCAGATTTATTTACTAGTAAAGCTATTTGGGCAATGCATAATAAACTGTGTACGAAATACGTATGACTTGCTATTTGAACCGTATTCAATGAAAGCGTGTCTCTTTAAGCCAAATCAATATAGTTAAACTAAATACATAACATCTGTACCCAATTAATTGGATCTAACCCAAAAACATATAATTTACCATGATGCATTTTTCAAACGTTTTTCAACACTAAATACACAGTTCAGTTATCGTTAATCGTAATAGTACAAAATCGTTAATTAACTTGACAAAATCTGCATATTATACAAATAAATATATTGAGTAACGTTAATTTTTAAATGAAAATTAAACCGTATTATTAAATCATCTAATGGAAAAGCAATGAAATAACTTTGAAATACCATTTTAAAACACAATTATTCTTGAGGAACATAATTAATTATTTTTCCATTCCGAAATATCAATTTTAACTTTGCTTTAATGTTCTCGTTTCTAAAACTCTGAAGTGTTCTATATTAACCTATTGTGTGTGTGTGTGTGTGTGTGTGTGTGTGTGTGTGTGTGTGTGTGTGTGTGTGTGTGTGTGTGTGTGTGTGTGTGTGTGTGTTCTTTCCGAGCGCGCGTACATGTTGGGGTGGCAGTGGGAGGGTGTGTGCTAGCGGGTTCGTAGAGTATTAAAATAATTTATTAAAACCTTCGTTTTATTTTACTTTTCCTACTGTTCAAGACGCGATCCGTTGTAGCAATTTCTTCAGTAGATATTCTAGCAATAATCGAGAACGTTTAGTTTTAGCAAGTGACAAGGCTGGTCTTTCTTGCATTACAAGATTTACAATATTGTGTTATTCGATTCCATGGAGACTATGTATACAGTCTGCAATCAGTGCAGCCAAGAAATAGTTCCGTTAAGAAGCGTCATGATCTACCCCCAAATTAGGAGATGGGGGAAACGGAGACCTCGTGTGGGATAGGCCGCTAGCGGGTAGAGAATGACCCCCTAGAAGGACCCATCTTTTGAAACAGCCTCCTTACGACACTATAGAAACAATGTAACTTAATACTAAACAGATTGGTCGGTAAGGCTAAACACGAATATTTTAAAAAAATAATGCTTTGTCGCCGTAACACGTCGAAACATACAGTTTTTTTATTAAGACGATTAAAGAAATTCGCATGCTTTATTTTAATAAATGAGCGTTTAATATTCTTCTCATTATTTGCTCAAGTACTTTAGCTGTTACAATATGTTAATGGGATAGTGTGCAGAATGCGAATTCGGCTTTTTCCGTAGACGAAGTGCATAATTAAGGTACACGCGTTGCTAATGAACTAACATTTGATTAGGCCTACCTGATTACAGTTTACACTATTAAAAACTTACTTGTATTTATGAACCAATGTTAATCAGACGCAATGTAGCCTAATAAACTGCTCGAGTAAAGGTAATTACCCGTACTATTGAGTTACGTGTAACTACTTAGAGTTATCATTTTAAATCTGAATTGTATACTTTACTTGTTAGAGACATTATTTTACTGACGTGTTCAATACAACGTTATTAGAAGCGACAGATTTTTTAGTTTACAAAAGAGCAAGACAACATTTATTAAAATGACATAAATCTGATACATAGTAAGTAATGAATTAAACGTTTACGTAGTTTTTAAACAACTGTGAGTAATACAGATATCAACACTTGTTTTATCATATTATCATAAAAATGAAATATCACAAAATGAACTTAAGCAACTTTTATTAAATCCTCAAGTCAGAACTTCTAGCTTACTCTCTGCCTGACACCTGCTTCAAGAAGGATGTAAGTAAACTCACTTTCAACAAAAGAAAAACACCTGTCAGCGCCTGGTTAAATATTTCAGAAAACTACTCAATATACACCACCTCAAAATGACCAAAGCAAAGCAAAATGACCATCAAAACACTACGAAACCCAGACTCAACTCCACCACATAAGAAAGAAATAGAAGAATAATTTGAAACGGAAGAGTCTCAAACATAAAGAAATGTCAGGCAAAGAGTCACATGCTGAGGAAATTTGGAATACATGGAGGACAAGGTATTGGAACAGACGCTGAATATCTTCCAGCAGATGTGAAAGGTAATTTCTTCCATCAGTAAGTGCAAAATAGAGAAATAGTACGTAAAATACAGAATGTTGTCAACAACCATTGAGGTTTATAACAGCTCTCACAAGTACCGTAGAAAATACTTCCTAAAAAATTCCAATATGGAACTGAAAATCACAACTAGAAATAGCTTCTCGGAGACCATCATGCGGGACTCAGGAAAGGACAATCATACGCGGTAAAGATCATCACCATGGACACCTTAATCTAAACTAAGACGTTAGTAGCAGAGAAAAAATGCTGATGACCTTTGTGATCATTTAAAAAGGCGTATGTTTCCAATGACCGGGATACAAAGATAAAAGTGCTAAAAACATTTGAAGTACTTAAAAAACCAAAACGCCGATACGCCTGTACACGATAACGCTAGGAAAACAAACACCCGATTACAAGTAAAATTCTTAGGTGACCTATCAGAGCTTTCTAAAATCAGAACAGAGATGAAACCAGGAGACGAGCCCTTTCCAGTCTTGTCTAACTGCGACTAGTAAAAGGTAATCGGTGAATACTGAAAGAGGTAAACTAGTATAGCGTTCCAAACGGAATCACATTATGCTTGTAAAGAAGTGAAATTAAATTTTAATGTATCGCCCTTGTAGACGGCATAGTGTTCTTCACCAAAATTTAGGGATAGCAACCAGATAGAAATTCTTAAAGAAACAACAGCAAAGGCAGGTTTAGAAATGTCTTCTCGAAAGTGAACCTAAACCTGAACATTAAAAATCTATACTGGCAAATAATTACCGAATATGGTGGTATGAGAAAGCTCTAAAGTCCAAGTTCTTATGTAAGTTTTGACCCCAAGTATAAATGAGAAGACAACGTTTGAAGGAAGTACGAGAAATATAGAGATAAGGTTAAGAATGTGTCTGGAGATTTTTAAATCCAAATATGGACACTAGAATACGGTAGCCAAACACAAATGCTTACTGTATATGCGGCAGAGACAGTAGCTAGTACAGGATTATTGAAAACAGAAAAAAGTAAACAGATCTCTAAACAAAATTCAGAAGAGTATTTGATGAGGTTAAGTGAACCTAGAAAACCAAGAGCGTATAATCGGAAGAAGAACAAGCAAGAGAAACTCAAAGAATGAAGGAATACTGACAAAGAAGGAAAGAATTTTATAAAAGTGAAGGAAGTTATGTAATCGCATTTCGTAAGTAGCTGAAACGGAAATTAAAGAAAGAGAGCAGGAATGAAAAATATTTAAATAATGTTATCACAGTTTAACAAATTATTAACTCTATTAACAGAACCCAAACTTTCAAGCCGGAATCATCATGCAAATTGATAATGTTATCCAGGCTATTATGTCGTTGTCTAGTATTGATAATGTTATCCAGGCTATTAGCTCGTGGTCTATTATTGTTAATGTTATCCAGGCTATTAGATCGTGGTCTAGTATTGGTAATGTTATCCAGGCTATTAGGTCGTGGTCTAGTATAGTTAATGTTATCCAGGATATTAGGTCGTCGTCTAGTATTGGTAATGTTATCCAGGCTATTAGGTCGTGGTCTAGTATTGGTAATTCTATCCAGGATATTAGGTAGTGGTCTAGTATTGATAATGTTATCCAGGCTATTAGGTCGTGGTCTAGTATTGTTAATGTTATCCAGGATATTAGGTCGTGGTCTAGTATTAGTAATGTTATCCAGGCTATTAGGTCGTGGTCTAGTATAATTAATGTTATCCAGGATATTACGTCGTGTTCTACTATTCGTAATGTTATCCAGGCTATTAGGTCGTGGTCTATTATTGTTAATGTTATCCAGGCTATTACGTCGTGTTCTAGTATTGGTAATGCTATCCAGGCTATTAGTTCGTGGTCTAGTATTGATAATGTTATCCAGGCTATTAGGTCGTGGTCTAGTATTGGTAATTTTATCCAGGATATTAGGTAGTGGTCTAGTATTGATAATGTTATCCAGGCTATTAGGTCGTGGTCTAGTATTGTTAATGTTATCCAGGATATTAGGTCGTGGTCTAGTATTAGTAATGTTATCCAGGCTATTAGGTCGTGGTCTAGTATAATTAATGTTATCCAGGATATTACGTCGTGTTCTACTATTCGTAATGTTATCCAGGCTATTAGGTCGTGGTCTATTATTGTTAATGTTATCAAGGCTATTACGTCGTGTTCTAGTATTGGTAATGCTATCCAGGCTATTAGTTCGTGGTCTAGTATTGATAATGTTAGCCAGGATATTAGGTCGTGGTCTAGTATTGGCAATTTTATCCAGGCTATTAGGTCGTGGTCTAGTATTGTTAATGTTATCCAGGATATTACGTCGTGTTCTAGTATTAGTAATGTTATCTAGGCTATTACGTCGTGTTCTAGTATTCATAATGTTATCTAGGCTATTACGTCGTGGTCTATTATTAACGTGGTTAATGTTAACCAGGCTATTAGGTCGTGGTCTAATATTTGTAATGTTATCCAGGCTATTACGTGGTGTTCTAGTATTGATAATGTTATCCAGGCTATTAGGTCGTGGTCTAGTATTGTTAATGTTATCCAGGCTATTGGTTAGTGGTCTAGTATTGATAATGTTATCCAGGATATTAGGTCGTGGTCTAGTATTGATAATGTTATCCAGGCTATTAGGTCGTGGTCTATTATTGTTAATGTTATCCAGGCTATTAGTTCGTTGTCCAGTATTGATAATGTTATCCCGGATATTAGGTCGTGGTCTATTATTGTTAATGTTATCCAGGCTGTTACGTCGTGTTCTAGTACTGATAATGTTATCCAGGCTATTATTTCGTGGTCTGCTATTGATAATGTTATCCAGGATATTACGTCGTGGTCTAGTATTGGTAATTTTATCCAGGCTATTACGTAGTGTTCTATTATTGTTAATGTTATCCAGGCTATTAATTCGTTGTCTAGTATTGTTAATGTTATCCAGGATATTAGGTCGTGGTCTAGTATTGGTAATTTTATCCAGGATATTAGGTAGTGGTCTAGTATTGATAATGTTATCCAGGCTATTAGGTCGTGGTCTAGTATTTTTAATGTTATCTAGGATATTTGGTCGTGGTCTAGTATTGGTAGTTTTATCCAGGCTATTACGTCGTGATCTAGTATTGGTAATGTTATCCAGGATATTACGTCGTGTTCTAGTATTCGTAATATTATCGAGGCTATTACGTCGTGGTCTATTATTGTTAATGTTAACCAGGCTATTACGTCGTGTGCTAGTATTGGTAATGTTATCCAGGATATTACGTCGTGGTCTAGTATTTGTAATTTTATCCAGGCTATTACGGCGTGTTCTAGTATTCGTAATGTTATCGAGGCTATTACTTCGTGGTCTATTATATTTAATGTTATCCAGGCTATTACGTCGTGTTCTACTATTGATAATGTTATGCAGGCTATTAGGCCGTGTTCTATTATTGTTAATGTTATCCAGGCTATTAGTTCGAGGTCTAGTATTGATAATGTTATCCAGGATATTAGGTCGTGGTCTAGTAATTATAATGTTATCCAGGCTATTAGGTCGTGGTCTATTATTGTTAGTGTTATACAGGCTATTAGGTCGTGATCTAGTATTGGTAATGTTATCCAGGCTATTAGGTCGTGGTCTAGTATTGTTAATGTTATCCAGGATATTAGGTCGTGGTCTAGTATTGGTAATTTTATCCAGGCTATTACGGCGTGTTCTAGTATTCGTAATGTTATCGAGGCTATTACTTCGTGGTCTATTATATTTAATGTTATCCAGGCTATTACGTCGTGTTCTAGTATTGATAATGTTATGCAGGCTATTAGGCCGTGTTCTATTATTGTTAATGTTATCCAGGCTATTAGTTCGAGGTCTAGTATTGATAATGTTATCCAGGATATTAGGTCGTGGTCTAGTAATTATAATGTTATCCAGGCTATTAGGTCGTGGTCTATTATTGTTAGTGTTATACAGGCTATTAGGTCGTGATCTAGTATTGGTAATGTTATCCAGGCTATTAGGTCGTGGTCTAGTATTGTTAATGTTATCCAGGATATTAGGTCGTGGTCTAGTATTGGTAATTTTATTCAGGCTATTACGTCGTGTTCTAGTATTCGTAATGTTATCTAGGGTATTACGTCGTGGTCTATTATTGTTAATGTTATCCAGGCTATTACGTCGTATTCTAGTATTGATAATGTTATCCAGGCTATTATTTCGTGGTCTGCTATTGATAGTGTTATCCAGGATATTACGTCGTGGTCTAGTATTGGTAATTTTATCCAGGCTATTACGTAGTGTTCTATTATTGTTAATGTTATCCAGGCTATTAATTCGTTGTCTAGTATTGTTAATGTTATCCAGGATATTAGGTCGTGGTCTAGTATTGGTAATTTTATCCAGGATATTTGGTAGTGGTCTAGTATTGATAATGTTATCCAGGCTATTAGGTCGTGGTCTAGTATTTTTAATGTTATCTAGGATATTTGGTCGTGGTCTAGTATTGGTAGTTTTATCCAGGCTATTACGTCGTGATCTAGTATTGGTAATGTTATCCAGGATATTACGTCGTGTTCTAGTATTCGTAATATTATCGAGGCTATTACGTCGTGGTCTATTATTGTTAATGTTAACCAGGCTATTACGTCGTGTGCTAGTATTGGTAATGTTATCCAGGATATTACGTCGTGGTCTAGTATTTGTAATTTTATCCAGGCTATTACGGCGTGTTCTAGTATTCGTAATGTTATCGAGGCTATTACTTCGTGGTCTATTATATTTAATGTTATCCAGGCTATTACGTCGTGTTCTAGTATTGATAATGTTATGCAGGCTATTAGGCCGTGTTCTATTATTGTTAATGTTATCCAGGCTATTAGTTCGAGGTCTAGTATTGATAATGTTATCCAGGATATTAGGTCGTGGTCTAGTAATTATAATGTTATCCAGGCTATTAGGTCGTGGTCTATTATTGTTAGTGTTATACAGGCTATTAGGTCGTGATCTAGTATTGGTAATGTTATCCAGGCTATTAGGTCGTGGTCTAGTATTGTTAATGTTATCCAGGATATTAGGTCGTGGTCTAGTATTGGTAATTTTATTCAGGCTATTACGTCGTGTTCTAGTATTCGTAATGTTATCTAGGGTATTACGTCGTGGTCTATTATTGTTAATGTTATCCAGGCTATTACGTCGTGTTCTAGTATTGATAATGTTATCCAGGCTATTATTTCGTGGTCTGCTATTGATAATGTTATCCAGGATATTACGTCGTGGTCTAGTATTGGTAATTTTATCCAGGCTATTACGTAGTGTTCTATTATTGTTAATGTTATCCAGGCTATTAATTCGTTGTCTAGTATTGTTAATGTTATCCAGGATATTAGGTCGTGGTCTAGTATTGGTAATTTTATCCAGGATATTAGGTAGTGGTCTAGTATTGATAATGTTATCCAGGCTATTAGGTCGTGGTCTAGTATTTTTAATGTTATCTAGGATATTTGGTCGTGGTCTAGTATTGGTAGTTTTATCCAGGCTATTACGTCGTGATCTAGTATTGGTAATGTTATCCAGGATATTACGTCGTGTTCTAGTATTCGTAATATTATCGAGGCTATTACGTCGTGGTCTATTATTGTTAATGTTAACCAGGCTATTACGTCGTGTGCTAGTATTGGTAATGTTATCCAGGATATTACGTCGTGGTCTAGTATTTGTAATTTTATCCAGGCTATTACGGCGTGTTCTAGTATTCGTAATGTTATCGAGGCTATTACTTCGTGGTCTATTATATTTAATGTTATCCAGGCTATTACGTCGTGTTCTAGTATTGATAATGTTATGCAGGCTATTAGGCCGTGTTCTATTATTGTTAATGTTATCCAGGCTATTAGTTCGAGGTCTAGTATTGATAATGTTATCCAGGATATTAGGTCGTGGTCTAGTAATTATAATGTTATCCAGGCTATTAGGTCGTGGTCTATTATTGTTAGTGTTATACAGGCTATTAGGTCGTGATCTAGTATTGGTAATGTTATCCAGGCTATTAGGTCGTGGTCTAGTATTGTTAATGTTATCCAGGATATTAGGTCGTGGTCTAGTATTGATAATGTTATCCAGGATATTAGGTCGTGGTCTAGTAATTATAATGTTATCCAGGCTATTAGGTCGTGGTCTATTATTGTTAGTGTTATACAGGCTATTAGGTCGTGATCTAGTATTGGTCATGTAATCCAGGCTATTAGTTCGTGGTCTAGTATTGATAACGTTTTCCATGATATTAGGTCGTGGTCTAGTTTTGATAATATTATCCAGGATATTAGGTCTGGTCTTGTATTGTTAATGTTATCCAGTATATTAGGTCGTGGTCTAGTATTGGTAATGTTATCCAGGCTATTAGGTCGTGGTCTAGTATTGATAATGTTATCCAGGATATTAGGTCTGGTCTAGTATTGGTAATGTTATCCAATCTATTATGTCGTGGTCTAGTATTGTTAATGTTTTCCAGGATATTTGGTCTGGTCTAGTATTGACAATGTTAACCAGGCTATTAGGTCGTGGTCTAGTATTTCCATTCGACTAAACTCCAGACGTTTTGGCCGTATGTACTAAGTCCATCGTGAGTGGATTGGGATCTAAGTCTTAACGTCAGCTAAGTAATAAACTAGGATTAATTCCAAACCAGGAGCACACTTCTGTTTGTAGGTTTTTCGCAGTTGCTTAGGTTTACCATATCTTACGCTATGAAAGCTGCTAGCCAATCACATTGTCCTGAGCCACTATTGACCAAATTTCTGCATGTCTAGGCAACGGACGTTAAGACCTATTTCCCGCTCCAATGAAAATTGCCGTCGCGAGTACCAGCAA
Source organism: Magicicada septendecula (assembly GCA_034769895.1). Classification (NCBI taxonomy): domain Eukaryota; kingdom Metazoa; phylum Arthropoda; class Insecta; order Hemiptera; family Cicadidae; genus Magicicada; species Magicicada septendecula. The sequence goes on along the minus strand of CM068370.1, from coordinate 362,821,713 downwards.
ACATCCGTCAGTCTGGTACGGGACTCAATTACGATGTGTATCATTCGCTTTTAATTCGGAGATTACAGCCGAGCAATGGCAATATCCAACCAAAGTTTACTTCCTTGTGTTAAATAATGAAAGGAGATAGTATCATTTCAGAACATACAACTGAAACAATAATTTTAATAAAAGTATTGTAAAGCGATCTCGTTTTTAATAGTACGTCAGAATTACGTATGATGTCGGAAGAAGTTTCGTGACGATATCGCAATATTTTCTATGGAAAAAAAAGGTTTCGATGGCGCCAAAACGCTTCTGTCGATAAGTCATACAACTTAAACCAAAGACTATGTGCCCAAATCAAGTATATTCAAAATTTCAAATCGTAGTATAAACTATGTTAACAATTCGAAATAATTCTAAGGAATGAGCCCGCGAATGTCGTGCGGAAAAAGTATTAAAATAATAAATTTGAGTGATAACGCCAGAAATGAAAAAACGTGCGGATCCTGTGTATTACCGTAACTACTTGTTTGGAAATGCTGTTGTCGTGTAAATATAAAAACTACTGACATGAGTCTTATATAAAATTGTAAAGGATTTTCACTGTTTTGCACAGCGATGCATAGACTACCTACCTCAACGACAAAATGTTCTGCGGATTCCATTACTTCAACAACGCTGCTGCGAAAAGCGACGTACGGTTACGCAGCGCTTTCTCGACTTTCACTATTCTTTTTATTTCTCTCCCTGCATGCTTACTTTGTTTCCCAGAGGCGCGTGCGATTTAAAATCCACACTCAAGGCTAACAATGTTTTGCCACTTACGAATCGAGTTATAGCACGTGTTATATACAGATTCTTTTGTTCAAGTTATTCAAAGTGTAGTGTGACTCGTGCTATGAATGTGACACTTCGAGTCGAGAGGCAGTATCTGAATAGTAATATGTAATATACGAATTTTCAGACAGTTTACTAGTACAACGGTGAATACTGCGTATTGTGTTATTTCATGAAATGAATTGATATGCAAAACACATTCAATGCGCTATAATTGTTTGTATAGACGTATACGTTCATATAATGTGTAATTTTTTGTTTATTTCAATTGTATAAACTGTTTCCATACGACTACACGTTATCGAAGATAACGAATTAATAAACTTAGAAATTATTCTAATTTTGGTGGATTTTATAATCACCAGTATGCAATTCGTACATTGCTATCATTTTATGATCCGTTTTTTCATTGGATTCAGAATGCAAGTTGCACTTATAATGTAATTATGATTAAATGTAAATGTAATTTACATTTGTGGCAATTAATTATTTAATTGTGTTAGCCGTGCCCCACGATCTTGGAGCACTATTTATATATAATGAAAAATTATGTAATATAAGTGATATCCAATCGTTAAAATTGATTTGTAACGTCTTACGTACTTTGGGCGTTATCAATATAATGAGATTTTATTATATTGATTTGCGATAGATAATATGTATTTACTTGCTTTAATTGATTACTTTCATGCCGTGTGTTATACGACCATTTAATACTATGTATAACTATTCTGATTCTTATTAACAAATACTTGATATCATTTAGTAGGTTAGCGTTATCAATTCATTTATTTTATTTGAGCATATGAAACTCTTGAAAGTCTATTTTATCTTTCTCCAAAATTTAAGTTAATCTCTGGGATGTAATTGGTAATAATGAACGCATATATATGATCAACTTAAATTGCTAGTTTATTTATAATTCACAACAAATTAAAATTGTACATATGATATGTCGCTGTACCTGAAATACATACATATTTTATAAGAACAAATTCATGTTTCAATATATGCTGAAAACAAAGAAAAACATACATACATATATAAATCAAATAATATAACAATTCATATTCTACTTATTTAATGCGTTCATTAAATCCCAAATAGGCTTTTGTTAAAACATTCATTAATTACTTTTTATTCAGATTTATTCATTGCGTTTCTTATTAATTTCTCAGGGATGAATTCTTTGGAAGAATCAGGTCAGTAGGAGTAACCAATTAGAAATGATTAAATTATTGGTTACTTGATTATTGAATATCCATTAGTTGTTGACGAATTCTAGTTCCGGTGATGCAGATGACTCGTAGACACATTTCGTCGGATGCTGTTTTATCACAATCACTTAACACTCACTCTTCCGGTCACTCGCGTTGTCGTTTGTTTATGTGAATAATTGAAGTTTAGTGTTCATTCAAATGTTCCATCTTACGGTGTATGTTGTGTGTTCGTTTTGACGTTAATGTACATGTCTGGTTTCACTTATCGCTGCTTCTTTAAATATTCGTATAATTTGTTAATTAGTTTAATATTTCATGTTCACTATGTTGTTAATAAGGTGTAGTAACACTATATTAAGTTCAACTGTTTAGTATATCGTTTATGTGCTGATATCTGTTCGTGTAACGGTCTGATTGTTCACGTTATATAATTATTATCTAAGTCCGTTACGACACACTTCGAAATACACTCTTTAAAAGTTTACTAAGACTTACTATCATGACGTGAAGATATTACTAAGTCTCTTAAGTTACAGGTTAACGTACTAAGTCCCGTACTCGAGTTAATTCTCAGCACGATTAATGTACTCTTGTGAACTTAGAATAAAACTAACTCCGAACACTTAGAATAAACTGTTTGAAATCTGAGTATCAACTGTTCCGTACTTGAAATTAACTAACTGGAAAATTTGAGTATAAAACTGTCTGAAGATTTGAGTAAAAACTGTTTCAAAAATTGAGTATAGACTCTCTCTCCTCCGTCTTGGACAGATAGTTTTATTAATTCGTCCCTACCCAAAATTTTGTCTCTGGCGCAGTTCACGCCTACTTCATTTTGAGATTGGTCAGTTTTGAATTTTCTTGGAGTATTCTGTCCCACCATGTCGAGATCCTACGTCATAGTTCTTCCGACAGGTCTTCCGTTTCTGTTGCTATGGAAACACTCCTCACCACCAATTTTCTCCCTGGCTGAAGGCATCTGATAGGTTCTTAAACGTCCCCCGATTTTGCTCTGACGAACGTTGACCCTTTTCGTAGAAACTACGGCTATTAGACACTTGTCTATCAAACTATTGTCTGAAGTAAACTCTGTGTTTCTCTAGATTGCCATTATCTGTACTTTCGGTCTTCCTGGCGTATTGTTCTATGTTATACCCCCTTTTTTGTGGCTATTAGTAATTTTGAACATCTGCTGGCTGGTGAAGTCACCCCAACTTTCCACTCGTAAATCCTGTCTGTCACTTAGACGATAACTCCAGCTGCGTAACATGACTTGAGTTTTTGTCAGATCTATCCTACTGTATTGTTTCTTAAGGTGCAGTGCATCCGTACCATTGTAATATGTAGTTTCACTCGTTTTTGTCGTTTATCGTATACTGACGTAACATGGTCAAACATCTGCCACAATTCTCGGTACAAGTGTGAATGTCCTTGCTTACTTTGTTACAGCTGTAGTGAGCAATAATTCTGGGCTACACTTTCCCTGTCATCTTGTGCCACCAATTTCTATAGTCGTATCGTACTTAATGTCTCCCTATTGTCAAGCTAGCGACGCTGTACTGACATCTCATTACGTTTTATTTATTGCGCCAACTATAAGTCGTTGACACAGCCTCGTGTGAACGTACTCCGTCGAGGTGAAAATTTAAAATTTTTTAAAATTTTTGCTCGTTACACACTTATCTAAACATTCGGTACATAGAATCATCAAGGGCTTAGGATTGCTTATCTAAAGCGAAGATTAAGGTGATGGTTTTTTTAGAGTATGCAGTTTGCTGAATACATACAAGCAAATACTATTGCTCGAGGCACTGTCCTGGCGGAATTCAGTAACTCTAAATATCTTGAGTAGAATATTTCTTATATTACAAATAATGATGTGGCAAGTGAGCTACATGTAAGCGACCATCAGGGTAACGTTTAACTCAGCAAGTAAAAATACATACATAATTTACAACAAACTTAATTGCGATAGCTAGTATTTAGTTTAGGCTAAGCCATATTATCTTACCAGGCAAAATAGAATGAAATCTGTGAGAAAATCATGTCGATTGATAAGAACCAACTGACGTCATTAATACGGTAGACAAGTACGTTACTATTCCTGTATTTGTAGGCAAGTTGAAATAAGCAGACAACTATTGAGAAAAACAAATTACTCAATACATCTGAGTAATGACAAACAATTTTCAAGGAATCGGCTGTAGTACCCTCTGGTGAAATATAAACTTAGTTGCTTCGATTCTAGTATCTGCGAGTATGCGCTGATGGTAGGAATTTTACAAGGATACGCTTTAAAAATTCGTTATGCTAACTGCTCTCTGATCAATAATGTCACGTTGATCAGAATAATTCCAGTGTAATGGGAATACGTTATTTAAATTATAGTCTAAACAAATATTTTTGCGAACAACTACATTGTATTAAGTAAAATATTTAAATATAAAGAAAAGTGTAAAACGGTAATACAATTTTGAAAAAAAATACTGTCAAGTGTCTGACATTTAGTAGCAGACGTCTGTCGTGTTGTAGCACACCTGCCTTGTTGCATGCTACAAGTGTCATGTAATCAAAAAGAAAAATAATATAAGACCAATCCTCTGTCAGTGAAAATAGCTATCAGTTCATATGGGAGGGGTTGGAACACTTGCTCGGAGTGTACGTGTGTTATCAACGAGATGATAACACACTCGTGCGTGTGAACACACACACACACAACACAGGTATATACCGTGTTACCATATAAACAAGTATTTTGCTTCATTCTTCAGTCCTATATAATTAATGTGTCCTATTCCACAAAAGTGTATATAATGCTAAGTTATTTTTAGGTGAGCGTTCTTCTTTACCGTTCATTTTCTAGTATGAAGGCCTGTATTATAAGTTCAAATTATAATAGTTTAAATTTTCATTTGAATACTACAAAGATAAATAGTAGAGAAATAGGCGTGGAAGATTTCTATTTAAATTTTTTTTTCGTATCGACCATCTAACGAACACATGCTAATTTCAATTCTTTATTCTTTGTACTTTTCTTTTTTCCAATATTTTTTCATCTTCTCACTGTGCCTCTTCTTCCTGTCTTCAGTCCACTTTGGATATGTGTTTTTCTCTCTCTTAACCTGGACTCCCTCAATTTTTGCCCGAAAAACTTCTCTTTCAATTGCTTCTTCATTTTAGATATGTATTATTATATTATTACTTTTAAGGGTATATTTAGTTACAGGGTACCGTTTTCAGAGAATACGTTGCTGAATTCTACTTTTTACGTCAGATGTATTCCTTATCTGATGTAATGCAGGTCCCCAAGATATTTAAAAGTTATCAATTTACACTGGCATCCTGCCGTCCAGAAATATCTCGGATCGTAGTTTAGTACTCCTTTCTATTTATGCATTTTTATTTACAAAGTAAACAAAAATAAAAATTGGGAAATTCATAACATCGCCTTTTGAAGGATGACTACATTTTTTGTTAGTAACTGAAAATAATTATAAAAATTATACGTTATTTGTAATTTTTAATTCGTGAATCAATGTAACACAAAAAGAATTTTGCTTGTTACAAACTTCATCTAACTTAAATCAAAGCAGGGGTGTAGTTTTAATAGTAATGGGAGTTGAGAACTACAGTTTGTATCGATTGTCAAATGCGGGTACTGACATCCTCTTTAATCCTGTGTTTGTCATTGACCTTGTACTCATGTGTCCAGTCCAGCCCTTTTCTAGTTACCAAGGGTACACTCATTATCACCGTTGTAACAATGTCAGCTGTGTTTTCATTTGTCAGTAACCAGTTCTCGGTGATCTACACGCCTCTTTCATTGAACATAAATTTTACACGACCCTTCGTTCCACATAGAAATTGAATGTTTGAAAACGGTTAACTTTATAAATGACTCAGCATTCGTATGTAGATATAATATTGAAATTTATGTGTGTATTTTAATCTTTATACATAGTTAAAAGTGGCAATTAAACTTATTTTCGAGATGCAGGCGTAGATGCAGTTAAAAGTGTTACGTACTTACTATGTAGATACAATTTCACAAAGAGCAAACAACCGGGTAAAAAATGTATCATAAAATTAAATTAAGTAAAGTATTTAAATGTTAGGAAAAATATTACGAATAATTACAATGAAATCTACAGCCGATCTGAATTGTGTGCACTAATTAAAAACAAATTTTTCAATTAAAAGGGTAAATGTAAAATGTTTAATAAATGTAACGATTTAATATTATTTTCCATAAACTTGAGCTATTCCGTAACGGAAAATACATCATGTTCTTCATAAACTCTAAACAATTATAAAGTTTTCTATAATAACGTACGTCAGTTTTTAACCGAATATTAAATAAATATATGCAATAAATACAATACAATAAATTCTATGCAGTAAGGTGTACTAAGTATAGAGCTCCTCACTCCTTACAGTCACATCACTTCTACCACACACACACACACACACTCTCTCTCTCTCTCTCTCTCTCTCTCTCTCTCTCTCTCTCTCTCTCTCTCTCTCTCTCTCTCTCTCAAACACACACGTTTATTACGAGTAGAAAGTCAATGTCAAGTTAGCTACATAACTCACCTGAAAAATTTGTTCAGAATTGAGCGTATAGCGTGTCATTTAAGTCATCGATTATCAAGACATTCATCTTTAAATTCCGTATTTTTTTTATATACTAAACAAGAAAATAACATCGTTACAGGTAGTATCCATATAGCATACAGTGCACTGTAGAAAAAACGTAAAATGTAATAAAGGAATATGGGAAGAGCAATGATATCTGTCACACTGTTTTTATATAATTTTTTATAACAACGTTTCAAACATAAGAAACCAGAAAGTCAAACATTAAGCGCATGTCTAGGGTACAATTAGCTCTAAGTACAAGTCACACCAACGATGCGAAGCGACAAGTGTTAAACAAGGTATTTACATCGACAAGAGTTAGCCAGGTTTTCCAGTAAGTGAATAGCCCCTTAAATCAATCAAAGAATATGCTATGAAACCTTAACAAGAAAACAGATATCTTCTTACAAAACAGATAATCTAATGTACAAGACACATGATAGAGAGAGACAGAGAGAGAAGGGGAAGAGAAATAAAAAGAGAGAAACATATATAAAACAACATTAGAATTTGAAAAGAAAAACCACAATACTAAACATTTCTTTCTAAGCAAATAAAATGCAGTATAAACAAATATAGTCCTACAAACAATATATAGAAATTAAAAAAGAATGTATGCCTTCCCAAGAGAAGTAATGTGGTTGACTGAAACTGTGAAGCAATCTACATGCCACAACAGGAAAATAATTTTGAAACGAATCTTGTAGAACCTGACTCCATCTGTTTCTCAAAATTTCAAATTATAAAACATAAAACCATTAACAAAAAAGACTTCATAAATTAAAACAAATAAAAAATAAGTAGTTTGTCCAATGATAAATAATAAATAAATATATCTTGAAAAAGCACAGTTAAAATAGTATTAATTAAAACAACATTCTCAGTTATCGATAGCAAGGTACAATTCATTTATTCTATAAATCACTTGATAACAACTAATGATAAAAATGTATTTAATGATGCTTTACACAAAATCGTTAAAAATTAAAAAAAAAGGCAATCAGCATGGTACGTAAAGATAAATTGCATTGTTTTACATTTCGCCTCAGTAAATTCCAGTTGCCGTAGGGCAAACTACAGATGAGCTGTTAATACACCTGTGTGTAATTCTCACGTGAAATACCAGGTGTTATTCAGTACCAGCTTAGTAGATCTAATTCGAAATTTTATGCTTAACAAGAGCTTAATTGCGTAATATATGGCACGTAATATTCTATCTCTCGCACTATAATTTGCACTCAAGAATTTCCAGGCTGGTAGAACTACAACAGTATTAGAGGCGGAAATAAAACATGATTTTGAAAAAGTACTGTAAAATAGAAGCACAGAAGTTATAGTTTTGTCTGGTAGTTATTAAAGTTAAACGTTTTTATCTATGTTAGTTAAGATATCACAGAAACATATTCAATATCATTGGCGGCTTTATAATATTTTTTTAGAGCTGCGTAACCGTCAGTTCGGTAGAAAATTAAAAATATATAATATGTATTTATTTATTTATTATTCACAAATTTTTCACTTTCGAGTGAATTTTACTTTAATCTTAACAGATTAAACCTTTATTAACTGAATCGTACTTTTAAGATCAGCAAAAGGCATAATTTAAAGAGTAGCGCTCGTCGTCCCTGTGTGTGTACGGGTCTTGGCCACCACTGCAAAGAGGTGGATTTACGAGCATAGATGACCTGTTTTCATGTCAATGGCACACGTTGGATTACGCGCATGCGCCGGCGTAGAAACAACATACCTAGTTTCCTCCGAGAAATCGTGGAGGTTATTGTGTTCGTCCTTTTCAAAAACATCGGTTTTAATCACAAGCGCAGCGTTTAGTTTCGTTTAGCTTATTGCTATAGTTTCCGGTTTGTGGAGTGAAATAAATTAGTCTGAAACACCGTGGACTATGGAAAGGAACGCCAATATATTGACAACGACTGAAAATAATGTATAAAGTGTAGACGTATATGATGATTTTGATTACATGCAGATTACATTAGATTTATATTAATCAAGGTGTGCCGGGATTTGAATTTTCCCGGCAAGTTTCAAATTAAAAGCCGCCACTGTGGCCGTGGGAAAACGGGGCTGACTAAATCAAGGTTGCCGCGCTACGGCCACGCGATAAAGGAAGTTAGTTAACCTCATCTGATCGCTGGACGCAGCTGTTCGACTATTTGCTACAATTATTTTCTGCACCATCGTTGGTTCGCAAAACCCCTGGTTCTTTCTCATTTCATATCCATCCTTTCGACTGAACGTTTCGAGGTCTGACGGCGTGGCAGATAATTTGGTTCTACTACTATGAGTTCGTAATTTCATAAAGGGCCTCAGGTGAGGATGATTACTTTACTTTACAGTGCCTGGTTCACTGTTAATTTAATATAGGGTTATGTGTTTAATTTAATAATGAGAATGCATTATTAATGTGTTAATTGTGTATGTGTGTGTCTCACACGTTACTTCCGATATATATGCGAGCACGAGGCAACTTTTGCACTTTACTACCTGAAAAATTTATAAGTAAAGGTGATAACCTACTACATACATATTCAAGTATAGATTTTAATGTAAGGGAAATAAGAGATAAAAGTAGAAGCAAAAGTGAAAGTAATTGTAACGGTAATTTGAGGTAAATGTTTTGAATGTTGTACATGTTAGTGAAAATGTAAATGTAAATTTTCAAGCTCGTTTATTGCACAGAACCGTATTGTTAGTAACAGAATATTAGTGTGTATAAAATTGTGAGAGTGTGTGTGTGGTCTCGGTGTTACGAGGCGAGAGATAATTGGGGTAGTTATATTTCCTGACGGCCCACTGTACATAAAAAATATTACAGGGTCCTCGACCAGCCGAGAGAAAGTGAATTACATCCGTCCCCGAGATGACAATAACATCCGTCACCATCGGCAGAGCTGTACTCCAGAACATCAGTTCTAGTACCCCCATCGCCGTCAGACCTAGAGATGCTCTACCACCACAAAAATACACCTCCCTAGAAGGAGACAAACAGGAGTTCGGAATTCGCCAGCACATCACCATACTCTTCCTCACAGGCTCTAACGGGTATTACCATTCTTCAAAATCACAGGTGGGACCATTCCATTTATTAAACTTCTACAACAACACTCCACCGGTTTTCAAAGCATAAAAAGAGAGCATACACATATAAACAATATTTCATATCTGTGATGATTAAAAATTTGTTAGAACAAGCCCTGTGGATATTAATCTGTGATCTATATTCTTAACTGTGTTAAAATGCATGCACTTGTGTACTGCTTGATTAATTTTCATTGTTGATAATATTAGTGATTGTCATTAATACAGATTGAATATACATATTACAACGGTACACGTTGCTGTATTTAATGTATTTTAATTGGTGCTGTGTTTATACTCATATAACATTTATATTTACCATTACTAACAACCTTTATGTATAATTGGGGTTCAGGTGTAATTATAATAAGAGTAACTCTTTCAAGAGTCATAATATTTTTCCATTTATCAATTTAAACAAACACATAAAATAATAATAGCATAAAATACTGATTAATTCGCCATACGATATTCATTATCTATGGTTTCAAAGTTTCTTTGCTTGCCGTATTCTCATCACAAACATATATCTTATATTCTAGATACTATATTATCAATTTTAATTAAAAATATTTCTTCATAATACTATGATTTCTTGACTACTCCGTCTGAATATGTGCTTTTTTTTAAATTTGTTAATACATCCTTATTCTATATTTTTGTATACATTTTACGGCCTTATAATCATTTGAACACAACTAATTGATTACTTCCAATTACGTTACTTTATGTGCTTTCAATAAAAAAATATTTAAATAAATTAATTATTTGTTCATTCTTCAAGCAAGGATTTAAATTATCGTTACACTGACTGTTCATTCAATAAAGAAAAATAATTAAAGAATATTCTGATTACACATAAAATTACATTCTCTTATCTCTATCTACATAGTTATTATTTAATCTAACAAAAAACTTTTTTTTTTTATTAAAGTCTTTCAATGTCTTTACTCTTGGATAATTATAGATTGGTTTTTCGTCACCTTAAATTCTGCAAATTTGTCCCATGTCCTCCAGTATTCCCGTCAATCCGCTCCTCCTGGATGTCCTCTTGTCCTCACTACTCGTTCTTCCTTCTCTCGTCCTTCATGGTACATCGGCTACTGTAGATTATAATGACGTTTTGCTCTCGATCTGTAGCTGTTATGATAGAACCGCCTCTATTGCTCGGTGTCTCGTTCCTCTGCTAGTAGTGCTCTCGTCATCTGTCTGGAGTTGATGTTCTTAGTTGTATACTGCTTGTAGGCGTCCGACGATTTGTTTGTTACGGTACTTTTTTAATTAATTTTTTGCATTACTACTTTAAATCAAAACATTTGCCGTAATACTTTATAAGTTACGATTAAAAAGTCTTACTGATGATAGACATAGCGTCTAACTCTGTCCAAAGTAGCTAAAAATTCACGTCTCGGACGGACATAGCGTACCGCAACGACTGAAGAAAGTTAGAAGAGAGAGCTCGTCTCTCCTGGGCTCATATTTATATCCACCAAGAAAACTACACCTGTCGGCTCAGGAACAAGCCTGTCAAAAACTGAACCATGTCCCCACTCTCGTCTCATTTCACATATTTGCACTTTTTCGCCAATCGCACTGTTTAATGCGGATTTCAAGGTGATATAATATTGTCTAAATTAATTATACATAAGATATGTAATTATCATTCTGATCACACCATTAGGGTAATTATAATGCTTTAAAAATCGTACAGAATTCGTACTGATTGTCCGAAATACGTAGAATTCCCACTGCACATGTGTCCGATTTTTACACATTTTTAGAAGTTTTTACATTCTTACTAACATTTATGGTTTGCTTAACATTAAATATATTCTTAATTTAGCATTGACTTGGGGTGAGGTTGCAAACTTTCAGGCTCAAACAGGCTTCACGCATACATTCTTATTTCTCGTGTACACGCTTACAGCGGTAATCGCGTGATCTTGCGTGTTGATTCCTGTTTGAAAGTCAGCTCCCAATTTCACACCTGCTCGTCTATTACATATTATTAAAAATAAATTAAATATTTATTTTATATCATATATGCGCATTACAGCATATGCTTGTATTGTCGCAATATATTTGTTGATATAAAAGCTTACACATAAACCGTATTTTCATATTTGTAATGATTAAAATTTTGTTAGAACTGCGTATTAAAATTATATTCTTAACTGTGTTAAAATGCATGCACTTGTGTACGGCTTGATTAAATTTCATTGTTGATAATATTCTTAATTGTGACGGATACACATTGAATATATATTGCAACGGTTCAAATTTAATTATAACTATTAAGGATACTGTGAGTGTGTAAAAATTACTAACACGTCTATTATGGAGGAGATGAAAAATTATTTATTTTACACAAGAATATAGTGTTTTACGATGTATATTGTATTACAAATTGTCATGCAATTATATTTTGAATAAGAGTTTATATTTTTCGATAATATATCGACATTACTTGGTTGATGATAAGTCCTCCGTACGTGCGATCCTCTTCTTCCTATCGTCGCTTCCGTCCTGGCGTCCTCTTCTTCATCGTCACACTCCTTCCTGGCGTCCTCTTCGTCTTGTCGTCCTCTTCTGCGGCGGGTTGCTCCAGCGGCGATATTTCGATCAGTCTCGTTGATGATTACGTGTAACTGTTAACATCAATTAGACTCTTCACAAATTGTTACTCACAATGATTATTGTTTTTACTCGAACAGTTTATTATTAATTGATACGTTAACTTTTATCAATCTCGGGGTGAATATGGGTATTATTTGAATGTGGTGTAATCGTCGTACACCTTCTAAGAAAGCTTGAAGTGTCTTTAATTCCCTATGCGAATATCTTAATCTAACACGAAAAGCAGTATAATATACTAAAATTTTATTTAAATAATTAACCCACTCGGTTCTTTACGCTGAACTTCGTAAAGAATACCAAGGTTTATTTTACGTTAGAGTTTTCTATGTTCGTAGAAGAAAAACTCTCGAACGCCGAGCACAACTTCACATTGCAGATGCTACAGAAGAACTGTCTCGATCCTAACTCTACAGAGTATGAATGTTACTGAATTTAGTGTCTTCCTGTTGGTTAAACCCAAGTCACATGATTGTGCTTTCAAAAGATACAAAGTTTTCCTGAAATAGTTTGTATTAATCCGCACTAGCTTGCACTGAATTTATCTACAATTTTTATTACCCTATTAACGATAAGCGTTTCAAATTGTGTTTTCCCTAATTAAAAAACCATATTTATAAAATAGTTATGAACCTCGGAGTATACATACATTGAAGCTATTTACATAAATAATCCATTGTCAAAGTTTCACGTCGATCGGTTTATTACCGCAGTCGCTATAGCGATCACAAATTATCACACCCACACACGCGCACAAATTCACCCAAAAAATACATGACAATAAAGAAAACCTTTTTATGAAGAATTTGGTATATACTACATGCTTATCCATTTTTAAATACAAAACTTACGGCTACAAGATAAAATATTACATAAAATAAATTTAAACATGAAAATGCTCGTCATCCCTGTGCTTAGATACAAACAACATAGCTTATCATCCTTTGTTCCGTTGCAATATATATTGGTTGATATAAAAAGCATACATATAATTAGTATTTTTATATTTTAAATGATAAAAATTTTGTTAGAACATGTCCTGTGGATGTATATTTCTTATTTGTATTATGAACTGTGTTAAAGGCATGCAACTGTTATACTATGATTAATTTTTATTAGTAATTATTATTAATGCAAATTGAATATATATATATTATAACAATACAAATTGTGTACAAATTTAAATGTATTTTAAATTGTATAGCCCCACGCTTTTGGGAGACAAAATTTATACAACGGTACATAACATAAATTTTATATAATGTAATTTATGTGGCCTCACGTTCTTTGGGACGCCAATTTTATAGAACGATATGTTTTATGTTTGCAGGTTGTAATAATTATAACGATACCAGGTGTAACTATAATAAGAGTAGTAAATTTATGAGTAGTTAAAATTTCATGTTTATTGTTTTAACAAGCATTATAAATAATAAAACATTGTTAATAATCTCCGATCAAGATATCACTCATTATTAAGTTCATCTCTTAAGCTATACGGTGTTACACACATTTAAAACACTCTTACATCTAGACATGTTAATAATCTTAATCTAGACATTTATTTACTTTGATTTAATATTATAAATAAAATTTAAATGTAATTATTTTTAATTTTAATTGAATTCATTTAACTCAGATCTGACCTCAGCTTGCTCAGTCTATACCAATGTTTTAAAAATAAATTTAAAATTATATTAATTACTCTTAGACTGGCATTTGTTTCATATTCAAAATTTAAATTATTCTTTTCTACAAAATGCAAATATCAAATGATTTCAGTTACTTTACTTTGATAAAAAAAAATACTATCTCAAAATTAAACTCTTTTTTTTTCTTCTATATTTATCTATATGCTCATTCTTACGACTAAAACATTTACATAAGACTCTATTACATTATTTCTAATTATAAACTTTTTTTTGTTTTAATTCATTGTCTCTTTCTCTAGACTTTATGAGCTCTTTAAAAAAATCATTTATAAATGCATTATGCATGTCACCTCGAGTTTTGATGACCTTACGACTTAATCACGGGGTCCAGCGTTGTCCAGAGTTGGGTTACCGTTACTCCTGGCTTGGCGTGGTCCTGGATATGTCCAGGTCCAGCGTCGTTCTCCAGCAGTGTGTGGTCCGTCCCAGAGAATTAATATCGGCTGCGAGGTGGATCTCGTTCGGCTGTTAGGCGTCTAAAAAGCATCTCCTAACGTCCAGCATCTCGCGTCGCTCTTTGTAGCTTTGCTGTAGATATACTCTTGCTGACTTAAACGGTCCCGGTACTCTACGTTTCCCGTACTAGTGTAACATAATTACTGAACGTCTTTATTCGTTCGTAGATGAGACTTATAACAAAATAAAACTGTTCTGCCGACGGACAGCGTGTCCGACTCCAACTGTGTTTTGAAAAGAAGAGAAGGGTTTCCAGTCGAACCCTCAATTTATACCCTCTCGAGACACCTGTTGGTTCCGAAATTGACCTGTCGAGACCTGCAGATCACATGATAGCCCCCACTCCTGAACATTTTCATATATTTTCAATTTTTTGCAAATGGCAATGTTTTGTACGGAATTAAGGTACCACAAATCATAGCTAATTTGATTAAGCACTCACTGTATTAATTTGAGCGTCTTAGTGTAATTTGCGTATTTTGGCACATTTATTTCGCATTGACTTCGCGTAGTGTGTCCTATTAACGTTATTTTCTTACTGTGGATACCTATAAAATATACACACACTTTGGTGCCTTTGGTGCCTTTGGTTTGTTTATACACTAACTAATTTTCACACAGTGAATTAAAATAGTTATTTTAGTAATTAATTGGGGAAGGTTTGTGAGATTCCTGTCTGTACATGCATCATTAACACACACAAGATACACGCGTAACACACATACAATCGAGCAGGTGTTCCTTGCCTGTTGGAACAGGTTACATTCTCCCCTAGTATAAGAACGAAACATTTTTACAAACCCAGACCTGTCCATTTACCCCAAACTTATAATAATTTTACAAATTGTATATTTATTTAAATCAATGCTCAGTACAGCATATGGCTGTATCGTTGCAATATATATATTGTAACGTCACAGAACGTTCCATAAAGGAAATTATTTGCATAGTAAATTATCATAAGAGGAAAGTGAGGTGAACAGTATCGAACCCAAGTAATCCGAAAAATTTTGTAATATTGTCTGATAATTAATATCATTAACATGAAAAAACGACAAGACTATGACTAAGACTCAAACCCCATATATATTATTTAAGTGAAGAACAGTGTAAAACTAATAATGTACTATAAGAGAACCAGATAATATCAGAAATGACCAAAATGAGGCCATTACTTATTAAGAAATGTAACTCTGAATAGGGTATAAAAAACTATTTAATGTGAATTAAGGGACAAGATCCATTATTATACTTTGTAATATAAATAAAATAAATGTATTAAATGATTTGAATACATTATTAAAAAGGATGTAAGTTAAAATAAAAAAATATATAAATGTTATGACAAAAAATCTATGTTTAGGAGCTGAGTCCAATCACTCAGATTTTATGTGAGAATTAATTATTATAGAATTAATATAGAAACTATATGTAAATGTCAATTAGATAGAGATAAACAAATTATCTTAAATAGAGAAAGCTGTAAATTGACTAGAAATCAATTAAAATAGCCAAAAACCGTATTAACTGAAAACATGTGATGAACCTATAATATTGTAATATTTATGAATTTAATGTTGACAAAATGCAACCAAATTGTATTATAAAGTTGAAATACAATATAATGTGACTATACTTATATATTTGACCAACTAAAACACTTTAACAGTCGAGTTAGGAAACCATTTACCTATACCATACCAGGCTGAGGCCAAAAACAATCACAAAAATAGTCATATTTGACAGAATAATTGCAGAATATTAGCAAAAATAAAGGAAAAAGGTACAATCCTATAGTGTACTATAGAAACAAACTTACTCAGTTAAAAACAAGCTTAATTCTTAAAGAATTTGAAATATGAGAGTGAAATTTGTCACACCAAGAAAATGGATCACTTATGCAAACCAATATGATGCTAAGTAATCTTACAGTAAAAATAATATGTATCAGGATAAACCAGGTATTACCAAGGATAAACAATATAACAAACTCTCAGTGAATTCCCAAAAAATTCCATATATGATACCGAAAAAGACAAATTATTGTAAAGAACCAGTGACAAAAAACCTAGGCCATATGTAATGCCTATACAAAACTGAACTTATTTATATGTTATATGTGTTAATATTTGTTTATTTTGTTATAAAAAGATAATTATGTTATGCATTAATGTTGTAGCAAGAACCAAGCAGCTTCACAACATTTTTATAAGTAGAAAATTGGAATTTTGTGAAAACATTCCAAGGTAAGAGTTGTATTTTATGTTATTTTATTAGAGTTAATTTGTTCAAAACCAATCGTAATTAGTAGCATTGTATTCAGTTGAAAGCAGAGAATCCAAAAATAGTAATGTCATGCAGATTGTAAGTAGTTATGTAAAATTGTTTGACAAATGCCAGAATAATTTCAGTAATATCCTTTAGTGTGAAGAATAAGAAGTTTTTGTTCTAAAGCTTCTACGGAAGTCAAATTTGTTCCATGATGTTCCATTTGCATATTCTCGAACGTTCCAGAAGAAAATTTTACTCAAAAGTACCGGAAGTTCATGTCAAAAAATTAAAACAATGCCCCTTACAGAGTATAAAAGGAAGACGAAATTTGAACAAGAAAACACTTTATGCTTTGAATCCAGAAGAGACACATCACCCACGAAACTGATCATCACATCCGAGGCGAAATCGAAGAACGAGAAGTCGACACGAGAACACAGAAAGGCTTTTCCCGTACATGACAAAATACTGACTTAACCTCTACAAGGAGTATACGCCAACGTGTTGTTGAATAGAGCAGCAACACGCCATATTTAATAGAACGCACGCAGCTAGAATACTAGCGGTCCTGAAAAGGACCAAATTTTAATAGAGAATCAATTCTGCTGGTATCTGCTAAGACAAACTGACTTTGACAAAATTCCCAAAACAATTACTGACACAAGCCTTTCAACGTTGAATCTGGAACTAGCGCTGTGACGGCCGAATCGAGAAACCACGCAGACAGCTGATCGCCGCCGCCGGAATTCAAAGCATAGATTCAGTGCAAAACTGATTTCAATCGTGCGGAGTTTTAAAAACCGTATTTTGACTTATAAATAATTACCAGTGCACGAGGAACGTTAACACGAAGAGGCAAGATTGAAAACGTCCCCAAGAGAAGTGTCCAGTGCAGGAAATAATTACCCATCGGAACGTGAGTTGTTCAAAAGTTAAAGTCATTTTTACCTGGTATCATTTGTCACACAGTTGTACTACACATGTCACACACCTTCAAATCACACAATTTTTTTGTAAAGCATCCTATTGATTTTTCTTGGTAGTTCAAAGGAGTCACGTCCTGAGTATAAAGATTTTTCATACACTAAACTCATGCTATTCAACTGAGTAAATAAATATATTAGCCGATACTTAATTAAAAAACTTGTCATTAAGGAAAATATTTTTTGTAACTCTGAAATTTTATTAATTCGAGTGTTAGTCCTTCAGACAATTTTTAAAGTTCATTAAACATATGCTATTTTCAATTCAAACTGTCTTGTTCACATTTTTTTAATATAATTAATTTAAGAAATCAAAATTTAATTTCAATAATAATAATAATAATAATAATTTCTTGGAACAAAATATCCAAGTGGCGCCCACATACATATAGTTGATTAAGTTGTGCTTGCAGGACAACATCGTCGCAGAGGAACCAGCCATCAGTAAGTATATAAAAGTGCGCGGAGTTTGACAACACACATACACCGAGCTATTATTTTATAATATATATATTACATTAAATATTTATAATGAATTTACCTCAAGATATTTTTTCCTTATTAGGAACATGTTTCGGGTACCATCTTGTACCCATCCTCAGCCTTCCGGTTTTTGTGTCTGGTGAAGTACATATGTGTTGGTTGACTATTATATGTGTTGGTTGGCTTCCTGATGGCTTCTGGTACTTCAAATTGGTTTTATTGTGTGTGATTTTGTTGTATGTGTTAGTTTTTTGTGTATTTGGTAATGTGGTTATATAGTGAAAAAATAGTGAAGTGAGCATCAATATTAAGTGAAATCAACAATCAAATAACGGAAAATAAATATATAACAAAGTATCTCTCACATAAATATACATTAACATGTACACAAACAACATATTCACACCTCCATATAACCACATTACCAAATTATTAAATATATTTCAGACACGAAAAAAACAACTAATGAACACAAACATGAATGTATACTTCAATAGACAATGCCAAAAACATAAATTAACAACTAACTACATTAACATAAACACAAACAACAAAAATATGACTGCACAAAAAACAATAACACAAACACAAAAATTATGGATACAAAACGAAATTAATCAATTATACAGTAAGAAAAATAACATAACAACTAGACATATACAAACTACACTTAGAGCTAACAAGTTTATTACATCCAATCACTTGGAATAATAAATACAATAACATAGAAAATAAAATAAGATTTGAAAAAACAAACAGACTATTACAATCAACAAAAAACTCAACACATTAAAACAACAAAACGAAAATCAAGAACAAACAAACAAACAAAAACACAGATTTTACCCTCGAAGCATTAACCTTAGCAATACAGAATTTAACAAAAAAGAAACAGAATATTTAAACAATATGTCAAAAACTAACCTAACTCAAAACGCAAACAACAATCTAGAAAATTTAATAGTAGAAACAGAATTTGCCATTAACCTAATAATAGACAATATACAACAAGAAAAAAGAACAGGAGCAACACGTATAATTAAAAAATAATCACTAGTGAAATGAAAAACAAATATAAACAAAACAAAGACAATAAAACAATAAAAGAAATTAAAAGCCTAATAAAAATACACAAATTAAACAACCCAATACGTCCATTAATCAACTTCAAAGCTCCTACATACAAATTAGCAAAAATAATAGCACAGAAACTAAAAAGTAACCATCTAACAACTAACCATCATAACGTAAAAAATACATACGAATTAATAGACAAACTAAAAATAATAAATATAAATGAAAATACATTTTTCACATCATATGATATCACAAACATGTACACCAACATCCCAGTAGAAGAAACAATAGACATAATAATAAACAAACTTAAAGAACAAAATGAAGACAAACAGTATATAACAGAAATAAAAAAAAGCCTCCAAATAATACTAAAACAAAATTACTTTGAATTTAATAACAAAATGTATCAACAGCTAGAAGGTTTAGCAATGGGATCACCATTATCAAGCATAATAGCAGAAATATTCCTACAACACATAGACACCAAAATACAAAACATTATAAAATCCTTTGATCCAAATGGCATTTGGATAAGATATGTAGATGATGGGCTATATGTATCAAGTAACAAAAATACAAATGCAGATAACATATTAAAACAAATCAATAACATACATCCCAAAATACAATTCACAGATGAAAAAGAAAAACATAACAAAATCAACTATTTAGACATAACCATCACAAGAAACAACAACCACATACAATATGCAATATACAGAAAACCAACTTCTACCAACATCATTATACCTAACCATTCTGACCACCACCACAACATAAAATGGCAGCATTCTATTCGTTATTTAACAGAATGTACAAAATTCCCCTAAACAAACAAGAAACTGACAAAGAAAGAAATATAATATACCAAATTGGTTATGAAAATGGATACAATAAAAGTACTGTAAACAAAATAGAAAATAAAATCAAATATAAAATAAAAACTGAACAATTAAGAATTAATAAAAATGAACAACACATAAATAATAACAACAACAAAAAATGGGCCACATTCACATACATAAATAATAAAATGACAAAGCTAACAAAACTATTAAAAACACAGATATAAAAATAGCATACAAAACTAATAAAAATAATTTACACAAACTAAATAGCCCACACAACAATGATAATACAACAACTAACGGTATATACAAAATTGAATACCAAGATTGCAATAAATGTTACATAGGACAAACAAAAAACAGCTGAAAAAACGTTATTTTGAACACCTAAATGCATACAAAAAACCAGAAATATACAAATCCAATTTAGCCACACATGCAATAAACACAGGACATGAATTCCCAGACATAACCAATGTGACACTAATAAAACATATACAACGCAAAGGCACCATAATAAACATTTCGGAAAATTTACAAATATACAAACATTAAACACAAAACAAACTAATACCTGAACAAATACAAATCAGTACGAAACATGACATAATATTCAAAGCACTCAATATCGAAAATACACAAAATACAAATACATATACCACAATCACACACAATAACACAACTTTAAAATACCAGAGACCAACAAGGAACCTTAATAGCATCCAGCCCAACACAAATACTTCACCAGACGCAAGATCGCGAAGGCTGAGGATGAGAGCACGGGAGCTCTCGAAACATGTTCCAAATAAGGAAAAATAACATCTTGAGGTAATATAAATATAAATTTTAAATATATATGTATAGTAGATAAAATGAAAATTAAGAACTGCTATCAAATTAGAAGAACTTAATCGTTTGAGCACTGTAGTAAAACATGTTATGATTATGAAATTAGGAAGCACTAATAAAAAGATTGTTACGTTTAAAAGAGTGTTTTATGGCAAGTCCTGTCACTCTGGGCTCCAGCACATTTTCGCTTCATCTAGGCCAAGCGTCTAGTTTTAAATTTTTACGTAACGAGGACGTTACGAAGGAGTGCGCTAAGGCTGTATCGTGTCTCAGACCACTGTTTAATATCTATATTAATGACATACAGAATGAAAATACGAGTGGATTTCGTAATAAAAATAAATAATAAAACTTACATGAATAGAATGCTGTTTGCGGATGATCAGGTAATCATCCAAAACAACGATGCGATTTCCAGACAACAATCTTCCAGTAACAGTAAGCCTGTTAAAATTACGATTTGAAAATTTCTGTGCACAAGACAAAAACTATGGCATTTATGGAGAACCCCCCCCCCCCTTTACAGACTAAGATTATAGTTGATAATAAAAGTTTAGAGCAGGTGTCACATTTCCGCTATCTTGGTTGTGACATCACCTATGATGTGGATAATGATGTTGGTCACAAGTTCCCTAGGTTTCAGAAAATATGTGGCGGAGTTAGTCGAGTGCTATCGAGTGAGACTCGACTAAAATTGTATAAGGTAATGGCTGTGCCAATGTTATTGTATGCTTCCAAAATTGGGTTCTGGCGAAAAAACATGTCAGTAGGATACAGGCATCGGATATGAGATTCTTGCGATATGTTAAAGACTGCACTCGAAGAGGTAGACCCTACAATGAAGACATTCGTAAAGAGTTGAACATGTTTAATATCCAAGATTGTTTTGCATAGAACAAAGAGGGATTGATTACTCTTCTGAATAAGATGCCAGATGGTTGGTTGTATAGGTATGGCAATACAAGTGTGTTGGACAACGAAGTATAGGAAGACTTAGGAAGAGTTGATGAAATGGATGTATTCATTTGAGACCAAAAAATGTGACTCGCTTAGTCCCTGGTAAAAGAAAAAGAAGAAGAAGGAAAGAAGTTTTTTATGATGTCGGAAGATAAGGAAATATCAGATAGTTATAGGAACGGGTGACTGAGACGTGAGGTGTAACTGCAAGTAGTATTTTATGATTATTGTAGGACCACAGGCGTGTACGGGTGACATAAAATCTTTCAGGACTTCCCATATTAAAATTCCAAGAAATAAACTGAAACCAATTTAGACGATATCGGCAAGTGTATTATTTGACGAATTGTTTACCACTGTCATGCCATAGAAAGAAAAAAACCGCCATACAAATTTTATTTTAAGATTTTTGAAAGAACGTATTAATTATATTGGCAGTGTATCTAGTCTGAGAAACATGGGATCTCGTTGTAAATTTGGATTTTGTTGGAAACCTGCCGTAAGAAAAAAGAAACTTTTAAAATAAAACCATTCAAAACTCGAAATTTAAGTGTAGGCCTGTAAGAAATATACGGCAACGTAGAGAAGAACAGCGGTCGTTAGTAGACCTATAGGGCGTTTTCACACTAGCCGACACGACGTCGACACGACACCGACAGGATATCGGCGCGATATCGGTGGTAACAAAAAGTAAAGAAATGTTATGGAACCGTTTCACACTCACCGACATTTCGGTATCGGGTCGGAGCAGGGACCGACGTGTCGGCGGGCAGCAGCTCTTCCATCTTGGTCGGCGCTGTGCAGTCACCGACAGTTCACTCTGCCTAGCGGCAGTATTCTTTGAGAAGGTGATAGGAAAAGTTGTTTCACGCCATAACAAGAGCTTACACGTCGTAGAAGAGGTGGGTCTATTAAATAACGGGACTATGTTTATGCCTTTAAAGAAAGCAGTAGAAACTGCTTATGTCCTCTTTGTCGAAGAATTTGGAGGCGTCTAAACCTACTTGATAAACACCAATACCCCCGCCACTACAGTTGATTGTTAGTCATTGTTTTGTGCAGTTGTGTTTTCTGTTGTTACCAAACACCGGCAGAATTTTTCGAAACGCTTACTAAAGATTACCGGGAAGACTGCATGTTCGTGCATATGTGTTTCAGCGGTACAAAAGATTCAGTGAAGGACGGCAAAACGGGGACGACGATGAACGCTCTGGTAAAGAATCAAAGAAAATATACAAATCAATTAGCCAGATTATTCGAGAAGACCGCCGACTGTGTGTAGCCTACGAATGATAGCCGGATCTGTAAGCATTGACAACGGCGCTCCGTAGAAAATTTTGCGTGAGGATCTCAGCATGGAAACGTTTGTGCTAAGATGGTCCCTCGGGTTCTCACACCAGAGAAAAAGGTACACTACAAAACAATTTGCACTGATGTGCTGCAGTAACATTATGAAACTATGACAAAACGGCAGTATATGAACTAGAAAACACTATCGTACCCAAGAATGAAAAAGCTCGTAAATAATGTCCTAACTTTAGTGTGAAGGGTGTGATTTTTAAAGAACGGGTGCTGCCATAAAGTACAACAGTAAACCAACATTATTAAAAGGACTTTTGATAAAGCTGAGAGGAAGAATAAAGAAAAATGATTAGAACTGTGAAGAAATGTTTTCATTCTTCATCAGGTCAACGCGTCTGCTCAGACAGCATTTTCGTGATTCAGTTTTTGATCGACAAACGGGTTACTACAGTGCAACATCCTCCATAAGCGTCAGTATTGGCACAATGTTACTTTCTTTTATCCCCTAAGTGAAAGCTGTGCTTTTTCAGGAATACATTTCGTAAAAGAAGAGAACTCAGATGTGTTCAGCTGCTGACAGGAAGACAGGAAGTGATGTGATACATACCATCTACCTGTGAAAACGAACAGTCCATCGGTGTGTACGTGTGAATGGGGACTATATTGAAGAGGGAAAGCATTATAATTGTAACACATATAATTAATCAGTCTCTTTATGTAATATACACGCCTTGTATACTGGTGGCAAATATGTCAAAAATTGAATAATCGCTAAACATAATATATGCTTATAATAAAATATTTTCTAGCATTGAATTATAATTTAGACATACTAGAAATATTGGAAAGACAAATTATTAAGAAAATATTAGGCCCACAAAAAACTTCAGAAAGTTGGAAATTAAGAAGTAATGATGAAATATGTCAAAGTATAGAAAATATAACAAAAAAAATGAGAAAAAGAAGACTTTTATTTTTTGGACATTTATATAGAATGGACAAAAATAGGTTAACAAAACAGTTCTTCAAATATGTGTGGGGGAAGAAGTCAGCATCAAGTTGGATTAAAGAACTCCAAAAGGATATAGAAAAAAATAATATACAGGCAGAAGAAGAAACTCAAAGAGGAGTTTTTCGGGTAAAAATGGAAGGAGTCCAGGGTAGGAGACAGGAAAACGCGGGTTCAAAGTGGACTGAAGGCAGGAAGAAGAGACAGTTAAAATATAAAAGAATATTGGAGAAAAAGAAACGAAAAAAGAATAAGAATTTAAATTGACATGTGGTCCTTAGATGGCCGATACAAAAAAATAACATTTTTCCAATCAAGGTTTATATATTTACCGGGCTTTACTTTCAAAATAGTCCTTGTACTTCAGACGAAACCTTTTATAAATAGTAACAGATTTTTATATTCTCTAGTATCAAAATACTAGTTACGCTATTCACACGAATACAGATATATTTTACTATTCAATTCACTCGTCGACTCTTTGTATAAGTTCAGTTGAAATTGAAATGCAAGGAAGGCTAACAATAACACAGCAGGACGTTTATTTCGTAGTTCAGTATAGTATAATGCACGTTATTGTTGTAGTCATCTGGGGGAACGGTTTTGTGTGCTCTCAAGCGTTGAAATGTTGATGAAGCAGTGGCCAATATACGAACGTTAGGTGGCTGTGTGTAAAGAGAATCATTTAGGACGGCGCTTTGTATGTTAACCTTTGAGCCCTCGTACTGTACCAATGAGGGCTTTACTAGTGTCCAAATTTGAATATTTTATTAGATACACTGAACGTATACGGAGAGTAATATTGAAGAAAGGCAATATAACAAACCATACTTTCTTCTCACTGTGTCTCTGTCTCTCTCAGTCTCATAAACACACACACACACACACACACACACACACACACACACACACACACACACACACACACACACACACACACACACAATTTTTTGAACTCTAAATTCTTAAAATTATGATTTTCAAAATCTCTTGTAAAAATATTGCAAAAACAGAAGAATTAAATCGTTATGTTTGTAAAGTTAATTGTGTTTCAGACTTACATTCTAAACGATTCTGCTGTTTCCACCCTCTGCATATTGTACATAATGTTCAAATGTTATTATCATTTCAAATAATTTCTTCCAAGAATTTATTTTATGAAATTGTAATCGTTCATAATTTTCATAGTTAGTTCTTATTCTCCTTTAAGTTTCCATGTGAGTGCTTATTAACATGTTTCCCTACTTTTTTCATATAAGAAGGCGGATGAAGGAAAGGCTATACGGAATCAGGAAAAGAAAGGGACACAGTATGGTAAGAAAGATAGAAAAAATTTAATTTAAATTGTAAAACTACTAGTGAATTCTTGTAAGAATAGTTTCTTAACATATACAAAAGGATATGTTTATACACAGGCATAGGAAACGCGTCCATAAAAGCACACACACACAATCTTCTCAAGGACTATTGTGGGGACACACTAACATAGCAGGATACAGAAATCGACAGCATGAGGTGACGACGTATTTTTTATTAAAAAATGACGATATAACACCGAAATAATAATATAAAAAGAAAGAATCAGTACGGAATATAGTTTTAATAGGAAATACTATAACTGATATATCAATTTTTATAAAGAATTTTGTTAATAAATTTTGGATTAAAGATATTTTATTCTCATATTTTAATGTTGTTCATATTTTAGTTAAATTGGTAATTGTCAGTCATCATTAATGTGTGTCAGTCACCCAAAATAAAGTACATTTTGTTTTGATTAAATATTAATACAAGGTTGTGACATATAAATTCATTTCATAAGTGACATAATGTTTGGATGAAACAGAAATTTACGTGTTACATTCTCATACAGTTTCACTCAACAACGAAAAAATGTTCTGCCTATAAAATGCTACAAATTATAAACACAGTAATCATGTCGGTGTTTATTTTACTACGGAATTTTTTAAATAATAATACAATCATATTTTTAGTAAGTTGTGACCATTCCTGGAAGCGATAAAAATATACCTGTTTAATGAGACAATAAAACGTATGAATACTTTCTATCCAAAATACTTTCTTTCAGTTCAGTAGCTCTTCTTCTCCAATACAATAATCAGGTTCATATCAATTACAAAAAGAAGAAAACTCAAGGAAGTAAAGTTAAATAAATTGCAGTGAAAACAATACGGTTAAAAAATGCCTGTTATTTCATATACTACCGTATCGTGAAATCTAATCGCTTTAAAACAACTGACTTACTTTAGAGTAATTTAAAAGTGCGATTAATGTTATCTTCTTAACAACACACACACACACACACACACACACACACACACACACACACACACACACACACACACACACACACACACACACACACACACACACACACACACACACACACACACACACACACACACACACACACACACACACACAGTGTATAGATCTGTATATTTTCTGTATATTTTTCTCGTTAATGGCGAAAAGCAGAACAATGAATGTGATAAAAGCCAACATAGTAACAAATTCTCAAACCAGGCTAACTGTTAGACTCAATGAACTGTATTACAACTAACTTACTCCTAGATAAGACTTATACTTCTTCTATTCTTCTCAACGTAATTTGAAATATTTGTTAAGAACTATTAAGTGTTAAGTGTGCAGAAGATTTGTACTTTATGGCATGGTTTTGTCCGAGAGGAAATAAAACAAAAAAGAATAACACTAATTATTCAAGAGATCTTACTCCACTCCCTATTACAGCTTGCGTTTTAGTTTTACTGTATACCTGTTTTCCTCTTAGTAATGATTATTAAAATGCTTTAATATATACGAGTTTTTTATTAACAAATTTAGGAACCTCATAAATTATAAGACAAGCTGTTGACGTTAAGCTAAGCAACAGATGTTTTTTTATCTAACAACGTATTAAACATATTCACCAACGTATTCACCATCCCCAGTTAATTTCTGTTATACACCAGTTACAAGGGGAGCAATATTTAGTAGACGGAATTGTTCAGTGAACTTTAGAGAGTGCAATATAAGAAAATGTGTTTTAATTAAACGAGGGGAGCGACTTCTCAGTTTTCAATCAACAGTTTGGGATTTGTCTGTCTGTATCTCTATTTTCTCTTTGTCTATTTAAGGGATGTCTCAGGATAACTTTGGAACGAATCAACCAATTTTCATAAAACCTGGCATCGGTGTCCATACTTTTATCCTACAGAGTTTTTGTGATTAATCCACCAAAGTAGGGGTAGGGAGGCAAAACTGTAAAGGGTTAAAATTGCGAAAAGGTCGCAAAAGCACATGTGAGGTTTCACATTATAGGAGAGTTTAAACATTATTCAAATGTTTATGATTAAAAATACCAAAGTTTGTGGACTTCAGTGCCCAAAAAATTTGGGTTAAAAATTTTAAAACATCTAAAAATTCATAAGGATCATCAAACTGGAATGAATTTTAACTAACATCTCATTGTAGTGTTAAGTTTTGGAAACTTCAAAATCTAGAAACCGTAAGGCCTAAAAATAAGATAAAATTATATTTTATAGTAAAAATCCAGCGTCGTAACTAAAATCTTATTGTTACAAATTTTTAGTGTTTATTGTATGATTGCGTGCTCTAAATGTGTTGTATTAATAAATAAATAGTAGAGTAATCGAGATTTTCACATTTTCCTAAAATTGAAACATTATATTATAATGAAATTTATGTAGTAATAAATGTATTTTTTTTTAACATTGAGCGAGCTCTACACCTAAGGGAACATAAATAGTAGTTGCGTTACAAAATTACACTTGAAACATATAAATACATGACAATCTTCTTTCTTACAACTGTGCTCAAGATTTATCATCTGAACACGCGCCTCATTTGTCATTCTTTCCTACGGTTCTCTCTTCTACCTTTAACATTTTCTTTTCCTTGATATCACCAATAATTGCTGTCATTACTCTACCCTTTTCTCTTACCATCTATCTTCTATTACAAGCAGAATTATCACTGTTGCACACCACTATATAAAAATTATTCCGATTTGCGCTTTCTAGCTTCACAGGTCATCTTCAGATCAGAAAATGATCCGATCATTTTCCGATCGGATCAGCTCATCAGCTCATTTTCCGACCTGACGATGAGCTGTGAAGCTTGAAAGCGCTAATCAGAATAATTTTTATATAGTGGTGTGCAACAGTGATAATTCTGCTTGTGATTTTAACCACTAACACAACTTTCATCATTATCTTCTATTATCGCATAATTCCAGTTAGGCAAATCCTTCTAAGCATGTGTCATAAGCTAAAGAACAGTTAGCATTTCGTTCCATAATACATTACGTTTCAATAATTTTCTCATTTCCCCTGTCTGTTGGATAACCGTCACCCTTCTCGTTGTACCCGTTCCGGCGTAAATTCTGCGTTCTCCTCCAAGACCACGTCTTGAAAATTTCCAGATAAGTTTCCTCTATATATTCAATGGTTTATGTATCTGATAAATTTTTAGTGTTTCATACCTGTATGCACTTTATCTTATGCATCTGTATGCATTAGTGTAAAAACATAAATAGTGTAATAATTTTTTTGTTCAACTGTTGGTCAAGAAATGGACTGTATGAATGAGCATGAGAATACTCGCAGTTTGTGTGAGATAATATCTGTACAGATTTAACTTAAAATTCACAGTAAATAAACTCGGAGTTTTGTTTGTGTAATTAAATATTGTTTGATAAGAATTCATTTAATAACGTAAAACACTGCATGAAGATGGAGAAATATACAGTTTCCCATACCTTGCTACTGAAATAAACAAAAATGGCGTGACCCATCGCCATTTTTATATGGTGGAATCTGAGACCCGTCGCTGAGACCCGTTTGTTTAATTCCATAAGGCGATGATAGTGATGTGTGCGATAAATCTTCATTCATTATAAGATAGTTTAATTCTGACTGTTACATCTTTTGCTGTTATGTAGATCGTGCACTTTGCCAGGCCTGATCAGCACTACTATCCTTCACTGGATATAAATAGGTCAATAGGTCACTAGGCGTACGTGGAATAGTTTATGCATCAGCAGAATTTACTGGACTGCGGTCATGGGTTCGAGTCAAGGTGACGACTCGGTCTGCCTACTCAACCATATGGCTGGATACAAGTAATACAGAAGTCTTGTGTGGCATGCCTGGGCTAGGTATATTACAAAGGCAGTCAAACTATACACGCACACACACAGTTTCCTCTCCACCGTGCAGCTTGTCTCCTCACGTGGTTACTAGATGGCTAATTTCTCTGTGACGTGAGTGGTACACTGATCGGGAGACTCATCAGGTCGCAGGCCTAATGCCTGAAGGGAGAAGAAGAAGAAGAAGAAGAAGAAGAAGAAGAAGAAGAAGAAGAATAAGAAGAAGAAGAAGAAGAAGAAGGAGGAGGAGGAGGAGGAGGAGGAGGAGGAGGAGGAGGAGGAGGAAGAGGAGGAGGAAAAGGAGGAGGAGGAAAAGGAGGAGGAGGAGGAGGAGGAGGAGGAGGAGGAGGAGGAGGAGGAATTGGAGGAGAAGGAGGAGTCAATGTGTAGTCTACGTGTTGAGATGTATTTCTTAACAGAAAATAATAATTTAGGATTAGATGAAAATATTGGCAGGAAAAGTAAGCGGATTTGATTGTTAGGTAACCTGTGGAAAGGTTATGAATGCAGAGACTTAAGGAACAGTGCAATATAAGGTCTGAAAATATTTGTTACTTGTCAGTAAACAGTTACACTAAAGGAGAAGTTGACTGTTTGACTGCCAGACTGTATTACGTTAGGAAACTTAGAAACATATGATTGACGATATATTTTATTATAAAGTTGTATAATTTGATTTGATCATATACAAATAGTGCTTCTATGTTAATCTGTTTGAAAAGAGACACAATACGATTTACGTTAGAAATGTAAGTTATGTACACCGGTGTATGTATCTGTGTGTTTTTGTAGAGGTCGTGTGTATATTAATATTATCCTTATCTACAACCCCGCCGCAAGCATACATTGTAATTAAAAAAGGTTCTTTCTATAAGTTTAAGAATAAAGCATTAACCATTAAGTTTAACGGTTAAAGAATAAGTTTGATCAATCTTTCCAATTAAAGTTTTGTCAAACTCGTCCGGAGCCGTTCCCTATAAAAGCCATTTGTATAAACTTAAATTATTGTAACATAAAAGGGTATAGGCTTATATAGTTTCTTGACTGCTTTAAATAGATAGTTCGCACAACAAACTGTAATAGCACTGTATACTATGTAATCGCTGGGTATCGCATGTAGACTGTTCTCGCTGGTTCCAGAATTATATCGCGCCTTCCTTTAATAGATACACCATAATTAAATGTTACAAAGACACTTGATGTAAAAGCAGTATTATACTGATATATGTCAATTCAAAATTTGAATAAACTAACGCAAGCGAATATTATTTTCATATTAATGACGATGTTATATTGCGAGAATTTCAAATTCCTAAAACTGATTGAATACATGCATCAGCTACCAAAACAAAACGCAGTAGACAATCATAGAAAGGAATAGAAATACTTATAATCATTATTTCTTATCTTAAATTAAGCATTAAAACAATGCCAGAGCATGGGACCATCATTCTCCCATCTCTGGAACAACTCTCAGTATGCCTGCAGATTGACACTTGTTGAAAGGAACCATGAAGTCATCAACACATCAGAAATAGTCACTATAACCTCTTTAAACGTTTCGTACGTTTTTGACTGTGATGTCGGCGCCGTAATTCTGTGTGTCAACCGACTGTCGCTCCACTGTAAATTGCAATAAATTAATCCCACATTCCGCCATGGTCGGTTAATTACGGAGAGTAAATTGATGTCGTGACGAGTGTCAAAGAGGATATGCATTGCAGTTATTGTTGACAATTAAACGCAAACCCGGTGTTGATATTAATTAATTCCAACCCGTCACCAATAGGCACAATTTATTGTGTCGCCATATTCATGATATATATCACATTTCATTGTAGCATAACACCTGTAGGTCGTATGTTCCAATCAGTGAATATACAAAACCTATCTGTGTTGTCTTTTCTTGGTACGAAAGTGGAATCTTACGTGCGTATTTGGAGCCTTAATATGCCTATTCATATTTTTGCTATATATATATATATATATATATATATATATATATATATATTGCAACGTTACGATTATTTCATAAATTCGCACAAATACAGAACCATGTACTCAACGCAACTATTAAGTGTAGTACACCGGCCAGGTCGCAGGATTTTTGTTTCTCGTTGCGTCAAGTATATGTAGTTGCACAATAATTAAATCAATTTTAAGGAGAAGTGAGATGTTGTTGACATGAAATAATTATTTAAAATCATTTAAAAATAATAATGCCAAGATTTATTCATTAATATAAAAATATTCCAATATTAAAAAATTCAAACATTAGATAGATCAAATGTCCACTTTTATAAGTTTCACACATATTAGGCTGTTCATAACATCTAAAAACTAAACAATCATGTACTCTCATTCACTAAACAGACATGTTAAATAAGTCATCTAAATTCTTTCATTTTTTTGTGTGTCTGACATTGATTCAATCTTCAAATGCTAATAGCAACACAAAAAAGAAACAAAAATAATATTAAACTTAAGCATAAAATTACTAGTTGCTATATACAAAATAAACTAATTACATTTACTTTCAAACTATTATTTAACTCTATGGACACATCCAAATTTTTAACATATAACAAAAGGTTTAGTAACTTTCAAATTTTCTTATCAAATTAAATTATTGACTTTAACTATTATTTACATTTAAAATTTTTAAGTCTTACTGTTCATTTAAAATTGTCTTTCTGAAAGTTCTTTTCACAACAAAATTATAAATATTTAGTCATCACCTGCATACTGCTGCCGTTACCGTTGTGTGTGAGTGTGTGTGCGTGCGTCCTGAATCCTGAGAATTTTATGATGATGATGATGACGATGATGCTGTGTTCTATGTTTCTATGGGTTGTTGTTGTTGTTGTTGCTCCTGAGTTCCTCCATACGTCTCGTGTGTGTGGTAAAAGTGTGTTTAGTCGATCGGCAGACCAGCAGCGGGACGTCCTTTGGAAATAGCTTATCAAACGGACATAGTGTCCTCGTGTAGAGATTCCTTGAGTCTGAGAGTGCCCCAAAATTGTCGGTCGTATTTATACTGGACTCAATCTGACATGTCCATGATTGCTCTTGACATGTTAGAAATTGTAACTTTCATGCAAACCGTCCTTTTAATTACGAATCACGTTTTTGTTCATTTTAGCGATTTCGTAAACACACTTCTAACATGCGCGATACCATTGTTTGCGTAATTTTGTCTGTTCACGCACATAAAACACACATGTTAATTACTTTTTAATTACACCCGTAATTAACATTAATTACTTTAGCGTCTTTAATATTGCAAATGTCTGCAATATTTTATATATCACTGCATTCGTTAAGAATTCCTTAATGCAATGGTGTTTTTATAATTGTCGTAAGTCTTTGCTTACAGGTTTAACACAAGTAATTATTTCATTATAATCCTGTTAAGACATGATTACAGACAAAACAGTAAGTCGTTCGCATCACCCCATAATTTCATGTCGTAGCGTGCTCACACTGTAACTTACGCTACCACAGCAGGTCTCCCTCTCGACAGGTTAGATATTGTCAATTCCTGCACAAAATTGTATAAAACTGTTTCTTATTCTATTTATACTAATTACGATATAAAACATACCGCCCTGGGCAAATATGCAAATATATGTGTTGTTGCAATATATATATTGGAAGGTTACAAGTATTATGCACAAATACAAATACCATTGACTCAACGCAACTATGAAGTGTATTACACCAACCAGGTCGCAGGATTTTTTAATTCTCGTTGCGTCCAGTATATGTAGTTGCACAATAAAAAAACAATTTTCAAAGAAGAGTGAGATGTTGATGACATGAAATAGTTAATTAAAACCGTTTCAAAATAATCATTCTATGATTTACTTATGTTAATAGAAAATATGCAAATATTAAAATTTCGAATAATAAAAATAAAAAAAAATTCTCTTTTATAAGTTTACAAAAAATACAATATAACCTTCTATGCTGTTCATGACATATAAAAATAAACAACCATAATATAATCTTCCTAGCTAAACAGACATGTTAAACAAATTATCTAAACACTTTTTATTTCATTGTGTCTGACTTTGACTCCATTTTTAAATAATAATAGCAACTCATTTACAAGCAAAAATAATATTAAATCTCAAAAATAAAACTAGTTGTTGCTATAAACAAAATAAAAAATATAACATTTACTTCCAATCTATTATTTATTTCTACTGACACCCAAATTTTAACATACAACAGAAGATTAGTATTTTTAAATTTTCTTGTTAAATTAAATTATTTTCTTTACATACCATTTAAGTTTACGTACAGTGATTATATTTAAAACTACAAGTCTTTACTGTTCATATATACGTTTCTTTTTAAGAGTTCTTTTCACAAACAAAAATAAAATTTATTGTTTATTCATCACCTGCGTACTACCGACGTTACCGTTGCGCGCGCGCGCGTGTGTGTGTCCAGAATCCTGAGAATTTGATGATGATGATTATGCTGATCCTGTGTTCTCTGTCTCTACGGTTTGTTGTTGGTGATGGTCCAGAGTTGCTCCATAAGTCTTGGTGTGTGTGGTAAAGATGTTCGATCGGTCGGCAGACCAGCAGCGTGATGTTGTGTGAAGATATATTAAGTCTCTCTGAGATCGCCCCAAAATTGCCAGTGGTATTTTTACTGGACGGCGATCTGACAAGTCCAGGACTGTTTTCGACCTGGTAGATATTGTCATTTCGTACAAAGCGTCCTTTAAATTACAAATCACTTTTTGGTTCATTTTCGCGATTTCGTAAACATACTCGTAGCACGAGCGATATCATCGTTTGCGTAATTTTTTTCTGGTCACTCACATATAACACACTTATTAATTACTATTTAATTACACTAGTAATTAACATTAAATTACCTAGCGTCTTTACTATTGCACATTTCTGCAATACTTTTACATCACCATATTCGTTAGAAATTCCTTAATGTAATAGTGTTTTTATACATGTGGTAAGTCTTTGTTCACAGGTTTAAAATGTATTAATTACTTTAATTTTATCCTGTTAAAACTTGATTACAGACAAACCAACAATTCGTACGCATCACCCCATCGTAAAATTTGCCTGTCGTAGTTTGCGTTCACACACAAACACACAAGCGCTGTATTCACTTGCGGGGCAGGTGTACGCTTTCTGACAATTCTTAGCCTGCATAATATTGTTAAAAACTGTTCATCATATATTTTCTATGCTAAATATTTAGAAACATACCGTCCTGGGCAAATAAGCAAATATATTTATTGTTGCAATATATATATATATATATATATATATATATATATATATATATACACATATATTGTAGCATGACAGATTATCCACAGTATAATGAATGAAAAATGATCATAAATAAATATAAAATAAAACTATCAAGGAAAAATCCAAATAAAAACAAATAAGTACCACAGAAAATGCAATCATAATTTGAAGAAATAAAAATAAATTAAAAACAACTAAGCAACACCTATGAGTAATGAAAAATAAACCAAAAAACTAAAAGTAAGTAAGGAAATACCCAGGTAGGAGTAAGTAAGGCAAAACCTAGAACAAACCGACATCCCTGATAAAAGTACTAATTTTGAAGAAACAAGATAGGATAGTAATAAGTAAGGAAAATACCCAATACAAACCGACATACCTAATAAAACTATTTTTATCGAAGAAACAAAGTAGGAGAATAAGTTAATGTAAGGAAAACCCAGAGCAAACCGACATCCTTAATAACAGGACTGAAATGGAAGAAACCACATGGAAGAACAAGATAAAGTAGGGAAATACCCAAAGTAAACCTAGTAATAAAGGAATAAAACCCCTAAAGAAATATACCTAATGAAAGTATAACACCCAAAATAGAAAATAATGTCAAGTAGATATAAACAAAAGTGTTTAGAGGTATAAGTAAAAGTGCACCCACGAAAGTTATTTATAATGGAAAAAACAAACATTCATAATCCTCTATAAACAAGATTCTTGATCTTGGAATACTATAAAACTTATTTAGAGATAAGATCCAAGAATAACAGGGGACCAGTGCAAGTTATCTTATTATAATAAATCAACTTCAAGTGTCAGAGTTTTAAATGCTTAAACTACGTAAATTTGTGCCTTTACACAACTTTAAAGTTTATGTGCCAATTACAGAAATAATATTTTGTAGAATATTATGAAAAAATAGACTACAAATGTTTTAAGAAAGTGCCAATCTTTATCTGACAACATTTTATAAAATGAAATAGATAGAATAAGAGCAGGTAATAAATAAGTGGAGTGACAAGGGGTACATCCCCAATATAAAATAAAAACAGCTAAGACTGCACAAAATTAAATTTAAGAAATAAGTTAAAAAAGAAAGGACATGTGTTTTTTTTATGTTACGTTCAACGAACTCAAGGCTGAAATGTCTGGGTTTGAATACTATTTTTTGTTATAAAATATTTGTTAGGAGTTAATACTTGTTATCAATGCTAAATGTTCATGCAGTTAAGTAAGGTAATTTTCATTAATATTGTATTAGAATAGAAGGTCAGAAGGGGTATAAGCAAGCTGTATTATCCAAAAACTTTGTATGTAAAAACAGATAAAATCTAGGCCAAATGGTAAAAAACAACAACATTACAATTGATAAATAAGTCAAGTAAACTAGTTAAACTGATGAAATTTGTATAAGGTAAATCAAACACAGTGTATTATAACTGAAACTATACTTTAGAAAGATATTGTAAAAAGGTATGAAAGATTATTGGAAAAAATGCAAATGTAATAACAGAAAAATCCAAGGGGGGAGTCCCAAATTAAAGAATAATATTTTAAAAGGATAACTAATTAATAAGATTACAAGGAATTAATGGAAAATAAACATGTTATTTCAATCTGAGATTTTGTACAAACATAATTATAACATAATACAAATGGAAAACCTTTTAAGAGGACAGGAAGTAAAATTTTAAGGTCTACAGTTAGAAGTACAGTAAATATGGCATTTTTAGAGAAAAAACTTTGTAAAAATATCTTATTTGGTATCAAATCAAGCATAATGAACTAAAGAAAGAGATTGTGTATTTAATATTTAATAAAGTTAAATAATAGTTAAAATGTATTCAGTAATATAATGTAAATGTCAACCATGTAACGGAAATGATAGAGATTTAAACAATATCTTGTTAATATTAACTTGGCTAAGACGTTTCGGATGAAGAAGGAAGTTAAAACAGTTGATTATTAGACGTGATCGAGTAAACTTGAGACGAGCTCTTGCTAAAAATTAACATATAGCGAAGGAAGGAAAGTGGCTTTCATCAACCTAGCCTAGTCAAGGTAAAAAATCGCAAATTTTGGAAAACTTAAAATAACAATTAAATTCAGTGAAATAAACCAGTACAACTATTAAATTAAACTAATACCGAACAGAACAAAGTGAATTAATGAATTAAACACCTAGAAACAATAATCCTGAATATAAAGACGAAACGTGCCATTTTCGACCTTATTGACTAAAGTGCATTAAAAACATTATTCAACACTAATCAACGAGACGAATCACGGACCACTGATCCAGGACAACTACACTAACACCAGAGGGAATAAACACTATTGCTGGAACGAGGAAACTTTAGAAACAACAACATTTATTGGAAGAAAATTCAGTCGGCACGTCGTCATTTAACATATGCAGTACTGAGGCAGCCATCTTGAACTCCCACAATTCTCTCTACACGCTACTGCCAGCTTTTCATCAACTGAGATGGGTTCGAAATTTTACTTAATAACCATTATATATTAAATGAAATCTTTGTATTTTTAATTCTTAAGCTATTAATTGTAAGTGTTATACTTTCCTGAACTTGCCCTTTCTCTGACTATATAATATAACCGTTAAAAGAACCTGAAAATTAACATTAATACTTTATGTAAAGGTAATCGATCGCCCTGAGACACGAGTCGATAATTATTTGTTGAATAATTGATTTAATATCGATCCATTAATAATTTGTTAAATAAAAACTGGAATTTCATAATTTTGACTTATATTTATTTCAAAAAATATAATTAGAATAACATAAGATAATATTTAAACCACGGACTACACGAAAAGCGGCAATTACCAAAGTGAAAGGAGAATACTCTCAGAAGAAGAAGAACCGCAAACCAATTAGTCCAGGAGACAATCTGATTAACGTAGAACTTAATTCTAGTTACAAATAGGTGATATAATTGACAAAAACAGTAATAAAGGATTAAAAGTTTACTCCAAACAATTACAAAAATTAATTACTAAATAAATAAAAAATAAAACAATTAAATTAAATTTTCAAAAAACAAACAAAATTTTTTATTTTGCAAACACCAATTATTATTTTGTTATAAAATTGGCGTCCAACTGAAGGGGCTTCAATTAGCGATTGATAGGCCACTATAACTTGCCCAATTCCTAATTTAAGCTTGGCAGCTGTTATCAAGTCAGAGGAAGAAGCAAAATGCAACGTCGAGCAACATCGAAGAAACGGGCGGCAGAGGCCGAAAAGGAAATTAATATGGAAGACAAGGGGTAGACACCGGTGGAAGACGTGGAAATGTTATTACCCCCAGCGGAACCGAAACAACCCGCACAACCAGAGATTCAACCTGAGATACCCACACAAACAGGGTATAAAGATAAAGTGTATTAAGGTATAGAAGATAAAGTGTTGTTCTCGTAACGAATTTTATGAAGTTAATTAACAGACACACTATAAGTAATTTATATTAGTGTTTAAATTAGAGTAACTAATAATAATTAATTATTTTAGTATTTTAGTATTGTATTATTTTAGTATTCAACCGATAAAGTAAGTAGTTATTCAATCACATGCAGTTGAAAACACGTGCTTTTGAAAGGTCTAGAAACCGGACATTCATGTCAACCAGCATGTGGTCAATTTTATTGAACAATCTAGAATGTATTAATATGTAAAAAAGAT
The DNA here is from genome assembly GCA_034769895.1 of Magicicada septendecula. Classification (NCBI taxonomy): domain Eukaryota; kingdom Metazoa; phylum Arthropoda; class Insecta; order Hemiptera; family Cicadidae; genus Magicicada; species Magicicada septendecula. The sequence goes on along the minus strand of CM068370.1, from coordinate 362,783,170 downwards.
GTCACGGGTGTCGGTATGTAAAAGAACTGATTAGTATTGAGTGTAGATAGCCTCCACAATTCACACTGAAGTTTGTGGTGGCATATTTGAGTTCCACCCAGTCTTTCTTGAAAAGCCGGAGTGTCGTCGAGAAAGCGACTGAATTAGTACAACGAATTTACCTCGTTTCATTGACTATCTCAGTATATTCACAGGTTTCTAAACGAATTAATTGACTGAATCATCTAAATTTCTAAATAATATAACTGATTCGATTTCCATATAAAAAGTAACGAATAATCAAACTCAACGAGTTCGGGGAGGGAAAATATGCTTTCTATCTTTGGTTCACACAACAACGGGAAAAGGTTGTCCAGCTTTCTGAACCAATACTATAAGAAAAAAAAAATAGCCAGCGAATAAATGGGGAAAATAAACAATTTGCTGCAAGTGTTGGAAGGCTGATCCTTGGAAAATTGTACTGAGTGTGTGAGTTAAATACAGCAAGGAAAAGTATCTGCGGATTAAAGTAATATCGTCATGTTTGTTGTTTAGTTTATTTTAGTCACTTTATAGGCATATTAAAAAAATATATTGCAATGGGCATTTTAATTGCATATGGAATGTAGCAGACAGTAAAACATATGATAGCATATAAAGACACTGCGTGAATAAGTACACACTGCAGGTTTCAATATTAAAAATTAGTAAATGAGAAACATCTTGGAAATATTAGTTTTCATTCTTTTAGAATAGTAAAACGATGTTAAGTGCTGTGAAATTGTGCATAAGGATGCTTAGTCGCGTGTGTAGTACGCGTGCGGGGGTAAGTAATTTATACGGGATATTTATAAAAACACGTTAATTTAAATAACTTTTAAGATATGGAAATTTTTGAAGTGCTTACCTGATGGCAATTGTTATTTTAAAATCACTAACTAAATGTTTGCGTTTTTTAAGTAAAAATGTTTTATAACCCAATAAATTCCGTCGTAAAACATTTCACGTTTTTTGAACAAGAATTGTTCTGTTCTGAAACATTCTTGGAAAAGAATATTTATTTTCTGCGATAAAATCATAGAAAGGGTTATCGAATAACCAAATAGATTACGATAATTCATTCGACGAAAACGACTTTGAACGGATAAATTAGTTTTTCGGAATGATAACGTGTAAACGCCGCTCAGGTGTTGGACGTTGATCTTCCTGTCGCGATGAACGCAAGTTAGAGTTACTACGAGTTATTATAATTGTACTAATCTGCGAGAGTGCAAGATATCCGATTAGGATATATAGAGTTCAAGTTTACTGGAACAGTGTAAGCATAATACACTATTTAGCAGTAACTGTATCGGTTGGCGGTGAAAGTGTCTTTAACTCTGCAGGTGAGAAATATCCAGTGCCCAAAAGCGACCCTGAAGGCGGACAGAGAAATCGACCCACGTATTCTTCTAGATAAGAACAACACTTCGTCTGAAGGATCTGCAGTCGACATTAATGGGAAGTGAACTTCAATTATTTATGTACAATTATAAAGTAAATATATTTCAAAGGAAGACTCTGTCACATTAGTAAAGACCTTATAGTAAATAGGACAAAAAGAACGTTCAAATATTAATTTATTTCATTGGACAGAATGTAAAATTTATTCTAGTAAAGGTCAACAGAGACACATTAATTTTTTTTTATAAACTGTATTAAAGCATAACAGATTGTCAGAAAAAAAATAGCGTCATTAATAAATCCAGTTCATTTCAATAACATATGTCTCGATTACTTATTCTATGGGATACCTATACATCGCAAGATGTGTGTGTGTGTGTGTGTGCGCGTGTGTGTGCAATTAATCGATTTTTTTATAGTTTCTTTTTTGTTATGATGTATTTATTTTGGACTGTATGCTTACGAGCTTAAAAAGTTTCAGCTTTATATCATTAACAGTCAGTTAATTAAAAATGTTTTTTCCACATTCCCTGTGTACGTTTCTTTTCTAAATACATAAAATTTAAAAACACCACACTCTATCTTTATATTTAGATCTAGGTGTATACACACTGTAGATGTATTTAGAAAAGAAACGTATAAAGACTTAATTATACTTCAGGAATCATACCATTCCGTAAGTCACAAGATGGTTGTACTAAACTCATTTTGTTATAGGGCAATAAAATACTTAGAAGATGATTCATGTAAAAAAGAAGAGTTTTTAATGAATAGAAGAAATAGCGAAAAATAATAATTAAAACCGGGGATAGTAGAGAAAATTGTAAAAAGGATAGAAGGAAATAGTAGACAAGAAGAGAAGGAAGAAATGAAATATATAGGATCAATAACGTATCTGGAATTTCAAACGAGGAACATAATCTAGTGTTTTTCAAAACACAATATAGATGTAGCGGTAAAAAGACAAAGACAGTTTTTGATTATATAAAAAATAGTAGTACTGAAATAACGCCTGAATTACAGAAAAGCGGTGTTTATAAGTTGAACTGTAAACAGTGTGATAAGGTTTACCTGGGTGAAACAGGACGTAAGTTCGAAATTAGATTGAGAGAGCATGCGAGAGGAGAAGGAGACAGAACTACGAATTCGCTCTATGCGAGACATTTTAATGAAACAGGGAATAGGTTTTTAGACCCAACAGAGAACGTCGAAATAGTAAGGTTACAGAATAACATAAGTAAACGCAAATTGTATGAAGAATTAGAAATATTAAAAGTAAGGAAAAAGAATAGTAATGCGCTGATGAACATAAAGACTGAATTTAGTAATGAGGATATATTTTACTATATTTTGAAAGAGTAATGTATAAAAGGTGTAATACGGTTACAGGATATGTGTTCAAAAGGTAGAAAGCTGTAGGAGATTTCTAGAGGGTAATGTATGTGACGAGGTCAGGTTGACTGAGTAAGGGGCGGGGCTAACAAGGACTGGGCGGTAAGTACTGCCTCCTATTGGTTGAATGTAACCAGTAATACGTGGGGCGGTTAGTATATATATATATATATATATATATATATATATATATAAGGGAAGTAGGTATTTTAATGTTGTTGTAGTAAGAACTTGATAATGGTTGCGAAACCGAAAGTACTCGTTCGAGGGAAAATTGTACATAGCAGAGAAGCAACAAAATTCTACAAAGTTGTTATGAAGACTGCTAACACAGAGAAAATAATTTATAAAGAGTTCGTAATTAACAACGCAGTCTCGTACAACAAATCAAATAAAAATTGTTCACACGCAATAAAATGTCACTAATATTAAACACAATGGTATTACAATTATACCGCCCGATTATTAAACGCAACACTTCACTAATAACCACTTGAACGTACACAGTAATCTCGCCCGATAATAACTCGAACCGCACTGAAAATATATCGCTGCTATACTGAATTGAACGTCGTTGAGTACTGGTATTTATAGCCACCCAAAAATCTAGACGATTCCACATACTACTTATTACCTCTAAAATATGACGTAATTGCTTGCGCCCTTGACACAGTGAGAGCGGCCGCGTGAATTCTCCACCGTCTAGCAAATGCGTCAACAAGCACGTACGCCACACGCTTATATTCTGGATCTCTCTGGAACGTTCGATAAACACGTAGAATGTTCTGTCATGTCGTAACAATATTTATGGATCACATTGTTGAATATTTTAAGGCATATTTTTCCTTTTTTGTTCTTGACTTTAATTGTAAGACCAAGATTTGTCTTCTCCTCATATTTTAGCTCAAGGTTAGGTGCCCTGATTCCAAGTTCAGTAGCTAGGATAACACAATTAATTTTCAGTCGCTTAAATAATTAGGTTTTTTTGTAAAAGTGATTAGGAAATAACCATATTGAAACTAATTAATATTTGTTTAGGTTTTCTAGTAGCTACGCAAATGTAACCGCCTACACGTGGCCTAGGTAAATTTAAAAAGATTGCTAATTTCTTAATTCACATATTAATATGTAACTCCAGACGGTACTAAAAAAAGTAATGTTACGTTAACTAATTTTTGTTACAAGGTAGAGTGTCTGCCTGAATCACCATCGTGATTCAGTAAATACACAATGGTAAAAATTTTTAAATTTATAAACAACGGGCGTCTTTAGGGCATTGTTGAAACAGAATGTGCAAAACACACGACATACAGATTTGTCAAAAACAAAGCAAATAGTGTAATACATATATAAGTATAGGTGTATTTAACGACAATATCCAAAACCCGTATGCCCTGTTCGAGAGATGTGTCCTCTGTTTTGTACTCCAATATAGGACAGGTGGCATAATTGAACTAGAGCACTATTATTAGCCCGCTAGTATTAAATAGACGATTCAGAAAATGTTTTACAGCTTTGCAGTTTTACCATAGCAATGTCTACATAAAAAAGATAATTTATTTTAGTGAACTCAGTACAGGTAAATAAGAAAATAAAATAGTACAAAAATTATTTATTCCTTTTATGTTTCAATACATTTAATTTTCTGCTTTTATAAAAAGAACTGTTTCTAGTCAGAATGTGTGCCTAATATGGTACGGTCAAGAATGAAACCAAGACACGCACACACTCATAGTAATACCCACTAATCACTTCCACGTCTTATGATGTGTGTAAAGGTGATTGTAGCTCGTTGCAAACAAACTGAAGAAAGCAACACTAATTGCACTTAATCAATTCAACCTATAGGCCTACTTTCATTAATGCGCAGACTGGAATCAATTATCTCTGAAATATCATTAACACATTCAAGTAGGGCAATCCTAGTATGTGCATGGCATTAATTATTGATATAGGCCTATGTCAGTACAAATTTCTTTTAATTTATAAATAACGTAATTTTATATGCGTTTTATCAGGTATTTTAGTTAAGTAAATTTCAGTAATTAGTGATTGTAGGCCTATTTTAAAATTTATTTACTTGCTTTTACACTAAAGTTTTTAAAATTACAGCCAAGTGTCTATAATGCGTGTGTGGGTTTTCCGCACTGCTAATACGTATGATATTTGTAATCGGATGAGTCGGTGTAGCAGGAGTTTGTCGGCTCGGACGTTTTGCCTTAAATCTGAAATTTGACGAACCGCAATTGGGAGGTTCATGTTGAAACGAGGCGTGAGGAAGATCTTCAAGTCGACCAGGAAAATCAAACAGTTTCGGAGATCGGTGATAGACGTCAGGGATCCGCTGTCGTCCTGCGGGGTGTATTGCGTGCCTTGTTCGTGTGGCCAGGTATACACTGGTAGCACGAAACGTAGCGTAGGCACCCGCATATTTGAACACAGTTGTTGCTGTCGTTTGGACCAACCGGGGCTCTTGCCAACGGATTGGCACGCTCGTGCCAACGGAGACCATAGCGTTCTTTTCGAGGAGACTAAGATCCTGTCCTCGGTGAGGAGTTACATCGCTCGTCTTCAGATGGAGTCGGTCCACATCCAGACGCATCCCCGATTACAATGAACCGGCAAGGTGAATGTCTGCTCTTAAATAGGATCTGGCAAGCTGCATTACCAAGCTTTTCGGAATAAAGCTGTTTTGTGTATGGCTCACTGTCAACCCCCATAGCACGGCGCTGCTTGTGATTGGCTGTCGTTTTTTGTGTTGTTTTAGATTTTTCGAACTGGACAAGTCTCAGATCTTTAGGGAACAAGCTCCTTTCAGCCAGTTTTGATTTAGAATTTTTGGGAGATGAACACCAGTGCAGACCGACCTTTGAGAAGATGGAGGGACCAAGTAGAAGAAAGTAGACATTTTGTGTGGTTGTTGAGTCGGACAGCCAATGGGTTATGAGGGTTATTGTACGGCATTAGTGCCAAACTAGAATAGTGGAACTGTCAGGCCGAGCAGTGCAAGATGTTGACGATTGAGGGTAACGTCAGAATGGCGTCTAGATTTCGGCGGGGAACTCATTTAAGGGGCAGTAGGATTTGGTGTGTTGTTATAGAAGGTTGTATCACATTATATGATCAGTCCAGACTGGTTCTAATGTTGGTGGTTTCTGTACGTTGTTTAATTAGGCCTATTGTTGGTGGTGGGGTTTGTTTGGTAGAGCCAGAAAGCAGTTTATACGGAGGGAGGGTCTTTGCGTGTTCTTGTTGGATCTATTAAAGGTAACTGCCATGGATTAGAGGGGGCATGAGTTTTGGCGGTCTTAGCTAGTTATCGAAGTGCATCGCCACGCCTGATTATCGTAGCGGAAAAAATCTATGTACTATAGAAATTCAGTATTGTACGTATATACAAAATTTCGTCAATTTGTTGTATTTTTGGTATATTTTTTATTTAAATGTGTTAGTTGTTACTTTTATTTTGATTAGTGTAACTAAATATCCGTTTAATTTTGAAACTTACTTGTAGTTTAGTAACTATAACAATTTAGTTTAATTTTAGTATCAAAGTCGTCTATTGTTAGAATAAATAATTCAAAGGTTGTGAGTAACTTGATACAGAATGATTATACGTTGATTAACTTAAAGTATCTGCAGATGGTAATTTTAACCGTAAAAATAATAATGAAGAGAAAATAAATGCTTTTACAAAGAATTAATTAAAACTTTCCGGTTAACTTTACTTTTAAAGTTATTTATTTACATTGTGAAGAAAAGCACATAATTTACATTGAAATCTTTTGAAACATGTAAAATTATAACAGTAAAATAACAGGAATTTAATAAAAAACACAGATAAAGTATTCAACTTTATAACATATAAAACAAATATGTCACCGTAATATTCTACACGTTACATTACGAAATATACCTGATAAATTTAATTGTAATTTTAATAAACATTTTAAGCTGTATATTAAAATATTTGTGTCGTAAAACGTAGTGATTTATGACAGCACAGTAGTGATTAGTTAAGTAATTAATTAAGTTGAAATTGACAGAAATTGAAATCTCAAGTGGAACCAATGACAAATACATGTGTTGCTAAACGCAGCATGAAATAGTAACAACCAAATGCTAAGCAACCAATCAGGTCAGCGAAATCGTGGCAACCAATTGCTAAACAACGAAATTGGTGTGATACTTCCTGGAGTTGCGTCTGACTCTGTATAGACTGATCTATCAAATGTACGAGCAGAAAAACATTGTTTCCTTTAAAGTAATTAAATTTTGATTATAAAAACAAATACGTTTATAAAATACTAAACACCAATACACTTTACTTCGAATAAGACAATCCATAGAAATAAAACGAAATTAAACAATGAATTCTCATTTTAGCGATAAATGCGCATAACAAGTAATATCAAAACTAAGAGAATATTTAGGCTGCAATGCGTTTTTGTATTGTAGCCTTAAGAAAACCCCATCAAAAAACATACTCACAGGTATATACGAAACAATTCAACCTTTATTTCCTAACAGGCTATAAAATCTTGAAAGTTGTTTGTTATCATTCAGCTGATCTGTGTTTGTTTCTTTTAATCCTACCATATTGCTACGTCATCCTGTTTGTATAGAAAACCCAGGGAAGATATAACAGAGCTCGTCTAGCATGTAGTAAGGAGATCAAAGTGGCAACCAAATGCTAAACAACGAAATTGGTGTGATACTTCATGAAGTTGCATCTGACTTTGTGAAGCTTGATCTATCAAATGTACAAGCAGAAAAAAATTGATTCCTTTAAGGAATTAAATTTTGATTATAAACTAGACCTCCCCTTCTTTTTTCTCTGCAATAACATGCGTATTTATCACAACTATAACTCTTATTGTTGTATTACACTTGTATTAAAAGTAATGTTTTAGTGAAGACTAAATTTAATAGACTTGGAAGTCACGTGTGGAACTAATTACTGGAAGACGCACAGACGTATTTTTAACAAGTTCTATATTACATACCACTTGGTAAGAGGAATCTTAGCTGAGATTCTGTAGAACTATCTAAAACTATTACACTTTGCAGTCCATTATATGAAGTGAATAAAAAGAAAACACACAACGATGATTTAATTTTTTAACCTCAATGTAGGTATAAGTTAGTTGTCAACATTTTTACTGAAAAGATAAATGAGATTCGACTGCGCTTAACTCCGGTGCCATTGACAAGATCGAGTTTGGACATGCAGTATGTTCGTACACAGTCTAGTAAACAGAGACGTTATGTTATTACTTTATGTACATAAACACAAATGTCAGTGAAACTGTGTAATGCCATTGAACAACCCTTCGCTGTAAAGTCCACAGTAGCCCAATAATTGGGCTAGAAAAACTTACTGATGCTACGGTGATAATATTTTTGAAAAGCATCAGGGGCTGTGTATTCCTGTTTTGATAGGTTATATAATGACATCGTTTGAGAAAACCTGAATGTAGAATGTATAAGTAACATAAAAGAATTATGGGATAAGGTGGATGGAACCGTATACAATTCTAAGGAAAATAAGAAATTCCTAATGGTTATTAGGAAGAAAAAGTGTTGGTAGGCTCAAAAGAATGTAGATGATCCGTTTGGGACGAAACAAGCAGCACAGCTAATTCGTCATAGTGAAGAAGGAGAAGAATAAGAAGAAGAAGAAGGTGGTGGAGGAGGAGGAGGAGGAAGAGGAAGACATGAAGAAGAAGAGAAGAATATGCTGCTGATGATGATATAATGGCAAGTAAATGCAACAAAATTTAAAAGCTATAATACTTTTAAGCAAACACGATGCACATGGTAAACGGAACCCAGTATTCTACAGAGTGGGTCGCTTGATAAAAAGCGTTTTGTTGTACCTACTAGTCATGAAATGTTAACTACGCAAAATTTATGTACATTTGTTACGATGTCTTGACAGAATGTAGTCTCTATCAGGTCCTGAAAGGAATGATATAAAAAAATGGCTTGCACATAGAACGTCCATTAATATGTATATATAATATGATTAATTACATCTTACTAATATAATAATAATAATAATAATAATATATGAGTAGTGGTCGTTCCGTTTTCTGGCTACACATAAACATTCGCACAAAAACGCTCATTACATCTGCAGATCTGTTAATTATTTCTGTATTGCTTATCTACGAAGCCTAAACAATATTTTTTTCAAAGCATTAACACATATTTGAATATTTTAATTAGGTAAGTAATAAATTTTCTCAAATTTGCCATCATATATAAGGTCGCTACTAAATAAGGATAAGTTTAATATAAAGCGACTTAATGGCCCATTCTGTATTTCACACACATAGGAGTAATTGATTCCATTGCAGTTTAAATTATTTTCAATTTTATAAGAGTTCCTGACAAGACATTTATTGCTGGATTTATTGCTGGCGTGAAGTAAAAAGAGATTCCTAACATTTAAAGTATTCTGTTCTGTTTTACAAATGATTCGTATTTTTAATGCCACGTTAGGTAAGCATGCAATGTTGTTAGCAGACTGCTGACGTGTGCCCCGAGAGATTCAGCACAACTGTATGCACTGACGAGATAAATAGACTGTCGGTAACAAAGGTCTGTAGTCACCGCTCGACAGATACAGGATTGTTTTATGTGAATATGGTTTGGTTGATTACACAGTCATTCAAAAGGGTTGTCAACATATTGCATTACGTCATTAATCTTATTATCGTTGTTACAGGTTTCTTGTACAAAGTTATTACCTCCCTTTCGCTTACATTTTGTTGCTTTATTTCATTTTACGTCTTCCGTAATGATATACAGAAAACCTGGATTATCCGTGTGTGGTTATCTTAACCGGGCTTCGGTTTATGCGTGTATTCGTAAGCTATTGTAAACAAATTTGTATATGTGCCAGGCTGCTTGTTGAATTTTTTTGGACTTTAGAATGCCTTGGAACAAAGAAATAAATACAGTTACCTTTGTCGCGTAGTAATATGTGTGTTTCTGGACATATTCTGTTCTCGATTGACAAAGGAATTACTCGAGTCCCTTGTCTAGGGCACAATAATTGACACCCCTCACATCTCTACTACCCCATCAACCTATTGCGATCAATGACTGTTCGTGTACACGTATCGATAAATTATAGTACTAATTAATTAAAAATCAATCATTAGCAACGTTCCCGTTCCCGTACGGTGTTATTATTTTTACTGCGGGTGCACGTAGTGCCATTTACTGCGGGTGCACGTAGTGCCATTTTCGCTCGCCGTGCTTGTACAGAACCTTCGGATATGTTTTTTTTTTGTCTTTTATTAGTATTGTTTTTACTATTAATAGTGTCGAAACCATTAATATGGAGTGCAGAAAGAAAACATGTGGTGTTAGCGATATTACAAATCGTTTTTAAAAAGGTGAAAGTTCGTCTAAAACTAGAAGGTCAATTTTTTATGGGGCTATAATTATTACGTGACTTATATTTTTAAAGCAAAAAAATAAATTTTACGACTTTGCAGTCAATAATGGCTTGAGACTGTCTAACACAAAATTAACGAAAAGGCTAGTTGAGATGACCTTTAAAATGCCGGCTTTCATGATTCAGCCAAACGCGAGCAGAAAACGTACCTGTGCTTGTTCAAAAAACAAAATTTTTCAATGCTGCGCTCGGTTTCAGGGTGAGTTATAATGCCAGCTCGTGCTGCTACACCCTTCAAAGCACGGCACATTATACGCGAGTTATAGTGTGAGGTTAAAAGGAAAAGTTGAGTAGAGATTAGAGATTAGGTGGTAGTAACTGAAATTAAAACAAAACCTCCAGACTTATGAGGATAAAAATCAGTTAACATCTGAACAAATTTAGAATTCTGACGATCTGGTCTCAATTACCATCGTCTTCCGTCAAAATTTCTAGCCCCTGAAAATGAAAAAATTCTTGGACAGCAAATCAGAGAGAATGACAATTTTGTGGCTGCTGGTATGCATAAATTAAAACCGGCAGCCAGATGGACCAAGGTGTGTGTCTTGCGAACGGGAACTAGGGTTGCCTCGTCCGCTGCGTTACCTGCGCTACTACCCGCTCCTGTCAAGTGATCCCCGCTAACATCAAAGCGTTCTGAACCCTCGTTGCCTAGCCTGTCCGCGCAGAGTATTCCTGTTCAGCTGGGAGAGTGCTGTTTAAGGTAAGTCGTTGTGCAGGTAGCTAAACCCCAGCAGGTGAACCTGGGGCTACGACCCAGGAGGTGAGAGCTATTACTATACCGGTACCGCTAATCATTACCGGTGACTCGTATTGCTTCGAACACCCACCCTGGATCACGCTGCCTTCCGGGGCGCGGGGTTACCTTATTTTCGGCAGTATCAGAGCTGATATGATAATAGGAACAGAGAGTACGTTCAGCTTCAAGTGGCGCGATCTGAGGATCTGTGTAACCTGTGTTACTGGAACCTGTACCTGGCTGAAGCTCGGGGGATGGCCTCCCCTGTCTGCTAATCTGGAAATCGCAACGTCGCCTGCCCGAAGCCCTCTCTAGGCAACATAATATCTTGTCTCAAAATTTCATGTTTTTACATGCCATAGCAGCGAAGTGCGTTAGTCTCTTTGTAAGAGGGGCCTCAGTTCTCTCTTTGACGTGTCCAGTGTATGGAGAGCGGACACTTCCTGCCTTTTCTTGTTACGCTCATGTGGTTTGCGGCAATGGTGATAACTTAGGAAGCTAAAAAAAGTCTTCGGGGTCGATACGATCTTTTAAGACAGAGGTAAAGCAATGACGCTGGAACATCTTCTAACATGTTAGGGTTCTCTCTCGATCTACCCACCTTTAGTAGGTGAATTCATCTTCAGAATGTTTATTCAACACTATTTCCAGCCTTGACCAAATTTCAGCACAAATACAATAAATACAAGTAAGTTATAAAAGGCACCGACGTTGTGTGTGTGTGTGTGTGTGTGTGTGTGTGTGTGTGTGTGTGTGTGTGTGTGTGTGTGTGTGTGTGTGTGTGTGTGTGTGTGTGTGTGTGTGTGTGTGTGTGTGTTGTGAAGAGAGTGAGTGAGAGAGGGTTTGTTTAGGCCTCCATTAAGTGTCATAATAGCTATGTTTTCAAAGCCGGCACTCAGTGGGCGGACACTCAGATACGTTCAGAATGTGTCAGCTGCGGAGTCACACAGTCAGGAAAAAACTCAGACTGCTGGAGTATTTAATTAGACATATTTGGAAGAATTAGTTTAATAAAATTAATTGAAAAATTGCCATTGGAAGAATAAGGGAAACTTTCCTGGATGAAACGGCTTCTAAAGTAGGTTTTAAGAGATACAGATTTTTCAATGAAAGTAATTAACTCGAGATTTTGATGACTTTAGAATAGGTTCGACTACAAATCTTTACGTTCAGCATAAAGGGAGAAAATTCTGGTACTATAAGCTTAACTTAAAAAAAAGTGGAGACAATACAATGTTTATAAAAATATGACTTTTCTAGCTGGTTTATACGGAAATATGATACGGAATTCAGTTCTCGCCTTCAGCGGTAAATTTTAGAATTCCAATTTATTTGTGAAAATGTGTTTACGTTACTCCAGTTACCAAATGTAAACGCTATATCTATGAATCAGCTCGTAACTTTCTTCCCGAACAGCAGGAGATTTACAAATGTCAAAGTATTTCTTAACATTTATAGATACTGTTACTATTTCTTTATGACTGATATCAGATTTCTTGACTACTAAATCCATCTGAACATCAAATAATAATTGTGTACGAAGCATGTATGAAACGTTATTTTCAATTTCTTTTCTACATTCAATTAAAGAATTTATCTATAAGCCAAATCAAAAAATTGAACTCAATACATGGCATCTGTACTCAATTAACTGGATCTAATGGAAAAATGTGTTCTCTATCATGGCAAAGGGTTCAATCGCTTTAGTACAATGAATGCACGGTTCAATTATCGTTAATCAAAACAGCAGATTAACTTGACAAAATGTTTCCAATAGGCCTACACAGTTAAAAATATTCAGTTAACTTTTAAATGCAAATTGGAACGTATTATTAAACTCATTTAATGGTGGAGCCATGCAATAACTTTGCAATACCCTTTCAAAACACAATTACTTTTGAATAGCAGATTTAATTATTTTTTCATTTCACTTCCATTCCATGTTGAAAATATCAATTTGCTTTTATATTCTCTTTTTACTAGCCCTCAGTTGTTGTTTACGGACATTTATGTGTGTGTGTGCGCGCGCGCGCCCCCGTGAAAGCGTGAGTGTTTGGGGTGAAAGCGTGAGCGTGAAAGCGTGGGGTGGCAGTGGAAGATAGTGCGCGTGCTTGTTTGTAGAATATTAAATAATTAATTAAAACCTTGTTTCTTTTGTTTTCCTGCTGTTCAAGACGCGTTGCTTTGTAGAAACGTCTTCAATAGACATTCCAGCAATAATCGCAAACGTGTAGTTTTAGTAAGTGATGAGGCTGACCTTTGTTGCATTCCTGGATTTACAATATTGTGTTATTTGATTCCATGGGGGCTCTACATACAGTCTGCATTCAGTACAGTAGCCACCAAATCGCTGACCAATAGTGAAGTGTTTAATACCAATAACGTAATTTCCACGATGTGCACACCTGTTGTCAAAGCTTAAATAGAGGCGTTAACATTCGAACAAAGATAGAAATGTTAAAGAGAGGATCCTAAGTTTGGGCAAGATCCGTCTTATAGTTCACAAACGGAAAAACTGACAAATTACATGCAGATGACCATAAGAACATGTAACACATGTCGCCCTTTGTGTGTAATATGAACAAATAGACATAGTAACCACAGTAATCTTTGTTATGAATAAAAATTAATTTATCTCAAGGTAAAACCCTTGAGGGTTTGGACACTATAGTAATAAGAAAATGCTACGAAGAGTGTATATTTTCAAATTTCTGACAACTCTAAAGAAACGTAAGATGTGATGATCGAATGTAAGATGACTTTCAACGATGTGATTAGCTCACAGCTTCCATAGTGTTAGTTATGGTAACAACTTGTTCAGCTTCAAAAAAAAAAAGTTACAAATAAAAGTATGCTTCTAACTCTTATTTTAGCAGTGGCTAGAGTAGACTCTATCACTTTTCTTAGCAAATTACTGATTAAAAGTTTTTTAATCAACTTAATTTTGCTCCTCTATTTTTAATCATCTGTTTCTGTGCTATTATACTGGTACATCAGCAGTGGTGTAACTTTCACATGTGCCCTGTGTATTTGTTATCCTGTGCTGTGCAGGTATAGTGTCCGTGTGCTGTGACTCTTTGTTGAATCTTAGTGCTTAGTGATCTAATTTTTTCAACTTCCGTTTGACGCCCGATTCGGGCTTTCGAAATGGTGTCAAATACTGACACAGTGGCCCTGACGAAGTTGTTAAACTCCATTTTGGAAGCTTACGGCTCCTCTCCTGTCGATACCCCACTTCCCCGCGGTAGTGATGTGGTAGTGGCAGTGACAGTGACTATGATGTAGCCATGAAAACTGATGGATTCGGAGATGACCAGTTTTGTCTTGTGTGCTGCAAAGTAGTGCCTACCAGCGTGATTCTCCTTCGGCCAAATAGTGTTCCACCCATACGATTCCATCAATTGGCTTCCCTGACAGTCGTAATTAATACTTTAATATTCTTTCTAGGCATCCACGGCCAAAGTGGAAGCAAAGTGTTCCGGCGCTTTGCCGATGATTTTGGCCGCCACCATCCAAGACTTCCGCGCCGTGCAGGATTTCCTAACGTAGCGAAAATTATCCTTCCATACTTTCGCTCTACCTGAGGAGCGAGAACTCAAAGTTGTGTTCGAGAGAATTCTCAACTATACCTCTCCCGACACCATAATACAGAAGTTAGTCCTCGCCTATTCGCTGACAGCTGTAGTAGTACTGCTTGTTGGGAAAGGTTGGAAATCAACTTTCTTTGAACTCCTTTCTTTGTGAAGTTGCTCAAGACAGGCTAATTGGAGAAGGTTTATGGTCTCCAAATCTTCCTGCACCTTCAGGGCTTTATCCGTTCTTACGACCTTCGGCCCTGCCCTGCCCAGCGTTTTATCTGCCAAAGCTTTGGCCATTCCTCTACCTTCTGCTACCAAATCCCGCGTTGCGTGCAATGTGGTGAGCCCCAGCGAAGCTGTGGCAAGCCAACGTTGTGATAAGCAAACTTCAGCTACTCGTCGCTGCTGGAACCCCTTCGGTCAAAGCCCTTGCTGGTCCAAACTGCACAAACTCAGCGGCAAACCCTTGCCCCCAGTAGTTGCCAACAACCTATTTAACAGTTCGCCAATCATTCCGCCAGCCCTGTGCCATTTACTGTTCTAGCCGAAGCCCATCTCCTGTGTCCGCAGGAGTGCCATGAATTTTATAGGGCCTCCTGCTTCTCTAATGACGGATTGTGTTAATGCATTAGTCCATAGCATCAGGTCTGCTCCCGATACGACCACCGAATTGATGATCGTCTTCCAATCTATCTCTACCCTCTTCCCCTTCTTCCTATCAATAGCTGGATCCCTGCACATGCTGATGACGTATTTCTCCACGATACTCATCTGAGTTCCTTTCGTCGTTTACCTCTTCTTTCGTACATTTGTTATGGTCAGGAGTGTCCCGTAAAGCCGTAAGGGGGTCTCCCTCGTCTGGAAAAACGGTAATTCTGGTCCACACGTGGATATAGCATAGTCCACTCTTTTCCCCTAACTACTTCTCTCGTCGAAGGCTGCGCGCTGAAGTGGAAACTGATGGATCGGATTTGCACCTTGTTTGCACCTTCGCGACCACTCAGTCTCAACCATTTTATTCGGTAACCATAACCATTTAACACTACTACCGTCCGTCTTGGAACAGTAGAACTACCAATACCTATGGCAACTCACTCCATTGATTCGTTGCCGACAACCCGATTCGTTGCCTTGAAGATCCTACTCATTTCGTCTATTCCGGTCAGTACTGGATGTTCTTGACATAGTTGTTGTTAGAAACATGGCCTGTCGTAGGCAGGTCTCGTCTGTGTCGGACATCTCGTCCTATCAAAGTTCCCTGTTTGTAACAATTCGAGAACCTCTGCTTCGGCTTTACCCCGATTTGTTAGGAGGGTCAATTAACGTTCCTACCATGACGAGCTGTCTCGACGATTTCCATCTGTCCCAGCGGACCAACTCTCAAATGTGACAATCTGGATCACTCTGCATCACACCTCCTGGAGTTGGTCCGAAGGACCACGGATCGACAAACATGTACACTCAAACTAAATAAACGCAAATCGGTCTTTCCTCTCTCCAGGACATCTGGTTTTGGACAAGCTCCACTGCAGATGGCAATGACCCTGAGATGCCGTCATTAAGCAGCCCTTTTAGGACGAGTACCCTTAATTCTAGCAACTTTCCAAAATCTCTGATTCACATTTGGCCCCATTTGATAGGCCTTTGACAGAGTCTGGCACGAAGGCCTTCTCTTCGAATTGGCCCATTTCCCCGTTCCTCCGACCATCCTGCTTTTACTGTGGTCCTACCTCAGCTGTCGCACCCTCAGGGCTAGCGTCGACGGTTCCTGTTCTTCATTTTGACTGTTCACTTCTGGCATCTCTCAGGTTTCTGTCCTCAGCCCCGTTCTGTATCTTGTGAATAAGAACGATCTTCCAGTTAAATACGACGGAGTCAAATTGTCCCTCTTTGCAGACGAAACTATGTACCATTGCAGCTCCCTGTCCCCGCGATTTGCGAGTACAAATCTGTAGCGTCAATTGGACTTACTTCCGAACTAGCTAAGAAATTGGCTGGTGGCGATCAATACGTAGAAATCTGGAAATCCGAGGCGATCTGCCTCAATCGTATGTCCATTGCCTAATGCCAGTCTCTCTACCTGGAAGGGTCGCTTATCGCCAGGAAAGAGTCGATGAAGTATTAGTGTCTGGCTTCTTAGCTTTAACGCCCACGTGACTGATACACTCGTCAAGGCTCGCGGCGTTCGAGCGAAACCATTTCCCATGCTCTCGTGTCGCACCGTCTGGCTCTGTGCGCAAGAGTCACTAGATATCTTCTGTTTAATCGGTCTGTACTGACCTACGCTGCATCCTCATGGTGATCTCTCTTTCAGACTACCAACAAGTTTCTTCTTCCCTTACCTATGAACCAAGAGTGCGTTTAAACCTCCACGCCCTTTCATGGTCAATCGCCCTCGGACAAATTGTGGTGACCCTCCACCCCGTAATGTCTGCCACGCTACGCTATTTCTGAATAGCCCGAACAACTTCCATTCGCCTCTGTTTACTCCTTTCTACTCAGGGAACTCCTTCCCAAACCATGTTCCTTGACACTGTCTACCTTTGTATTGTTCTTGTACCTTTGCACTGTACATTTATATTGTTGCTTAACATTAAAGCATATAGTTTGAATTCGTTAGTATATCTTTAGTACCAATTGTTTTTCTCTTTTCAACTTTATGCGTAGCAAAAACTTGTAAGCGTTTTTGTATCCGATTTATTATCAGCTTTCAAATAATGATTACGTTGTCAACACATTATTACATGATACATAATATTCTGATTCAATATTCACCACTTTGACCAAAATATCGTATTGCTGATCTTTTAATAAAATAATTTGTTTTATTAAAGCGTTTACTCTAAAAAATTATTAAAAGAAAAATACCCAAACTTTACATCAGGAATGTTCAAATAATAAAGACACTACAGACATAAGTTAATGTCAAGATATCCGCTTCTATTTACTTCACGGCCAGTTTGCCAAAAACTACAGGTTTGTTAGACGAGTATTCGTTTCTCTTAAAAACCCTTTACGATATGATGCTGAAATTTTAATTGTGTTTTATTTGTGCGATTTTATAGATTGGGTATTATAATTGTTATAAATCATTATTTATGTTTATGCAATAAACGTTTTCAGGTAAAATAATCGGCAATTTTTGTACAGGATTTCAAACAATTCTAGAAATAGCGTTTTTATCCAAGCAAGATAAGCAAGTTGATTTTAGTACATGTTGACAAATAACTGTTATGGTAAAATAACCGTAATCAATTTGTGTACGTATTACGGTCCTTGAGGAATGAGTACATAAATATTGCTAATTTAAGGGAGTGCTCTCAACTTTGCCTCGTGGCCCCTGGCTTTCCTCAAGGATCTGTCCTCGGTCTCGTTCTGTGCCTCGTGTACACGAATATCTTGCTAATGCATCGTGAAATCACGTTTTTCCTTTCAAACAAAGCAATGCTCCATTATATTGTAGCTACCTGTTCCTACGTCAGGCGAGTGTATTGACATTCTTCAGGATTGGTTGCGGTAGAGGCGTATAGCGTCCAAGGCAGACAAATCCGAAGCGACCTGCTTTATTGCATAAGTCTACTTCCGCACGTCAGTCACTCTCCATAGAGGAGAAACCCATCCAGTTGGCTCGTGGTGGCAAGGCTAAACTTGTCCCCATGCTTTCAAGGAACAGCCAATTGGCTCTCCTCACCAAGATAGTGTATCTATTGTTCTTACGGACACGAATAAGCTTCGGCTGGCAGCATTCCAAACCGCACGCTCTGCTTCATCTCGGAGACCCGTGGTAAGTCGGAAATGATATTCTACATTGGAGCCTCTGTTTGCCGTTTGTCCATGAAGGATTTCATTAGAACCCTGACAACTAATTTGTTCGCAGTACGGACATCAGCTAAGCGGCGTGAATTGCGAGTCAAAGCAACGCCTCCTACTGCGAGTCAAACGACCTCGGGTGGTACATATAGACCTTTAAATTAAACCAAAATGAATCGACCACCACCTTTCTAATCGCCCATGATCCGTTGCCTGGCACAAACCAAACAACATCGCATGGCGGCAGTTTCCCCACGTTTAGGTAACCCAATTTCTGCATCAAAATTTAGCAACAGGTAGAACAGGAACAGCGGAGCCACCTCGGCTGCGCTGTCGTCCAATCATGGAAAACTGCGAGGTGTGCATGCGCCTCATTGGGCAGCCATCAGCCTCATCGTGGCAGAGCATCGATCCGTATTAACGTGCCTTACGTTGGCCAGTTTAAAGTCTCCGCCAGCGTGGCTCAAAGCTTCTGGGAGTCAATCCTTCTGGGAGCAACGGAGTTAAACACAAACGTGGAGTCAGCCAGAGAAATCCAAACACGAAAGTCCTTACTTGCACGCCACGCCCTATTCTCCAAAGGGGACCCGCACCCGAACACCGTTGTAACGCATAACTGTGCTACAATGCTAAAAGATGAAGTTCATCAAGCCGGACAACCGAGCATGAGTTACTTCGGGTCATGTGCTTGCAAGTTTGCACTAGTCGGAGATTTTACAAGGTTTGCCTTTAAAAATGCGTTACATTCCAACTGCCTTTTTAATCCTGATATCACGCTAATGACTACAATTCTCACTATATTGGGAGTTGTTTATTCTCACTAAAAGCGTTCTTTGCATTCGCTTGTAAAAGAACATTTTAGTATACAGTTCCGTTGTTTTAAGTAAAATATTCGATTTTTCAAAAACGAGGGGCAAGCCAATAAGAAAACTTTGAACCAGAAGTGTCAAGTGTCTGCTGTAGTACAGCTACCTTGTTGCATACCGCAGGCGGCATGTTACCAAGAAGGAAAGAGGATCTTCCGTCAGCGTGAACAATGAAAGTTCTCATGGGAATCCACATGTCTACTTTAGATTTTGGATCTTGATTTCAAATCGCATATCCCTTCTTCTTTTCTTATTATCTAGTCACCACTTAATTAGAAAATTGAGACAAAACCAAAAGTGAGTGAAAGATGAGGCACAAAAAAACGATGTGAACTCTGATCAAAGCTTCAAAGAGGAGAAAAGGGAGGAGCACGTATACGTTTTCGGAGTGTTGACAACGAAATTTAACTATTTATGTAAAACAAACAGGGTTTCTTTAGGAATATGATACTGTAACTGTATAAGCAATACCTTGTGTAGTCCGTAGTTAAATGATGATTAAACTTTCAAGACAATATTTATCTGCTTCTTCAAAAATGTACCAACTTTTATTTCTCATATGTTTAATTTAAATACATTTTATATTTAATAAAGTAATTTTTTAATAATATAAATCACTAGCTGGATACTCGTGCTTCGCTACGGTGATAAAAAAAAAAAAACACAGAATCTAAAATCAGAAAATAGAAATAGGTTATTTGTGAAGCTTAGATGCCGATATTTTGAAACTAAGAGAAACTATTTAAGCTATTTAAGCTTGATCAATTTGAATATGATCAATTTTATCAAGCTTGATCAATCATCTATTAAAACTTTAAGATTAATGAGTTGTTAAAAATGACGCTGTATTATTTAGTTAGAGACGGTAAGCTAAGTTTCTGTTTGTGATTAAGACAGTCCTTTATTGTAAGACTAACAACAATAAAATAGATGGGCTTAAGCCCTTTGATCCCTCCACCACCCCTGGTTTTTTGTTTTACGTAGCCATGCTAATAACTTGCTTAGCATATAATTTCAGTTGCTCCCTCAGATTAAGTTCTCAGGACCTCCCTGTAAACAACATTCCTGGTTTTGCTCTCTGGCTGGAGGATGACCAGGATGTCAGGTGAACTGACTCTGGAGAACGCCACGTACAACTGGCCAAGGGAGAAACATTCGCTCCTCAGATCAACACCAACCACTATCAAACTCTGCCCCTGTGGCTTATTGTTGGTCTTGGCGTTCTGCAGGAAGGATACAATTAAAAAAGCGGCATTATCAGTATTGCGGCTTTCGCGTTTTTTCGCGGATAGGCGTTAAAGCTTTCAAAACTCTTTCTTAATGAGCACCCAGAAGCCAGGATGAATAGACGTGCCAAACATAGAACTCAAAATAAAAGCCTCAACGTCACATAGCAAGGAATAGAGGGGCAGGGTGAACTGTTTCGCGATTATTTTCGCGCCTCCTAGTGGTTTTAGGTTAGATTGAAAAATTGTGTTTTAATAATTCCCCAAAAGCCTAAAGGAAAGTAAAAAATAAACATTAGACTTCCAGGAAGCGAACAGATGAAAAAAAGCTGCATTATCGGTGACACGGTTTTTAGTGGTTTTTCACTTTTTTTCGCGGTTAGGCGTCAGTATTTTCAAAACCCTTTCTTAGCGAGCACCAAGAAGCCAAGAGGAACATACGTGCCGATTTTCAAGTTTGTAGGCTTTATAGTTATGTAAATTTTGTGATGAGTGAGTGTATGAATCAGTGAGTGGTATTTGGCTTTCATACATATAGATTTAAAAGAGAGCGTATTTATTTTGAGACCTCAAAACCACGAAATAATTTACAGAGACAAAGAAACTGGGCAAGAAGTTTACAATCTGTGTTACAACTTTGTCCAAACAAATTATGAGATGCATGCTACATACTAAAACTTACGGGTTTGTCGAACGTTGTCGGCTGTTAAAAACAGTGTCTCCGTTACGTACTAATGTATTGACTTCTTCAGCCTTCTAAATCCTGTGCTTGTATTACAGTACTGACAAATGTCTGCTCCAGCATGATTGAAGTGTTGTGATAGAAAATTAAAAAGTAATTAAATTTTAGATTACAGTAATACAGTAAAAACACATTTTTCCTTTTCCACGATTGAGCCGTGACCTAAAAATTTTACTACTATAAATAAATTCTCTATATCTGTTAAACCGATAGTGGTACTTCTTGCTCGTAGGTTCTTGTCTTCTTCTTTTCAACCCACACTTTTGATAGGCTTGCAGTTTTTCACTTCCTAACAACGGAATATCACATAACTTCTTCCTCCTTTTATTTTGTCCGTATATTCCTGTCTGGGCCTCCCCCTCTTACTATGCCACTCAATCATTCCCTCCATTTGAATGGCATAGGAGGTGACAAACCGTAATGCTTTTCCTTCCCGAAATTGTTTAAATCGAAATCCTTCTCTCGTCTACTCTCTTCAAACCTCATAATTAGGCACTTTATAATCTGTCCACAGTATTTTTAACTCCTCCTCCAGCACCACATCTATTTTTTTTTTAAATAGTTCCTCTCCTCTTTACTCACGGTCCATGTATCTCAGCCACATATTTTATGCAGACTCTAAATGAACATGTTATGAATTTCTTTCTGGATTTCAGGGCCACGTTTTTGGAAGAAAAAAGGAACTTTTCTTAAAAAATGAACTTCATGCTTGCTGAGTGCTGCTTTCCACATCATTGGTGCATCTCTTATCTGATATAATACAGACCCAAGATATTTAACGACATAAATTCATCAAATTTTTATCTATAAAATGAACAAGAATAAAACAATGAAATGTTTATAACATAGAACATAGTCTTTTTAAATATGATTAACGGTTTTTATTATGAACTGAAAATAGTTATAAAAACTATGTATTATTTACAATTTTTTAATTGTAAATCGATGTAACTTAAATAAATAATTTTGATTGCTACAAGGTTAATGAAAATCTTATCTAACTTTAATGATAACGTGTTTGTAGTTTTTAATAGTAATGGGAATACAGGAATACTGTTTGTAACAATAGTTAACTGAGGGTATTGGCGTACGCTTCAATCCTGTAACTTATTTGGCATTGACCTTGTACTGATTTGACACGCTCATTATCGACGTTGTAGCAATGTCAGCTGTGTTTTTGTTTGTCAGTCGTCAGTGTGTGGAGCTTTACATGCCTTAATTTTATACATTGAACATAAATTTTGCGTAACCCTTAGTTTCACATAGAAATATTATGTTTAAATATGGTTAATTTCATCAATTGCTCAGCATTCGTGTACAAAGATAATATTAAAATCGTGGTGTGTATTTGAACTCTTTACTTAGCTAAAATTATAGATCAAAATTATTTATTAGGCGTAGGTGCAGTTAAAAGCGTTACGCACTTGTTACGTGGATACGATTTGGTATAGAGCCAACAATCGGTTAAAGAGAATGTATCGTCAAATCGAAGTAACTGAAACTGTCTAAATTAAGGAAAATGTTATGATTAATTTCAATTAAATCTGCAGCCAACTGAAGCCTAACAATACGTTTAGCGTACAATGATACTTGTTACTGCTGTAAATCATATGACATAAATGAAGGACTATGGAAATTTTAACCAGATATCTGTAAAATGGAAGGCACTCGTCTTTGTGAGAAATACTCGTATAAAGTTTCTCCTGTTGTAGATTACGTTGTTAATTACACCTAATTGTAGAGAACTACTTTTTGGTTTCTAATTAAAATGTACGCTACTTTTACAAAACCAAATTTTCACAATTAAAAATTTTAATGAAAGACTTTAAACTATTATAATTTTTAATATTACTTGCCATAAGCTATTTTATAATCGGAGGTAACATCTTGTTGTCTATTAACTCTAGAGAATTAAAACGTTTTTATAATATCGTACATCATTTTTTTAAACATAATAAATACATAATATATTACAATATACCTATATTTAGTAGGACGAACTAACAAGATAGCACTTTACTCCTCAAAGTCACATTATTTCGGCTACACACACAGACACACACACACACACACACACAATGACCTCTTTTCGGTCTTTCTTTTCAAGGTTATCACCTTTGCCTCTATGATTATACATTGGCTTCTTCAAAATTAATAAATAGCCGCATCTAAAGTAATAATTTGTTTCCTTTCGTGTTTTCATAATATAGAACACACACACATACAACAACCTATATAGCTGTTAATACTGCCACAAAACAAAGTAAGGCGTTTATTATTGAAAGCTTCGCTAGACTCCTGTCTCGGTGGATTTCGCTAACATCAAAGCGTAGTGAACCCTACTAGCATAGCCTGTCCATGCATCGTAGGAACGTGCTGTTCGAGGTAAGTCGCTGTGTGGCTAGCTGAACCCCTCCAGGGAGTCCTAGGGCTCCGGCTCTTGGAGATGGGTGCTAATGCTGTACCGCTGGTTATTACCGGTAACTCCTTTTCCGTCGAAATCCTTATCCTGGCTCACGCTGCCTTCCGGCAGAGTTATCAGATTTATCAGATTTTCAACAGTATTTTGGCTGATAGTTGGAACAAAGAGTTCATCCAGCTTTCGGTAGCGCGACCTGAGAGTGTATGTAACCTGTCTTACTGGTACTGGAGCATGTATCTGGCTCGAGCTCCTGAGTTGGTCTACTTCGTCCGGTAGTGTGGATACAAAATAAGTGGACTGTGGATATATAGTGGAAGTCAGGTTTGTTTATGCTCACCATTTTGTGTCGTAATGGCGGTGTTTTCACATCCAGCCCGGTGGAACTAATACAATCTGTACATTGTGTAGGCGGGCGCTCAGATACGTGCAGAAAGCGTCAGTCACGAACTGAAAGAAACAAATAAAAGCTTAGTTGGACGTGCACCGTGTGCTTTATATTTGCATGACAGTAGCGGCTTCTATGTAAATGTTCTTTTAAATATTCAGAAGTATAAAAAAATGTTTTCAAGTGTACAAAAAATGTGACAAGTTTTTAAACGACTCGATTTATGGAAATTACTTTCTGAGTAAGATTAGAAACTATTGACTTGTAGTCCTCAGTGACTTCAATGCAAAATAAATATGAAGGAAAGGAACAAGACGTAATGGTTCAAAAACAGCAAAACTAGTTAAAAAAATTAAGCACGTATCGAAACTTAATTATATTAACTAAAAAAAGGTTTAATTTAAAAGAAGCAAAACCAAAATAGATTAAATTAATTCAACGTTTACGATTATTGATTGAAAGGTAGAAATCGTTTATTTTTCGTACCGCTTAATACCAACCTCTGATTAAAAATCTGCTCAAAGTCTTATAAAAATTCTTTAATAGTTAACAATCGAAGGTGCGGAAAGAGAAATGTCTCATTACTTTAGTTTTTACCTTACTAAATTCAAGTTGATGCAGGGCAAAGTACATATAAGCTATTGATACGCCTCTGTATAATTCTCATGTGAAATACCATATGTAGTATAAACCCGGCTTACTAGGTCTATTGCGGAATTGTATCGCTTAACAAGACCCTAATTACGTATTATTCTATCTCTCACGCTATAATTTGCAACCAAGAAGTGTAACGCTTGCAATAGTAGAAAAGAGCTGCATATTAAATCAAAACACAAGTTGAAAAGACTACAGTAAAATAGTAGCACAGAAACAAATAGTTTTATCTTGTTTTAATCTGGAGGATTAACCATCTACCTCTGACCTGTTCATACCTACCGCCCTGGCAAGAGACAGGCCTTCGGACTGTCGAATGGTAACCTCTTTATTTCTATTTAAAAAAGAATTTAACCAGTCGTAACCAGCCATACCTGACTCTTTATTAAAACGGTGTTTTATACCCATTGACTCAGTGAATTCAAAAGCTAGGCGTCTAACAGTTGTCCTATCGGGTGCGAAACCTGCCTTTTCCAGACGCTGTATGTGGGCGACAAGCCTTTTTTCGTTGTCAGGTCCAAGTGTACCTTGGGGACCTAGAGACATCTTCATTAAATTACCTGAGGTCCTCCTGCGTCTAAGTGATCGGGATGGAATCCCATAATACCGCTCTGCTTCATTGATGCCAATCTCTCCAGCCTCTATCCTGTGGATCGCTTCTCTCAAGTTTTCTTCGGTCCACCGGCCTCTGTTTGATCCAGGTCTCCGTTTGTACTGTGTTGGCATTCTAAAGAAATACGGAGTAATTACATACGATTGCAATATTTAAATTCAATACATCTATTTACTTACTTAACAAACAACATTCAGCTAATAGGCCTAATAGTGCAAAGACCTTCGTTTTGTACACTACATTCTTCTATTTTATAGGAGTCAAAAATGTTAAATACTTTTTGTATGTAATATTTTAATAAAGGAATTATGAAAATAATTTAGTTACTACAAACTAACACAATTTTAGTGATAAATTTGAATATTTGTTTCAATTGGCGAAATAATTTGTCGAATATAATAATCGAAATACGCTCTTATTTTTACATACAACTAAAAACTCTAGAAAAATTTATGTTGGAATAAGAAAAAAAAATTACACATTAAGAGATTAATATTAGGCCTACTGAGCCGTACTGGGTTCGGCAGCGTATTATAAGAATTTTAAAAACGAGCGCCGCTGACGTCACGCACGGCCACACGGCTACGGTAGTTTGTTGTTAGCACACAAATGTTGTGCAGCTACGCAATACAGCTGGCGCTGCCAGCTGTTTCTGTACGTTCCTGCATCCAGAGTTTACTTGGCTAGGCCGACACATTGAATCGGCCTCATTTCTATTCTATCCTCCAACCTGGTCATCTGCTCTCGACTGGCGGCTACCGTTTGTTCTGGACTTCCTCGGCTATCACTATGGTTGGCTAGATAAAGTGTAGCTCCAGGTATGTACAAGTCAGCGGGTTCTGAAAATATTCTAACCCCAAATATATTTTTACGTTTCAGCCTCTATTATAAATTTATACTTGTGTGTGTGTGTAGAGCAGTTTTCGATGTGCGCGTTAACGCGATTACCAAATTAAATTGATATGAGTGTAAATGTTGTGGGCTAAATTGACTTCAATAAAGAAAATACTAAAGCATCTCGCACTCAGCTGTGTTTGGTGTTATTAACAGTTATGAAATGCGTAATTAATTAATTGTCATATTTCAACGAAATACTTAAAAGGTAGTTGGTACATAAGTGAAATAAGTCACAGCTGAGCAGCTTAATACTGTTTAATATGAATTAGTGGCGATGTGTGTGTGCTGTTGATGTGTAAAGTTAGTGTTGGAAGTTAATGTGGACGGCCTATGTGGCGTATTTTCTTTATGACACCCTCTACAACCTATTGTATGTCCAGGTGCTCGAACAAGGGCGAGATGGGTGTCGGGTGGACGTACATCTGTCCACCTTAATGGCAGAGACGATCTTATAGCCACGATGCCGTCAGTCGAGGACAACTTAGGACTCTTCTAACGCTAAGCTGCACCCGGGACTTGTGACACGACTCTGACATCACTGATCCGCGCCTATACGGACTAAGTACACCGGACAATCCAGGTGGGAAAATTCTGATTATCTATTTCTCTCTCTACAACATGGTGAATGCACAGAAGCCGCCAGAAGCTCACTCGTGAAGTTCTGACCGTTAGACTCTAGCACAAACTCTCATGTTTAATTATGTTATTGCATGTGTGAACATTACCGCAGTACACCTAATGAAGTATCTTATAACTATATAATGTGTAAGAAATTACACACATACACACACATCCGCAGTTTGCTGTAAGATCTAACTTTTCATCTAATTAAGACCATTAGGGAGTTAATTATCTTGTGCTATCATGTCATCTGGTCAGGGCTGAGTTTTAATAACGTAACGGGGGGCTGTCTGATGCTTTAGATGAGAAACTATTTTCTTTCACACACATACTTAGCGCTTAATGATTAAAGTCAGGGTCGTTTAGCTGGTTGAGTCTCGGGGCGGTCACTTACATTCTCTGGTGTGAACTACCAAGGCAAATCTATGCTTAGGAGCTGAGATATTCAGTTTACGCTGTCATTTATATTTGTACATATCTATACATATTAGGGTGCATTCATTTACTGTAGTTGGAATGGGTTTATGAGGAAGTTAGTACTGAAATGAGGGATGTTTTGTTATTCATGTCGTATATGTGTTTGTGTGTGTAATTTTACTATATTTTGCTGGGGGAATATGTAACGGATTTAAAAAGGAGAAAAACCATAAATGTGCTTACTGAGACAACAGGCTAGCCTATTTGATACTATACAACACTTATGGATTAGTATTGCTTTTATGAATGAGATTATTACTAACTTTGACTCATACATAATCAGGCAGAAATTTTGCAATTATGCTAATATCAAATTCACTTACTTTGTGACATTATGAATTAATTGATATACATATATATATATATATATATATATATATATATATAATTCTGCCTTTAATGGTGTGCTCACACAATCAAGAACTTGTCATATGTAACATCTTGCAGGTTTAATAAAGCACACGCTTGTTGGTTACAAGACTTTTTCATTTGCAAGTCCTGTCATTCACCTGGGGGGACATGTCTGTAATTGTATTTGGGCCTTGCACACTTTTGCTTCCTCTAGGTTTTTCACCTAGTTCTAAATATGATGTCTCTCCCCTTTTACAAACAAAACTTAAACAAAAAAAAATAAATAAAATTAAATAAAACAAAAATTCAAAAAAATTACAAAAACTTTGAAAAGTAAAAGGGGGGTTTCAAATGGTAGATCAGAGCGTGGTTATGATTCTAGGTCGGTGGTATTTCTGCCTTATTTTTTCTTTTCTTTGGAATTTGAGAAATTTTAGAATCTGGGGACTTACATTTATTTCCTTAAATGAAACTTGGTGTGGCTACAGACATGTCAGCTGGTGTTAGGACTTGCAAATTATTTCAAATTATTTTTAATTAGAATCCAAGTGTTGCAAGAAAACTTAATGGTAGTATAACGAATTAATAGAAAGAATAACCAAAAAAAAAATGGCACATTTTATAAAATGAATAAGGGGTTGATGAAGTTTAAAATAATTTAATATGTGTTAGTGTTTAAGTGATTATTTTGTGATGTTGAGTGTGAGATGAATTTTGAAAAGGGGTTATAGGAATGTGATTGATTTTTTTTATGAATGTGTGCTGGTTGATTTCACTTGCACATACCCTGGAGCTCAATCAGATTCTGGACGTGATGAGGGCCGTCAGTACTTGTCGATTTTGATTGTGATTTGTCTCCTGGATTAGACTACGTGTTTTATAGCACCCCGTTATATGGTAATTGTTTATTGAGGGCGTTGCGTTGCAGTACCATGTATTTTGAATGCGGTTATGGTCCGACCAAGGGCATGGATGTGATAGTTTATATTTTCGATTATATCGAATTTTATGTGTACTTGGTGGATGGTATGTAGTGAGTTAGTTTGGTTGTTTTGTGTCGTGTTCTCTTCTGGGCATTTTATATGGCTGTTTCTCTGCTTTTATGACACCCATCTCGTCGTATCGCTAGAGCATTCTGGAGCCGCTTGTATGATCAAGTTCTTCCTGTCGTTCTCTTTAATTATTGCTTTTATGTGGTGTGTGTGTGGATTGCGCGGTCATGTCCATTTCTGTGAATGTGGACTTGTTTGTCAAAGATGAGCTCGAGTGGGATGTCCGGTTCCGGGGACGGAAGCCGCAGGAGACTGTTGTTTCATTAAGGAAGCAACTCCGCGAGGCTCTTGCCTCCGGTGAGGCACCGAGTGGGAGAGTATTACTTACGGATGTCACAGCCGAGGTGGAGCTGTGCTCGGAAAAATTTTCAGAACTGCGCGATTTGGCCGAAGGCCTGCAGTCGGCGGCACCCACCTCTACGGCTAGACAGAGGGTACGCCAACGTTTACAACATGTTCTATGCCGTTTACAGAATGCTGAATCACAGGCTACCACCTCGGAATTAGAGAAAAATGTTGTCACTCTTAGGGAGCAAGTGGCGATGGCATTGCGGGAGTTTTCTCTCGGCCAGCGTCGCCACGTGGATGCGAATTCCGGTTCTTCTTCATCTTCTGTTGAGACGGCAGCCAGGGTGGAACCCCCTGCCCATGTTCCTGCCTTTTCGGATATGGCTACAGCGAGCTATGACAAGCTCCCTAACCCACTGTCGGATGTCATTCAGCGTCTCCCAGTTGTCGATGGTCTGGATCCCGAGGCGCTTTTGAGATTCTTGCGCATATTTTTTCAGTTGGCCGATTTCCCTGGGCTGTCGGAGCGGACTTTGCTTGAGCTCATTTACCCGTACTGTCGGGGATCTATGGCTGAGCGCGTGACAAGTACCCTTAGGGATGGCGGTGGCATTGACCATTTCCATCGGGAAGTCCTGGACGCTTTCGTACCGGGAAGGTTACACGACCGGTTAAAACATAAACATTTTTATAGAGTTCAAGCAAGCGGAGAGTCCCTTGCTCATTTCATTTCCAGTGTTAAAGACGCGGCCCGGATCCTGAAGCTGGGGTTGTCTGAGTCTGATGTTATTCACACTATTTTGGAGGGCGTGACGCCGGAGGAACGGTCACGTTTGACATTCGCTATCCGTCCCCAAAGTTTTATTGATTTGGACCGGCTGTGCGCCGAGTCAACCATTATACGAGGTAATGACGAAATTAGAGCCCACGAGGCCAGGAGGTGTTCAGACCGCCCTATTTTAGAGCGACGAGTTAGGCAGCCCGGGTCTTGGGGTCCTCGGCCTGCGCCGGTTCAGAGCTGTGAGGTACGAGAGTTATTCTGTTCTAGGTGTCATAGATCAGGTCACGTTGCGCGCTATTGTAACGATGCTAGACGGCGTCAAGGGACTTCCCGAAATGGTAACTTTTCAAAAAAACGTAAGCTCTCGGGGAAGATAAGTAGGGAGTGGTCTTCCCCGTTAGGCCGTTCTCTTCCAGTTTCACTTAACCCCAGGCGGGTAGTAAATCCCGGATCATCTGGCTCCAAGGTCCTGCGAACTGTCCCCAGCTACAGTTCAGTATGCCCCTTCCTGTCGATCGAGTTGAAAAAGGGTCAGCTCAGAGCCTTGGTTGACTCTGGATCGGCCCGATCCATTATTTCATCTAGAGTATGTGAGGACCTTGAACAACAGGGCTTACTATTAGGGTCGGATCGGTCTTCCGTGGTATGCTGGACTGCATCGCGGGAAATTCTGCCCATCTCCCGGGTGGTTTCCCTAAGTATTAAAATCGAGTGTTTTTCATGGGTGTGGCGGTTTTTGGTTTCTCCGGCTCTGGGAGTCGACTGCATTGTGGGTGCCGATTTCATCTCCAAGAGTGGTCTCGTTTTAGACATACAAGGGCACCACTGTTATTTTAAATTCAATCGGGAGGTTGTCATTCCTTTCCTTGGGTACCAGGGAGCCAAGGGAGGTATCCAAGAGGTTGTGTGTCCCGATTCAGAAAGAGACCATCTCACTCCGTCCCAGAAGCATGCTTTGGATCATTTGTGTGAGCAGTTCCCCACTGTATTAACTCCCAACTTGGGGCTCACACATCTTTTGGAGTATAAGATCCGTTTGACGGACTCCGCTGTAGTACGTTCACACCCATACAAATTCGCTCCTCCAAAGATGGATGTTCTTAGAGAGAAGGTTCAAGAGTTGCTTAAACAAGGGGTCATTGAACCTTCCAACTCAAGTTATGCAAGTCCAGCATTTCTGGTGCCCAAGCCTGGGGGTAAACAGCGTATGGTCATAGACTATCGCAAACTAAATGCTAATATTGAGGTGGATTCAGTTCCTCTTCCCGATTTACATTCCGCTTTCGATTGGTTTAGTGGGGCCAGGTACTTCACCATCTTTGACCTCAATGCCGCTTATCATCAGATTCCTCTGTCTAAGGAAAGCCGCCCTTATACGGCATTCTGTGTGCCATGGAATCTTTATCAATATACTAGAGTACCCATGGGTCTGGCCGTGGGGGCTCAAACCCTCACGCGACTACTCGACACTGTATTCCATGATGTGAAATTTAAATTCATTTTCAATTATCTTGATGACCTCTTAGTCTACAGCAAAACGTTCGAGGAGCATCTGGGTCACCTGAGAGAGGTGATGTGCCGATTGAGGAGTGCTGGCCTCACTATCAATCCAGACAAAGTCAAATTTGCACAAAAGAGTATTTCGTTTTTGGGGCATCTCGTCTCATATGGGGGTGTGACGGTCGACCCGGAGAGGACACAAGGCATCCGAGATTTTCTTCCCCCTAGGGATGCGAAAGGTGTTGCCAGATTCGTTGGCATGGTCAATTTTTATCGTAGATTTATCCCTAATGCCGCGGAGATTGCCGTACCTTTAAACGAACTCAGAAAGAAGGGTACCAAATTTGTGTGGGGAGAGAGGCAAGAGCGGGCCTTTGATACCCTCAAGGAGGCGATCGTCTCTCCCCCTGTGCTGAGGATGCCTGACTTTTCAAAAAAATTTATTTTGCAAACGGACGCGAGTTCTGTTGCGCTCGGGGCGGTTCTGTCCCAGGAAGTCGATGGTGCTAGGCAGCCGGTGGCATTTATATCCCGAACCTTGACCCAACAAGAAAGGAAGTCTTCAGTGTATGAACTAGAGTGTCTTGCTGTCGTGTACGCTCTAGATAAGTTCAGGCGTTTCTTGGAACACGCTGAGTTCCTGTTGGAGACCGATAATCAGGCTCTCTCCTGGCTTCTCGCTCATCCCCGGCAGCTGGGTAAAATAGGGCGTTGGGTGGTCAAGATCTCATCCTTTAAATTCAAAGTGCAACACATCCGGGGAACACAAAATGTTGTTGCAGACGCCTTGTCACGTATGTTCTCACAACCCAGCGAAGCCAATTCTGAGCAACCCTGTTCCGTCCTGCTGGATTTTCCTTTGGCTTTTACTGATGTGTTACCCCATCAGTTAAATGATGAAGAGTTGGGTCCTATCATCCAACACCTAAAAGAGGGTAACGTGCAGGTTCCATATTTTCTGTCCAAGGGCGTCCTGTGCTGCCGAGAACGAAAAGGACGTGCCCCGAAGGTTGTGCTGCCTAGCAAACTCGTGCCAATGGTCTTCAGTTACTATCATGATTCCCCAATAGGTGGCCATAAGGGAATTTCGAAGACCATTTCCAGTATTAGGAGGCATTTCATCTGGAAGGGCATGGACAGGGACATCGCGGCTCGTGTGAAGGCATGTCATCTCTGTGGCTTGAGTAAGCCTGCTCAAAACACTAAATTGGGTCTATTGTCATCTGATGTGGCGAGCAAACCAATGGAGAAGTTATTCATAGACTACGTGGGACCTTTCCCTCGTAGCAAGTCGGGTAACGCTTACCTACTTGTTTGTGTGGATGCTTTTTCCAAGTTTGTCTGGCTACTGCCCTTACGACAGGCAAACACTCGCTCAAGCATCCTTATGCTACAGTCCCATGTCTTTCAGCATTTCGGTTTTCCGTCCACCATTGTCTCTGACAATGGACCACAGTTCATTTCGAAAGATTTCCGGCGAATGTGTTTCGCTAACGGCATCAAGCATGTGACCACTTCCCCGTACTACCCTCAACCGTCCCACGCGGAGAGATTTAACCGGAATCTCCGTTCAGCTCTCATCGCCTACCATGCTGAACAACAGGATTGTTGGGAACTCAATTTGAAGTGGTTGCAATTGGCATTTAACACGGCCCTACACGAGAGTCACAAGGCCGTACCCTTTGAAGTCATGTTTGGTTTCTCGCCAAGTTTGCCGTTGGACAATTTGTGGCACATTGAGGATCTTCTACCTAACGATCCGAAGGTCACGACTGTGGACAGATGGCGGGAGGTCCGGAGGAATTTGCTTCGTGCGCACGAACGCGTCCGTAGTCGCTACAATCAGGGGCGAACTCCGAACCCATTTAAGATTGGCGACTTGGTCTACTGCCAGAGCCATCCGATCAGCTCAGCCATGGATAGGAGGGCCGCTAAATTATGTTATCGTTGGTCGGGACCATACCGCATTCTTCGGTTTGTGTCGCCCGTTACAGTGAAATTGGGTGATCACGGTGGGGATGTTGAAAGAGTAACCACTCATATTTCCAAGCTAAAGTTTTGCCATAGGGCATGAGTTCGTGGTGACAGTTTGTCCCATAAAAAAAAGGGGGGGATACTATTTGGGTTCCTGGATCTCAGTTATTAGATTTGAGAGGCCTTGGTGGTCGGTACTCAGAGCAGGCGCCTGCGATTCTTCTCTTTCTCCTGTTCTTTTCTGTCTCTTATATCTGCATGCGGACCAGGGCCCGGCGAGTATGCAGGACTCACACTTACATCTTCTCTTTCAGACACACATTCACTGACTCACACCTCTTCCTTCTGCTTTTCGTTTTCCTGTGTTACCGAACCCACCAAGAGCGATTTAGATTCTGAGATTTCCCAGGTTTCCCGCAGCCGTCGTGCTTGAGGACTGGTTTGTTTTGGGTCAACCATGTTGCCCTTTTGGGGTGAGGGTGTGCCGTACTGGGTTCGGCAGCGTATTATAAGAATTTTAAAAACGAGCGCCGCTGACGTCACCCACGGCCACACGGCTACGGTAGTTTGTTGTTAGCACACAAATGTTGTGCAGCTACGCAATACAGCTGGCGCTGCCAGCTGTTTCTGTACGTTCCTGCATCCAGAGTTTACTTGGCTAGGCCGACACATTGAATCGGCCTCATTTCTATTCTATCCTCCAACCTGGTCATCTGCTCTCGACTGGCGGCTACCGTTTGTTCTGGACTTCCTCGGCTATCACTATGGTTGGCTAGATAAAGTGTAGCTCCAGGTATGTACAAGTCAGCGGGTTCTGAAAATATTCTAACCCCAAATATATTTTTACGTTTCAGCCTCTATTATAAATTTATACTTGTGTGTGTGTGTAGAGCAGTTTTCGATGTGTGCGTTAACGCGATTACCAAATTAAATTGATATGAGTGTAAATGTTGTGGGCTAAATTGACTTCAATAAAGAAAATACTAAAGCATCTCGCACTCAGCTGTGTTTGGTGTTATTAACAGTTATGAAATGCGTAATTAATTAATTGTCATATTTCAACGAAATACTTAAAAGGTAGTTGGTACATAAGTGAAATAAGTCACAGCTGAGCAGCTTAATACTGTTTAATATGAATTAGTGGCGATGTGTGTGTGCTGTTGATGTGTAAAGTTAGTGTTGGAAGTTAATGTGGACGGCCTATGTGGCGTATTTTCTTTATGACACCCTCTACAACCTATTGTATGTCCAGGTGCTCGAACAAGGGCGAGATGGGTGTCGGGTGGACGTACATCTGTCCACCCTAATGGCAGAGACTATCTTATAGCTACGATGCCGTCAGTCGAGGACAACTTAAGACTCTTCCAACGCTAAGCTGCACCCGGGACTTGTGACACGACTCTGACATCACTGATCCGCGCCTATACGGACTAAGTACACCGGACAATCCAGGTGGGAAAATTCTGATTATCTATTTCTCTCTCTACAACATGGTGAATGCACAGAAGCCGCCAGAAGCTCACTCGTGAAGTTCTGACCGTTAGACTCTAGCACAAACTCTCATGTTCAATTATGTTATTGCATGTGTGAACATTACCGCAGTACACCTAATGAAGTATCTTATAACTATATAATGTGTAAGAAATTACACACATACACACACATCCGCAGTTTGCTGTAAGATCTAACTTTTCATCTAATTAAGACCATTAGGGAGTTAATTATCTTGTGCTATCATGTCATCTGGTCAGGGCTGAGTTTTAATAACGTAACGGGGGGCTGTCTGATGCTTTAGATGAGAAACTATTTTCTTTCACACACATACTTAGCGCTTAATGATTAAAGTCAGGGTCGTTTAGCTGGTTGAGTCTCGGGGCGGTCACTTACATTCTCTGGTGTGAACTACCAAGGCAAATCTATGCTTAGGAGCTGAGATATTCAGTTTACGCTGTCATTTATATTTGTACATATCTATACATATTAGGGTGCATTCATTTACTGTAGTTGGAATGGGTTTATGAGGAAGTTAGTACTGAAATGAGGGATGTTTTGTTATTCATGTCGTATATGTGTTTGTGTGTGTAATTTTACTATATTTTGCTGGGGGAATATGTAACGGATTTAAAAAGGAGAAAAACCATAAATGTGCTTACTGAGACAACAGGCTAGCCTATTTGATACTATACAACACTTATGGATTAGTATTGCTTTTATGAATGAGATTATTACTAACTTTGACTCATACATAATCAGGCAGAAATTTTGCAATTATGCTAATATCAAATTCACTTACTTTGTGACATTATGAATTAATTGATATACATATATATATATATATATATATAATTCTGCCTTTAATGGTGTGCTCACACAATCAAGAACTTGTCATATGTAACATCTTGCAGGTTTAATAAAGCACACGCTTGTTGGTTACAAGACTTTTTCATTTGCAAGTCCTGTCATTCACCTGGGGGGACATGTCTGTAATTGTATTTGGGCCTTGCACACTTTTGCTTCCTCTAGGTTTTTCACCTAGTTCTAAATATGATGTCTCTCCCCTTTTACAAAAAAAAACTTAAACAAAAAAAAAATAATAAAATTAAATAAAACAAAAATTCAAAAAAAATTACAAAAACTTAGAAAAGTAAAAGGGGGCTACACACTAAGAGATTAATATTACACATTTTTCATAAATACGTATTCTGTGCTTCTAAAAAAGTAAAATCGGGTAGAGTGAAATGTAATTTGCAAATGGGGCATCTTACCCTGAACGATATGCGTGGGGCAACTCTCCCGATTGCTACCGGGGCATCTATACCATTTGGCTGGGTGAGACGCCCCACTCGACAACTGGGTAAGATGAAGGTAATATGGCGGGAAACTAACCTAAACGTATATACTGTTATGTATTTACCAAGATTTTGTACAAAACTAAAGTAATTCTAACTTTTAAAGGCATTTTACACGACACTTAAGAAGACACTAAATTAGATCAGAGGTATGCAAAAAGCCAAACTTACCTTTCTGAGATGAAATTGACGGTTATTTATACAGCAACCGGACGAAACTTTCTCTGCACAACGTGTTGCCTCCAAACGTGTTGCGTATGAGCTGTAAAGTGGCGCGTCTACGTGTCGCGTATCTGAACTGCAGCTACTGGGGCAACTATACCGGTGGGGCATCTCACCCGGATTTCCCTTAAGAATAGTGCGATAGCAATAGACAATGGACCTACAATAACGTAAAAATAATTTCCCCTCCAACAGCATTAAAAGAAGGCTAAGGTATGATTAACTGGTTAGTGAACTACGGCATTCCTTGTAGTCTATCCATATATGCTAAAACATGATCTTCCTTAAGTACTTAAACAATATAAACCTGCACGCAAAACTTTAAATTAGATGCTACTTTGGCAAAATATGGACACCACGTATTACAAATTCCATCTTATCAGCTGGATCGTAATCCTACAGGAATGGTTTGGATTCCTCTTCTTAGAGGAGGGTATTAAAAAAAACCGTGCATTTTCTGTGGACAATGTTATGAAGTTTTCAAATTACTAACTCGAGTGTATTTCTCTTGCTGACTGGACATCAAAACCAGGTGAGCTCCAACCAAACAATGAGTAACATAGGTCTATCGTTTTGAAATTAATATTGGACGGGATAGCAGCAGAAAAGATGATTTGAGGGATATTGATAATAATCTGTAGCATACTGATTTATTGTTGCAAAATAATTAAAATATTCCGTAAATTACATTTTAAAATATACATGATAAATTATATGTAATTTACATGGTAATTTTTAGTGGACATTACAATATACATATTAGACTACGCATTGTAAAATATGGTGATTAATAAAAAATACAAAATAAAATATGCTTCTAAATTACCAGTTAAGTAAAGCCATTAACTAATTATATAGATTATTAAAAACTAGGCAGAATTGGGAATTGTGTGTGAAACTATAGACAAGCAGACAAATAGTATAGTAAACCACTCTACAATCTACAAACGCAAAGAGTCTGGCAAGTGAGATTAGGGCCGAATTTTGATATGATATTTCGTAAATTTGAATCGGCGTAAAGCTTAGTTCATCAAATGCACAAAAGAAAATAAATATTCTTAGTGTTTATAAAGCTATTCTTTTTTTACTGTAGAAGCAAACATGTCAAAAACATATTGATCACGCTGATATTCTATTTTAGACAAAATAATTCTAATTAAAGTATTCCTACAAATGAATTCAACCAATGTATTCCAGTTATAGAGAGAAATACAGACATCAGAGTAAAATCGGGTGGTAGTTAAATAACTTATAATCGGTTTCTAAATCGTAGTCGCAGCAAAAGCTCGCAGATACATGAATTGTATATGAATTAACTAAACAAGCCTATATATTTCCCAACAGGCTACTAAAGCCGTCTTCTTGAAATCGCTTGTTGTTATTTTGTCATTTTGTGTTCGTCTCGTTTTTTAACATCAGTTGTTTACGTAAGACGCGAGAGAGGAATAATACGCCTTGTCTAGCATGTCTAGTTAAGACAGTATCAGTCTACGAGATTTGCTCACATCTTCCTCTGATTATCTTGACAATATAATGCGGTTGTGTCATAAGAATAACTGTTGTAATAGTATTAAAGTTATTTTAAGAATTAACGTTATAACTATAATAAATTTGTAACTCAAGTGTAGAACTAATACCAGACAAAGGTACTATCAAACAAGATGTAAAAGTAAAACCTCCTGGTATAAACCTATCCATAGATTTATAACAACAGTTTAGACAAACACATAGTTAAACAAATTTTCATTAATTTCTCAACAAGGCTTTCGAGAACATTGGAAGCATGATACTTTCGTTGTGAAGCGACATTATGCCGACATTATGTGACAGAGAGAGGTAATGTGTAAGCAAGACAACGAACTCTTATATCGTATCCACTCTCTCCTTTCTAGACACATTACGCTATATTTTAATGTAGGCGTAAT
Source organism: Magicicada septendecula (assembly GCA_034769895.1). NCBI lineage: Eukaryota > Metazoa > Arthropoda > Insecta > Hemiptera > Cicadidae > Magicicada > Magicicada septendecula. Next base: position 362,744,913 of record CM068370.1, on the reverse strand, counting down.
TCATTTTTTGGGTCGGCGTAGCTCATCGCTCAAGAAAATCTGTCAGGTTTCTTAGAGCTGCGCAATACGGTCTTATCTCTGTGAAGTTCTACCAGCTTGTACTCCAGTCTATTAAACAAATAAGAGAAAAATAAATTTTATTGAATTCTAACTATTGCCTCATGGCAATTGCCAACAGATTTACATTAAACATAGTTTCCGTAAATAAGGACCAATTGCGCCCAATCTCTGCACAAGTGACATGATGAAATTCGGACATGCGTAGTATGTTTGCTTAGCAGTAAAGTGCAGATTTGGTGTCGGATATTCTCTGATGGTCACATATAAAAGTTCATGACGAAGACCGTAGCAACCGGAGTTCCCTTGGCACTGATGAGCTTGTGAAATCTGTCGACAATAGCGCCGCGGCTACACGCTGACAATTCAGATAGACCTATTCAAGTATAAAGTTTTTTATCTTCAACTTTACAGACCATATTTTTTACTAAGTGTCTATTATATTTTTTTCACCTACAAACATTTTGGCCTTAACCGAAGTTCATAAACAGTAATAAATTCAAAATTATTGTTAGGGGTATTGAAAATATAGGCGACGGTTTTCTGTGAAGTGACAAGAAAACTGACTCCAAGCTGTAACAACAGTTTATAGGAGATGTGTCTATTAAATAACAAAACCGTGTTTCTACCTCTCAAAGAAAGCAGTAAGAAGTGAATGTGAGATCTTTGTCTGAGTCATTGGACGTGTCTAATTTTTAAAATAATCGTTGTAGTTAGGAGAAAACTGCTTACAAATATTGACTCAAATGTATAAAAATACTACTTATACTATTCACAGGAATACAGGGATATTTACTATTCATTTCAGTCGTCTCTGATCGTATAAATCCACTTCGAGTGTTCAAATTGAAACACAAGGAGATCCAACAGTAACACAGAAGAACGCTTATTTCGTAGCTCAGTATAGTATGTTGCACGTTATTGTTTCAGTCATCTGGGGAACGGTTTTGTGTGCTGTAAAGCATTGAAAAATATATGAAGCAGAGACCACACTATAGGACCGTTACATGGCTATGTGTAAAGAGAATCATTTAGGACTGTGCTTTGTACTATAACCTTGCAGCGTTTGCACTGTACCAGTGAGGGCTTTACTATTATCCAAATTTGAATACTTAATAACAAGTTCGGAACGTCTAGCAGAGCGTAATATGAGAGTAAGGCAACATAACCATATACAGTATAATACCTTTCTCTCACTTTCTCCCTGCCTGACAAACACACTGTGACACAGATGCATTTTCTTGCGCTGTAAACTCTTGAAGTTCTGTGAAAAATGTTTGTTGTAGAAATATCGCGAAACACAGAATCACAGTATTACTTTTGTAAAGTTAATTCCGTTATAGACTTAAATTCTACGTTATCGATTCTGCTGTTCCAAGTATTTCCATATTGTACATATTATTATCGTTTCAATTAACTTCTTCTAGGAATTTATTTTACGGAGGTATAAATACCCAAATGTTTCATAATCTAATACGTTATTCTCCTTCAACTGATGACGTTTTTACGTGTTTTTCCTGAAAATGTTGTTCTGACTTGTTTATACACCAAATTGTACACAGATTACACAGAAAAATGAAGAAAAAGAAACACAGGGCAATTGGAGAGCATGAAAGAACGAGAGAGAAAATATTAAATTAAAATGACAAATGGAATTATCACTCTTGCACACCACTATAGAAAAATTGTTGGACACTACTGTATAGTGCCGTGCAACAGTGATAAATCTGTTTGTTATTATAACCACTAACACAACTTTCTTAATTAAATTAAATTGGTGGAACGAGTAGCAAATTCATGTAAGACACTAATAAGAAGGGATATGTTTGTACACAGGCACAGGGAAACACGTCCACAAAAGTATACAGACACATGTAAAGATTGTCAAAGCTAACCTAGGCTAGTTCAATGGGTGCGCAGTATAGAGTTCGTGGGCGTGTACATATTGGAGTTGGTTTACTGTAGTGGGAGGCCACTGTTTGTTGTATTCTCCGTTAGCATATGTCAACGTCATCTGTGAGCAGTAACGTTGGATAGCGTTACATGCACATGTCAACCGTAAACTCCTGCTACTGTTGGAAACAAGCCACCCCACCTTATGCGTAAACTAAGAGACATAGCTTTGACAGATTATACATACAAGTTAACTAAAGTTTATTAAGGCAGTATAAGTTGTCTTTAATATACGAGTATTATAAGTATATTCCAGACAATATACTAGACTGTGCACAGAATATTTAAAAACTTTTTTAGTATGCCAAAATTATATTGACTAGAAATCTTTCAAGAGCAGAATTAGAAGAATAGGAAGAAAAAGTATCGTATGTAAATAATGTACGCTTAAGAAGTATTATAGGTAGGAAGATAGGAATAACTAGAAGAGGAGATAGAAGAAGAATTGTAATGTAAAGCTTAAAATGTGATAAAAACTTACAATTCCCAATCACTGTTAGTTCTTCCTTTCTCAGAGAAAAGAATGTAACACGTTAGTCTAAACAAGAAAGGAAACAGCTAGTTAATTTTTATAGAATTTATTAAAAATTGTTGAACCTGTCTACAATGTAGTCACAATGCAGAGACAGCTCGTTAAAAAAGTACATATAATCAATTTATTAGACTGTGGTCCAACACTTTTACTGTCATTTACTGTTTCGCCAGGCGTAAGCCAGACTTCCTTCAAAATTATCAATAATTTAATTTTTAATACTGTATTAATTAGGTTTTTAGAATATTGTAATTCTGTCTATTAATTTAAGTAAAATAATGGGTACACATACAGGTATATAATATACTTACAAACTCTCTACGTAAGCACAAAATATGAAAGACGCGGATAGACAACTGCACCGAGTTTAAAACTAATCGAATATGTGTCACTATTAATTACTCATACCTACTTTGAAACTAACTGATATTAGATACTATTATGACTGTCCACAACTGTAAGGTGCCTACGACATAAACACACCTTATACACCTTTTTGTGTATTTATAAACACAAAGAGGAAGACATTTGTACAGCGTCCTTTTGACCTATAAAGGTAATTAAATAACACATGTTTAGAAGGCAGTAGGGTGTTCTGGTTGGTAGTTACGTGTTTGATTTTTCTCTATTGTCCGTACACAGGTCCTGGTGATGACAATAAATATTGTCGAAACGTCGAAATAAACAATGTAAAATTTGTGTTATATTAATTGACCTATACTCGCTAAACCTCCCACCGTTAAAATTTATTGTTCGACGGTCACTACTAAAATTAAGAATTTTATTATTATTTTTATTTAATATTATTTAATAATTATAAATCACACTTAACTACAGAAATCACAGGTTCGTTCTCGTACTACAGATGTGTGTGTGTGTGTGTGTGTGTGCGCGCGCGCGCGCCTGTCAATGCGAAATTAAAAAAACTTACATCCGCCGAAGTTAAGTATTTGAGGTCTACTGCTGTTTAAACTTAACGGATGAATATTGCCTTACACATTTTTCAAAAGCTTGCAACTTTCACTTTGAAATTTTTATTAAGCATGTAATGGTGCCTTTGCTCGTGGATCATTAGCGAATAATCCTATTTATCATTTTAGGATTTATTTTTTGGCTGGGACGAACAACTCTGAGGAGAGAATAAAATAAGATGATTAAATACAACTGTAATTAAGAAAATAAAAAACAATTATGAGACGGAGAGCTGAGCTGTATATATGCGTAAACACAAGATGTGCAATGTAAGTGGAGTGATAAGAAAGACGAAACTCACTAGTGTGGTTATCTAACCGCAAACCTTAAATCCGCTGATCATACGATTCATAGAGGAGCTTGTTATTCGCACCTTTCCTTAGTTGTGGTTTGACAATCATTGTGACAAAGTAGTATTAAAGTCGTGAATTTTGATCTAAATGGAGTCTTTACTTCCAAGAAAGTAAAGCCTCTACTTTTTCACGAAGAATATCAGTACATGGTGAAACGTTCAAATAAGTATCATCAGAGTGTCAAGAGTACATGAAAACGAAAGGTTAATTGTAGAAGCACCAAGGGCCGAAAATAGAACTCGAAGTTTTAAAAAAATTATAAAAGTTTATTTGGGGTTAAACGTTAGGAGGAATTTTAGTTAAAATACAATATCTGCATCTGTAGACTCTGTGTTTTGTATGTTTAGTAATCTGACAGAATTAGCATGTCTCAACACTCATTTTGGATCGCTTTTAAAACGGTTGTAAACTAAGTCTCAAAAAAATCTCATGTTTTGTTATCAGTTATAAGTACCTGTGAATAACGTTAGATATAGATCTACAGATATCTATAGAATCATACATTAACTGAAAATCTATGACTAAATTATTTATCATTTTAGGTATTATGGTTACAAATTTAACTAAAAATCCAATGCAGAAGTTAGAAGATTTTAGTATTTATTTTATGATTGTCTGCTTTAAAGCAGATTTTATTTTATGTTACTAATAAAATAGTAGCGTTGTTGGGTTTTCATAATTTTTCTTATAATATAAGAAATTGTCTAATATTTGAAATTTAACTAATTTAATAGTAAATGTATTTCGTTCAAAACAGTTAGAAAGGTCTGAAGCTCCGGAAGCTTACTAGTGGTGTCATAATTCCTTTTAGTAAAGGAATGTACAAATTTTCATAGGACTGCTAATGTTGGCTATGGAGTTGAAGAACAACGGACAGACAGATATGAAGCCAGGTGTTACCGCGTCTAATGATGCACAGATAAGCTCGGCGCACACCACACGGGCTTGTCAGTATCAGCGCTCAGAGAACGATTTTAGCGTTGACGCTCAGAGCACGGGCGCTCTGAGCACGGAGCTGTCTGACCTTGAATTACCACTTGAGTCAGAGGTAGCAAAGGTATGACTGCCCACGACGGCGGCGTCGGGAATGTAAGTCCTCATAGCTTATTTTCTTCGCTGATTATATGCTAGACACAGTTACGCCACTTGTCTTCCGTTATTTCATTTACAAACTTCCCTATCAATAATGGCAGGAAGTGTGCGGACAACAATAATATTGCGAAGGGTGCGGACAGTGGAACAATCTGATACGTGAAGCGGGTAGTCACAAACATTTGACATGCGAAGTGTGGAGACACCACCAAATCTTGCACGCTTCCGATATTCTCGTAACAAATCAACTTTCATTTTAACTTTATCTACCATGTTACATAGTAATACATCTACTCGTTACTTTAAAAAAAACTTAGGCCTACTTATAGTTTTTGGAATGTTGTTTATTTGCGTTAAGTTTTTAATTTTCGTTATTTAAATTTATTTAAAACTTACAAACTGGAAAATAACTCTAGTAACTCTGTTATATCGGTAACTATTCATATTTAACTAAAACAAAAATGTAGTGTATTTAAAAACATAAAACTAGATTTATGTAACTACAAAAATAATTATACAGTACATACCATTGAAAGGAGTTTTCAATTCCCCTATTCCAGAGAGGCTGTCTTCTTCTTCTTCTTCTTCTTCTTCTTCTTCTTCTTCTTCAGCAAAATCATCCAAACAATCAAACTACTATTTTCTCTAATATTACCTAATTATAAAGCGATCTACTATTTAAAATCACTAGATTCCCTTTCCACATATCATTTTTCAATTCTTTCAACGTGTTAAATGTGACAAGTTTGTCTTACAGTCTTTAGTTTTCTCTGTTCAAGTTTTTTCTTCGTACGCATTTCTTTTAAGTTACACGTTACGTTATTCCCCAACATTTCGCTTAATTTCTGATCACATCATCCCTATAGAATTTAGTTATGGGTGGAAAAAGGCGATACTTAAAACTAAATCTCTTTTACTTTGCAGAAAGTAAACATATCTATTAAACATGTTTTAAATTTTGGTTTATTCATTTTATCAATTTCATAAAATTCTGCTTTAACTACCTCAGGACGGAACAGTTTTGCGTATTGTGTTAGTCTTGCAAATTGATTTTCGTACAATTATAAGTAGTTGTTATTTCCAAACTGCCAGGGCCGGAGATATGGACCCGCGTACACCGCAGTGCGGGAGGGGGGAGCCACAGTCCAGGAGATATGGAGGAGGTTTGGGAGAGGAAAGGTTAAGTCGTGTAAAAGAGAGCGGTGGAATTGAATAGACCGTATCTCATTTAGCTGGATTAAATCGAGTTGACCCTTGTCCGGTTAAGCGTGAAATGTAGTAGAATGATAAAATTTAGACTGTAGGCAGGACGTATCTCTAGCCTACTACCTAAAGACAATATGATAAAGATGAACAAAAACAAAAAACAGCTTACCTTTCTCTTTTGTTTAATTTTCAACGACACCGATAATTTTCTTAGGATGAGACGCAACAGGCTGGTAACTATATGACTTCACAAAAGTATGACGTCGTGGTTTCTTATTTCATTGGTCTTCCTCGGAATTTTACAATTCGTCCTTTCAAGATCCGCCACCGATAACGGTTCATTATAAACATTTCTTAGAATAGTTCTTCAGTAGTGACGTGCGTATTGCCGTAAACAATCTGCAAGCTACTTTGTTAGTGCTTTTCCGTAGTTCGTATACATACTATGGAACACTGTGCCAACTGTTCTGTGCATGTGCGAAGTGAATCAAAATTTTGTTAGCCTCGCAACGAGGTATTTGTCTACTGTGTACCTCACTGTCACTGTCGAAAATCTATCATCAGGTCTATAACCGTTTATATCGGATTGTACCACTTTCAGCGCTCTTTGCAACATTCCTGTTGTCCGCACACTTTGTTGTCAGCACCATTCGTATATCCATATCAGTTGTTTCAAATCCGACAGCTTATATGTTGTGTTATGACGGACAACGTATTTATCCTTTCAATGCCTCCATATTAATTCAATGGCATTCAGAGCATTATAGTGATAAGGTGGAAGTCTTAAAACGGCGTGCCCCGATTTTTCAACAATATCATTTACTACGAACTTTTTAAACTTGTGTTCATTTTGTTATACTAACTCTAAAAGTTCAGTTTTCCGCAGCTTTCTTCAAAACGTATATCATGCAACAATATCAGCTTTCCGCCATGCAATATTCGGAATACGTTCAGTCGTCGCGGAATGATATGGGGCGTTATCCGTGATTAATACTCTAGTGCTTGGTAATAGTGCAAACATTTTTTTAGACCACTTTTTTAACACATCACAAGCCATTTCAGTGTTACAATTCCCACTCTTTTTAGACTCAAACAGCAGTAAGCTCCATCTGAAAAGCCACGTGCGTTACCGATATGAAGTAATATCAGACGCTTGTCTTTGTTACGTTTGTTACGTGGTAGTCGTATTCCAATGGACAGAGAGCCGACGTGGTGTTTTATTGTGGAATCACTCCATACTTTAATAGTCGTGTGTCCTCCGTAAACCTACATCTCAACAAGGTAAAAAATTTGGCAATTCTTCGTTGTGCACTGCTCAAATGACTTCAAGTAATTTCTTCGCCAAGTCGAAATGTCGTGGCTATCCAAATTTACAGACAATTAATTTTTTTAACAAATTCAAAGCCCATAGATGTCGACAATCCATGGATGATTGTACGTCCCATATGAGGTAAATCGTAGTCATTATTAACTTTTAACAATATTTTATTTTTAGGATTTGAGCTTTATTCAGGAAAAAAGTTATGGATTGAGCACTCTAAGACACTCATAAACTTCACACTCGTACCCTGGAATGCTAGATCGTAATCGATATTTTCTAGCGGCGAAAAAGTTCTAGGTGTTCATAAACAAAGATGATTAAACATCGTAATGAAAAACCACTTGACACAGTAACATTAACTCGTAAGACAACTCTCGCATGACTATAGAGGCATTTCGCACATGCGCATAACACATTACTGTGATGAACAGTGTGAACGTCTCTGACCAACAGCGTTTCAGATGTGCCACACGAGTTTGTTTACATCAGGATTGAACTAAGAACGGAAACAGTATAAATAGTTTGTTAATTTTTAAATACACTAGCTGATATAACGATTTTAAAAATAGTTATGATAGTACATTTTGGATATAAAATATTGAATTTACATATTTTTAAGTTGTTGAGGTTTTAATTAAATTGTTAATGATAATTAATATCTGTCAGTCACCAAAGATAAAGTACAGTTTACTTTTATTATATATCAATACCAGGTTTGTAGCTATTAATGTAAGTTCTCAATATGATGATTAATTACATATCATGCACACGTCTGAGAAAGAAAAAATTTTCAAATTTGTACCCTTTTAAAAGACATCACAATTTGTTTAAATCAAACTTGATTATTTCATTCCACGATACAGTCTCCTCTCTACAAAATTAATTTCATATGTTACGTAGTGTTTGGATGTAACTTGAAATAACCACAACTCCCACTGCCTAGTTGGAGACAAAATATATTAAAGATACTTTCAACACACGAACAGGCGCACACTAGAATTTAACGTCGCAATTTACAGTTATCTGATTCCGTTTTCCGTTGTACTAATTCATGGAACAAAAATGAATTATTTGAATACTTTCCTCCAAAAATAATTTAAACGTTTTCTTTCATGTAAACAATTTTAGTTAAAATTTAATTAGTTTTACAGTGTTTACACTTGTAAGTTATTAAACACGAAAATGAAAATACTTTTAATGAATAAAAGTGAAAACTGGAAGTCCATATACGAAGGTACTGTTAGAAATACACACAAGATTTACTAATCACAGCAGATACGCTGCATAAGGAAACGAGTAATGTTGAAAAGTAATTTTGAAAAGGAGAAGTAAAAATAGAAGACATTTGCCTGCGTCTAGAGTGACTTTAGAAGTTTTAAATTTCACGTTACACAGTGTAGCAGTTACATTCTGGAATTTTGTTTTGTGAACAGAGACGTTCCTTTGCTTTTATTGCACTGCAAGCTTTAAAAATAAACCCTTAAATTCGTAGTAACCGTCAATCAATGAATTTTTCAGAGAAGGGTTTGTGAGGATCGGTCAAAAATATAACACAAATTTTAACTTATTTGTGTCGACGTTTCGACAATGTTTATTGTCATCATCAGTACCTGTGTATGAATACAAAAGAAATGTCAACCACAACAGAACAATTATTTGGGTGAACGTGTTTGTGTATGTAAGTGTGTGTGCGTACACGCGTGTGCGTGCGTATGTATGTATCATTGTATATGTGAAGGAGTTGAGATAGTTTGTTTACATCTTCAAATGGTTTCTTTAAGACAACGAGAAAATTATAATATCACAGAACTTAATTTTTACACTATTACAATTTAAATTACTACATGTAATGATATTTTTAATTAATTATAAAAGCAATAATCAACAATTAGATATTAGATTGGTACAGAAAACGTTTATACATATACCAGTCAATATATAGCATAGTAAAATATATTATAACTAAAAACAGATTAAGGTATGTTCAACTATGTAATTATTAAATGTTATTTCTAACATGTTTCACTCACTACTTGTATTAAAAACAATCATTAATTTAGAAAAATATAAATTACACAATAACTGTAGAATTTTACGACCTTACATCAGATAGTTTACATAATGTTACAAACACAAGTTTATGGTAAATCTATCTAACAAGTAAAATTGGATAATACTTGTAATCATATTGTTGTAAATAAATTATAGTCCAGAGTACTATAGAATATTGCAGATTTATGTATATGTCCACAATCACACCCTCTCTCTCACCCATTCTCCCTCTACCTCTCATTCTTACTTCAAATCGCTCTCTCACTCTCTCTCCTTCCCACTCACTCTCTCTCTCTTGCTCTCTTTCTCACTCTCTCTCACTCACTCTCACTCACTCTGTCCCTCTCTCTCTCACACACACACTCTATCTCACTCTTCACTCTTCCCCCTTCTCTCTCTCTCTCTCACTGTCTCTCTCACTTGTCTCTTTCCACAATTGGCACTCTAAAACACTCACCATTTCTATTAACACTATTGTCCTCACATACATTATTCACATACATAATTCACTATTTTTAAAATCGTTATATCAGCTAGTGTATTTAAAAATTAACAAACTATTTATACTGTTTCCGTTCTTAGTTCAATCCTGATGTAAACAAACTCGTGTGGCACATCTGAAACGCTGTTGGTCAGAGACGTTCACACTGTTCATCACAGTAATGTGTTATGCGCATGTGCGAAATGCCTCTATAGTCATGCGAGAGTTGTCTTACGACTTAATGTTACTGTGTCAAGTATTAATCTTGCAAAATAGCTTAAGAAAACAAATAACAATTTTGAATGTTCATCACTACTTTGTTCCTCACTGAAGAAGGAGAACAATATTCCGAAACGTCGTATGAGAGAATAAACAAGTAAGTTCACAAGAGAAAGTACCATCAATATTAATAATTAAAAACAAATAACAAGTTTTACTGTGGTTGTAGGTTTTAGCATTTCGTAAGCAGACTATTTATTTGTTACTAAAAAAATTTTTATGGAAATAAAGCAAGTTATTAAAACTGTATGAAAATAATATTTTAATTTTTAAAAATAAGGGACAGAGACAGACAGAAAGGGAGAGGATTATGTACACGATAACAGTATAGATTTAACAACTTACATTAAAGAGTTACAAACTACTACAACACAACATTATAGACCTGATCTATTATATGAAAATGGTTATTACCTAATATTTACATTATTCTACAATGTTATTTACCTAGAACTAAGTCTATACAGAGTACCATAGTCTCATAGTTGATGTATACGTCGGTAGTCATAATCTCTCTCACGCATGCTCTTTCACTCTCTCTCTCCCTCTCTGTCTGTCTCTGTCCCTTATTTTTAAAAATATAAAATATTATTTTCATACAGTTTTAATAACTTGCTTTATTTCCATAAAAATTTTTTTAGTAACAAATAAATAGTCTGCTTACGAAATGCTAAAACCTACAACCACAGTAAAACTTGTTATTTGTTTTTAATTATTAATATTGATGGTACTTTCTCTTGTGAACTTACTTGTTTATTCTCTCATACGACGTTTCGGAATATTGTTCTCCCTCTTCAGTGAGGAACAAAGTAGTGATGAACATTCAAAATTGTTATTTGTTTTATTAAGCTATTTTGCAAGATTAATAAAATCGTATTTTTGAGTAGACTTCAATCTTTTCTGGAACAGATAAAACGATATAATTTTAATGAAATAATAAGACGTATTAATACATTCTATAGAAATGAAACTCAATGTAGTGTTTCTTCTTCTCCAGTAAAAAATAATTTACATAGTGATTACACAGTTAAGAAAAAAAGAATTGAAGAAATTGTTAAATAAATTGGAATAAAAACAGTAGCAGTTAAACACGTGACACCGTTTTATATGACTGTCATATCGTGTAAACTGATCGCTATAACACATCTCCTCTGACTTCTCAGGTGTTCAGTAAGTTATTCCACTGTTTTGTATCACGATTCATGCAACCTTCTTAACCACACGCTCGCACACACACACACACACACACACACACACACACACACACACACACACACACACACACACACACACACACACACACACACACACACAGAGTATGTGTATGTTCTCGTGATTGAAGAATAAAAAGTGTATCTGTGAAAAGCCAAAAAAAAATAAAATAAAAAATTCCCGAATCAAGCTGAATTTTAACTTAATAGACTGTAGTAGAATAAATTTATTCTTGTAGAAGTATTGATCTGAATGTAGTTTAAACATTTTGTTAACAGCCATAAGTATGATGAAGATTTGTATTTCATGGCGTGGTTTTGTCCCAAAGGAATAATTCTTAACGTGCAACTACTGCACTCGCCGTCACAGCTTCCATGTTACTTTTACTGAATATCTGTTTTCCTCTTCGTAATGATTAGTAAATTGCGCCTCATTTTTGCTCTTTTCCACGGTTCTTTTTTATTCCTTTATAATTATCTGTTTCTTGATATATCCAAATATTCCTGTCATTACTATATCCTTTTTCACTTTCCGTGTATCTCATATTCTATGTATATTTCCAGTAAGGCAAATCCTTCTTAACATGCGTCATAGACTAAAAAAGGTTAGCCCTCCGTCCTTCACACATTCCGTTTCAATAATTTTCTCATTTCCCCTGTCTGTTCCTTAACCGATTCATTTTTCGTCGTACCCGTCCGGTATAAATTCGGCATTCTTCTCCACGTCTTAAAAACCTCCAGACAAGTTTCTTTCCTTTACACGCTGGACATGGAGGACATGTTGTGCTTCCCCTGGTTTCAGTCACACGCCCTGCTACTGAAATGAACGACGACGACGGGCGATGGAATCTGAGACCTGCCACACAGCATAATTCCATATTAAGGAGATGATACTGACGCCTGCGACAAAACAGCGTGAATTATAATGCCCGCCAATTATGAACTGGCTGTTGACGCTTTACCGTTCTAAAGATTGCGGACCTTATCAGACCTGATGGGCACTCCTATTCTCCTACTGTATTAGACTGAACTCCAAGTCTCTGAGAAAAACTCGGGTAGAGACAGAGCGAAGGCACACGGACGCGCAGTTGCGTTAAACAATCAGCGATTACTGAGAAATCTCGATTCACATGCATTATCAAAACTCACTCAACGCTCACTTTCCTCTCATTGAGGATTAACCCAGATAACTTTGACCCTATGTGTTGTAGAAGAATTGGCACTGTTAAATATTATTAATATTAAAATCTAATTTAAATTTCACATAGATTATCGTTTCGAAATATAATAGATGATACACATTTTAAAGAGGGCGAGCTAACTCCTCATCTGTTTCATTTATAATTTTTCAATTATATTACTAATTATTTCGCGACCTTCACTATTAACCATGAAACTTTTTTTTCTTTGTTTCGATGATCCTTGAAGAGACATTGTGAACAGACAGTTACAAATAAGCAAAAACAGGATTATTCACTCACTAACAGAAAGTAACTAAAAGTACATTAATCCTACAGATAGTTCAAAAATTCGTATTTTTAATGTTACTATAACACATTACTTTAAAAGGACTAAGTTGTAAACACAATGCCAATAATACGTAGTCTTTAAACGCACTTAACCTACTATCGTAACGGTAAAAAGCGGACAGCAATAATATTACATACTAGAACAGGTATTTCGGGACGATATTTTTGTGAAACGTATGTAACAGTGACTGAAAAGTTGAAATACCTGTTATTCGCGGCCTCGCTGTTCCGAGTCGAGGGACGCCCCTACGCAACTAACGACTACACAAGTAACAAGTAAACTAGTATACCAAATACTAGGCGTATCACTGGTACACAAGGAACAACAAGTAAACGAGTATTACAAATATTAGGCGTATCACCGGTACACAAGTAACAACAAGTAAACGAGTATTACAAATACTAGGCGTGTCACGAGGAACACTAGGTACACAAGGAACAACTAGTATTAGGAGTATTTCGAGTACACGAGTACGAACTAGTACGAAGCCACTTTTGGTCCTAAATACTTCATTCTGCGCAAAGAGACGAAGCTGTTTTTAATAAATGAAAAAAATTCATACTGATGTTACATTTATTCTCGTGTGTTATGCAGATAAATAATACAGATTATAATAAATTATATATTATACTAGTCACAAACTTGGTAAATTTTGAAAAAAACCAATTATATTGTGTTATAACCTATAGAGTGGCTGATATTTGATAGGCCATATTATACTTTTTGTTAACGTGATTTTGACTTCACTGCACATCTCACGTGAATGATGAGATTGTCGTAACGGACATTTATACACTTTATCTGGTCCTGTTCATTAAATCTTTACTGATCTGATAAGGCTACCATAAAACGTAAGGTGTTTTCGTAAATTTGTTTCTTTTATCTAAACTGCTGATTTTGAATTTTTCTCTATCACTTTACTTATCATTTGACTAATAGCAGTTTCCACTTAGTAAAGGAATACAAATTACAAACTCCATAACAGATAACACAATTAGGTGTAAATGGTAAAACTGCAGCCTAAGATAATTACACGATCTGATGAAGACAAGAATTTACTAAACTTATTAGAAGGCCATCAATAAAAAAAAGGTGATAAGAAGAGAAAGAAACAAGTTTATATGAATTTGTTGGAGACTGTAAAACATTCATGATTGATTTATGATATGTCTCGAAGTTTCCATTATTTGCCCAACTTGTACTTTTGGCAGGACCTATCAGTTACACAGTTGATCTACTAGCAGTTGTTCCAAACCTTTCGGGACCCACGTACCATTTCGGTTTTCCGCGTTCTTTTCGAGTCCTACCTGATAAGAAAATAAAATAAGATAAGAGAAGACATCTAATGAAATTTTACCGCAAACTGTTTAGGTTGTGTTATTATAAGGGTAATCGACTTACGTCATGTTTATTCTCAATCACTCTTGTAGCTTACTATTATGTTTTTATTATATGTTTCTGATGATTTTTCACATTATTTGTTGTGCTATTCTAAATTTCATTGCCTGAGTTTCGCAACTGATTTGTCTAACCAATGTTAGTTTGTTTACTCGTAGTGAAAACTTAAAATTAGTATTCCCAAAGGGAGATAGGCCTATAAATTCTCTTGTTTCTTATTTTCTTTCAAACAGTAATAGTTTAATAAAGTCACAGTATAAAGTAACACTGTTAATACTTTTAGTTTCAATTAATTTCTTATAACAAATTATATAATATAGGTTATGTAATAAATTCAAATAAATACGCTTCAAGTAGGTTTATTAGGTTTATTAATACATTAATAAGTGTATCTAGGTGAAAATAAACCTACTTGCAGTGTATTTATTTGAAAATGTTACATAGGAGACCGGCAGGAAACTCAACGAGTTACTTACAAAGGAATAATATAGGTTATGTATAATAAGTATATAATAACAGGTATTTGTACCTGTTATTTTTTTTTGAACCGTATTATTTTAAAATAACAGTTTAGCCCACCTCTATTACAAACTGGTAGTCTGCCTTTGTGATTAATGCCAGCATGCGCTGTGAACAGCGCTGATGAATCATTGGCCTTGACAAACAAACAATACCAACACAGACACACACACAACACAATCACGCATACTTTATCCTCTCCATCAGAGACTTGTAGTTCACACTCTTCCCTTCAACAAAGATCAGAAAATATTATTCCCTAAAACAATGGGATTATTGCTATAATATACTCTGAAGAACACTATAACAGACACCTGCTTTGACGGACCACATGTTGAACAGTCGGAAAATCAGAATTAATTATTTTCATATTATATGAACTCGCGCGAATACACCTTCCCACTTACCCAACCATATTGCCACTGGCGCACATGCGCGTACACACACGCGTTCACACACACACTAGATGGTTAATAAAAACCAGAACATAAAAGCTTCAAATTGATTTTTTAAAACACTTTTAATTATAAAAATAATTAAATTTGTTATTCAAGAGTAATTGTGAGTTGGAAGGGTATTTCAACGCAATTTCATTGGCTCCAAAATTAAACGAATTTAGAAGTACGGTTCACTTTTTATTAAAAAAATAACGTTAAAAAATAGATTTAGTTGCATATAGGAAATTCTTTGTTGAGGTAATCTACTGTTGTGATTAACGACAATCGCACTTTGCATTCATTCCATTAAAGCGTTTGAAACATTTCGACATCGTAGATTACATGTGTCTCGGTTAGATTTAATTAAGTGCTACTGATGCAATGTGCTGTGTTTAAATACATGGGTTTTGTTCAAAGTAAAATCTTCAATTTATTAGCTAAAAGGGCAATTGAAAATAACGAGTCATTCATGTGTACCAGTACCCCGTACATTAACCCGTACATAGTATGCCGCCTAACATTTAAAACGGGTTACTAATCAAGAACTCTGATAGTAATAGTAAGGAAATAAACAACATTATATGTGTTTATGTATTGACAACTGAGAACGTCTTGCTGTACTGTAATAGGAGCGTTACGAGTTCCGTGAGATAATTTACGGAGCTGAAGACTAGATTTCACAGTAGGTAATTAGAGAACATTGGAAACATTTTCACAGGTAAATTCAAATTCCAACTTCTATCACTAGATACAAGAACCCAATAGTCTGAACATATAATACAGCTGGATCGTTTATATTTTTGTAGCATTTTACTGCCGCATATTTTAAAATGTTTTTGCTTTCAGCACCACACTTCTTTTATCTTCTTTAATCTTCTTTTATACGTAATCCTACGAATTCTTTTATACTGGTCTATGATGACGTTGATATTCGGAGTTACATATTTCCCGACGATTTCTATTCACTCAATCATCTGTATCCCTACCTTTCCAGCCACTTGCTCCAGGCAGTTACTCCTTGATTTTTCTTTAGCACTAAATTGTCTCTGAACTATCAAAGTCAAATAGCTAATAAGCCTAGTCAAATAACGTAAGGATTAGCGTTTCATCTTACGATAGTTTTCCATAAACTACATCATTCATTTACCAATATGATCATTTTAAACAATTTCTACATGAAACCCCTTGAATTGAAATTAAAATAATTAATTCCTGTCGCTAATAAATTTCCTTACCCTACAATTACTTACCTAAACTTAACTTGTATCTAAATATTGAAGAACAAAAACGGAGTTTAATCGATTTACGAATGTAGATTTAAAATGAAGTTTGTTAATTACATTTTATAAAAAATCCATTGCATTTGTTTTCCATAAGAGGCACATTTTAGTTTGTTGTAAACACATTATAATAAGATACAGTGGTTCAAATTTATGTTAACTCAGCACGCAAAAAAGTTGTCTTAGTTTTACATTACGATCAAAACATTAATTCGGTTGGCTTTCGGTCCGCTCACATATAATACAGAATGAAAGGCAATAAGAGAAAAGCAATTCGTTGTACAATATTTTACCTTAATCCCGGCTTGTGGTGTTGTGATGGCTGCAGGTGCTGTATTAGTGAAGGAGGCTTGTAGGGCTTTAGAAACCATCAGAACCAGCCTACTTGTAACGCGTTAAATTTGGTCGTAATGATGTTGTCTGTACTAACACCGACCTCGGTTCAGAAAATTGACCGATTGCAACCTTTTTTTATCCTTTTAACAGTACGATTATGTTTTTACAATAGTCACCCGTATAGATGGATTTAGGATTGTTTATCTCACGAGCCATATCAAATATTACGCCCTATATAACAATTTTACACTCATGTTTATTTTTTTTACTATTTTTAATTAATTCCCATTTTGTCGTTATAACCTACGTCTTTACAAAAAGTAGCAAGCTCCTGCAAAATATTTATTTTGAATAATTTTCATAGTACTCTTGCGTGCCTAGCATTATTTGAGCTATCCAAACTGAATTAAACAGCACAACAAATACAAGTTTATTTAATACTTGTATCCAAGTCAAATACAAATACACAGTACATTATACACATGATAACAAGTATAACAAAAATATACATCAGCGTATTAAATAAAAATTAATGACGAATAATCTGATTTCGAGTATTCAAGTACCTCGATAATCACTTTAGCCGTCATCAGCTTACAAGCAGCTGGAGTTGCTAAGAAACAGCAGGTGTTGACCTGTCACTAACCATAAATAATAATTTCCCCGTGTGATGGACACACACTGAAAGTGTATTTCGAAAGTAACACACAAAGATCCTGTTTCCTTAAGATTGCGTAGGCTGACCATGTTGAGAGGGTGTCAAGTTTAATACTGCATGCTATTCATAATCTAATTTAGGGATTACGAGAACACACGTAACATCAAGTATATTGTTCTAACAAATTTAAAATAAACACAGGATGTACTATATATGGGATGGGTACGAACTAATAAATGTCTCCACGAAATATAACCTAAATAATGCCCTAAAACAAACAACACACGCAGGAAAAACTTCAAATTTCAATTATAAATTGCAACAGTTATAAAGAGAGTGGGATTTATGAACTGAGATTTAAAACATACGGCAAAGGCCAATAGAGTCGGTGACAGCACCAGAAAAGTAAACGGAGTTTGTACAAATGTGCACAGCGTATAACACATACCTATCTTGAATACGACAACGTAAATGAAACCATAGAAATTGTAACGGTAAGGAAGTAACTACTTTCCCGGCTATCAGGCCGTCGTCCTATGTTATTTATTGCAGATGTTTCAACCACGCCATTGGTGGCCATCTTCAGTACCTGAAGGACTAAACGTTTACTGACACGGTCTCCATCAGTAACACCACAGTACTGTGGCAAAGGCTGGTGGCCCTAATAAGGACCCGATATATACAGAGTCTGCACGATGTAGTCGAAAACCACCTTCCGCCAATCACAAGACAGCACGACGCTATAGGTTAGCCATGGCAGTCTCCAAATACTGCTTAATAAAAGGCTTTTTCCCCGCCTGTTTATTGGGATTACAGCGTTCTTCAGAATTTACACGGAATTCATATGCAAGCGAGGAAAGTACGCACTCACCGTGGACAGAAGCCTCGTCTCTTCAAAGAGGATACGATGGTTGGCATTAGCGAGTACGTGTTGTGCCGGTGTTAATCCGGCCGTTTGAAAAGGTTTCAGAAACATTTGGTCTGATTGTAAAGTAGAGCTAATGCGGGCGACCTTTGTTCGCCTCGGTTACGGCTGCGCGCGCAACTTGTAGAATAGGGGAGCAGTCTCTCCGTTGTTAACGGCAGAGGACTCCTTGCTTCGCTCCGAGATACATCAGCTTCGCTCTCTCTTCAAACATTTACGACGCAGTTTTCTGTCTCTCCATGGCGTGCTAAGGCGTAATTGACTCCCAGGTTTTCGAGTTAAGCCGGAGACTTGGTCTCGCTGATAGCCGAACATCTGCTTCAGACATGGACCATTACAAGATCCTCTCCGAAGAGGGAGCTGGAGACTGATTTTCGATGTAGCACTCGCCAGCATTTCTAAGGTGATATTCACGCTTTTATTTTACTTTTGGGGCCGGGCCGGCAGTGCGCCCGTTTACTTTAAATATCTTCGAAGCCATGTGACCACGTGTCCAGACTGTCTGCTAGCAAGGGGAGCTGCTGATCACGACTCTGAACATTTTTAATTAAATTCAAGAACACTTTTTATAACTCATTCACATAATAATAAGTGCACTGCCAGTAATTGTGTGTTGCACTGGGGGAGCGTGCCAGAGATATTTAATCTTGAACATTTTACAGTTGCATATCATACAAGCCTTTAACACTTTACAAAATTCAGGGTACAGGTTAGTAGCTCTGTTCCGGCTGGAACAGCAGTGAATAAATTATAACTTCACTATGGGTTTCACATTTAAGGGCTGGGGTTTTCCTTGTTCTTTTGGGGCCGTTTCTGGTGTTTAAAAGTGTACTTAGTTTTTGTCTGACATGTTGATGCAGCTGAGGGCAGGTTGTATTCCTGTCTAACTTTGTCAACTACATGCGGGCGCGCTGCCTCAGCTGCTAGAGCACAACCGCCTTATTGTTATATTTTCATTTTAATTATATTTATATAGCCATTCGGGGTTAATAGAAAATAATTTGTTTTTTTTTTTGGACATATATTAGTTGATTTGGCTCCTTACAAAAGGGCTATACTGATTGTTTTTCTTAATTGGCAAACACATGTTGATTAACTTTCACTTGTAGTTTCTGCTGTTTAATTTTCGTTAACTATAAAACATATACTCATTATTTTTTTAGTCAAATATACATTGTCTAAATTTTTCTAAAATTGTAAAGCCTCGAGTGACTAATTTCTGATTGTTAGAGTACATATTGATTTTTAAATCCTCCGGAATTTGTGAAGTAAAGTAACTGTTTGAAATCAGATGATGTAGTTCTGTAAAGTTTATTTAATGCTGTGGAAGGAACCTAAGGTTCATACACTCATGATGGGTTATTGATCAGTGGAATGCTATGCAAATGGGCGGTCCAGTTTTATATATGCGTTATGAGTTTTCATCATCCTTTCTAGGGGTTTTGGCTTTTATGTAATTCTGCAAAAAGGGTGGTTGATGGGCGAATATGTTATCTCTGCTGGGTTCGGAATATTGTAGTTACACTGCTTGCGGGGCGGGTGCATTCCTGGGGCACTCGTGTTAGAATTGATGTAATTGTGAGTTTGTGTGCCTTATGTTCTGTGTGTGTTATGTTTTTCCGTGTCTAGCTAGCCACAAGATGGGGGGGGGGGAATCTTATATATATCTATACCTATACTTTCTGAATTTATACACACTTGTGAAGCTATTATATTTATATACATTTGCTGAATTTATACACACTGGTGATTATATTATATTTATATATGTGTTTACTGAATTTATGCACACTTGTTATGTTATACACATGTTGTTTTGCTTGTTATGCTTTATATTTATATATATGTTTATATTTACTGAATTATGCACACTTGTTATGATGTACATATGTTGTTTTAATTTAATATTGTTAAAGCAGGGCTTAAATCATTCGTGATAATTATGATTCATGGGGGGGGGGACAATGATGTACTAGAGTTGGCCTGCATGTATGATTTCTAAGCATACAATAAACTTGTTATTGTTACATTGCAGCTGAGTTTCATTGCAAGTCCCATCATACTGGACCCGGCACGATTTTTGCTTCTCTAGGCTCCAGCCTAGTCCTAATTGACTTGTGGCCTCTCTTTCAAAAAAAAAATTTTTTTAAACTAAAGAAGTTGTTTTATATTCAAAAAAATACATAAAGAGAAAGAGGGGTTACAGTGTTCCACCTCAGGAACTGATAGATCTTCTTAGTCGGTTCGAAGATATGTCTAACTCCGCCCCGGCTCAGCATCCAGCCGATGCGATCTGTCACCGACGTAGGGCAACACAGCGAAGCCAACATTCTCCTGACACACCGACTCCGCCGGCCTGTTTTTCTCCTTGATCGAACGTCTCACCTACCCGAGATGCCGCAGCTCCTCGTCGAGATAACGGAGCTCGCAGGATTTCTTCCCCCGGTCCACCAAGGTCTTCAAAACTGCTCACTTCTGTCTTGGATGGTGAATGGACAGCTTATGGAGGTATCTGTCGGTGTGTGTTAGCTTCCTGTACACGTTATGGCCCAGGCTGCCATTGGCCCTTCCAAGCACCAAGCCGTCAAGGAAGGCCAGGTGATCGTCCGCTTCTCTCTCCACGGCGAACTGCATCCATGGGTGAACACTGTTGAGGTGCGCCAGAAACCTTCCAAGTTCCTCCTCGCAGTGACTCCAGACAAGGAAAGTATCGTCCACGTAGCGCAACCAGGATCTCAGCTTCATTGGGGCAGATGAAATTGCCTGCCGCTCAAATTTTTCCATGCAGAAGTTGGCGACTACCTGACTGAGCGGGTTACCCATGGCGATACCATCAAAGCATTGATAATAACTTTAATAAGAGATTCATTAAACAAACCACTCTTTTACAACAATTTTCCAAGTTACAAAATAAAGAATTAATAGCCTCGGATAATTATTAATAGTACAAGTCACAAATTACCAGCCTCGGAACACAGAAATCAACAAAATTATGCTTTATACTAAACCGTAGCCAAACTGCACGCAAAGAATCGCAACTCACAACTGTCCAGTCACTTCCGAAACACGCTACTCATCAAAGTCCAAAGTCTCCTGTGTGAAGTAGTAACGTTATGCAAGGAGAGTAATCGACCAGCCTTTGGAAGGCGTAAAATAACTATTGCGTTTGTAGTTACGACGTGAGATGGCCTCAAAAACACAGCTGTCCAGCAGTTTGTCCGGCAGGCAAAGTGCAGTCTCACGGTCATAAAGTAACCTAAAGTCTGTCAGTTGAGTTGAACTCCCGGCAGTGAACATTAAGCGTATAGTGCTACGGGGTTATAAAATAAATTTTAGTATTTAAGTGTTACTACGTATTGTGGTATGAGGGAGTCTGAACAGATCCCTTTGTCTTGTTATCTACAATGAGCTTATCATGGACTTTCTTACAGTGTTGTGTCCTCTGTTCAGTTGTTAATACTCTTCCTTTTTTTGTAACTTCCTGTTTATATATTAGAAATATCATTATCAGGAAAAGGAAATAATTCTGTATTCCCATGAGACTCAACGTTGACCTCTTTTTTTAATTTCCTTTTGCTCTCCGTTTTAATGATCTTTTACTATTTTGGCTTCGTCACCATGTAGCTATAGTATGTTAATTGTATATTTCCTATATCTTACTAACGGAGTTTTATTTTATTTACCTCTCCTAAGCTTCTGTTACTTGTGTTCTGTTCTTTCTGGTCTTTTCCTACCATGACATTTTTCACTTCTGCATTAATTTGTAAACCATTAAAGGTTAAAGATTTCGGTCATTGACTACGATTTCGTATAATGAACATATTATACAAGACAATACAAACTAAAAACTTCTATAAAGTGCTATTATTCGCGTCATTAAATTTAAGTAGATTTATACATGTTATTTTTAACGTGTATCTATCTTAAGAATGTTTGTTAAAATGTACGTAGTTGAAACAGCGTTATTTCTCATTGAGAAATTGAAGAGTTTCAATTCAGGAAACGTTTGAAAAGGGAAAAATTATATAAACATTTTACCAATAGCACTAGTTAATGACATGCAGTAATCATTGTGTCGTAAGGGTAGACAGCTATTTGTAGTTTAAATGAACATCTGCTTTTCTGTACGAGTAGTACCAACAAAACAAGAGTTGCCGATGCTTGCGATGAACAATTTAAAGTAATTGTACCACGTATGAGCAATTAGAGCAATGGAAAACAAATTGTATGCTTTAGTTATTAATGACGCAATAACAGCGAGGTAATATTGACCCCAACGTGTTGCGTACAGATGTCTGGAATCTGTAGCGAGCATTTCAGTTGAATTGGTCGCCTAGAAGTATTTAAATTGTATAATTTGTTTTTTGTGTCAAAGGCATGGGAGTAGAGGAAATGTTGCCAGACTCTACAGTATATCGAAGAAGAATAAGGGGTTTAGAGTTTTGCTTTTTAGGGTCTTTGCTTTCCTTTCAATTTTAGTAATAAAATTCATGAAATATAAGCACATATGTACATATATAAAAGTGTACAAATGTATATATTTATAAAGTCTATCGCTATGAAGTGTATATTATACGAAGTGTATATATATGAAGTGTATTACTACTTTTTACTATTTTTAATATTATTGCCCAGAGAATGCTACAGCTTAAATGTTAGTGTAATAAATTAATTTAATGATCTTTGTTGGTATAACATGGGAAAATATGTTTGAATGTGCGGAGCAAAAAAAGAAAATAGGTGTTAAAAAGAAAATACGAAATTTACACTACTTGCAGAAGAAACAAATTGAATAACATCAAAACAAAAAAATATAAAAAAATGAGGAAAGCAAAAAAAAAATACATTATATTTGTTAGCACTCTCTACTTACAGGTGAGAGTGGTTTTCTGACGAAATTTTTCTCCAGTTCACTTGCTTTATGCAGTTGATGTGGCAACACTCCCCAAGTAAAACTTGCCCTGTGGTATTATAAATCTAATATTATATTTAATGATTTTCTTCATCTTCTGATAATAATAACAGTAATAATAATAATAATATGTAGTAGTAGTAGTAGTAGTAGTAGTAGTAATAGTAGTAGCTCAAGATCGTTCGTATAGAGAGGATAGAGGAAAATGGACCTCAAGGCTCGTACCAAACTTGAAGGAATGAATCGACCGGCATCACGCCGTTGTGGTCAACAACCATCTGACCCAGTTGCTCAGTGGCCAGCGCAATTTTAATGCCTACCTCTATAGAATGGGAAAGGTGTAAAGCCTGCCAATTCGGATACTCTCCCAATGAAGATGCTTCCCACACTTTTTTCAAGTGCTGCAGATTTGCCAGACAGAGGATGGTACTGGAAATGAAGCTCGGGGAGTTCACGCCCGAGAGCGTATTTGCGCTTATGCTTCGTGGTAAGGCGGAAAGTACCGCATCAATGCATTTATTCAGTGGGTCGTACTAGAAAAAAGACAGGCCCAATTTGCACCCAACGGGAAGTAGAAGATGACGTACAACTATAAAAAGCCCGACAAGGGCGCAATAGGCTCAATCCTGAGTAATACGCTAAGTTGTTCCAGGATGCATATGAATGCCTGAATTAGAGGAGGGAGTTTAGTGGGTGAGTCCCACACACCAGATGAAGCATGGACTCTTCTGACGGTGTACAAGGTATTTTTCCCCGTTTATAAAAAAAATTATTATTTCTAGTAGTAGTAATAGTAATAGTAATAGTAATAGTAATAGTAATAGTAATAGTAATAGTAATAGTAATAGTAATAGTAGTAGCAGCAGCAGCAGCAGCAGCAGCAGCAGTAGTAGTAGTAGTAGTAGTAGTAGTAGTAGTAGTAGTAGTAGTAGTAGTAGTAGTAGTTGTTGTTGTTGTTGTTGTTGTTGTTGTTGTTATAGTAGTTGTTATTGTTTTTCTTCAGAGGAAAATTTCAAATACAATTTAGTAATACTTTACTAATAAAAGGCAATGTGAACCATGTCAAAAGTTTATGTTTGTAAACTCCTGGAAAATTAGTGTAGTTCACGACGATTATATTATTTTAAAACTTACTAACAGAAATGACGAAGGCGAAATAAGAAACAAATAATTATGTAAAAAACATGACGTAAATGTTTCTTAAAGATCTAACTAGCACAGTGTGTTGTGCTATAATGTTGCCAGAACGGTATTAATTATTAAACGTTTGCGTTTTGTGAAACAATCAAAAACAAAACACGGTTGTGCAAATATTCCTTTAAAACGTTCACTGTCCACCGCTCATAATGAAAATTAATGTGCAATATTTAGCATGTCGTTAGTAGTAAGCAAAAAAACAGACGCTGACAATAGTGTGTGATAGGATATTTTTGCACAATAGCAGGATACAAGGGATGCTACAACAATCGAGAATGTATCATGTGTATAGGGATTACTAACAATATAACAGGACGAAGTAGTGCTACTTTCATTACTACTAACAGCACACAATACATTCGAACTACAGGGCATCAACGTAAAGTTTATGCAACAAGATTGCTCTATCTGCTAAACAGGTAATTCAAATACGTTGTGCAGTGCTTTTCGTATGTGATAGATATTACATGACTCTGAGGATAAGCAAATGTATTCTAATTTTGCATCATACACTTTAATCATATTCACTGATTTTATAATTTAACAGTTTTTTGTAACATTTACGCTTCACTACAAGTAGGCTAAATGTATGCACTGTTTGGGAGCCTTAGTAGTAAGACCGAGACAATTTCCTACCGAGAGTTTGGTCCGATAAAAAAAGATAATGAGAAAGAGAAAAAAACAACGAAGACACTAAGTTTATTTCGTAAGAAATGTCAGGAAAGAATAACATAAAATTAAGTTAGCGAACAAAGTTACTTTAGAATGCGACTTGTGGATTCCATTGTTACGTAACATTAGACCCGTATTACGTAAGTGGCTGCTGATGCAAAGTTGGAATATTCTGGCGGCTTCTGCGTCTTCAGGACGTTAGCGTATATTGCACCAGCAACTGAAAGGAACTATCCTCCATTTTACTTACACATTCGATGTGTAAACATTAACGTTTATGCTATGAAAAATCTGTTTACTCTCTTCACTCTCAGTAGCCCTGAATTTGGAACTTTATAATTTTTATTATATCTGAGTTTAAAAAATTTGAAACTACGCTAGGGTAAACTTCATTTATTTCCTATCCAGCGATGTACAGTCATTTTTTTTTGGGAAGGGTCTTTCTTATTTATAGTACAGTGAAATCCGGAAAAAAACTACAATTTTTTTCTACCTCCTAACACGAGCGTCAACTTTGTACAGCTATTGTCAAAACAAAACTTTAGAAAAAAAATTCCCAGTAAAAAGGTTTTGTACAAAAGTTCTCTATTACATCTGAAAATAGTATTTGTCTAACTGTAACGTATTAAACGTTATTAACGTTAAGGGCACTCGTAAACGGTTATGCTTATTATGTTAAATCCATCAAATTTGAGACACATTATCTCAGAACCGGTAAAAGATATGTCTCAACCTTTAGCATTCTGGTAAGCATTTTATACAGTACAGTACAGTACAAAGGGTAGTACAATTATGAAGATATCATAACTTCCTGATTTTTTAATAATTTTTTATATTTTGCTTTAAAAATTTCTATACTTATAATTTTTTTACGTTTTTATTTTTTAGTAAAACTGTATAGCTCTAGTAGTGTAGTTACACCTACATTAAGACAATAGCCAAAAAAAAAAATTCAGATTGGTAGTTTACTTGATTTCTGAAATAAAGGGTCATTGGTCTAAAAAATAGATTTTCAGAAAAACGCTTTTAAAACTCTTAAACCAAATTTTTATTGTTTTACCTTATCTAAAATAGTCAGGTCCATACTCGGTGTCTTTATTTAAGCTTATTTGTTCCTATAGTTTACTCTTTACATTTTTAATTGACTGACTAACATTTTTCATCTGTTTATCTACTCCTGTTTCTGCCTCAAGAGTTCCGTGTAAGTCAGTTTTTTCATTACGTTAACCATAAGTGATCCTCGTTTGATCCCTAATTGTTGTAAGACTTGATACTTACTTATATTACCTTAACTGAAGATCAACAGAGCATCGTGTCCACCAAAACGTAAGTATCCAGTCCAACAAATACATTTTTAGGCAAACTATTCTAAATCAAATGGTTCAGCGACTCGTCTGCATTCTGTATAATGTATGAAGACATTTTTTTTACAAATTAGGATGACTTAGATCAGCAAATATTGGTTTTATGGCAGGCATTAGTAGTGACTACTTATTGAAATTCCCTTTCCAATGGTAACAACTGCGTATTCCTATGATTTGTTAAAAAGAAGTTACAGATTTGTAAAAAATGGTAACATTATCAGCACTTTTGAGAAAACCTTTCCTGCAATCACCTTTTTTTAAAATCACACGAAATGTTCTATTCAGCGTATTCACATAAATTTTGTATCAAATTACTCAGAAAATATTGAAAAATTGTTTAAGACAAAATACCAAAAATCGATTTTTTGGTCGATTTTCCGGTTACGAGTGCCCTTATTGTGCCTTTACATTTTTCTTGTACCAATCGAGCCGTCGTATCATATAAAGAGTGCTATAGGCATAAATTTTAATTCATTTTAAGCTATATATTTCTCACAATAATTACAACAAATATCAGAAATATACTACTCTTGGTAATATTTTCGTGGCTAGATATCTGAAACAAGGAAATTAATGTGACACGAAAAGAAATGTATACTCTCATCTCTATGTCCAGCAGTAATTTACACAATGTTGCTTCACGCTTTCCTATTGGAACTGAACATTAACTTAACTTAAAACTGACGAAATACATTGAAGTACAAGGATAAATACAAACTCACTCTACCGTCGTTTTGCTTACTTATAAAATTTTCGCTGTGCGCTGTACGAGCTTATTGTAACTTTAGAGGGTCGCCAGTTGTTTTAATATTTTTAAGCTGGATTTTAAAATACTTTAAAGGAATTACTGTCATTTTCTTCCATGCTTTCAATAGTGGGCCATTTACAAAACGTGTCTTTTTAGAGGTTCCAGATAATTTTTCTTGACTACTGGTACTCCTCTTACTCGACACCTTTTTAAATTTGAATAAATTATTTTAAAAATGATTATTTTACAATTATGAAAAGCTTGCACGTAATTGTTCCGACTTTACACTACAAACACACTCAGGGGATCGCGATATTCACAAACGTTTGGATGGAGTAATCGACCTGAATGCCAACTGTAATCAAAATACAACTGAAACTTTATTCCTTACTAGAGAAAAAATTAATTATCGACAAAAACGAAAGACGTCACTGAGAAGTTTTGTTTTGGCTACCATCGAAGTACACGGTAGACAAAACATTGTAGTATTACATTATATGTTATATAATAATACATTATTCATTATATTTTATAGTATAATATATAGTGTCAATATAAATAATTAACACTCTTGTTCATATTAACGTTTGTAAACTAAATGTAAATTCATCAAGTTTATAACATTTTAAAAATATGAATCTAATTAATGACTGATAAGTGATAAGTTTTATTGTGTCGATACAAAATGTATCTTGTGAAGCGATGTGTTTTATGATAAAACATAGGAGGCCACTTTTTGAAAAAACTATAACACGCAATACTTTCTTAAAATGCTGAATATCCTCTTACATTTTCACTAACATTTGCTCTTGATGTACACTAATTTCCTACCATAGATTACTATGTTATGTAATGTTTGAGTGCGCGCGTGAGTTTACGTACACATATGGTAATGTTTCATATTTACACGAATATCTTCTATCAAGATCTTGTGACCATGAAGTGTTTATTAATGTTTAAGTAACGTATTTTTTTAAAAATTACAACTACATATTAGTTTACGTTTAAAGAAAGCCCACTAATCATCTACAAGTATTATTTAAATTGTACTCAATGCGTATTTAGTCATGCGTGTAAGCATTCAGCACAATATTTTTAAACTGCAACCAGCAATTTCAATTATTAACTGCACTAACGTTATGTGTGAATTTGTGTGAATGCCTTCCCGCGCCTCTGCACACACACACACACACACACACACGCGCGCGCGCGCGCGCGCGCGCGCGCGTACTCATGGAATTTAATCTGTTTGTTACACAATAGTAAAATAAAATTAAAATTAATTTCCTATCTGTCGATGTTACGAGAGGCAAAATTGTCCCAGTACCGAAATGACTATGCAAGCGGACTTGAATATCTCTTTAAAATTCTACTAAATAACAGGTTAAACATTAATTTTCATAAATTCGGTAGATACGCTTACTACAATTTTAGCATATTAATAGACATTAAAATAATTGTTTATCCATTATAGCGGAAAACGTATTTGTTAAAAATATAGCCGTTCATAAAATACTTCATGCATAGCCTTTTACGAAATAACTGGCTATTGCAAGCTGATAATAACGCTACAAACATTTGGTTACGCAACGCTCTGATACAGGTTAACGAGCAGGGAATATAAAATGACAGTGTGGTAATGATCTACTATGGGACGGGCTGCGTAATAACAAGGCACAAACGCTATACAATCGGTGGAAATCAATTTGTGGGTACGCAGCGTATAGGCGATCGTAATTGGTGATAAGGTGTTTGATTGGATCCAGACGGCTGATAACATGATACTGTGATGACCTGTAGCGTATCGTAACTACTACACAGGATCAGTTCAGCCGTCATTAACTACCAAACATTACGTACCAAACAAGCTGCTTAACCTCACTTCTGCATAGTCTGTTTTCCTCAGTGTATTATTATTTTTTTTCACAACAAGCAAACAGTTATAGATAAGCTTTATAGATAGTTTTTTTTCCATTTTTTATATTGTCTGACGATGCGTACACACATAATGTTGACAAACCTGCAGATAGTGTGTGGCCCCATTCACAACACTTGTAGTCCTATATGAAACACCTTGAGAGAAATCATATTCTCTTAATAAAAAAATTACTGGTTGTACTTGACATTCTGGTTAGCAACATGGGTCACGTTCAAGAGTTATCTTACTAGTGTTTAGATGCAGGAATGAAATCTCGTTTCTTACGTATGGAAGATAATAGCTATCACGTTGTGAGCGATAGAGTCCCTAAATTAGTTACTAATACAAAACGACCAGCAGGATATAACCTATGAGTTAAACCAGACTGTCCAAATGGTTACCTACACACCTTTGGAATGCCCCTCCCCCAAAAAGAGAGGAAACCTAAGAACTGGAACACGTCAATTCACTTAATAGTTAAATGGAAAAGACAAAGATGTACAGTAAAAACATCGGTTAAAAATTCATTTCAACAAGTTAGCATAATTTGAAACCACAATTGTTTCTGCTTAATTCTAAAGTACTTTCTTCCGTTTCTTTTTCCTCACCTTTTTCTATAATAGTGGGACTACACAATAACCACTTCTTGTGTCTTACCTTCCATTTTATTCTGTTCCTCTCGTGGATTGCAATCTTGCATTACCGTAGTCACTTAATTATTTCAAGTTAAGCGTATTCTTCCTTTTTCCCATCATGCCATTCACATAATGTTTGAGGCCACTATTCTTATGACCGTTCTTAAGACACAGGGCTACGTGTCCATCTGCCCGTACGATAAGCCTTTCTGTGGTCTCACGTGTCCACATGACAATTAGTCCCTTAGTGTCGTTGGTTACAGTTATGTAAATGTGCACCTCTGACTCTAGTTTCCATCCATCCATCTAGTTTCCAATTTTATCTACTCTTGTTATCCCGTAACTCCGTTGCTAGTAATAAGCCACATTTAGAATACCGTAAATTTTAATCGCGTTTTACCTATTACTTACTAATCAGGCGGCGTTTGTTTAAATTTATTTAAACAATTCACCTATGTACTATTTACTGTTCGCTACATTCAATTTCACTGTAACTTGAAACTGTAGGTCGTACATTCCCTAAAAAACGTGGTGCAAGTGATGATTACATATACGCTAAATTTATTAATTTTTGTACCTTTTGCCTTAACAATACCCTCATAAAATAAAATTTAATACCATTTCGTCCTATACGTGGTACTCTTAACAACAAAGAAAGGATACGGAGAAAGACGTCTTTGGAGAAAATGGATGATGTCAAGAGGTCCACAGTACAAAATTCTATGCAACAATGCATTAAAGCAGCTAAAAAATGATTATGGTAACTAAACAAATACTCTTTTTACGAACAGGCCTATCTGGTAAACTTAATCTAGTAAGCCGACGCATACTATTTTCCGTGAAAGCTGGAAAGGGACTAAAGCATCAGCGTGTGCATTCACATAAGAAAATCTGACGTTACTTTAAAAAAATCAGTTGCAAAGAAGATATTTCAGAGACAGTCAAACATTTCCAAGCTTTGGATAATAATATTTCAAACCGATTCGTCAAACGGTGAAGAAATTTAAAAATTTCTTATCGCATAATTGAATAATGGGCCAAAAAGGAGAATCCAATTAAATTAGCACGTATTACATTCACAAGATACCACGGCACAGCAACTATGGTGTTGAAAGGTAACCCTTACCGGGCAGCCGACTCTGCAAAATACTTGGGCATCCACTTAGATGAACTGCTTACATGGCACTACTACATTTAGTTGAAGAGAAAATTACTGATCACCAGGTTTTGCAAACATTATTGGCATCTGAGCAGAGAAGTCATTACTATAATGAGAAAAAAGCTGCTGGTTTACGACACTGACTTCAAGCCTGTGTGTGGACACACATCGTACAGCTTTGGAGAAACGCTTATAAATCCAATATCGGTATTACCGACATGTTTCAACCCAAGTGCTGCGTGCCATAACCGATGCACCCTGGTTCGTCACCAATAAAGTTATTTATACCTATCCAGACCTGCCTACAGTCAGTGAAATACGTATCTAGAACTGCCTACACTCAGTGAAACTATTCAGTAGTTTAATGAAAGATATGTAAAACAGCTTGAAGCACAGAGAAATCCTGAAGATCTGCTAGGTAACAGTCTGCAGACACGATTAAAATCAAAATTTTGCTAGCTTCATTAACAGTTAAAATTTTAAATCCATTGTGTATAGAATGTCGAATACACATAATACTCATACAGACAACTAGGCATAGGCCTAGTTTCCTTCACGTCATTTATTCAGTCATCAATTATGCTTATTGGTTTATAATAAGAAATTGCATAAATGAACGTAAAACAAAATAATTTAATATGTAAACAATACTTTGTTACCGTGACAGCCTCCTTAGTAATCTGCTTAACAATTTTGTTAATTTGCTCATGATGTTTACTAATTTTGAATACAGATAAATGTGTTATAATATCTGGGCTGCAAGCTGGTACGCAAATATATAAGGAATATTAATAATTAAATGTTAATTTTTGTAAGAAATACATTATATTAAACAAAGGACGCAGGCACCAATGCCAGAAAGAGACAAAACTAAAATTTTACAAAACAATGGCAGTATGGCTACGTTTAGAAGTGAAGCTTGAGTCTTTGCAAAACGAGAAAAACTCCTACTTCTGTCGGCAGAAATAAAAATTATTTTATTATATAGCATTTAATGGTTGTTATTTTTCTATTATACATTATATAAATTAAAATATATATACTCAGACTTTGTACAACTATTTGTGAAAATCAACAAATCTAAACAAATCCTTGTACAAAACCATGGTTGTTTATACGGTCGCATTTAATTGTCAACAACCAACTACAACGAATATCCTCACTGACACTCGACAAGTCGTCAATATATTCGTCTGTAATTAATCGACCATAGATCAATTTAACATTAATTTATTGCAGCTTAGTGACTGTCGGGCGGCAGTCACATAGAGTGATGGCGCCATCGTGACAGACAAAAACGGTGCGAAATATTTGAAGCGTTTATAGTGACTAACCTGTGATGCCTTGATGACTGTGCATTTCAAACAAGTGTTAACCTACAGTACGTTGAGTGTAGCTGTTAGGGCCGCTGTTACAGTACTATGTTTTGCATTATCCTAAAACTTACGTTATCAATATTATAACAGTTTTGTGCATCGATATTAATTTCTACAAGTATCGATTGCATTTATCTTACTGTTTTTATGTATTCAATAGTTTTTAGTACTTTAGATTTATTATAACAGAGTGTCATATTAGTAATATAAAAATAATTATAGCGTACATTAATTTGTTTAGATGTGTTTTGTATGGTAACATTACTATATTTGCAAAGGGTATAGGCCCTATTATTGCTTTTAGATCTAACGGGTTTTAAACACCGTGTCTGATAGTGTTTGTTATCTAGCCAATATCAGTAGCCAAATCTTCCTGTTGTCAGACATACACACTTCACAGTTAGCTGTGAGTATTATCTACATAAAGGAGACAGGGAAGCAGTCTTTTTTTTAACGTGCTATAGGAAAGCACGTTATATATATTACTTTTGCATTAATTTAATTTTATACGAAACTCTTTGATATGAAATAGCTTCCGAACGGATTTCAAGAAACCTAATTAAACATATTAGAAATAGTTTTATCAATATTAACCTTCGGTTTTTGTAGAAGAACTGTTTTTTATCACACGTGTGCCTGAAATAATGTTTGAGTAAAGATAATTCTAATGCATACACAGACACACTCACTCTCACACACAGAAGTAACTTGTAGGTGTGCTGATGTAGGTACAGGTATTGTATCTCATGACAAACAAATTGACGGTATTCAGTCCAGTCTGCTTACACTGTTTTCAGTTACACTTTGATGCACTGAAATCAAGTACCTTTGAATATCATCGACATGTGCAAGTACGTAGAACGACGAACGTATGTCTTAGTGTGTAAATGACGTTAACCTGCAATTATTTAGATTGTATTGGTGGACATTCCTTTTAAATGCCTCAAATTACGTGCTTTGATCAAATAAATTTCAGTAATTAGCAAATACGCATATCTTTTCATAGTAATTTGTATTTTTTATAGTGAATTTTTACAATTACAGCAAACTCTTGATTATCCGCATTGGAGCTTAAGCGCGATGTATTCGTAACGCTTCACATACTATATTATATTATTGTTCACTTTAGCTGCACCAATTCTGACTAGCAGCCAATAACAAAATGTCCAGTATAACACAGTATCGTTGACCTATTTTATCAGTACTCGTACTGATACATAATAAACATCGGTATTCTATTTTATCAGTAACCGTCTGCATTCCAACTCCTCTGTTGTAAGCTACGATGCACATCTTGCTACAATATTTTTACTTTATATTATAGCCTATACAAACTTCTTCTCGTAGACAAAGAATTAAAATTTACAAACAATCCCATCTGACCTCTTTGCCGAATAGTTTCTTAGAATTTGTTGTTCATAACGTGATTGAAAAGCTGCTATTAAGGATTCAGAGTACCTACATGTTAGAATGGTAGGAAGAGAAAAATACAGGGATGCCAAATGTAGAGGAAAAGAGAAAATTACTGAAAAGAAATGTATTTCATGGTGAAGTGTTTTCACGATCTGCTATATTTTTTAGTCTTTAAACAGTTTTCACATTCCGACTTCAAATGTTACCTTCTCATAACTTCTTAGTTCTTTCAACATGTCACATGCCCTACTCATGTCTTCAGCTTATAGCCTGTTGCTCCTAATTCATCTCCTATGCCGACATTCCCACAATCTATGGGAACTAATGCAACCGTTTATTTTCTATGTGAATATAATTTGTAACATCTCAAACAGTCTTGCTGCTTGCAGGCTATTAGTTTGTGCTTTCTGTGGATCTTTGTGGCGGGTTCTTTTAAAACAAAAAAGAGTGAATTGCTATCTCTCTCTGTTTACAATGATTTGGACATGCTGCAGCTTCAAATTATTGTATGTATCTTGACCAATGAGAGCCTTCATCAAATATTGGGGTACTGACGTGAACTGGATCTACCGCAGAATAAGCCACTTACTCTGTTATCTTTTTCCGTGTATTTTTCTGTCCTCACTATAGGTTCTGTCTGTTTAAAAACGTCTTTTGAAAACATGGGTGTACTTTAACATATTGGCTGACTTCAGTTTGAATGTTTTTTCAATACCGATAATTGCCTCTTCTACTGCCAAAACTTTCGCTGGAACAGCTTCTTCTGATATTTTTTTGTATTGTTTCTTTTACATTAGATATTTTAATTTATATGATAGTTGTACCTTAAATATTTTAGTAACTTGTTTATTTTCGTCACGCCCACGTCGCAATAGACCCAGTTCGCTGCTTGTCAGTCTTTTCCTCATTCACACCTGCGTCTGTTACCTTGCAGTTTTTATGCTTCTTGTGATTCCCGTCGCCGTCGTTTGCCTCTATTTGCAGTAGCAGAGCTTGGAAAGATTGTGTCATCCGACTCCGACTGTCACGGATTCCCATAGTTTACTTGATATAAGTAAATTAATCACCCACAATAAAATTCGTTTACTATATAACTGTAATCTAGTATACACTCTTAAGGTTCTTACGCATCCAACTGTGCCACCAATGTTATGATGGTCGGCGTGTTTAAACAGTGAAACAGAAATATAAACACCATATATAATTGGTATTCAAAACTTTAATTACAGCTGAAATAAACAAAGACACTGGTATACAAAAAATTCTTATAACTTACATTTGTGCAACACACACTAAATATCACATATTTAACTTATCGCACTTAGTATTATAAGTCACAACTTACAGATATCCGCTCACAGCAATCCGCAATTATCCGTTAACTCTGCACGCACTCCGAATTGCAGTCGTAAACTGACTAACCTCAATCCTGAATGCTGTACTTATTCCTAGCCTCTGTGGTGTAATATGTGACAAAAATGACCTCTATCCCGGTAGAATAAACGACTACAATCTGAAAGACTCGTCTCAAAATGTCGAGATGGTGCGCCGATATTGCGAAATACTAGAGTTCACACAATGTGTGCAAAGAGACTCGTGTTACATATTGTCTGCGCGCGCGTTCGATATAAGCTATAATTTCTTACTGTAAATAGCAAATATACAAATAACAAATAGGCCTACATAAATTACAAATACATAAGAGCAAATTTATTTAAATACGATGT
Source organism: Magicicada septendecula (assembly GCA_034769895.1). Lineage (NCBI taxonomy): Eukaryota > Metazoa > Arthropoda > Insecta > Hemiptera > Cicadidae > Magicicada > Magicicada septendecula. The sequence goes on along the minus strand of CM068370.1, from coordinate 362,709,200 downwards.
TTATTAAATTTGCATAAAAAAACAAAGTTTATCTTTCAGTTAAAATTTCTTTGCGATGTCAGAAAATATTGCTAACTTTATAAATGTTCAACAGTTGCTCCCATTTTTCTTTTCGTTAGCATTCCTTTCTATTTTGTTCACTGTCCTTTCTTTTATCGCTATTAATCTTGTTACTATACCATTCCAATCCTCTCTTTGTCGTTCCACATGTCTCGTTTAAATTATTGCAAACCATTATTGTATTCAGATAGAAGGGATTTTTGATTAAGTGTGGTGTGGATAAGAATATTTTGAAAGAAACGTATTTTTATGCACCCTATGGTATCATTTAAATTCTGCAATACAAAAATCAATAGCTACGTTAATCCTACTGAAGCATTACATTCAACAATTTTGTCGAATTGAAAGTTATTTTGTGGTGAAACATTATTATCGGTGGAGTCGGGTTTGACAGACGAAACTAATGCTGCTGTCTCGCGGAGCGCGTGGTTAATGGGTTGCGTAACTTGTGTTGACAGTGGGATCTAATGCCGTCCGCCTTCTGCTCAAAGACAGCCTTGATAAACAAGACTCAATCAAATCTGTTATTATTAAGCTTCTTGCTTGAGGCAAACAATCCCTGCAAGAATACTGTACGTATATTGAATTACGAAGATTTATAATTCTTGCCGATATAAAGAGATTATTTACTGTCCCAAGGAAATATGTTTTCCTCCTACACTGTTTGGTTGTCTTATAACACGACTCGATATGTACAGAAGTAATCTGTATATCTGTGTATGTCGCGTGTTCTTGTGTTATCAGAGTACCCGGTTTAGTTTATTATGTTGAACCTCTAATGACTTCTATCCGCTGGAACCTGTTAATGATACTTTTGTTATTGTGTCTGTAATTCCAACTCTGTTGTAGATGCGATGCGGTCAATACGGTGTGATCAGCGTTTGTCAATAACTACGGCAAAGATGGTATTGAACCTTGTAGGAAACACACCGAGACTGCCTTTTTATATTGTCAATTAATCACTTTTGCTTCCAATTTTTGCGTACATGAATTATTGTTGCGAGTTTCGATACATAGGGCTATTATTCCGCATATATGCGTAAATAATTATTTTCTTAATATTAGTTTTTCACTTGTTTTTAACACCACAAAGAAGAGCTATAGTTTGCAAAAAATACAAATATAATAAGCAATATCACTAATGTAATATTACGTAGGTAATATAACTACCAAAATATTATTACTTTCACCTTCAAGCATTATATAGAATTTGACTGTTGCATTCCTTAAGGTCTAGTCCTGCATTCGTCCTTAAGAAGCGTGAGGTAGTAAACCTATCCGTGCATGTTGTGTGTGTAAGCGAGCTCTTTCCTTCTGTCATTCACATTCTCTAATCTTTTCTGTTTTCCTGTTCTGTCTCCGCGATCTCGTCTTTCCATCACGTAGGTCACTTAATCTCTCCACGAACTTCAAGGTCTCCCTCTTCATCTTCTTCCCAAAGACTCTAGTTCGTAACCCTTGCTATCCATCTGATATTCCCACCTCTCCTTACGTTTCCACACCACGCTAACCATGTTTCTTTAAAATAAACTTCCACATCTTTTTTTCTTCTTCATTTTCCTTCTTATTTCATCGATGATCATTCTATCTGTTCTTAGAAGTATAGCCTACAGATCGTTCTCACGTAGTCCATTTCCCTTGCTGTTGTTTTCGTTAACATAACTTGTTTAGGAATCAGTGTTCTGCTCCGTACGCCACTATACTACTAATGATTGTTTTGGTGTAATGTATTATTCTATTATTTATAATGTGTGTATATAAGGTGAGAGATAATTTACAATACTGTGTTTCACTTATTTCATATCAAGCACGCATTCGCACATACGCACAAACAATGTAGAGAATACATTAATACACAGAAGGAGAAGTGTTTTACACACACGAGACCAGTGCTACAAGAAATGTGCACGGAGATATCAAATGAGGGAGGCTCCAAAGTACCCGTGCTCTCACCACCAAATTTATACCAACGTGAATAATATATTTTCTTCTTGGATTTCGTTGTCCATGACGTGTCCGTTACTTAACTAAATACAACTATTTCATTAACGACTGGGAACACAAAGTTTTTTATGAGTAAAAACATAAAGTTTGTGTTCCGAGTCGTTAATGAAATAGTTGTATTTATATATTTTCAGTTAGTTTTACTCTTCAATTCTGTATCGATATTTAATTCAAACAATATTATTGTGGGAAAAATATTCATACGGGCAGAAGTAAAAGTTTACACTAGCTCCACTTCAAACCGTAATGGTGACGGTGCAAACTCATCGTCTTTGATTCTTAATGTACACCTACTTATTTCCAGCTACTGGAATTTCTAGCTAACCGTCTGTCGACTGTTTTATGTGTCCTTTCTGCTCTCCAATTTATCTCCTTGTTTTTTCTTGTTTTCTTTCGAAGCTTAATGTAGGCCCATTGAAATTTTTGTTTGGTAATCCTTTCTAGCCCATTCCTTTCATGTAGCTATCCGGAGCATCTGTTTTAATTCTTAAGTATTGTTTAAAATTTTTATAGCTGGCGATGGTTTATTTGAAGTGAAATCAACCTATTAAACTCCTTGAATCGTGGTCCCCTTACAAACACATTATTCCCCTGATTACTCTCTAAAATTTAATTTCTGCGTCGTTCAAGAATCATTCTTTTTATTTACAGTTCCCGCCTAGGCCTCAGGGAGGAAGTTAAATTCCTTCGTATTATTGTGTTACATGCCTTTCGTTTTGGTAATTATTTGTCCAATACGATGAGGTTACCTTTGTGCCTTGCCTGTTTTATTGTATAATGGCTGCATCCAACTTCCGCTTTATGTAGGGTTTTCATTCTGAAACAATAATTGTCGTATCCGCCCTTTATACGATGAGCACTGTCTAAATCAAATCAAGTTGTTATCCATCAGTTCATATAAGTCAGTGATTCGTATATTTACATGTAATTCTCATATTTTCTTGTCCGCTAATGTTATTTTTTAAGTATTAATACTTACTTTACACTTAATGCAGTGGCTAAGTTAAAGGGCACAGAAGATATCTTATAATTATCCTGCTTTTGTAACGCAAGTTTATGGCATGTTTAAGATTTTCGTATGTATTAAAGAAGCAATGTATGCGTAACTGGAAAGAATAACACGTGATTTAAGTTTAGAAAACATTTGTTTATTTCTAAAAGTTATTTAAATATAATTTATTAATTTTTTGTTAGAAAACTTTTGAAATTGTTCTAATAATTTGTCAAAAATATCTTTTTTTTGGCAAAAGATACATAAAGGTTAATATTGTTCATTGTTTACAATAAACAATACCTTATCAGAGGAAACATTTATTAAAATTTGTGTTCAGTATTGTGCGTAGGTTTTGCTTAAACTTTCAAATGCAGATTATTAAATTTCGAAGTATATCCTGAAAATTCATTCAAAGTATACATTTTACTGAAAATTCATTCATAGAAATAAAAGCAACATAATATGATAATAGTATTCAAAAGTAGTTTATACATACAGAACCTGAGACAGATGTTAAGGTTTTTAAGGAGTTTAAAAGATAGGCGTACAAGCTGGAACTGAAAATACACAGTATGCGCCAATAAAAATAGTACAGGAACTATGTGTTTTAGCAAACCTTTATTTGACAAAAGCATTACAAAAATCTAGCGACACGTGAAAGATAGTTCTCATGTTTTATAAGAAACAGAACATGTCTGATGTGCTCTCCATTGAGCTTCAAGTGATACTCGTAACACTCACGTAGATTCACAAACATGTCCCTGAAGAATGATCGCTTCATTCCACTTACGCATGTCTTAATTTTCTCACGTAATTCAGCAATTGTTGCCTGTGGGTCTTTTTAGAAAATTATGTTTTAGCATATCTTAAATTCAAGCATCAAGTGGTGTAAAATTAGTCGAGTGAGATGGATATGGGAAATATGTTCCAAGAAAAATTACACAGAACCCAGAATCCGCAAAGGAGCAAACGAAGCAAATCCCACTTTGTATGCAAGTGGTTATATTCTGCTAAAACCATTGCAAAAATGGCAGGTTTTTGGCAAGGCAGAACATTCGCAGATCCCTCAGAAATGGTTTAGTTTATTTTCTATATTGCACTTGGTTCACAGGAGCAGTATGTTCGTCATCATCCACAAAAAATTAAAGACCCAATTTCCAGTTGCAGATACAGCACACCATATTGTCACACTCTGTCAACGAAAGAGTATCTCTACAACGAAAGCCAAGGAAACGGATTCTCTGCCGATTGATAAATCCATATGGCTTTAATCAGGAAACCATACGTTTGGTAGGGGCGCCAGATCAACGTACAGCATTCCAAACGTCGAAGTAGAGTACATGATTCGCGCTTTCTTGTTTGCGTTTCTTAAACGTTTTCCGACGGCAACTACAGACATGGCGTTATGTGAGAACGGTACAAGCACAACTGAATTTTAATGACTGCTATCATAACGATGTCCGTAGGTGTTAGTTTACGGAATCGTTCACAAAATTCACTTGCAACATGTACCAAACTTAGTCCATTTGATTGTCCACCTCTATACAAGCAGAAATACATGTTTAAAATCAAAGCGTCTCTTGAGTTGGTAAAATTATTTTTAATTCTATCAGGCTGAAAATAGAATAAGGAAATTTTTACGTTTCCATGACAACAATCTATGAAGGGTTCTATCTACGAATGCCTTGGGTTTGTGACGTCCAGTAATGTTTAATTTAGTCTCTACCGTATAATCAGGCTGTTTATTGAGTAAAACTCGACAAAGAATTGTTTGGTCGGCAATAGTAACGACCTTTAAGGGGTAAAGATCTCCCCACCTTAAGATTCTTATTGAAAGTATTATAATTAAACATTTTGTTTATTTAAATAATATTGGGAACAATGTTACTTATTTCTGTAATAGAAATGTGCGAAAATCAACAAATTTTGGATGATACGGGGAACTATCCACAGGATTCTGCTCAATCATCATGAGGCATGATGGAAGTTGCGAAGTACACCTTTTTCATGTTTAAATCCAGCAGTACAGCATGTTTAAATCTTATGTAAGACCACTAAATAGGAATAGAGACCGAAGGACATTCTGTAAGTTGATAAAGTAGTCGGATATCAGGACACGGACTGGATAGAGAAAATGTGCTCAGACTGTTGTAAAGAGGAAAATAGAAGACCTATAACAGAAGGAAGAAGGAAAATTATAAGGATGAGGCCAAGGAAGAGGAGGGGGAAGAAGAAAGTGGTAGAGGAGGAGGAGAAGAGGATGGAGGAGGAGAAGAAGAAGAAAAAGAAGAAGAAAAAGAAGTAGAAAAAGGAGGAGGAGGAGGAGAAGGAGAATAAGAAGAGATTATAAGCACTAGAAACTAATGCAAAATACAGTTTTACAGCTTTAGTTATACTAATCCAACGTCTAAGCTAACTAAATGACATTTAGGTGACACAAGTCACCTTCAAAATGCATAATGACATAATGTTAAGAAAAGTGGCAGAATTATCTAGTTACATGTAGTGATACGGGGAATATGATAAAGCATATACATCGCATAGTTTATTCAACGATATACAGGATTATTGTCCGTAATTATGGCTCATTATTCTCATTATTTAATAAGTCATCGCGGTTCACAACCATACTATCAACACGACAAACGGTGACTGGGTCGTCGATCACGCTCACGTCACCGAGCTTACATTCAAATTTACAGGAACACAGGAACCTGGTAACACATTCGTCGTCGTAAAGTATGTTATGGCGTGATTAAACATGACATTTTTCACGACTTCTGTACAGAGAATTTCTCGTAAGAGATAAGAATTTCATAAAACGATTCGTATAAAAAGATAGTAAACACGAGACATTTTATTACTGTTTGAAATTACATTTCCGGCCGCACGTTTCTTTCAAATTGGCTTACACAGGTTACTCAATTGCGTGCTCTCGCTGTCTTACAGTACTAAGATTACGTTTACGTTTACAATTGTTAAGTACGGAAACTATCACTGCAGTAAAACGAATTCAACATAGAGATAACAAAAGAGAAAAAAAATTATAGTTACGGGTTTGTGTACATGTGTTGTACCTTATCAAAGTAGAACAAAACATTCGTCAGTGGTGTAAAATATTTTATATTAGCTTTTCCAATATAAAGTATGGTTGTAGTTTGTTAAATATCAGACATCAGCTATAAACGAATCTGTATTTCCTATTCTCTTTAGAGAGAATCTATAGATTTGCCTAAAATGTGCATCGTGTATCTGATGACTCAGTTATAATTCCATCAGCATACGGGAGTACCATCAAACACGTAGGCAACATCCTTGATATTTAGTTCCGATAAAATAGGCATGCCAAACGCTATGCTAGAAACTGGAACAAAATACTGTCAAAGGTACTATATGTTAAGACGAAATTCTAAAATTGAATAATAAATTACTGTTAAACAAGCAGATTATAAAATCCCAAGGAGTTACGAAATATCGAAGTTTTGGTCATAGAAACCTACCGGTCTCAATAGCTTAAGAGCAAACAAATTTTTTAGTCAAGTAATGGAGAAGGTATAGCAAATTTCGGTTTTGTTCAATTCTTCCCTTTTTTCTTTGTATCCATAGGATATTAAGATGTCAGATTATCTGATCACACTAATGTTAAATGTATTCTAATGTTATTCTCAGAAAACCAACTTAGGACATTCAAGCATCGAAAACAACAGAATTCTTATTGTAGTGGTAAATCTCATAAATGTTTCATGTAAAATAAAATGGTTCATAACGGAACTAGAAGAATACAATTACTTGTGGGTAACAATTCTGACATCTCTATAGTCGTTTAAGTTGAAAATACACTTTGTTAGCTCTTAAATTAAGTTATTGCATACAGTAATTTATATAGTCTAAGAAATGTTTATTAGCTTTTAATGGAATACAACACATGATAATCATGCACTCACGGACCAAATGAATATATTCATATATATCATCAACGTAAAATGTAAACAGAAAATGAATGCCAATTTAAATTTAATGTTTTCGTATATTGAAAATAAAATAGTTAATTTAGTCACATTATTTAAAACTGGATATTGATAAAAATATATCCCGTTTCTTTTCAATTATTAGGCCTGAAATTCAATTTAATTTTAATTACACTGTCGAATACACAGTCAAAGTTTTGAAACGTTATTAAATGTGATATTGAAAACAGTTTGTTGAGCGTATGCGAGTGTTAAAGAGCACTTTTTAAAATAATAAAAATAGCGTTCGGAAAATGAAACACAATGTTCATTAATAGATAAAAAGGACAGATTAGATTAAAATTACTATAGATTAAATTCATTACTGTAACCTCTATCCAAAATGTTCAGCATATATTAGGCCTTCTAGGAGCCATAATGGAAATTATTTAATTATTTAAACGATTTAATTATTTAATCCAATTATTTAAACGATCTACGTCTTCAGAAGTTATTATAAAACTATAGTCTCCTTCTAGTCGTCAACCCTTTCAGCTGGTTTCATCCAATTCTTCCAGTCAAACATATCCTGAACAAGTCCCTAGATCTCACCAGGGCTTCCATAACCAATATCACCAATAATCTGACCCACATAAGCCAGCCGTGGTCTTCCTGTAATCCGTGTTTTATCCGCCATCCTCTCTACCAGTGTACTAACTTGTCCCACCTTGTGATAGGAGTCTCCTGTAAAGTTGTTAGCTCATCCCCTCCTTACAATACACTTCATTTCTCATTCCACCTATCCATCTAGGCTTCAACTTATCTCTGTATCATTAAGTATCTATTATATAGAACCTACGCCCTTCTGGTTTTTGTAAGGGCCAAGCTTTTCTACCATAAGGAATCCTCGGTTAGGTTGTCCCCTGAACTATTTATTAACATTGAATCCGTGTTGAATAAGTGCTGTGTCTTAAACTGACTGTAAACTTAACATCTTCATTGCTTATTCCATCTATTCCATCTACCTGCAGTCAATAAACAAATTTCAAAAACGCCGCTATGACTGATTATCCATGATGTGTCCGCGCTGAAAATACATAACCCACTATTTTAGTCTACGAACACTAATTTTTATACTAAATATTTAACAAGTGTTTACCTAAATAAATTATTCTTTTCCTTGCTTCTGCTGACTGCAATGTTATGCGTTTCCCCGTTGAACGTTACGATATTGCTTAGATCAGGCAAAGGTAAAAATTATAATAAATGTTTATCAAAAATGTAATATAATTTTATTAAAACCTACCCTTTCAAAGCCGGTAAAATTTCGGTACGTATTACTGAATTTAATGTATTTTTTTGAAATTTGCTTCATAATTTATTAACAGGTCTTGTTTAAAGTGGCGGCTGTTTGAGTGTAAAGTTTGATGTATGAAATAAATATGTGGTCATTAGCTCACATGCGCGCACACATTTAGTAAAGCGTGTAACTGTAATTTAGATTCTATCTAATTGTAAGAATAACGCTGAATCCGCGAAAGTAAGGGATGAGACGCGCGCGCGCGCGCACACACACACACACACACACACACACACATTTAGCAAAGCAATTTACTGTCGCTGCTTACATTACGTCCGCTCGACAAAACTCGACTGTTGTGTATAGGGAGGAGTAAATTATCGCATGTGTGTACACGAATGTGGGTCTGCGTATAGGTGAGCGTGTTTAGAGTAATAAATTATTTTACAGTAGGAGTAACTTAATTATATTGAATTTTAATTTGTAAAACGTGGTAGTGGATTCAAAGCAAGCGTGGGAAAATATAACTAAAAATAAGCATTTGTAATTAAAATTAAAATTGAATAAATAGATAATTGGGGATATTTTACCTTTAACTATTGTAGTACAATTATATCGAAGTATGGCACGTTCAGGTAGACCTATCAAATACAACAGTAAAAGCAACTAGATATTATCGCTACGTGTCCTGATATAAAGCGATATACAAGCTTAGTTTGACTGCACGAATTTCCCCTATGATGTCTTAATTTCTAAATTATTGAACCCTAGACACCCGACGATAAGTCTCTAGACGTTTTCTAGAAGTCTATTTATACTGCTGGAGGATTTGTGAGTATCTATGAATTATCTCCCGAGTTTCAGAACTATAGGTACCTGTGAATCTTAAGATGGCAAAGTAAATAATCTTCTTGGTTTTGTGTTTTATTGACTTTTAGTTAGACGTTTTAATATATAGTCTAACATTAAATATTTATCGTATTAGTAATATACATTAACATTATACTTAATGAACTATGATTTCAAACCTTTTCATTTATTTCCAGTTCCATTCATTCACTTGTTTGTAATCTGGCCGATGACTATCTTACCATTCTTTAGTGTTCATGTTCTGGTACTGAGGTCGCCAAATAAAACTGTGTCTAGTGTGTCCGTAAGCACTTTGTTGCTTTAGTAGCATGTTTATTAGAGAAACCTACTACCCTCACGCCACAGCCTTGTGGACAGATAAGAGTATTTCATATATACATTTCCATCCCACTGCAGTATAGCACTTACGTCGCTTACTAATTAGTAATTACCATGTTCTATATACTAATTCTTCATTTCCGATTTTCACAGGCAAACCAGTTTACCAGTTTTCTGATCCACTTTTAAAGGCATTAGTACATGCATTTAGTATGTCGATTTTCACGAGAAATAGGATGCTTCTACAATGTCCCAACCCACAATGAAGACTTAATTTGTTACCGAAGTTAAGTCTCCTAGGTAGGCCCCTGTCACTACACTATAAACAGGAAATAATCCAGATTTATAGAGCAACAAAAAATCAGATACAAGAATACTGGGTACTTTATGGAAACAGAGGAGACATAGGATTTGGATACAATTGTGGAAAATATCAGCTAGGACAGAATGGAAAGTACAAAAAAAAAGAAATAATCGTAGCATTCGTCAATCAAATGAATTAGTGAACATTAGGAAACAAGTGTGGATCGATCACTTCACATGGATCGGTGTACATAGTGTGATTCCCGTCACTAGAGGTAAGTTAGTTAGGTGAGTTAGGTAAGACGTTATTCAATATTTTTATCAGCGTATCTTGGCTGTACTCATTATTTATGTACTCGGTATTTACTTGTTTCAGTTTTGACTACCATATTCTCTACGTTAAATGTGGTAGTTGAACTACATATTTAGTTTATCACACACTAGCTTTTATTTTTTCCTATTTTTTCTGTTTCTGCTTTCAACTGGCAACTCTCAATTGTTTCGCTCGTTTCAAATTCCTTGTTTCAAAGTTGTTCTCTTTTTTATTGTTGTGAAATTTGAATTTTAGGATCACCGTTATCGGCCTCCTTTTCAACGCCAGGCCAATTGAAGTGTTTTGTCTTCACTGTATAGGTTATTAACTCAGAACTTTATTTTTCTGTTTTCCAATTTCTTTTTTTATGAACCTGTAATGCCACTTCTTTTTCTTAAGTAATCGGTCTCATGCCTACTCGTATTTTCTTTACGCATTTCTTAATTCGCTTTATTATGTTGATATTTTACAGAATAAATAGTTCTTTAATATTAAGTTAAAGAATACAGGAGGAAAGCAACCTGTAGCTTGAATTTAAGAATTTAATTTTAAGTCTTAGATTATGCAATTATTTTCTATACTCTGAATTCAAAGTGTGGGAGATAAAATGCAGTAGCTTGCCTCACATTTCATTAATTTTCAGATAAATATATAGATTTTCTAATATATCTATACACATCAATATGGAAGTTAAAACGTGTTCATATAAGAATTAATGTTACTTCCGTCCAGAATTTTATAATGGAGCATAATAATTTTTAACATTTTAAGGATAAATAATGAATACAATTTCCCAAATTAATAATGAATACCTTCACAGTCGATTACAAACGTTATTTGCGGACAAATGAGGTTACCTGGAATAGGTCCAAACACTAACGTAAATCGACACAAAATCCGATTAAACATTCAATACTAAAAGCAATGTGTTTACACATGTTAATGGAACGAACAGTTTGATTTTCGTCGATTACATTACTCGGATAAATAAGCAATGAACTTTATTATATAGCTAAATAATGTATTAACTTTAATTTTTATTAGCGCTGGATGGATATTTTATAAATTTAAACAATGTTCAACGTCAGAAAACGTCAACAGATGAGAAAATACATTTTTGAATAACACGATTTCAAAGAATGCGCGAAATTCCTCTTCGCCTATTTACTGTTAATCCATGTGTATGCGAGTGCGATTATGTAACTATGTTTGTATATACGTTTGAAATTACGATAAAATTGTTTAGGAGTACTGCAATTGAAACTAGGATGTGAATAACAGTATCGAGCGAGATTTAATTAGACACAATCGTGATGGAACAACCACCAGTCTTGCTTCAATTGACCCACCTTGTCTTGAGTTTTCATCTTCTATTTAATTTTGTTCCCTTGAACACGTCTAAAATGTTTGCTCTTTCTCGTTTGCAAGTGTGAACTGTAAGTGTAAACCCTTCATTACTCATCCCAGTGTCTCGCTTCCCATTTTACTATTTTTACCTCGTTAATATTGTAATATTCTCTTAAGCCACATGTGTTCTGGAATCCGTTGAGAGCATGGTCTTAAAACACACTTCAGGACTCTCTTCTCTAGTTTTTGTAATGGAGCAATCTATTACCTTTAACTTCCATACCTCTTTATTTTGTAAAAGGTCCTTCATGCAGTTGTTGACATTTCCTCGTAAAATCCAAAGTCACTGTGTTTGTTTTGCATCTAATATTGTTTAGTTATATTATAAATATTACGTTGGTACTTTTACTCTCATCTGACGTGTTAATTGAAAACCAAAAGCATTTAGTTGTATTCTTTAAATCGAAGTTCTCATTACACATCACCACGGAATAAGTCGTAGTTTCTCACTTGAACGTCTCACTTACGTGTTTATTTATCAAGGAACTCTCAACTTACACGAGACAGATAGACCGTAATACAGTATTTATGATTACCACCAATCTACTACTTTAAAAATTTATAGATTTGTCTCTGGCGATAAAGTACTCTCTAAATAATAACAGTAATTGCCACTTTTTAATTCTCAAAGTACAGATATCTGTACTGCACCTACACACACGGATGTATTATATGGAATTTATATCTTGTAACTAACGTGAAGCGAGCAAACTGTTTTTAACATGATAATGTTTTTAGGCTGGGGGTCATTCCACAAAATGCATGATGCAACATGTGTAACGTCATCGAAAAATGTAACGCTTCCAAACATTCGATTCCCTAAAAAAGCCTAAAAATATTTATCATGCTTCGATGTTTCGGTTTCGTCGAAATTCTTTGAATGCTTAGGTGTATAAAATAGAGAGAGGGAGAGAGGGAGAGAGGGTTTTGTGGCAGAACTCGGTTCTCAGTAGAACTCGTTTTCCTAGTAGTACTCGTTCTGTGAATAGATCACTGAAAAACCACCAAACTCGAAACTTGCCTACTACAATACATGTCACTTTTGTGTGGCTGAACTCGTTTTTTCTTTGCTTTCTGTGGGACTTAAAAGACTAGTGAAAGGAAACGTTGACACCAGGGCATCAGTCCCTAGAGGCTGTCCTAGGTGTTGCCGTCTGATCCGACGACGGTAGCTTGTCACACTGAAGCTGGAATTTAGTTAGTAAATCAAAGAAGAAGAGGCCCAAATATTATTACTGTTAGATTGGAGTCATTTTTAACCAACCACGGAATTGCTCTACAGCACCTAACCTGTAGAGACAGAGAACCTAATGTCAAGGTTTCTTTCGACGCCAAGTTAACATTACTACTACGTTTCAACAGGTTTAACGAATTGAAAATTTTATCGAAAAGCATTATTATCGATGAAGTCGGGTATCGACAGACGACACTTCGCGTAATACTGGCTTCTCTAAAAGCGATTGGTTAATGTGTTGCGTAACTTGTGTTGACAGTGGGATCCAATGACGGTTACCATCTGCTCAAAGACAACCTTGATGAAATCTGCAATTACTAAGCTGGTTGCTTGAGGCAAACGATCCCTGCAGTAATATTGTGCATTGAGTTACAAAGCTTTATATTTCTTGGCGACATAAAGAGATTATATTCTGTCCAAAGAAAATATATTTTCTTCTTGTACTGTCTGGTTGTTCTTTGACACGAGCATGTATTTATAGAAATAAACTGTATCATACATCTGTTTATGTTGTGCGTTCGTGTGTTATCAAGATACCTAATACTACTTTTAATGACTTATAAACGTTAGAATCTGGTAATGTTAATTTTGTTATGGTGTCTGTAATTCCAGGTTTGATGTAGGTTATCGCTGAATCGCTAATTGCTTTATATTGAATTATTAATTTATGAATTATAAAAATGACAACCATCGAAGCTTCAAATACGATGCGATAAGGAATCGTCAATAACAAAGGCTAACATGGTTAGTAACATCTATAAAACTCGCTGAAACTGCATTTTTTACACTATCAATTTAAGCACTTGTACAGCAACATTTTCACTTACAATTTTCTTTTCGTAGCAGAAACAGCGTTGGGCGTCTACACGAGATGCTATGGAGTTTTCACATTCTGGATACTTGCATAATTTATAGTTGTCTTAAAATTCACTTACGGCTTGTACAAAAGAAAATAAAACAAAACAAAAAAAAACTCTAATTGGCAAAAGTACAGAGATATAAAATAACCCCATTGAAGGGTTATTAAATAGGCAACACTTTTGTACAATACTAAATGTAATTTTTAAATAACTTATTCACTGTATACAGGTCTATAAAACTAGGAACAATATTTACCTCTAATGTACATTTCGTAAACAAAGACTACTTTCAAATAAATTAGTAGAAATTTTAACTGTTATCAAGGAATAAGAATTAACAAATTTATTTAACATACAATTTTTTATAAATATAAAAAATAAAGAGTGTCGTTCCTTCCTCCTAAGCATGCTTTGTTTTTTAATACGTATAAAAATGTTAAATAGTATCTCACAAGCTTGTGTAACGAGAGCAGGATAATTATAAAAAACGAGAAGTGGGAAAGCTCATAAAAAATATTTTTCCTTTTTTATTCGTTGGAGGATTGCATTAATCTATGTTTTCAATTCCGTACAGCCCGGTACTGTGTGTGTGTGTGTGTGTGTGTGTACGCGCGCGCGTGTGTTTTATAGTTGTCGTTGATTTACTTCTCCAGTTTTATCTATTTTACAATGCTGCGTGTCTTGAGATCTCGTCTTTTCATTGCCTCGTTAATTGTATCTCTCAAGAACCTTCTCTTCATCTTCTTCTCCTCATAGGACTAGTTTACAACCATTGCTATCAATCTGCCATTTTCAGCTCCACGTCAGTTTTTTATTTTCAGTATAACCGAACACGTCTTCTTCTACAGTCTCCTTCGTATTTCATCGTTGGTGATACTGTTCGTTTTTTAAAGTCTACAGCTCGTCCTCATGACATTTCCGTTGCTGTTATTTTCCGTTTGTATGTTTTGATTAAAGCTATCTTTCCTCTCTGTACGTTACTATCCTCCACACATTGAATGCCCTTGTTTTGCTGTAAACATATATTAATAATGTGGGTGTACTCGCGTAAGTCAGACGTAATTTATAATACTGTATTTCTCTTATTTCATCTGATGGGCGCATTGACATACACGCGCATGCAATATTTAAAATAAATTAATAACAAAGAGACTCTTTTACACACGCGGCGGTGGAGCACCAAATTCAATTTGAAAACAGAGATAATAATAAATAGTGATTATAACATTACTAGTGGCTTGTTGGGCCAATACCCATATTTTATTCATAATGTTTAAAGGTGTGCCAGTGAATTTAGAAACAAATTTGTTAAGAATTGTTTCTATTTAATATCTCAGTAAACTCCAGTTTGTTGATGTTAGTATTCTAAGGTAAATGCAGTCTAGGTGGTTACGTCGTTCCGTAACACTATGTTTGTGAATACGATGTTCTTTACATAGGGCTGTGCCGTATCACCCTCTCGGCCTTGATCACTCGTTTCAGTAACGACTACTTGTGAGTCTGTTAGAGCCTTCGCCCGACTGAACGCCACATACAGCTGCCCATGAGTAAACAGGGCCTGAGGCAGATAGATTCCAATTTTCCTGAAAGTCTGGCCTTGAAATTCATTTATATTCACAGCTAATGTTAATCCTAATAGAACGCAGAGGATGGCATATTTCGGTCGGTTGATACCAGCTTTATTCTTGGGATGGAAACGATATTGCCTCTAACAATCCGAATTAGAACATCCAGGTTTATTACGTTTTTCATTAATCCACGTACCATATACATATACATATACATATACATATACATATACATATACATATGATGTGTGCACCATTAACTAAACCTGAACCCAATGTCATATTTCTGATGAGCATTACTATAGCACCAACTTTGAGGATCAGTTTATTGAGGTGGCATTCAGAAGGAGGTAATGGAATTCGAGTACTCTAATGGGATGTTCAATTTTTCCACTGGATTATTCGTGCTGACCGCGTCTACACTGTAGTACTCTTTCAAATCCTCTGAAAGAAAACACAGTACCTACTGGTTTATCAGTTGCAGTTATCGCTCAACGGGCACACAATAGTTCTGTATGAAAATTGATCTACATTATTTATATCTAATAAACTTTTACTGAATATATAGTTAACAATTGAATTTTCCTTGCACAAGAATTTTCTGGGAACGTTAATAATGTTTCCACTACGTTTGAAGGATGAGTTCCGTTTCCCAATAAAAGTATCTACTAGGCAAATTCTCAAGTTCATTGGTATTGGCATGCGTGTTTTAGGTCAAATTAAGTGTAGTTATAAAGACCAAAGTTTTACTTGTTTGGCCTTTACTCGCCATTGAGACTGCCGGTAAGACCCGCCTGAAATCTCCATCAAAAGTACCACTTTTCCACTTGCTGGAACTGTACTTAACAAACGATCATTACATTTCATTATGTCTCGATGTAAACGATCCATACAATCTGCTGTTGCCGCAAGGATCATTGACGCGACATCCGTTACAATAGCCGACGTCACATGTACAACTATAGCACTTTCTGACGTAGTCTTGATGGAGGAAAGTGATTAAGGCAACAAAGAAACAGGAAGACCGAATAACCGATGTCAATCGACGAGTAGCGCAGCTATGACAGCCCATGCTGGTGCTAATGCAATATGACCTTGTCCCCTAACAATATTTATAAGTGTTACGAATATGAAGGTCCTGACGATTTAAGAAAGTACAACGTCTCAATTGTCTCGCCCGCTGTAGCATACAGAACTCTATTTACAACTAATTTATGTTTTTCAATTAATTTGCTATAAATGTTAGCGCCACGACCAACTTCTTCATTCACATTGTTTACAATCTATGTATTGTTTGGATGCATTGGATTGTTTGGTACTGGCAGGTAGATACTCTTGCACTCCAAACCATTACTTCTTAAAACGTTACGATGTCAATTATATCTTACATTATGCATTACATTACATCTTACATTACTGCATTCTCTTCAAGGACCTTAATATCCTCCGTCATTGGGGTTTTGAAAATCGTCTACAATGGAAATGGTGATGTTGGATTGCGCAAGATGACACGGCATGTGTGCTCTGTATTTCCGGCAAACATTTGTGCAATTATGTGTCATCTTCAAGCAATCAAGGTGCAAGTGCTGCTTCTTTGTATTTAACACTGATAAGTTAAATTATTGTGGTAGTTGCATAGGTCTGAGTATGATGTTGCCTTTAATATGAAGTAGTAACGTATGTATGTAAAATCTGGTATAATCCTTTGGTGCGACAGCATATATCCTCTCTATGACTTTGCCACAGTCTCCCTCTATTTCGTGAAACACATTTATTGTCAGCAAATCGGCAAAATCATGGAATGTCAGGGTACAGCTATTGGCGAGTACAGGGCTCTCGTTGATTTAAATCAAATCATCCTATCATTATTGACCTTTTTCTTGCAGATGCTTTGATTGCATACTCCTAATCCCCTATCCGAAAGTACACATTATGGTATCCATCTTCATGTACATCTGAACGAAACTTTGTATGTGACTGATCATGCATTTCGTTTGAATTAAGGTGCTAAATGCTCTCATGAGAGCTAACGTATTGCATATTAGTATATGTTATAGTTTCATCATATTGCAGTTGATGGTCGTCAATGTCTCTTCTTACAAATTGCATACATGCTGAGTTGTGTCCTTTGTACATATATTTGAATAGGTATTTCACCGGGCCCACAGAAGAACAAATTTTCACATTGATGTGGGCATTGTGCTTTGTAAGTACAAAGCGATTATAGGGAACGACATCACAATTATCAAATTTATGTATTCATTTTAGTGCAG
The DNA here is from genome assembly GCA_034769895.1 of Magicicada septendecula. Taxonomy (NCBI): domain Eukaryota; kingdom Metazoa; phylum Arthropoda; class Insecta; order Hemiptera; family Cicadidae; genus Magicicada; species Magicicada septendecula. The sequence goes on along the minus strand of CM068370.1, from coordinate 362,691,749 downwards.
TAATTACGTCATCTCGTAATTAGTCTTATGAGTTCCATGTAAAGGGTCTCTCGAGTATTTTTTGTACATTTTCCATCAACCATGTCAGCCGGTTTGGTTTTCCACAATGTCCATGAATCACTGCTGAGATAAAAGTTAAATGAAGCATTGGAAAACTGACTGAATCTGGTATTTCTATGCACAGGAATAGGTCAATATCAGATGGCTCTCGAAACTTGGAGTTGTCATCACAATCATGTGGCAGTCTGGTAATTCAGGTTTCTGGAATTCAGTAACATATATGTAGACGACAACTGTTCCCATGCGTGATTTTTTAGTATTTAATTTTTAACTTGTTTGTTTTTGCTACGAAACATCTGATAAACAATATCAGGACGATTAGCAGGTTTTCATTTTCACCAAGCTAAGTCTTTATATCTGTCCTTTTCAGATGATCTGTAATGTAATGTAATACAGACTACCTGTAATCTGAAATACAGTATACAGATATAACTTCTCAGCTTTCATTGTTATCTGAATTGTTAATTGTATCTCCAGTTTCACGACGATCGCCATCGCATCCTGGTACCGAAGACAGTCTCAACGGCTACGCCCAGCCGTTGAATTCAAAACTAAAAAATGCCTTAATTCAGTATATACAATCAGTACTTGTATAAATATAAACTGTAATTTAAATATATATAATAAATGTACTAAATGTATATAAATGTAATAAATGTATATAAATAGTATAAATATAAAACTACTTTTACACTTAAAAATGTTCATTGATAACCATTTAAAATAATATAAAAACTATTATTACATTATTATAACGTATATCTAAAGTTGCCAAAATGAACCTTTGAAAAACCTTGAAATACAGCTTATACAAACCTCGTATATAAAGGCAAAATAAATAATAATTTAATACATGAACAAACACAGATTAATACTAAAACAATAATATTTTTAAAAATAATTAATTTAATAAATTAACAACTGCTTATAATTAATATACTAATTTACACACGCACACACGCAAACACACACACACCAATCAGATTTATAAAAACAACTGATACAAACGATAAATTTTCAACTTGTAAAACTATTTATTCCTAAGTTCTGATTCTGAAGACGACAGTAATATATATTAAAATTGTTAAAACAATATAACAAATAATAAAAAATATATTCTTTTAAAACATGCAATATTATTTATTAGTAAGCACAAGACTGCAAACCTGTTATTTATATTTGACATAACGGTATGTTCAATACTTTACAGGGTATCAGGGCTGCGATTGTGAAATCTGTTAACTCCTTACTTATTTAATTAAATATGATAAGCCTGCTTAGAAGAATTTATTTTTCTCGAAGCCCTGAAATTATGACCTGAAGAATGAGCCATCTCTCAAGGTCGTAGGATTTACAGAACTCCCACAATTTTGTGTTCCCTACGGATTTATATATGTGGATATAAGACCCTTCATAATAATGATGATGATGACTATAACGATTTACTTTATAGAATTTTATGAAGTCTGATAATACTGAATTAATCACTGGACAAGGGATAAGCGGAAATAAAACAAATAATATAAGTATTATATTCATACAATGAAGAGATTAAAAATATCTACTTCAGGGGAACAAAATTAAACATATTATTAGAACAAGATTCATCTCTGTTACATTATCTACTATGAATTGTTATTCAAATTAATTTTCACGGTCCCATAAGCAGTCGAAAATTAAAGTTATTAAATATTATTTAATCTGATACTGCAAATAGTTTATTTATTTTTCAGGAATTTTTTTTATCGACGATGGAACGGTGCACTCCATTAGCGTGTCCAAATACACCTATTATTTCAATGTCTAGATTACAAATGTTTTCAATGTTTCATTCAGTTGAATGTTGCTGGTGCAATTGTGTAGATAAATTACTTTTGTAATCAACATTAAAATATATGGTACAAAAGTATAATATTTGAAAAATTACAAAAATTTATTTTTGAAAATTTAATTACTCATGTCAAGTACAGTTTCAGTAATTTAGAAACGCAATACGTAATCGCATATAATAGAGATTATGTAAGTGTGAACGTGGTTCAAAAGTTGCCTATTCACTGTTGGATAAACTGATTTAATAAAATCAGTAAGTAACAATAGACTATTAATATTATTTCTTATAATACAATAAAATCATATTATAAGAATTATTCGTTATTATTATAGAAGTTATTATAGAACTATTCTATATTATTATTATGGAGAATTTTGGTGTTGGAAGCCAGGGCGCAGGTTGGGTTGTAATGCTAAAGAAGAAAAAGAAGATTTAAATATTTTATTATTTATTAAAGTCCTGTGGATTGCTTAATATCATGAGCAGTATAATAATAACTACGGTATTATTAACCAATTATCTCTCTCTGTTCTAAGGTTTAGAGTGTCGATGACCCCTCTACCGAACCTCCATCCGATTATGTATACAGTTCTCTATACTCAAGCATGTACATGCTTGACGAAGCGACGATCCTGTAATCGCAAAACCGTACCAACGGGTAAATAGTTTTACACAGAAACTATAAAATTCGTTCAAAGAAACACTGTGAATGGTTTTTTTGTGTGACTGTTACAAAATAAGGAGTGAAAGTTATTTTCTTTGCAATGCAGCAGTAGGAACACCGAAATTGAAACTAAGTGGAATCAAACGGGTCCCAAATCTTGGCATATAGAATGAAAATATTCAGTACTGCTTTAAACAGTATACTGGTATTTCTACTTAGGAAAGTGTCAAGCTAAACGGGTGAATACAAAACGCGCGGTAAACTGTTCTGTACAAAGTGAATAAAAAGACTGAAAAAAAACGAACAAAAGATTCCGATACAATGTAATCTGAATAAAAATTTCTAGACTTCCATTGAAAAGGTACGAAATCGATATTCAAATGACAGAAAAGTTCAACATGTATATGTATTAAAGAGCAAACAATATTGTCTCTGACTTTTAAGTTTAAGTAATGTACGTTTTCTGATTACCATGGTGGCATACGCTAGTCGTGTAAGCTCGATAGGTGCTATGTGTAGTGTATGCTAGACACCCTACGAGAGTCTTATACTTTGTAAACGACATTTTAGGAGTATACATATTAACCATATTAACTCGAACATACATTGTGCTACATAATTAGATAATAAACATTATTTTTGTAATTTTCAGTGCTATCCCCGGATTAATCGCGCTTGTTGTTAGTATGTGCTGTAGTTGTAAAGTGTACGATACATCGATCACCATGCATTGTTGAAGGTACTGACAAACAATGAGAGGGGCAGAAGGGCAGTGCGTCACTCATTGCTTTTCAAGCAATACAAATCACTTAATAATAGTTGAACAATTTTAATTCACATACTATTTTACTTTTCATAGTATTTTTTTATTTTTCTCAACTGAGATGGAACATCGTTCTGGGCCTGTTATGCGCTGGTATCACTGAAACTCATTTACCTATCAGAGAGAGAGAGAGAGAGAGAGAGAGAGAGAGAGAGAGAGAGAGAGAGAGAGAGAGAGAGAGAGAGAGAGAGAGAGCAAGAGAGATGGGTGGAGGGACAGAGGGAGAGAAATTCTGTCTTCATCGTTTATTCATTCATCTAATGGAGTTTTCATAAAGAGGGTAGTGGTAAAGATTTTTATTTTGTCACAAAACAGTGCCAACACTTAAAGGCATATGTATTGACCACAAGTGTCAATTAGAAAGAAGCTCAAAATATTTATTTCTTACAATTTTTAATACTTCTTCTTTTCCAACAAAGATTAGGCCTTCGTGACCTGTTCCAGCTTTATAGGATTTTTCCCATCTTTTCTTTGGTCTCCCTACGCTTATTCTTCCAGACATTTTTATAATTAATTTTAAATTTCTTTTTCTTCTTTTTCTGCACCTCACGGAGTAGGCACGTTGCCTGTTCCGTCTTTACAGAGTATCTCTCCATCTCACTCTCGGTCTTCCTGCATCTTGACCTAAAGAGTCTATATCGAAATGCAACCTTTGATAGTCGTCCGTCCTCCATTCTGTCCAGATGCTGAAACAATTCCTTGCGATATGTCTGGCTGTTATCATTTATGGAGAATACCTGTAGCTCTTCTCTAGCATCCTCAATGTGCAAACGTCCTGTCTCGTGCAACCGTTTGTTCTTTTCAGAAACTTTAATTCCAAAGTTTGAATCTGGTATTTAATCTTCTTTGTAGGAACCCATGTTTCACATTCATATAGTAAAACAGGCACTGCTACCGTTTTATAAAATTTCGGTCTTGTCTCTTTCCTTGTCTTTTTCCTCAACGTTCTATGTACGACGCCACACATCGTCTGAACCCTCAATATTTTTGCAGTGATATCTCGGCCTGTGTCATTCCCATACTGATAATGCAACCCAGGTAACTGAAGTCAGAGACTTGTTGCAACATTGTTCCCTCAACAACAATTTTTGATCTGACGCGATACTATTTTAGAATCATTATTTAACGTAAGTATACGGTTCAACAAAAATACAAATTTTAACTTTTAAATTATAATAATTAATTTGGTATTGGAAGTATTTTACTGATTTGTCACAAGCCGTATGATTATTGACATTTAACTACGGTACGTATATACGCAGCCCATATTAGGCTACTCGTACTTACGGTTTAGCCCAGTTTTGCTGTGTTAAAAATTGGTGCAGTTGTTTATATAAATTAATTGTGTAACCAGATTTAAAATGAATCTTTCATAAAGAAAGTAAAATTTATATTGAAATGACTGCTAATATTTTGAGGGCAGATAACAACATTCATGTCAGTTAGAGTATCGTCATTAAGCAGACACATACAAAAATGTATTGGATGTTATAAAGTAGAAAAGTGGATCTGTTGCTGCATAAATAATAGACAATAAACTCCACTTGTTCGTTGAAATTTGCAATTAGGAATTCACATCTTACACATGTAAACACATACATGTACGTACGCTTCACATGTTATCTATGTCGTATTGGATTACAACATTATTAACATGTAAGCCTGGTTGAAACCGTCATTATACTGCGGAGAGCTTGTTACATTTAATTTTATGTCTTCTGGTATTTTGTGTGCATATCGAGCAGATCAACGTAGTTTTACGATGACTGTTATGTAAACGCAACATCGAAGATAGAGCACATAGAAGTAGACATTCTGTTAGATGTCCTCCAAGCTATTTCTAGTTGTTCAAGTGAAGATAAGATGTGTGACATATCTGAACCGCGTTTTATTATCAGGCGTATCTGGAACATTCGTTATATCAGATAATAATTTTATTGTATGACGTATATTAGGTCTGATGTAAAACGAATGACCCATGGCCAACAGATATTGTACCGGTATATCTGACCGCAGTTCCTATTGAAATGGGTTCTGTCTAAGCATTCCTATTTGCTGTGTATTGTCGTTGTTCTCTTACGACAGATTCCAGATTACGGTTAAAGGTTTTACGGTCGCAATGTACCTACACAATACAATGCTATACAAACACCATAAACATTAACTACACATATTTATGCTTCAAAGTGTACACCCATAAGATGTACCTTATCTATCCCCTAAACGTCCTTTCATTATTTTTATTCAGCAGACAGTTCATTTCTGCATTTTATCAGCGTATCTAGTCTTTACCTTACTCATTATCTTTTTATCTGTCTTGTTTTAAACTATTATTACTATATTGTATATTGCGTGTACATTGTCATTAGTTAAACTACATATTTGGTTTATCACATCATAGCTTGTAATTTCCGTACCTATTTCTTCTCCTAAATGACGACCTCCCGATCGATTTGTTCCAAATTCTTTTTTTGAATTTCTATATTTACCTTTTACTTTTGTTGTAAACGCATATCTTTGGGCCACTGTTTTTCGTTTTCTTTCATTCGATTCCAATCCAACTTAATAGTTTTCTCTTTACAGTCTCGGTTATTTGTAAAAAAACAAGATTTTCTGACTTTAATATTTCTTATTTAGTAAAAATGTAATGCCATCATGTAATATCACAGTTTATTCTTGACTACTCGATCTCCAGAAGCTTTGATATTCTTTGTGTATTTCTCATTTTGGATTTGTACGTTCATACGTTTGAATACAAATTTATATTTGAAATTCACGTTTACGGAACGAAAGCATTCTGTAGCTCTGACGGAATATGCTGTTCCCATTCAGTATTAATTGTCCATATTACTAAATGCTGTTATACAGTACCGAAGACAATGTTCAAATAACATTATGGTAGCTTGATTCATTAGTATTTCATTTTTAGGAAAGCATATGGCATAATGCATATGTAGACTTGCATATTGTAACGTGACAGATAAAGGCATAATAATGAATGGCATTTGATCATTAGAATAATAAAATTATAACATTTAAATCTGGAAGAAAGCATTAAGTTTAATATAAAAAATTAATTCATAGCAACTGTGGAAAGCAATCATTATTATTTAAAAAAAATATAAGTTCAAATAAACTAAGTTACTAGTGATGAGTCATCCAAAACCAGTCTAATAACCCAAGGTTTTCAAATTATAACCCAGGAAGGTAAAAAGTAAATAACAAAGCAACACAGAATATGACCAAACCCACAACGAGGAAATATAAATGGAAAAAAAACCCTGAATAAGCCAAGATCAACCAATACAGGTGATGTATTTCCAAAATTACGAAGAAGATGAAGAAATCCCAAGAAACCCGATGGCATCAAGAAGAAGATGGAGAAGATACCAGTCCCAGAAGACAGAAGAAAAGAAGACAGAAGAAAGAAGAAGAAGGCAGCATCCTGAGGAAGATGTCATGCTCTTATAAAAGACACCCAAATCCCCATATCCCAAAATAAATAGTAAAATACCAATAAAAGTATAACGAAATAGTAATGGACAATAACAACATGTACATAAAATTAAGAGAGAAAAGTGTGTAAAGTAAGAGTTGCCAGTGAACCAAGATGAAACAATAATATAGTACCCAAGGAACAGATCTCCATTGTAAAACACTAACCAATTTATTATGTTAATAGGACTACACGACCATTTAGAAATAACAAAATAAAAGTGTAAAGTGAACCAGTGCTAGTTTTGGGTATTATAGAAAATAAACCTTGTGTTTCATTCTTGGCAATCACAAACATTGAATACAATGAAATATGCAACTTTCAGTGACTTAAAATGTGTACTATGTGAATATGTTACTTTGAATAATAACAAGATATAAATCTGTTTAAAGTGACATTTTGTTTTATATAGAATGAGAAAAAACAGATTTAATTATACTATGACAGGGTACAATTCCCCAAATACAATATTAAAAAGACAGTGTAAAAACTGTATAATCCAACTTAGTATAGTAGTTAGCAAATAAGAATATAGATATAAGGTTTTTGTAAATATAGGATAAGGATTTTTAAATGTATTAGATATAAAGACATTTATGTAAATTTTCAACAACTAACATCATACCTGTAAATATATTTATTACTGGTGTTAATAGTAATAAGTAATTAAGATGTTAGTTGGTAAAAAACCTTTTTGGTGAACAATACTTCAATGTTAGAAATAAGTATTTGATTGTAAAAAAATGTCTGAATGTTGAAGACAACCATTTATTTGAAAATATTCCTTATTTGTTTAACTGTTCATTGTATTGTAACCAATACTAATTATTGTTGTGTTATTTGAAAAAATGTTTAGTTTATAATACCATATTTAAAAGTCAGAGAGGGTATCACACATCATTTATTGTTTGTAAAAATATTTTGTAAGAAAAAACTTGTAAAAAAATCTAGGTCAAAGAATGAAAACCAAACTTCATCAAAACAGAGAAATTAATCATTTAAATGCAATTAAACAAAAGGATTTTAGATAAAATAAACCTGAGATGAAGCCATATAGTTACACATACCACTTAGAAAGATTTTATAAAATTATATTCAGAATTATAAATAAAAATGAAAATGACAAAACTCAGAAATTTGGAGAGGGGAGTCATATATTCCAAAATAATATTTTAGAAGTTAACCAATTCAATTAATTACAAGAAAATAAGGGAATATAAACCTTTTAATACAATATGAGATTATTAATAATAAATATAACTGAAAAATGGCTGAATTTGCATAATGACAGGAAGTTAATTTTTAATTTTTTACCAAATACAAAATGAAAGTAAAATTACTAATTTTGGACAGAAAACATTATAAAACGGCATTATTCAATCTTAAAATACGCCGAATGAACTGAAGGATTAATTTAAATTACATCTAGCAAATACAATTGATTAATAACCAAAGTATAGGCAGTTATATAATGTATTTTGAAATATGCACAGGATGCAAAATTATATTTGAACAATGTAAAGAATAATATTATATTGGCTAAGAGTTTAGTCGAAACTGGAGGAAATAAGATAGTTGATTATTGGAATTTGTACGGTGAACTTGACGAGCGGATTATAACCGAGCTAACCTAACTAAAAACGGTAATGGCGAGTAAGTGAACGATACGTTTTTGTGAAATCGCGAGTGGCGAATAAAATCATTCTGGAACGTCCACATAGTGACAAAATCAATTGATAAAGACTAAATAACACTGGACAGCACATAACTACACCGAAAAACACTATAAAACACAAGAAAACAGTATACCACATAACCATACATTAGTGCCTGAATCATAAAAAGTGAACGAACTTATAACTACACAGATATACAAAATACAACACCGAAACTTCACTCAAGACACTACACAACATCAGAAGCAAGATTTGCAGACGCCAGGACGTGAATACTACCAGAAAATATCAATTTTGGAACGTCGCATATATGAAGGTCATTTTTGCTAACTTCACGGCAGCCATTTTCATTCGTCGTGAGCAACGCCTTCTTGTTCCCGTCAGCTGTGTTGGTGACCACAAATTATTTTATTTCAATATTATTCAATGTATGTATCTAGTATTAGTAATTAACTTGTTGTAACGTTATCCTTTTTACATATTGGCCCGATTTCTCTGACTTTGATCATAATTAGCTGTTCAAAGAACCTTTTCTGAATTTTATATATCAAACATTGTAACTGTTTCGATACCCTGAGAGTCGATTTTAAAATCGAAAAGAGTCTAATTTTCAATTATTTAATAAAACTTTTATACTTTTCACTCGGAATTAGTTCTTTCTGTCATTAATATAATAAATTATAATTAATATAATATTAGTAGCAAACTACCAGAATTTTACCACAGACAAAGGAAGATAACCTCCAAAACGGAAAAGTAAACAAATATCGATTGTCCTGGAGACAATCTTATGACTGGTTGTAGTTTATTTGGAAAATACAAGAACCTCAATAAAATTTCTTAGAGGAGTGATACACGTTTTAAAACTTCACAGAACACTATTAATTAATTGATTTTAATTAATTAATTAATTAAAAGAAATTTTTTTTTTAAATTATAAAATTTTTTTAAACACAATTTTTTTTATTTCTTCAACCAGCAACATTTTTATATTAAAACATTTTGGTGATACTACACATACATCTCTTCAGTAGCATAACACTATTTGACAGGTCTTGCTACATTTGGGACTCGATCAACTGGGAAACTAAGGAAGCGTTTCAGACCAGGAAGACTCGAGAGCCACACCAATTATTAAACACCAGTATCCATCTGAGAGAGCTATATATATATTAGTTATTACAAATTGGCGCACAACTGAGGGGCTTTAATTAGCGATTGAAAGGCCAATACATTCTGCCCAATCACTAGTTGGAGTTCGGCAGCAGCTACAAAGCCAGAGAAAGAAAGAAAAATGCAACGACGGGCAACTTCAAAGAAACGGGCGGCAGAGGCCGAAAAAGAAATAGAGATCGACATGGAGAATAAAGAGGCGACGCCAGTAGATGTGGAAAGTTCATTGCTGCCGGTGTTGTCCAAACAAACCGAACAACCAGAGGAACAACCTGAGATGACCACACAAACAGGGGAAATCAATATCCGGAAGGAACAATTGGAAAAGCCGACACGAACGGAGGATGGGGGTATACAAGAGATGATCAGAGCAATGATGGAACAAATGGAGGAGAACAGGAAGAAGGACAACCAAACAACAAAAGAAGAAAATCGTAAGGAAAGGAAGGAAGACAATCTAACATTAAATAAAAAGTTGGAAGAATGGAAGGAAGACTTGAGTAAGAAAATGGGAAGTGATAACCAGTCTTTAAAGGAAGATTTGGGAAATAAAATTGAAAGCACAAATAAGAGAATAGAAGAAAATAGTAAGAAGATGGAAGAGAAGATAGAAGAAAACAGTAAGAAGATGGAAGAGAGGATGGGAGAAAAGTTAGAAGAATTGAAGGAAGACAACCAATCTTTCAAGGAAGAATTCAAGTCGACTAAAGAAGAATTGATTCATAAAATTGAAGACACCAATCAGAAAATCGATGAAACCAGGAAGAAAATAGAAAAGAACAACCGACAGTTGAAGGAAGAGTTGAAGGAGGATAACAAGAAGTTGGAAGAGAAGATGGAAGATGGGGGAGAAATTGGAAGAATTGAGAGAGGACAATCAAATTTTAAGAGAAGAATTAAGAGAGGTCAATCAGGAGAATTTGGACAAACTGGACGAAAGAATGGAATTGTTGCGAGAAGAATTGAATAAGGAGATCAATGTTAACAAGAAAGCGATGAATAAGAAGATGGAAGAAGAAAACATAATGGTAAATCGACAAATTCGAGAGATTGACGGGAAGTGCAACCAGACCGAAAAGGAGGTGCAAGAGTTTAAAGAAGTAGTGAACATTAAGTTTACTAATATAGAAGAACATAGCCGTAGGAAAGTAGAAGAACAGAGGAAGGAAAATCAAGAAGAATTCATAAGAGTGAGGAACCAAGTCGCGGAACGGTGCAATGATATGCAAGAGACGATGACCAATATCACAGGTCAGGTGCGACAAAGCCGAGAAGAGATGGAAGCCATAAGAAATAGGCCGACTCATTTCACCGGATTGCCCATCAACGAAAGCCGAGAGTGGCTTAACTTCCGACAGTATAAGCGTAAGCCGATGGAGTTCCTGGCTAGGGTAGAGGAATACTTCGCTAAGCATAAAATCACGCAATGGAGCCATAGCAGGGAAATCTTAGATGAGTTATTCCGGGAAATGACGGATAATTGGTGGATGGCCAACCGGAGTGAAATTCCCGACTACCAGCAGTTCCGGAAAATGTTTAAGTCGAAGTACTGGTCGGAGACTACCCAGAACTTGATCCGTGACAATATATGTAACGGACGATACAGGGTACAACTAGGCAGCAGCATGACAGCATATTTCTTGGGGAAGGTGTGCATGGCGAAACACCTCGAGCCGGCTATACCAGAAGAGTGTCTAGTGAATAAAATATCATATCACTATGATGAAGACATTGTCAGGGCCCGGAGAGGTAGCCAGATCAAGACGATCCAGGCGATGACCGAGTTGTTAGAGGGATATGAAAACGAGGAATATTATCGGCAGAGCAGGAGGAGAAATGAAAGACCAAAGGCAAGGCCAAATTCATACCCCAATAACGGCAATAACCATCCCGGTAACCGGAACCAGCCCAGTAATTACGACGGCCCTAAGAACCCGCCGCGTAATAACAATTTTAACAGCAATAATAACGGTATTAGGAATAACAACTCATATCCTAATAATAGGAATAATTATTATCAGCCTAATAGTATCCCATACAGTCAGAGAAATCCATACCCCAACAATAATGGTGACAGACCTTACCCACCCAACCGAAATTACTATAATAATAATTATAGTAATAATAATAGTAATAATAATAATAACCGAGTGTCGCGCCCTAGGGTTAATTTTATAAGAGCGGAAGATCGCGGTCCCAGGAGATATTATCAACCACGGAGGAACAGCTTCCACGGCGCCGACCGAAGATGGAGGGGTGCGGAACGGGACGGTCCACGAAACGAACAGGGAAGAAGAAGTACAAGCCTGGAGGATCTTGGCCGACAACAGAACAGGGCGCTAAACCTCGCACAGGGTACAGAGCGTCAGGAAACGAATCAGAGTTTCCCGAACGATGCCTCGGTCAATCTAAATACGAACGATGACCAAAATGCTTTAAACGGGAGGAGGCAGTAATTAACAACAATGACCCGTTACTGCTTATACTTCCTGGGTTAGACAAGGATGGATTGCAACAAGCAAACAATCGAAAAAACATCACTATAATAAGTAACCACTATCTAAAAGACATATGAACTGAACTTTTGGAAGAGAACGAGAAGAGTCTCAACAACAATAATAATGAAATACTCTATATAACAGCGGAGGTGGAAGGAGTTCCCGCTAAAATAATGATAGACACAGGTGCCAATATTTCAATAATAAACTCCAATGAATTGGAGAGGATCCAGAATAAATGTGGAAAAACCTAACATTTGAAGGAGTAAGAGGAGCTAACCATCAAAGAGCGACATTTAGAAGAGAAGGCATTTATAAGGAAAGAAAAAGAGAAGATCAACTGGCAAAAGTATAAATAAAATGGTCCTGTATAGAGTACAAAATATAACCATATGTTGTGGTAAAGGATAAGCATAACAATACCTATGAGTTGAGGGAAATCGTTTCAGGAAAAATCAAAGGTGTGTACAATCAAGCATCTATGAAAAAGTATTATGAAGAATGATTTGGGAATTTAGAATTTGAATTTATTTAAACTATAAAAATTTAAAATTTTGTAAGCACAACTTACAACCTAATATTTTTGAAAAAACTTTATGGAAGAAAATAAAAAGAAAGGAATTTTGTATTTAAACAAACAAATTCTAAAACAGAAGTAAGCACAACTTACAAACAAATATTTTTGAGAAACAACTTTTTGGCTGAATAAAGAGGAAGAATTTTTGAAGTTAATATACTATAAAAATTTTAAATCATGTAAGAACAACTTACAACCTAATACATTTTGAGAAAACTTTATGGAAGAAAATAAAAGAAAGGAATTTTGTATTTAAACCACAAAATCCTAAAATAAGTAAGTACAACTTACAAACAAATATTTTGGAGAAAACACTTTATGGAATTAAAAAAGAAAGAATTTATTTAACCAATAAATTTTAAAACATAAGTTAAGTACGACTTACTACCAATGATTTGGAGAAAACACTTTATGGCAATTTAAAAGGAAGAATTTTTTTATAACCACCAAAATTTAAAAACAAATGTAAGCACATTTTACTACCAAATATTTAAGAAGAGACTTTATGGAAAAATAGAAGAAAGGAATTTTGAAGTTAATATACAAAAAATTTAAAAATGAAGTAAGATCAACTTACTATAACTAATTTTGTGAGAAAACTTTATGGTAAATAATTAAGAAGAATTTGAATTTAGAGAAATACCAACACATTCAGAAATAATTGTAAGATCACCTTACTATAAACAATTTTGAATGAAACAATTCTGGGAATAAATGAATTAAACAGAATTTGAAGGTTAATAGAACGTCAGAACTTTGAAACAAGATAAGATCAACTTATTACAAAGATTTATGAGAAGTGTTTTGCCATTAAATAACAAGAAGAGTTTGAATTTTCAATAAAACTAACAAAGTTCCAAAAATAAATGTGTTCCATTTATAAATGAATTTAGAAGAAAATAAAATGATTAATTCAGAAAAGAGAATTAACTTTAATCCAGAATAAATGCTAGATATTCACATTAGCATTTGAAGGAGTAGAGAAGAAAAACAAAAAGAGTGTAATATGAAAGAGAAGGAAAAAATTTGGAAGCAAAGGGACTAATTACTTATGAAACGATAATGCAAACAGTTAATTAAGAGCAAAGGAGAACAACTCATACCAAACATATGGAGAAGATGATTTTGAACCAATGATAATAATAAGACCTATATGAAATGCAAAGAGAAGAAGTACCACATGAAATATAATATAAATGAATTAATGTTAATGAATGCGAAGGCAGATTAATAACTTTCTAAGAGAAGGGAAAGAACCAAAATGTTTAAACCAAAATGATCAAAATAACAACCTGTATATATAGAATAAAAATACAAATTTAAAAATGAAATATAATATATTAAGACCATTCAAATAATGAATAAGAAAATGCTATATGTAAAGACCATGCTAACACTGTAAGTAACCAGAAGGAAGTATAAAGAGAATTCAGATGGAGAAGAAAAAGAGTTACACTGTAACCAGTAACCAGAATTATTAAAAGAAAGGTTTTCAACCATAATTAAAATAAATATATCAGACAAGTTAAGAGTTTAGAAAAATGTATATATAATGAGTATAATAATAATTATGAAGATTTATTAAGATAGAAAATGTGAGATAATCTGAGAAACTACGAAGTGAAGAATCCAAAGATATTTTTATTAGTCAAAAATGAGACTACTTTTTATTTATTTATTCGATGACTGACTGAAGATAATTCCAGCAGCATTATGTTTTTTTTTTAGCAGAGATGGATATGCCTCTGGACACAATTTGTAGAAGTGGTGTATGGCCAGCAGAGATTGTGTAGCGTACAGTGCCCCTCTGATCTGTCCCAGCCACGTGATAGGGAATGTTAGGGAATTAATATCCCAAGGATGCAACACGTAGTTTATAAAGAAAGAAAATGTATTACAATAATAATAATATCTCAGAAGGCACTAACTATCCGAATAGGATCAGTAGTAAAATAAGTAACTATATATATAAAATTAATTAAACTCTAATATAAAAAGTCGATATAAAAATGGGGAAGAAAATGAATTATAAGAAATGATGAAATTATCATAAGAAATTATTTCATCCATAAACTGTCTGAAATAATTACTTCTGGAGGACAGCAATCTGTAACGTGACAGATAAAGGCATAATAATGAATGGCATTTGATCATTAGAATAATAAAATTATAAAATTTAAATCTGGAAGAAAGCATTAAGTTTAATATAAAAAATTAATTTATAGCAACTGTGGAAAGCAATCATTATTATTTAAAAAAAATATAAATTCAAATAAACTAAGTTACTAGTGATGAGTCATCCAAAACCAGTCTAATAACCCAAGGTTTTCAAATTATAACCCAGGAAGGTAAAAAGTAAATAACAAAGCAACACAGAATATGACCAAACCCACAACGAGGAAATATAAATGGAAAAGAAACCCTGAATAAGCCAAGATCAACCAATACAGGTGATGTATTTCCAAAATTACGAAGAAGATGAAGAAATCCCAAGAAACCCGATGGCATCAAGAAGAAGATGGAGAAGATACCAGTCCCAGAAGACAGAAGAAAGAAGAAGAAGGCAGCATCCTGAGGAAGATGTCATGCTCTTATAAAAGACACCCAAATCCCCATATCCCAAAATAAATAGTAAAATACCAATAAAAGTATAACGAAATAGTAATGGACAATAACAACATGTACATAAAATTAAGAGAGAAAAGTGTGTAAAGTAAGAGTTGCCAGTGAACCAAGATGAAACAATAATATAGTACCCAAGGAACAAATCTCCATTGTAAAACACTAACCAATTTATTATGTTAATAGGACTACACGACCATTTAGAAATAACAAAATAAAAGTGTAAAGTGAACCAGTGCTAGTTTTGGGTATTATAGAAAATAAACCTTGTGTTTCATTCTTGGCAATCACAGACATTGAATACAATGAAATATGCAACTTTCAGTGACTTAAAATGTGTACTATGTGAATATGTTACTTTGAATAATAACAAGATACAAATCTGTTTAAAGTGACATTTTGTTTTATATAGAATGAGAAAAAACAGATTTAATTATACTATGACAGGGTACAATTCCCCAAATACAATATTAAAAAGACAGTGTAAAAACTGTATAATCCAACTTAGTATAGTAGTTAGCAAATAAGAATATAGATATAAGGTTTTTGTAAATATAGGATAAGGATTTTTAAAATGTATTAGATATAAAGACATTTATGTAAATTTTCAACAACTAACATCATACCTGTAAATATGTTTATTACTGGTGTTAATAGTAATAAGTAATTAAGATGTTAGTTGGTAAAAAACCTTTTTGGTGAACAATACTTCAATGTTAGAAATAAGCATTTGATTGTAAAAAAATGTCTGAATGTTGAAGACAACCATTTATTTGAAAATATTCCTTATTTGTTTAACTGTTCATTGTATTGTAACCAATACTAATTATTGTTGTGTTATTTGAAAAAATGTTTAGTTTATAATACCATATTTAAAAGTCAGAGAGGGTATCACACATCATTTATTGTTTGTAAAAATATTTTATAAGAAAAAACTTGTAAAAATATCTAGGCCAAAGAATGAAAACCAAAATTCATCAAAACAGAGAAATTAATCATTTAAATGCAATTAAACAAAAGGGTTTTAGATAAAATAAACCTGAGATGAAGCCATATAGTTACACATACCACTTAGAAAGATTTTATAAAATTATATTCAGAATTATAAATAAAAATGAAAATGACAAAACTCAGAAATTTGGAGAGGGGAGTCATATATTCCAAAATAATATTTTAGAAGTTAACCAATTCAATTAATCACAAAAAAATAAGGGAATATATACCTTTTAATACAATATGAGATTATTAATAATAAATATAACTGAAAAATGGCTGAATTTGCATAATGACAGGAAGTTAATTTTTAATTTTTTACCAAATACAAAATGAAAGTAAAATTACTAATTTTGGACAGAAAACATTATAAAACGGCATTATTCAATCTTAAAATACGCCGAATGAACTGAAGGATTAATTTAAATTACATCTAGCAAATAAAATTGATTAATAACCAAAGTATAGGCAGTTATATAATGTATTTTGAAATATGCACAGGATGCAAAATTATATTTGAACAATGTAAAGAATAATATTATATTGGCTAAGAGTTTAGTCGAAACTGGAGGAAATAAGATAGTTGATTATTGGAATTTGTACGGTGAACTTGACGAGCGGATTATAACCGAGCTAACCTAACTAAAAACGGTAATGGCGAGTAAGTGAACGATACGTTTTTGTGAAATCGCGAGTGGCGAATAAAATCATTCTGGAACGTCCACATAGTGACAAAATCAATTGATAAAGACTAAATAACACTGGACAGCACATAACTACACCGAAAAACACTATAAAACACAAGAAAACAGTATACCACATAACCATACATTAGTGCCTGAATCATAAAAAGTGAACGAACTTATAACTACACAGATATACAAAATACAACACCGAAACTTCACTCAAGACACTACACAACATCAGAAGCAAGATTTGCAGACGCCAGGACGTGAATACTACCAGAAAATATCAATTTTGGAACGTCGCATATATGAAGGTCATTTTTGCTAACTTCACGGCAGCCATTTTCATTCGTCGTGAGCAACGCCTTCTTGTTCCCGTCAGCTGTGTTGGTGACCACAAATTATTTTATTTCAATATTATTCAATGTATGTATCTAGTATTAGTAATTAACTTGTTGTAACGTTATCCTTTTTACATATTGGCCCGATTTCTCTGACTTTGATCATAATTAGCTGTTCAAAGAACCTTTTCTGAATTTTATATATCAAACATTGTAACTGTTTCGATACCCTGAGAGTCGATTTTAAAATCGAAAAGAGTCTAATTTTCAATTATTTAATAAAACTTTTATACTTTTCACTCGGAATTAGTTCTTTCTGTCATTAATATAATAAATTATAATTAATATAATATTAGTAGCAAACTACCAGAATTTTACCACAGACAAAGGAAGATAACCTCCAAAACGGAAAAGTAAACAAATATCGATTGTCCTGGAGACAATCTTATGACTGGTTGTAGTTTATTTGGAAAATACAAGAACCTCAATAAAATTTCTTAGAGGAGTGATACACGTTTTAAAACTTCACAGAACACTATTAATTAATTGATTTTAATTAATTAATTAATTAAAAGAAATTTTTTTTTTAAATTATAAAATTTTTTTAAACACAATTTTTTTTATTTCTTCAACCAGCAACATTTTTATATTAAAACATTTTGGTGATACTACACATACATCTCTTCAGTAGCATAACACTATTTGACAGGTCTTGCTACATTTGGGACTCGATCAACTGGGAAACTAAGGAAGCGTTTCAGACCAGGAAGACTCGAGAGCCACACCAATTATTAAACACCAGTATCCATCTGAGAGAGCTATATATATATTAGTTATTACAAATTGGCGCACAACTGAGGGGCTTTAATTAGCGATTGAAAGGCCAATACATTCTGCCCAATCACTAGTTGGAGTTCGGCAGCAGCTACAAAGCCAGAGAAAGAAAGAAAAATGCAACGACGGGCAACTTCAAAGAAACGGGCGGCAGAGGCCGAAAAAGAAATAGAGATCGACATGGAGAATAAAGAGGCGACGCCAGTAGATGTGGAAAGTTCATTGCTGCCGGTGTTGTCCAAACAAACCGAACAACCAGAGGAACAACCTGAGATGACCACACAAACAGGGGAAATCAATATCCGGAAGGAACAATTGGAAAAGCCGACACGAACGGAGGATGGGGGTATACAAGAGATGATCAGAGCAATGATGGAACAAATGGAGGAGAACAGGAAGAAGGACAACCAAACAACAAAAGAAGAAAATCGTAAGGAAAGGAAGGAAGACAATCTAACATTAAATAAAAAGTTGGAAGAATGGAAGGAAGACTTGAGTAAGAAAATGGGAAGTGATAACCAGTCTTTAAAGGAAGATTTGGGAAATAAAATTGAAAGCACAAATAAGAGAATAGAAGAAAATAGTAAGAAGATGGAAGAGAAGATAGAAGAAAACAGTAAGAAGATGGAAGAGAGGATGGGAGAAAAGTTAGAAGAATTGAAGGAAGACAACCAATCTTTCAAGGAAGAATTCAAGTCGACTAAAGAAGAATTGATTCATAAAATTGAAGACACCAATCAGAAAATCGATGAAACCAGGAAGAAAATAGAAAAGAACAACCGACAGTTGAAGGAAGAGTTGAAGGAGGATAACAAGAAGTTGGAAGAGAAGATGGAAGATGGGGGAGAAATTGGAAGAATTGAGAGAGGACAATCAAATTTTAAGAGAAGAATTAAGAGAGGTCAATCAGGAGAATTTGGACAAACTGGACGAAAGAATGGAATTGTTGCGAGAAGAATTGAATAAGGAGATCAATGTTAACAAGAAAGCGATGAATAAGAAGATGGAAGAAGAAAACATAATGGTAAATCGACAAATTCGAGAGATTGACGGGAAGTGCAACCAGACCGAAAAGGAGGTGCAAGAGTTTAAAGAAGTAGTGAACATTAAGTTTACTAATATAGAAGAACATAGCCGTAGGAAAGTAGAAGAACAGAGGAAGGAAAATCAAGAAGAATTCATAAGAGTGAGGAACCAAGTCGCGGAACGGTGCAATGATATGCAAGAGACGATGACCAATATCACAGGTCAGGTGCGACAAAGCCGAGAAGAGATGGAAGCCATAAGAAATAGGCCGACTCATTTCACCGGATTGCCCATCAACGAAAGCCGAGAGTGGCTTAACTTCCGACAGTATAAGCGTAAGCCGATGGAGTTCCTGGCTAGGGTAGAGGAATACTTCGCTAAGCATAAAATCACGCAATGGAGCCATAGCAGGGAAATCTTAGATGAGTTATTCCGGGAAATGACGGATAATTGGTGGATGGCCAACCGGAGTGAAATTCCCGACTACCAGCAGTTCCGGAAAATGTTTAAGTCGAAGTACTGGTCGGAGACTACCCAGAACTTGATCCGTGACAATATATGTAACGGACGATACAGGGTACAACTAGGCAGCAGCATGACAGCATATTTCTTGGGGAAGGTGTGCATGGCGAAACACCTCGAGCCGGCTATACCAGAAGAGTGTCTAGTGAATAAAATATCATATCACTATGATGAAGACATTGTCAGGGCCCGGAGAGGTAGCCAGATCAAGACGATCCAGGCGATGACCGAGTTGTTAGAGGGATATGAAAACGAGGAATATTATCGGCAGAGCAGGAGGAGAAATGAAAGACCAAAGGCAAGGCCAAATTCATACCCCAATAACGGCAATAACCATCCCGGTAACCGGAACCAGCCCAGTAATTACGACGGCCCTAAGAACCCGCCGCGTAATAACAATTTTAACAGCAATAATAACGGTATTAGGAATAACAACTCATATCCTAATAATAGGAATAATTATTATCAGCCTAATAGTATCCCATACAGTCAGAGAAATCCATACCCCAACAATAATGGTGACAGACCTTACCCACCCAACCGAAATTACTATAATAATAATTATAGTAATAATAATAGTAATAATAATAATAACCGAGTGTCGCGCCCTAGGGTTAATTTTATAAGAGCGGAAGATCGCGGTCCCAGGAGATATTATCAACCACGGAGGAACAGCTTCCACGGCGCCGACCGAAGATGGAGGGGTGCGGAACGGGACGGTCCACGAAACGAACAGGGAAGAAGAAGTACAAGCCTGGAGGATCTTGGCCGACAACAGAACAGGGCGCTAAACCTCGCACAGGGTACAGAGCGTCAGGAAACGAATCAGAGTTTCCCGAACGATGCCTCGGTCAATCTAAATACGAACGATGACCAAAATGCTTTAAACGGGAGGAGGCAGTAATTAACAACAATGACCCGTTACTGCTTATACTTCCTGGGTTAGACAAGGATGGATTGCAACAAGCAAACAATCGAAAAAACATCACTATAATAAGTAACCACTATCTAAAAGACATATGAACTGAACTTTTGGAAGAGAACGAGAAGAGTCTCAACAACAATAATAATGAAATACTCTATATAACAGCGGAGGTGGAAGGAGTTCCCGCTAAAATAATGATAGACACAGGTGCCAATATTTCAATAATAAACTCCAATGAATTGGAGAGGATCCAGAATAAATGTGGAAAAACCTAACATTTGAAGGAGTAAGAGGAGCTAACCATCAAAGAGCGACATTTAGAAGAGAAGGCATTTATAAGGAAAGAAAAAGAGAAGATCAACTGGCAAAAGTATAAATAAAATGGTCCTGTATAGAGTACAAAATATAACCATATGTTGTGGTAAAGGATAAGCATAACAATACCTATGAGTTGAGGGAAATCGTTTCAGGAAAAATCAAAGGTGTGTACAATCAAGCATCTATGAAAAAGTATTATGAAGAATGATTTGGGAATTTAGAATTTGAATTTATTTAAACTATAAAAATTTAAAATTTTGTAAGCACAACTTACAACCTAATATTTTTGAAAAAACTTTATGGAAGAAAATAAAAAGAAAGGAATTTTGTATTTAAACAAACAAATTCTAAAACAGAAGTAAGCACAACTTACAAACAAATATTTTTGAGAAACAACTTTTTGGCTGAATAAAGAGGAAGAATTTTTGAAGTTAATATACTATAAAAATTTTAAATCATGTAAGAACAACTTACAACCTAATACATTTTGAGAAAACTTTATGGAAGAAAATAAAAGAAAGGAATTTTGTATTTAAACCACAAAATCCTAAAATAAGTAAGTACAACTTACAAACAAATATTTTGGAGAAAACACTTTATGGAATTAAAAAAGAAAGAATTTATTTAACCAATAAATTTTAAAACATAAGTTAAGTACGACTTACTACCAATGATTTGGAGAAAACACTTTATGGCAATTTAAAAGGAAGAATTTTTTTATAACCACCAAAATTTAAAAACAAATGTAAGCACATTTTACTACCAAATATTTAAGAAGAGACTTTATGGAAAAATAGAAGAAAGGAATTTTGAAGTTAATATACAAAAAATTTAAAAATGAAGTAAGATCAACTTACTATAACTAATTTTGTGAGAAAACTTTATGGTAAATAATTAAGAAGAATTTGAATTTAGAGAAATACCAACACATTCAGAAATAATTGTAAGATCACCTTACTATAAACAATTTTGAATGAAACAATTCTGGGAATAAATGAATTAAACAGAATTTGAAGGTTAATAGAACGTCAGAACTTTGAAACAAGATAAGATCAACTTATTACAAAGATTTATGAGAAGTGTTTTGCCATTAAATAACAAGAAGAGTTTGAATTTTCAATAAAACTAACAAAGTTCCAAAAATAAATGTGTTCCATTTATAAATGAATTTAGAAGAAAATAAAATGATTAATTCAGAAAAGAGAATTAACTTTAATCCAGAATAAATGCTAGATATTCACATTAGCATTTGAAGGAGTAGAGAAGAAAAACAAAAAGAGTGTAATATGAAAGAGAAGGAAAAAATTTGGAAGCAAAGGGACTAATTACTTATGAAACGATAATGCAAACAGTTAATTAAGAGCAAAGGAGAACAACTCATACCAAACATATGGAGAAGATGATTTTGAACCAATGATAATAATAAGACCTATATGAAATGCAAAGAGAAGAAGTACCACATGAAATATAATATAAATGAATTAATGTTAATGAATGCGAAGGCAGATTAATAACTTTCTAAGAGAAGGGAAAGAACCAAAATGTTTAAACCAAAATGATCAAAATAACAACCTGTATATATAGAATAAAAATACAAATTTAAAAATGAAATATAATATATTAAGACCATTCAAATAATGAATAAGAAAATGCTATATGTAAAGACCATGCTAACACTGTAAGTAACCAGAAGGAAGTATAAAGAGAATTCAGATGGAGAAGAAAAAGAGTTACACTGTAACCAGTAACCAGAATTATTAAAAGAAAGGTTTTCAACCATAATTAAAATAAATATATCAGACAAGTTAAGAGTTTAGAAAAATGTATATATAATGAGTATAATAATAATTATGAAGATTTATTAAGATAGAAAATGTGAGATAATCTGAGAAACTACGAAGTGAAGAATCCAAAGATATTTTTATTAGTCGAAAATGAGACTACTTTTTATTTATTTATTCGATGACTGACTGAAGATAATTCCAGCAGCATTATGTTTTTTTTTAGCAGAGATGGATATGCCTCTGGACACAATTTGTAGAAGTGGTGTATGGCCAGCAGAGATTGTGTAGCGTACAGTGCCCCTCTGATCTGTCCCAGCCACGTGATAGGGAATGTTAGGGAATTAATATCCCAAGGATGCAACACGTAGTTTATAAAGAAAGAAAATGTATTACAATAATAATAATATCTCAGAAGGCACTAACTATCCGAATAGGATCAGTAGTAAAATAAGTAACTATATATATAAAATTAATTAAACTCTAATATAAAAAGTCGATATAAAAATGGGGAAGAAAATGAATTATAAGAAATGATGAAATTATCATAAGAAATTATTTCATCCATAAACTGTCTGAAATAATTACTTCTGGAGGACAGCAATCTGTAACGTGACAGATAAAGGCATAATAATGAATGGCATTTGATCATTAGAATAATAAAATTATAAAATTTAAATCTGGAAGAAAGCATTAAGTTTAATATAAAAAATTAATTTATAGCAACTGTGGAAAGCAATCATTATTATTTAAAAAAAATATAAATTCAAATAAACTAAGTTACTAGTGATGAGTCATCCAAAACCAGTCTAATAACCCAAGGTTTTCAAATTATAACCCAGGAAGGTAAAAAGTAAATAACAAAGCAACACAGAATATGACCAAACCCACAACGAGGAAATATAAATGGAAAAGAAACCCTGAATAAGCCAAGATCAACCAATACAGGTGATGTATTTCCAAAATTACGAAGAAGATGAAGAAATCCCAAGAAACCCGATGGCATCAAGAAGAAGATGGAGAAGATACCAGTCCCAGAAGACAGAAGAAAGAAGAAGAAGGCAGCATCCTGAGGAAGATGTCATGCTCTTATAAAAGACACCCAAATCCCCATATCCCAAAATAAATAGTAAAATACCAATAAAAGTATAACGAAATAGTAATGGACAATAACAACATGTACATAAAATTAAGAGAGAAAAGTGTGTAAAGTAAGAGTTGCCAGTGAACCAAGATGAAACAATAATATAGTACCCAAGGAACAAATCTCCATTGTAAAACACTAACCAATTTATTATGTTAATAGGACTACACGACCATTTAGAAATAACAAAATAAAAGTGTAAAGTGAACCAGTGCTAGTTTTGGGTATTATAGAAAATAAACCTTGTGTTTCATTCTTGGCAATCACAGACATTGAATACAATGAAATATGCAACTTTCAGTGACTTAAAATGTGTACTATGTGAATATGTTACTTTGAATAATAACAAGATACAAATCTGTTTAAAGTGACATTTTGTTTTATATAGAATGAGAAAAAACAGATTTAATTATACTATGACAGGGTACAATTCCCCAAATACAATATTAAAAAGACAGTGTAAAAACTGTATAATCCAACTTAGTATAGTAGTTAGCAAATAAGAATATAGATATAAGGTTTTTGTAAATATAGGATAAGGATTTTTAAAATGTATTAGATATAAAGACATTTATGTAAATTTTCAACAACTAACATCATACCTGTAAATATGTTTATTACTGGTGTTAATAGTAATAAGTAATTAAGATGTTAGTTGGTAAAAAACCTTTTTGGTGAACAATACTTCAATGTTAGAAATAAGCATTTGATTGTAAAAAAATGTCTGAATGTTGAAGACAACCATTTATTTGAAAATATTCCTTATTTGTTTAACTGTTCATTGTATTGTAACCAATACTAATTATTGTTGTGTTATTTGAAAAAATGTTTAGTTTATAATACCATATTTAAAAGTCAGAGAGGGTATCACACATCATTTATTGTTTGTAAAAATATTTTGTAAGAAAAAACTTGTAAAAATATCTAGGCCAAAGAATGAAAACCAAAATTCATCAAAACAGAGAAATTAATCATTTAAATGCAATTAAACAAAAGGGTTTTAGATAAAATAAACCTGAGATGAAGCCATATAGTTACACATACCACTTAGAAAGATTTTATAAAATTATATTCAGAATTATAAATAAAAATGAAAATGACAAAACTCAGAAATTTGGAGAGGGGAGTCATATATTCCAAAATAATATTTTAGAAGTTAACCAATTCAATTAATCACAAAAAAATAAGGGAATATATACCTTTTAATACAATATGAGATTATTAATAATAAATATAACTGAAAAATGGCTGAATTTGCATAATGACAGGAAGTTAATTTTTAATTTTTTACCAAATACAAAATGAAAGTAAAATTACTAATTTTGGACAGAAAACATTATAAAACGGCATTATTCAATCTTAAAATACGCCGAATGAACTGAAGGATTAATTTAAATTACATCTAGCAAATAAAATTGATTAATAACCAAAGTATAGGCAGTTATATAATGTATTTTGAAATATGCACAGGATGCAAAATTATATTTGAACAATGTAAAGAATAATATTATATTGGCTAAGAGTTTAGTCGAAACTGGAGGAAATAAGATAGTTGATTATTGGAATTTGTACGGTGAACTTGACGAGCGGATTATAACCGAGCTAACCTAACTAAAAACGGTAATGGCGAGTAAGTGAACGATACGTTTTTGTGAAATCGCGAGTGGCGAATAAAATCATTCTGGAACGTCCACATAGTGACAAAATCAATTGATAAAGACTAAATAACACTGGACAGCACATAACTACACCGAAAAACACTATAAAACACAAGAAAACAGTATACCACATAACCATACATTAGTGCCTGAATCATAAAAAGTGAACGAACTTATAACTACACAGATATACAAAATACAACACCGAAACTTCACTCAAGACACTACACAACATCAGAAGCAAGATTTGCAGACGCCAGGACGTGAATACTACCAGAAAATATCAATTTTGGAACGTCGCATATATGAAGGTCATTTTTGCTAACTTCACGGCAGCCATTTTCATTCGTCGTGAGCAACGCCTTCTTGTTCCCGTCAGCTGTGTTGGTGACCACAAATTATTTTATTTCAATATTATTCAATGTATGTATCTAGTATTAGTAATTAACTTGTTGTAACGTTATACTTTTTACATATTGGCCCGATTTCTCTGACTTTGATCATAATTAGCTGTTCAAAGAACCTTTTCTGAATTTTATATATCAAACATTGTAACTGTTTCGATACCCTGAGTGTCGATTTTATAATCGAAAAGAGTCTAATTTTCAATTATTTAATAAAACTTTTATACTTTTCACTCCGAATTAGTTCTTTCTGTCATTAATGTAATAAATTATAATTAATATAATATTAGTAGCAAACTACCAGAATTTTACCACAGACAAAGGAAGATAACCTCCAAAACGGAAAAGTAAACAAATATCGATTGTCCTAGAGACAATCTTATGACTGGTTGTAGTTTATTTGGAAAATACAAGAACCTCAATAAAATTTCTTAGAGGAGTGATACACGTTTTAAAATTTCACAGAACACTATTAATTAATTGATTTTAATTAATTAATTAATTAAAATAAATTTTTTTTTAAATTATAAAATTTTTTTAAACACAATTTTTTTTATTTCTTCAACCAGCAACATTTTTATATTAAAACATTTTGGTGATACTACACATACATCTCTTCAGTAGCATAACACTATTTGACAGGTCTTGCTACATTTGGGACTCGATCAACTGGGAAACTAAGGAAGCGTTTCAGACCAGGAAGACTCGAGAGCCACACCAATTATATTTAAACACACATAGTTTATTATTTTATTACAATATCTATATAGAAACTATTACTGCCTATGCACAGATCTTCAAGTAGAACACTTTCTTTTTTAACAGTACAATAATAAATAAATTATGAAATTCCACAAATTATTAATAAGTAGTTTTAAAACAGATGGCGAAAATTTAAATCCAAAAAGCTGTGTAAATATTCGGTTAAATGGAACTAGGTCAAACACTAACGAAATATACCACAAAATCCAATTTAAATATTCAGCAGTAAAGCTGTATATTTACACGTGTTAATGCAACGAACAGTTGGATTTACGTTAATTCCTATACTAGATTAATTAAACAGTGTATATTCATTATGAAGTTAAATAATTTATTAACGTTGGTTTGTTATTTATTGAATCCAACATTTGACAACAGAGAATATAAAGAAAGCTGAGAATGTTAGTAAATTTAAAATAATTTCCTAAATCTCTGTTTTTCTGAATTATTTCCTCCTAGTTGTTAACCCTTGTATATGTTACCGGCAAAGTACAAAATCAGGCATTTTATAGAATGCCTAGAAATTTCATACAATGCCTCAGTCCAGCCGGCAAAGTATGAAATAAAACACATTTCATGCATTGCCTAGGCATTGTATAGAATGCCGAACGTCTTCTAGGTAATGTACAGAATACAATGTGTACGCTATGGTTTCATGTCACAACATGAATCCCCCTCCCTCCACCATGAGAGGTATGCGGAGATACGCATAGTACGTGTGGACATTTTTTGAACATAGTGGCGTTAGTGGAGACAAGTGTGAGGATGGCAAGAAGCTGTGTACTTCCTGTTTCAAAGCAAAAATGCAACTGAAGAAATAAAAAGGTAATATCATTTCTAGAATTTCAGGCAAAGAAGATAAAATCTGACTCTAAAAAAAAATTTCCTCTAGCTCCTGTGGGCGCGTCTGTTCGTGTTCTAATTCCTGAAGTAGACATCTTCGAAACATCCTAGCAATCGTCGTTAATGTGACAGAAGACGGATTTTACAAACTGGGAACCCATTAACACATTGCTAAAGCAGCTGTACACAAATCGCAGTTTACTGTATGACCAAAACCACTAATGGGGGTTGAAATGTTTCTGAACAAGAAACCTCACTTCGTTCTGCTGCTACTGCCCAATCATCAGAATCCGGACAACGGTTCGTAAAATGTGTGTGCAAGACTAAAAGTAAAAAAAAATAATGTAATTGTGTAAAACATGAAAGAATGTGTACTTCAAAATGTCACAGCTCTCTGTCTTGTTGTAATAAGTATAGTGTATTCCATATATTTAGAATTAATAAACACCAATAATATCTAATGTATTTTTTGATCCAGATTGGTTATACAGTATGGTTCTTATACAGTATCATTTTAATAAAATAGTATCTGAACATAATTAAGTAGAGAATAGATAATCTCGAAATGTAATATAAAGTCCTCTTTGTGTAAAATTAAACAATTATGTGTGATTTTGTAATAAGATGTTTTCATTGTGAACGTAGTAAGCTTATTTTACACTTTGCCTAAAAAATCACTAGCATTATATAGAATGCCTAGGCAATGTACAGAATACCTGGAAAAAGTGTAAAAACATTTGAAAGTATTCTACTCTACACTTTGCCAAAAAACTTCAGGCATTGTATGAAATGCCTAGTTATTCTATAAAATGCCTGGATTACATACTTTGCCGGTAACGTATATATTAATGCAAATATGTAGCTTACACTAAATGGACTAAAAACTAAATAGTTATTAACAAGCAGAATGATCACTGTTGCACATCAATATATAAAAATTATCCCGATTAGCGCTTTCAAGCTTCACAGGTCATCGTCAGATCGGAATTGAAAGAAATAAAGAAAACAAACCCTTCACCCCCATCTCACCCAACCCTGCTCACACACAACAAGCTATAATTCAAATGTACCTTCCCCACCCCCTGAGCACTGTCCCTCCATCTGGACAGTTACATATTTTTCTAGCAAATTCCATGTGTTTCAGTGTTTTGTGTGTGTGTGTGTGTGTGTGTGTGTGAAAAAATTCCAGTATTACAGAAAAGCGGAATTTATAAATTAAAATGTAAAGACTGCAACAAAGTGTATCTAGGTGAGACAGGACGAAAATTCGTATGCAGGTTGTCTGACCACAAACGTGGAGAAGGTAATAGAACAACCAATTCGTTATTTGCAAGACATTTCATAGAAGACAACCATAAGTTTGTTAATCCTTTGGAAAACTACGAAATTGTAAAAGTAGTAAATAACACAATTGAAAGGAAGCTTAGGGAGGAGTTAGAAATATTGAAAGAAAGAGAAAAAGGGTTAGAATTTAATTAATACAATTTAATTAATACTAAAATTAAATTTGATAATGAAGAAATATTTTATAACATAATTAAGAAGTAAATGATAGAGGACAGATAGATACGATTAAGAATTAAATTGCATAGTACTAATTGGATGTTTTAAAATAAGGGTGTGTGACTGACCCACGTGTGTGGAGAGGAAGACAGTAGCTTTAAAAGGAATGCACACACACACACACACACACACACACACACACACACACACACACACACACACAACACTGAAACACAAGGAATTTGTGTTTACCGACTACTGATTCTATGCGACACAAATTCATTGCAATGAATGTTTTTATTTGTTAATTACTTTTATAATTCTTTATGAGCTGTTCGTCTTTTGATATTCGCTACGAAGTATAATTAACTTATGTATTTTATAGTAATTTTGCAAGATTTTAAATTTTCATTCATATTATATTCGATGACTTAAATTATTAAATTGGAGGATAACAGTGTTTCATTAGTAGTAGGTACAGTAGGCCTAATGGTATACTGTATTTAATACCATTTGAAGTGTAGCAAACAGCTGTATTTGAGTGTGGTCCTTACGATTAACAGAGATTCATGTGCGCATATTTAACGCTCTGTTTGTAGTAATGTACACTCCTTTCTGTTAATTAGTGGTTTTCAGAACACAATTTACTCTGTATAATAATTCTGCGGTCTTACGATATGAAACCACATGTGCTCTCCCTACCTCACTGTCACACATACACACAAAAGTCAAAAATATAACTACCATAGGTCTTATGTAACTGTTCCGTTCTACGTTACTCTACGTAGAAACCGGGAAGGTAAAGGATAAGGTAATCTCTCCTAAGTTTCTCAAATGTACTTCGCGCACACATTTAATGTGTTACTGTCGCTATTTACATTACGTTCGCTCCACAAAACTCGACCATTGTGTATTGGGAGAATTAAATTATAATGTACGTGTACACACATGTGCGTGTACAGATGTGTGTGTCTACCGCCAACGATTTATAAGGCACCCACTCCGTGTGCAACAACGGGAATAATTAGATTATATAATTCAAAATGTAACTCTGAACATTCCAGTAAATATTTTTGTTAGCTAATGTAAGATAAAAGCCAATAGTCCTCTCCATTTGAAATACTTAATTTTATGGCAAGAATATTTTATTATCAGAATATTTATGATGACAACTTTTAGACTGCTAGCGTGTATCGAAAAAAATAGAGACCTGATTGGAATGTACGGAAAAGTAGTACGAGTAATAATAATAATATTGTTGATAATTATAATAACGATAAAAATAAATATTGTACAAAGGAGATATTTACTGTTGTCGGGAAACCATGAACCGGACTTGGGAAAGTATAGGTAGTCATGCAATGTATAAGCAATTTGAAATTACTATTATTATTTAATGTGTTTTTGAGGGGTAACAACTAAGCCCTTTAACTCAACGACGTTATCTAGAAGTGTTGCTTGACTACAACATGTTCGGTTCTCTCACAGTGTAATTATTCAATGAAAGTAGAAAATGGTACACACAAAGGCACAAAACAATCTTAACAGAGCCGATACAAGTAAACTTGTTGCTTGTAGGAAGAACAGAGTTCTGTGTGTCACTAACTGTTTATTTCCTAGGTCTTCTTTCAGGTTACCGTTTACTCTGTGTCTTTGTCTGAGTTCAGCAAGAGCATTGCAGTATTTATTTACATGTTTCACGCTGTAAGTGCTGACGGGTCGTGCTGACGTGCAGACGAGTCTTTTATTGTCCTTGTAGGAGGTAAGAAAGCGTCAAGTTGGTGTATCCAATTTTTCAGTCTGGTGATACAGACTTGTTCACGACGGCTGTGATCACCGGCTAATTGCCATTTACGGACTCCAATCACTCAGTGTGGTGTGTCCTAGTTTCGTTGAGTTGAATGTTAGTGCAATTGTGTTAATAGATCAGTTTTATAATCAGAATTAACAAAATGTTACAAAAAAATGTTTTATAATTGTAAAACTGATATTTTTTCTAGACATGTGGGATTCCTTACGTCAAGTACAAGATCATCATTATACAAATTATACAAACACAATATAGAATTTATAATGGCGGTGCAAGCGAGCCGGCTTCTGGAAAAATAATAAACTGTTTCACTCATTTCTTAAAATTTGTAACCAACAATACAGATATTATACATTTATCTAACCAAGAAAACTAACATATGTAAACTAACAAAAAAGTACATACTTTGCATATATATGCTACTTCTGTTTTTAGTTCAATTCTAAAGTAAACAATCCCACGTGGCAAATCTGAAACGGTACTGGTCAGGGACGCTGACACTGTTCACACAGTAATGCGTTACGCTCATGTGCAGAATGTCTGTATAGTCATGTGAGAAATTATCTTTCCGCTTAAATCAGGGCACGTCGTTTTAAGACTTCCTCCTCATCATTATATTCTGAATTCTACTGAATTAATATGAAGTCAGTTGAGAGGGTATGTTCACGTCACAACACAACATAATATAAGCTGCCTGATATAAAACAATTGATAGAGAAAGCGGTAAATGGAACAACGCGGACAAGTAGCGTCACTGTATCCAGCATACAATCAAAGAAGAAGATAAGCTATGGCAACTACTCCATATTACCGACGTCGTTGTGGATAGTCTTATAAATAATAACGATGGCTCAAGTGACGACACAAGTTCCGACACAGATATGGAAGGCATTGAATTGCTTTCTGACAGCAACTGATAATATACAATATTATACAGCTTCTATTTTCGTTTTAAACAAGCTTTACTTTTTTGTTTTGTTGCTACTTTTAAACGGTTAATAAAAATATCATTAACTGGTGTTCTAAAATATTTTACTGTCGGTTTGACAGTGTTACACAAATTTTACTTTGGTCAGGATATATTATTACAACTAACGTGTGTTTGTACAGTATCAATGTTATATGTACCCTGTCTGTAGTCTTTCTATGAAAATGACACGCCTCTAATAACTCAAGCAGCAAATAGCGTTTCAGATGTGTCACGTCTGTTTGTTTACATCAGGATTAAACTACGAACGGAAACAGTACAGTACATACGCTGTACGTGTTGTCTATGCTGTACTGGCGTTGTAAGTGACGGTGGGCGGTGTGCTGCGCATAGATATATTTTATCTTTCCGTCTTTCGATACTTCCATGTGCATTATACAGCCGACCAACGTAGTTTCGAAGATTCGTATGTAACTCAATGTTAAAGATGCAACACATAGAAAGAGATACTACGTTATATGTTCGCCAAACATTTTTGTAGTTCACATAAGGATAACACGTGCGACGTCTCTAAAAAGCGTTTTACTATCTGACCTGTCTACCACATTTGTCGTACTATATACTAATTTTATTACACGACATGTATTAAGCCGGATGTAATCTGAATAAGTCATGACCAACAAAATTTAAAATCTGTTCGTAGTTCCTATTTAAATAGGTTCTGTCTACGTAATCCTATTTGTAATTGTGGTTTTACGACAGGATCCGCGTACACTTTAAGGTTTTATGGTCGCAGTATACCTACACAACACAATGGTGTTTAAATACTATAAACATTAACTGACAGTTTAAAGTAAACATCTGTAAGGCTTACCTTATCTATCCGTTTCCTTTCCTATCATATTTTTTCGTTCGGCAGACAGTTCATTTAATTATTTATCTGTTAGTGCACCTTGCCTTTAGTGTATCTTGCGCCTATAAATAATATTGTTTTTCTCTTAATTATTTTATTTCTATTTAACTACTTTGTTTAACTATCGTATACGTTTATGATCTCATAGCTTAATTTCTTCGTATATTTTATAATTTCTTCTTTCAATCTCCATTGTCTGTTTGCTTTTTGTCTTTTCTATTTTTTGTAAGCGTAAAATTATTGGGCTACTCTTCAATCAATGTCAGACTAGATTACTCTTTTTGTATTCATTGTGACTGTTATCCATACAAATCTTTCCTTTTTACTCGTTTTTCAAATCTCATTTTTTATTCTTAAAACGCCGTCTACTCTAAGAAGGTCGGCAGACTGTGAACTCTAAATATGCGTAGAACAGCTTTATAGCTGAATATAAGTCCATAGAGCTGAGTTGAACCAGTCTCTCAAGTTATTTAACCAGGAAGTGCGCCTTCTTTCTGGATTCATTTTTCCTTGGATTTTCCCCTGTATAAGAACTTGTAGAAAGTCAATATAATTTTTATTTGATAAACATATAATGACATCCTATAATATTACATCTTATTCTCAAGGTTTTTTTGACCCATGTTTCCATACTTTGCATATTACTGATGTTTTTAATGTAATACCTATGTTGATATTGATATTAAAACTAAATATTGCAGGAGGAAATTATATTCTGTATCTCTGACGAAAAATGTTACCATTTTATCGTTTGTTGCCTGTATTACTAAATACGGAAGAAAATGCACATAGTACAGTAGCTTGCTTTGTTTTTCATTAGTTTTATATTTCTATGTACAAAAATGGATCTGTGTATGTAAGAAAAATAATACCATCTCTATATACATTTTTTGAACAGAAATATTGTTTTAGCAAATCAATAAATTATTTATAAATGTCTACCAGTAGTTTTAAATGAATGACAAACAGTATTCATAAAAAAAGTTAACTATTTTGTTATGAATAACAAGTAACTATTCATTACTTGGTTAACTAGAACTAGGTCAAACACAAACAAATTACGTCACAAATTCCAATTTAAACATTCAGTAGTAAAGTTGTGTATCTCACGTGTTAATGGAACGAGCAGTTTGATTTACGTCACTCGGCCAACTAAACAATGCGTTTTTGTTATCAAATTAAATAATACACTACCTTTAGTTTCATAGCTTGGCTGCGTATTCGCTATATCTAAACAACATTTGATGAATGGAATGAGGAAGGAGCTAAAATACATTTTGGAATAATGATAAGAGTTCTTCAGGCTCTCTGTCTGTTTCATTATCCACTCATTGTTAACCCTTATGTACATAACTGCGATTATGTATTCCATGCGCGGAATAGACAAATATCTGATTACATATTTACAAATGCTAAAAAAATTTTTAGCATTTAGCACTATGGTATTTGAAACATCATCCGAATAGTACCGATGCTATAGTTTATTGTGAACATTCGGTATGGGAAAAAAGGCTATGGAATATTCGTCAAATAATACATTATTATGAATTTTATTTTGTTCAATGATAAGACGATACAGTGGTAGGTGAGATGTTCTGGGACTGAACCACAGGTAAAGCCACTATGCTCATTTCATCATTTGTAGGCTTAATTTTGATGCTATGTCCATGAGTAGTTCATTCTTAGTTTTACTGTCCACAGGCTCAGTTTTACAGGCTTAGTTTAACCGCTGTAAGTGCCCCGAGCAACATTTTAACAATATGTAAATTGGAAAATTAAGCTGTAATTGAAAACTCTTTTTGATAACATAACTGCAACGGATATAAAAAGGGAGCCTAATTTAACAATGGAAGACTCTACTCCACCGAATAAAATGGTTAAGCGTTGGGTTGCTGAATTAAAAATGGGTCAAACAAGCACAACTTATGACCCATGTTGGACGTCTCATTGAAGTGACTACGCCAGAAAAAATCCACAAAATTGTTTTGGCAGATCATAGAATAATAGAGAGTGACATAGCAGAGACTGTTGATAGTCCAACGAAATGTGCTCACACTATCTTACAAGAACATGTGTGTGCGACAAGCTGTGCACTAGATGGATGAGTATATAACATTTGCTAACATTTGACCAAGAAGTAACGAAAAAACATTTGAACTAATTGTCTGCTACTCTGTATGCCCAATAAAACTAAATTTTTGCGTCGATCCGTAATCGTGAATGAGATTTTGGTCTACCACAATACTCCTTAGGCCAAAAAACAATCAAAACAATGAACCAACTCCAGTGAAGGCAAAAACATTTCTTCCGATGGGAAGGTTATAGCAACTGTTTTTTGGGACGCTCATAGAATAATATTTACTGACTAATATCAAAAGGAGGAAACTATTAGTGGCAAATATTATGCAAACCTACTGCACATTTTAACCAACTAAATTAAAAAAAACCGCCACGTTTAGTGAGAATGAAAGTTATGTTTTACCAAGTCATTCCAATTTGACACGTCAATTGTTGAGATAACGGAACTCGAATTGCTTCCTCACGCACCATACTAGCCCGGTTTACGATTCAGCCCAGAGTGACTTCTACCTCTTTCCCAACACCTCCAAATGGCTCTGTAGGGAAAGATTTACTGATGACAATCAAGTCAGCTATGCTGTAAATGGCTACTTTGAGGGCCTCGGCTAAACGGCCTATCAGTATGGCCAAAGCCGTCGCGTGCGTTGTAGGCGCCCGGGGCGAGATTTTGCCAGCCCCCCCCCAAACGACGGCCCGTTGTAGCCTACTCTCCCATATTAGCGAGTTTTGTCAGTATACGTCCCTTTTCACTACAATAGGAGAGAACTTCATGATCTCATGTTATAAAAAATAACCAGCTCTGATCCTGTCAACTTCTAGTTGTAAACAAGATATATGAGGTCATAATCGTAAATAAATTAAGTCCGTATTATTTAAGTCTTTAAAGTGAATGACTTTTGTGGTTTAAAAATAAAAATCATTAAAAACTAAAAATTAAAATCATTGAGTAAATATTCGATCGAAATTTATGTGGTCGTTGTACGGTTTGTTTATAATCAATAACTTTCTTTATAATTAATAACTAATTTGCGTGTTTAATTGTGGGAAAACTATATTTTTGACAATTTCTCTAGTAGAAAGAGAAATGAGATTTAAATGAATCAACTAAAATTATAAATACTAAGATATATATATATATATTGTAACAAATTAGATATATTTGTTTTTGTTTGTAAAAAAATTTGGTTTTTATTATTATTTTTTTAATTAAATTAAAATTAATTATTATAAAATGTTTTGTGGTGTTCTGAACTTATTATTTGTTTTAATTGAATTATGTCCTTTTTAGTATTTAAAATTCCTTTCACCAGTTAATAGGATTGTCTCCAAGAACAACCGATTAGTAAACGTTCCTTATTTGGAGGTTATCTTCCTTCGTGGTTGTGAAATTCTGGTAGTTATCGCTCAATTAAAATTATGTATTATGCTAATTATTATGTAGGAATAAACAATATTCGATTATATAACCTTCAATGAATTTTATTAACAAATATTGATATAATCGATTTTATATCGATTGATTAATCGACTCTCTCAGGGTGTATCTACAGATTGTACAATTATTTAGTATCGGGTTCTTTTAACAGTTATTTTATAGATAGTCAGAGAAAAAGGGCAAAGTATGGAAAGTATAACATTACAATATATCAACTTAAACATTAAAATACATATATGACATTCAATATATAATAGTGAGTAAAGAAATGTTCGAACCGTTCAGCTTCACAGGCAGTGTCGCGTTGGATTGTGGGAAGAAAAAGATGGCCGCTTCGAGTTCAGATGTCAGACGAATGCACCTCGCTGATTCTGCTTCCAATAAAGGCTGCTTATCCTGTGATTTCTCGTTCCTGCAGCTGCGATTATTCCTTCTGGTTATTGTGGAGTGTTTCTAGTTAAGTTTTAGTGGTTCACTTCGAAAAAATGTATAGTGTTAAGTTACATTCCACTTTAGTCTATTAGGTCGAGAATTGCACTTTTCGTTTCGTCGTGTGTAATTACTGCTTTAATCGTTTAAATGGTGTATTCACTGGTGTTCTGTTCTGTTTTGTATTAATTTAATGTTTGTAGGTGTTCGTTTCACTGAATTTACGGTAAAAATGTAATTTTATAAAACTCGCGTTTTTAGCATCAGGCTAGGCTTGTCGAATATACGCCATTTCTGTCTTAGCTATAGGTTAATAATTGCTTAAGAGCTCGTATCAAGTGTACTTCACAACGTCTAATAATGAACTAACTAACTTCCTTCGTCTTCTCCTAAAGTCTGAGCCAAATTAATATTAGCAATCCATTGTTTCAAAATTATTTTACATCCTGTGCATGTGAAATTTTTACATTATAATACTGAATATATTTTTGTTATTACTTAAATTTATTGATTACTGAATACATAATCTTCTTCTTCAGTTCATTCTGCTTGATTTGATACCAAATAAGATAGTTTTATTA
Organism: Magicicada septendecula; assembly: GCA_034769895.1. Classification (NCBI taxonomy): domain Eukaryota; kingdom Metazoa; phylum Arthropoda; class Insecta; order Hemiptera; family Cicadidae; genus Magicicada; species Magicicada septendecula. Next base: position 362,654,414 of record CM068370.1, on the reverse strand, counting down.
AGTTTTTGATCTAAAATGCTACATTTACTTCGTTTTGAAAATTTTAAGTTTTAAAATTCACTTCCTGTCCTTTTCAAAAATGTTGCCATTTTACATGTTATATTAATGATTGTATTAAATCTCAGATTGACATAAAAGGTTTATCTTCCCTTAATTTCTTGTAATTTGATTAATTGGTTCTCTTTTTAAATATTATATATTAATATGTGACTCCCCCCTTTGAATTTTCAGTTTCTACAATTTGCATTTTTAACAATAATTCTCACTATCTTTTTACAAAATCTTTCTTACTTATAGTTCCAGTTACATGACTCTATGACTGATTTACCTTATCTAAATTCCATCAGTTTAATTGTTTTTCTGTACTTATTTCATCAATTTTGATGCTGTTTAGTTTTAACATTTGGCCTAGATTTCTAACAGTTTTTACATATAAAGTTTTTAAATAATACATTTTGTTTATACCCTCTCTGACTTTCTATTCTAATATGACATTAATTAACATTTTCTTATTTTAACAAAAGAACAATTAGCATATCATTTATATTCTTAATTCGTAACACATAATTGAAATTAACAATGGTCTTTCAAACTCAGGCATTTTATACTTAATTATTAATAGTAATATACAATAAATATTTTATAAATAAAGAATGTTATTTAATTCTGACATTTCAGTCTTGATTATAACTAGTAACTTATTCTAAATAAACAAAACATATTGGTCCTTCCATCATATACTCTATTTCTTACACCTAGTTTTATTTTCAGTTTTAATCTGTTTTTTGTTTGATTTTGGGGTAATAATTCTTTATCACTTCACTTTTTATATGGCCTGCTCTTGCTTTATTTACTGTCATTCTAATGAATTTTGTATAAAGAGTGGCAGTTATTATTTAGAAACACTTGTATTATCTGTCATGATAATACTTTATTTAAGATTATTCATTGACATAATGTAAACACTTCAAAGTTGTATTATTTCACAATTTACTCAGTTTATGAACTGCAATATTGACACATAAGGTTTATTTATTATAACACAAAAACTTGCACTGATCCCCTTTTTATTCTTTGATTTTATTTATAATTAGCTTTATAGTCTTTATAAAATCAAGAAATCAGTTTATTGAGGATAATGAAGGTTTGTTTTTTGCATCATATAATTAATTCACATTGGTTCACTTTCAATCCTACTTTATACACTTTTGGCTTATATTTATTTTACATTGTTTTCTAAATTTGGGATCTTGTTATACTTTCATTTGTTATTATTTTTATTACTTTCTTTTGGGGTTTGGGTTTTTATTTTCTTATAAGAGCACTCCTTCTTCTTGTGGGTGTTGTCTTGTTCTGGTTTCTTCTTTAATTTCTCCTATCCTCCTTGTTTCTTATAGAAGCATTTCCTTTTCTTATTGTGGATGTTGTCAAGTTTGGGTTTCTTCCTTACTTACTCCTATCCTACCTGGGTATTACCTATTTTTATTTTTAGTTTTGAAGTTTATTTTGATTACTCATCACTCTTTGTAATATTGTTTTAAATGAAACTCTTTCTTCAATCTATGATTGTGCTTTACGGTGGTTCTTAATTAATTTTTTATATTGCTTTCTTGGATTTAAAATGTTTTTATTTTATTTTAAGATCATTCTCTCCATTCAGAACTATGGGCATTATCTGTCATGCTACAATATATATAATCACGAAAAATGCCTCTAAAATCCATCAACGTTTTTATGCAAAGCAGACTCATCATCAGAAATTCACAATTAATAATATTTTCAAAGAAAAAAAAGAATGAATTGAAAAATGAAGTTTTCTTTTAAATCATTAAAAACATGCTCTACTTGTTTATTTTGAACTTGATATACAACAGTAATATTCAATAGTAACTGTTGTATATCTGTTGTAAACTATGGTAGTACTGATAATTTTGAATAATAAGATTATATTAGTCTGTAATATTAAATAAAAAATCTTAGAACATAAATGACATTTGGAATGATTTGTGAGCATTTGCATCAATCCTACAATTATAATATATATTTACAATCAAATTGTATCTTAACATTTCCTCTGCAAGCCAATGATTACTTTATTACAAAGTATGTAGTATAATTATGTCGTGATAATATAAAAATATTAATTAAATACACAAATAGGAATGAAAAAAAAACTGTATGATAAAATATGTATACTTAAACACTAAATGGCATTCTTCTGGCTTTTGCGTGAGCAAATGTGGACAATATTTTCTTAAAATCTAACTTTTTGGCTTCATCATTTTCAATAGCTAGTGTGGCGAGTGAATGCGCCATCGTGTGTAGCTCCTGCGCCATCGTTGGGCGTAAATATGTCTTTATCAGCTTTAACTTACTAAAGATACACTCAGCGCTCGCAACTGTCACAGGCATCGTCAAAAATACCCTTAATGCAACCCAAAGATTTGTAAACAAATCCTTGCTCTTTGTTTTCTTTATAGCACTTAGAACTTCTCTTGGTGCTACTTCATTTGCCTCCTTTCCTTGGTCTAAGATTGACTTTACATGCAGTAGTTCACTGTAAAACTCATACCCATTAATGTCTGACACCCCGTTATTATCAGATAAAAGGCTCTCCAAGTCCTTACAGCATTGTTTTAGATCATCTTTTTCAGGAAGTTGAGCTACATTACGTAAAAATCCCCATTTTATTTGATGTTCATGAATTTGAGATAACCTGTTATTAAGTGAGGTTGAGACAGTGTCCACCAACGGATAAAAAACGTCTCTTTTGAATGTTTCTTCCGGAGAAAACTGAACTTCCTCATTTGATTCATACAAGAAGAGACGTTCCTTTTTCCGAAATCTCTTCTCAGGGAACACAGGTTCAATGTCAAAAGTTCATCAGCTATTTCCTTTGCAGCAATTACAGAGTCGAAAAATTCTCTCTCTGTAAATCTTCCTAAAATGTCCAAACAGTTGTTAAACTTATGCACAGCCATACCAATATCTGTAGTTTTTCCTTGAAGGCTTTTGCTAATCATATTTACTTCAAACAGTAGATCGTGCCATATCAGTAAACACACGAGGAAAGAAAAATCTTCCATATGACTGATTAGTAATTGCGCCTCAGAAGCTCTCGTAGGGTCATCAGCTTTGTCACCCAGCTTAATCAGTGCATCTCGGACCTTGACGTACTGATAGCGGACAGCTTGGACTGCATTTATGCGGGATTCCCAGCATGTCTCACACACTTGCTTTAGCGTGAGATTCTTAACGTGCTCACTTATCATACACCAACGCTTTGTAAAACCAGCAAATATGGTAAACAAACGTCGGAGCATTCCAAATAGGGATGAAGACTTGACCGAAGATTTAGCTCCGGCAGCAATTACTAAGTTCAGACTATGACACCCGCAAGGGACGAAAAAAGCCAAAGGAAAATCTCGGACACGCGCTTGTACTCCCTTATGAATTCCTGCCATATTGGCCCCGTTATCGTATCCTTGTCTCCTACAGTTTCTCATATTTAAGCCACATTCAGCAATCTCCTTGAACATTAGGTCAGCGAGAGCTTCACCCGTGGTTTCTTCAGCGATCCGATAGGCTATGAAGCTCTCTTCTATGGTAATTTTTCCACTATCTTCTGGGTCTTCATGGACGTAACGAATTGTCAGAGAATTTTGTTCGTTATGGCTTATGTCTAGAGTGCAGTCAAAAATGACTGAAAAATACTTTGCCTGCTGTATTCTTTTAAGGATATTTTGCTTGACTGCATTTCCTAACAGATTGATAAGTTCATTTTGTATTGATACGCTTAATAAGTGAAATTGAGTCTGCTGATAAGATATACGCCGTAGTGTTCCATTAGTACAACATCAAACTTTCCTAAAACCTGTACAAGGCCAAGAAAATTCCCATTATTTTTGGTAAACAACTTGGCAGATGTTCCACGAAGAGCGATGTTATTCTCTGCTAGATATAGAGTAATTTCTACTAATCGCCGCAACACTTCTTCCGAGCGCTCTGCTTCAGAGCCAATTTGCTTCATCATCTCCTGATTGATCGAATTTTCCCCTTTTAGTCTAATTTCAGCTTCAAACACTCAATGGTTTTCTCATACTTTTAAGTACATACTTAAAATGATCTGGTGAAATTTCATGGGATTTCAAACGACCTCCTATATGTTTCCAATTCTGATATTTGGCCAAACTGAGATTTTGAGGAAGGGTCAAATAAATGACAACAAAAGCAATATACTGAGTCAGATATTTCAGAGTAAACTAACCATCGTCTTATTATTTTTTCACAGTTTTTAGCAAATCGACATCGAAATTCATTCGAAAAATGTCTGTTTTGGGAATTTTTCGGGTACTCGTAATCTTCTTTCAAAAATTCAGCAGGCCCTTTCAAAATAAGTTTAATACGCTGCTCTTTTTGAAGATGCTCAGGCCATGTTGCAGGATCAGTTGAAATTAAAACCAAATTATCACTACTATACTCACAAATAACCGTTTCAGTGTCTGTAGTTGGTAACGTTAAGAGCACCTGTTGACTGTCAGTGTTTTCGATAAGAGAAGTAGATTTTTCAATATCAGCCCCTTGACCACTCGTTGATGGTACATGGAGGTCGAACTCTGCCGAGTTTGAAGCACTAAAAAATTAACTAGTTAATTTCGGCACTTTCGATAGTAAAGCTTCGCGTGCTGATTCACTCTCCTTATTTAACTTTCTTCTTTGAGCTCCCGACAACTTTTTAGACATACTGGATAAGTATTACAATCCAAAACACAATTTCAACTTCTCTAAAATAATAAAACACTTGTTACACTGCAACAAAGCCCGTACTCAACTCCGATATAAACGCTCCAACGCTCGTCACTAAACTGAACACAAGCAGTACTAGTGAGATTAATGTTATGATGTAGGGACAGTGTTTTGACAGAGTCGATGGGCGCCGGCTTTGTCGTGAGGGGCGGGAGGGGAGTTGTTGGATAAAATGACAATGAGTTCATTGTATCAGTATGCGGTAATGCAAACAAGTAAACCAATTGTCACATTTCACAACACTCATTTCGTTATTAAGATAACAAAAACAATGCTCTAGCGTTCATTTCAGTCAGTTAGAATATCAAAGACTATTCTTAGTAATTATTGTGTACTCTTTGAGAGTAGTCGGTGACTAAAACAATCACAGAGTACTGTTATTGTTATCTTAATAACGAAATAAATACTAAGAAACGTGACAAAGTGTTTTACTTGTTTTCATTTTCTAATTTATTAGTCTGGCCATCATTAAAATATCTGAATCAACATAACATTCATTTTTTGAAATTTAATTTACCAAAAAAACCTGAATTCCTTATAGTTTGTTGATTTTTAACTTTTTTTAAGCGCCCCCTCCCCTGTCCTAAGCGCCCAGGGCGACGGCCCCGGTCGCCCCGCCCACGCGACGGCTCTGAGTATGCCATAACCGCTTCAGAACATCGTTGAAAAGGTTAGGAATTAAAGATTGTGTGGAACTAGAGATTATGTTGGGAAGCAAATAGAAATTTATCAAAAAATTGTTGTTTTCTTATTTAGGCCGGGGACATTTTACCCTAATCTCATATTTATCCATGGAGTCTACCTGTTGCTAATTTTTACAGCGTTTCATCCGTTTAACTTCAATCATTTATCCTTTGACAATTTTTTCATTCATGTATCTCGCCCATTTCCGGTCTCCCTTTTTCTGTTTTTTGGTGCGCGACATTGTATTCTTGTGAACCACTTGGTTGTAACATAACCCACACACTGCACAACTCCGTTCTCCATCATATTTGTAATAAACCAAGATATTCCCGTGGTCCCATCCACTTAATGGTTCGATCAGTTGCTGGAGACATCATGACATTCACTCTAACTCCACAGTCCTAATTTTTGTAATAATACTTGCTGTGTTTTGCTAAATTTTAGCTTCATACATCACTTTATTTTTAATGGAACAGCCCTTATTTTGCACATTGGAGCACTCGTTTTTACTCTGCTCAATGGAATGTTTTAGTCTCCATTTCCCTAACCCCATATAGATTTAGATACCTCCATCAAACTTATCACCGTCGAACACTATTAATTCTAAAGATTTGTAATGTGTGAACATTTGTTTATTTTTTTATATATATTTTTTTTGTGTCATCAAAGGAAGAAGGAACGGGGACATTAGACGCGAATTAAACATTGTACGTTGCACCAGAAGATTGAAGACCACAGAAGGAGATGGTGTGAACACTTGAACGGCATGTCTGATATCCGTCCTGTTATCACCCTACTGGGAAGAAAGATGACTGTACACCGAAGAGGAGATGGGTCCCGGAACAGGTCTAGGACCTAATCTTTGGAGTGGTGATGATGATGTTCATCATTTGTTGTTCCTATAACAATATACTTTTTTTGTTGCGCAAGTGTATCCTTTGTTCGTATTCCATCTGGAGCTTCTTCAACATGTTTTACAATTTCCGCTCATGATGGATGATATGGCAACGGTCGGCTTATAAAAAGAACACAGATGTTTATCCACCGTAGAGTTATATGGATGATCATCACACCTAATATTGCGTCTACTGTAAACGTTTCGTTCCACTTTGTCCGTATTAATCAATTCGTATTTCGTATTAATCAATTTGTCAACATAACAGCTTTGTCATTCTGTGGCAGTGATATGCTACCATCCGTGGCGGATATTTGTTAATGCTTCATTTTCACCGTTGCCGGAATGTAGGCGGACTGATCAAGAGAGACCTGTCCATAGGAACGGAGAAACATGAGCTATACATTTGATAGTAATGATGACGTATCCTGTAATGCATAATTTTAACATAAATTTCCGCTTCAACTGTGATATTGGAAAAGTTTTAATTACTATCAAATATCAATAATAAAGCGGTAACATTTAATCAATTGCTATAGGCCTAGTAAGGACCGATTTGGTAGGCCTATCTACAATAAAATTGTTGGAAATATGTTAAAATTTATTTGTAAAATTTGAACAAGTGGGCGTGCTATCTTGCGTAGTAAAAAATATTTATTTGTTTGAAGTTGTAAATTAAACTTAATATAATCAGTAGGATTAATATTCAGTAATAACAGAATGTCATAAGACGTCTCGTCAAGATGCCTAGAAGCATCGTAAATACGACAGAAACAGTAAAAATGCAAAATTGCCACAAGATATTTTGAAATAAATAAATACTCTTCCCGTAATCGTCCAAGTATTATAATTTTCATTAAGCTAATCAACATATATTTAGAACACAGAGATTTTAACTGCATTTGTTGAAAGGCGTAAATTAACCCATCTAACAGTCATTTGATTATAAATTTCTGTTAATTGTTTCCGGTGATTTTGAATAGAACATTAGGTGTAGGAAACACTACGGGTGCAAAATGTTTTACTGATAGTCATAAATGGATTGAAAAACTACTGCCAGTTACCAAACAGAGTTCAGCAGTAGTTACAGAGGTCCGTGCATTTTAACTTTCCATTAGAGGGAGGAATACGGTAACAGCTTCTTCTCGACCATAGTCATAGCCTTATAACCTTCAACACCATTAAACTTTGGCGAGTTCTATAACAGACTTTCAATAGTAGATTTAATAAAACTAAAGCCGTTGCAAAACTAATGCAATATTAATTTCTAAGGCAACTGGTCTTTTGAATTTCAATAGTATACACGGTAAATAAAATTTCAATACGTGTATGAAGTTATAAAGACTAATTTAGAGGTTTATTTATGAAATTAACTTAAGGAGTGTGTTTTTAACGGCATTTACTTTGTAGCATCAACATAAAAACTAAGGTTGTAAACACGTGTTTAATTGTTAGTAAGTTAATATATTTAATTTTGTATGCGGTGGGTAGGTATATTGCAGTATAGGCCCAAAACATGCTAATGTTTACGGAATGATAAAACTACATTGTACATAAATATTTAATTAAGTCTTTTCATTTAGATGCAAAAAAACAATACTGTCGAAAATATTAATAGACAAAACAGTTATGGCACAACTATAGCCTATTGTTTTCAGAACTTACGGTGTGGTGTTATTTATAATTTGGATGAGGACGCTAAAAGAAAAGTTCAACAGATAATAGACATAACTAAACTGCCATAATAATGGCAGTTTATAGACCTAATTATTAGACAAAAGGTGAGACACACTATTTGTACTGGGAGACAAATACGCCCGAAATAACGTCCGAGGGTTATGTAGGTGATAAGGATTTTAATTTTATTTTTGAGCACTCAAACATTTTACTTAGAAATCTATTATGTATTTATTTAGGTTACAAAATTTATACAGAAATTAGTTTTATTTATTATGATACCGGATATTTAGCTCTGCCATTCTTTGCAAGGCGAATTTAAAGCGGTATTACATAAGCGAATTTTATTTGTTTACAACCATGTTATGATTCGATTTGCGTACAATCTCAGCGCACCTACTTCTGGCCTGTACGTGTAATAAGAACTGAAGCGTTCTTATTAATTTGTTAAAGGAAGTGTAGAGGACGACTGTTAATGATATTATTGCTTGAAAATATTTTCATTTTTCTACACGAAACTATTCGTGTTTTTAAGAAAAGGAAACACTATTATTACATATTGACAAAAATTCTTGTATATTGTATTTTCTATTAAACAAAATGTATCTTTGATATTACAAGAATATAGAAATTTCTTTGTTACAGTTATTGATATTAACTGTAATATTTAAAGAAGACTACATATATTTTTTTTACGATACATAGAGATCCGATCTTACATCAATAGAACATGCTACTCGACGGACAATGCGTTTCCTGTAACCTGAAAATATCTACAGTAAATGTTTCACCTGTATACGTGGAAAGTAATAGTGAAATACAAAAGTTATAACATTTGTATAATACAGTTTATTACAAAACGCTGGTTTCATTATAAAATATGACGCTATAGAATGTAGTATCCATGAAGTTCATATGTTGAACATAAGTAAGGATAAATTAAATGTATAGTTTACAATTATGATAATTAAAAATTGGATATGATTTATTTTAAATCCATGTTTATTAAAAAATATGACGCTCACTTACGTTACAAGTGGGAATATATAAAAGTTATGGCTAAAAAAGAATTAGCTCATGGGTCTAACACCAAGTAAATATTACTTATATTCCAAAGAAAATAATAAAAACTATTTGTTTAACAAAAGCTTATGGTTTACATAATAACGTGAATAGATTTATGTAGAAAATTAAAGTTTATTTCTTAACGCTCCTGAAATTAGTTTTTACATATCTCTGTTACAAGATTATAAGACGATGTAATTTTCCTTTCAACGTGTAACGGCCACTTAGGCCGTTACGTAAAATTTAAAAACTAGACCGCTTGGCCTAGACGGAGCGAAAAATGTGCTGGAGCCCAGAGTGACAGGACTTGCAGTAAAACACTCATGTAACCATTAACAACTTTTTATTAGTGTTTTTCTTTTTTATAACATGTTAATTTAATCCGTCAAAAAATAGTTCTAATATTGTTCATTTTTCTTTTAAACATAATTTAAATTTATAAGATTGGTTACAATGTTAAATTTATGAAACACTTGGCTTTCTGATACCCTTTGAGTAGAACGTGTCTTTACATTTACATATAACGCTTATTACTCCTGATTTTAATATCAGAAAGTACTTCAAAAAAAGTTCTAATATGGTTCATTTTTTCAACATAATTTAAATTTACAAGATTGGTTACAATATTAATTTTCTGAAACACTTGAGCTTCTGATACCCCTTGTGTAGAGCATGTCTTTACATTTACATATAACGTCCATTACTCTTAATTTTAAAATAAAAGGTGGAGTTGTTGTTGAGTGGTTAATAACTGGAAAGCTCCCACCTGTACTTTGAAGAACTGGAATGATACCAGGTAGAGCCGTGGCGATGAGTATTGGTGACGGTTCCCGGAGAAGTCCCGAAGCTCGAGCTCATCTCATTCTGGGCAGCTCTCCCTTGGTGGGTTGCAGAAGAAGTGGTCCAGGACCTGACGGCGTTGGGGAGCATCCGGGTGCAGTGCTCTGCAGATGGTGACTGTTGTTGATGTCACCATCTCCGCATTTCCCTCTCTCCCGGCTGTACGGGGACCCTGTAACATTTTTTATTTGTAGTTGGCGGTCAGAAAACACAGCTACACTCTCTCGCCTCGGAACACACATACTACCCGCCATGTCACAATTATTTTTTTGTTTGTTGCTCTTATTAAATTTTTTTTTGATAACAAGTAATAAAATAATGAACCGTTACTGTATAATGGTAATTTTAAGTTCATTTATGGTTAAATGCAAAGTAGACCGGAAGTAACAACGTGTGTTACAGTAGACTTTTACAGTAGACTTTACAACGATCACACACATATGTGGAGAAACACATACACAAACGCTACACATGTAACCCGTTATTAATTTAACATTGAACTTAACCTTGAATAAAATAATTAACTCTTACCTGAGACGCTTTAGACTTTTACGAAGTCATATAGATTGAACACGTATTTCGCCCTGCCGTCAGACGTCAATGTTTTATGTTTGTATATTTGTAAATTTTCCTAATTTGTAAACAAACTAATACCTGAACAAATACAAATCAATACAAAACATGACACAATATTCAAAGCACTCAACATCGAAAATACACAAAATACAAATACATATACCACAATCACACACAATAATACAACTTTAAAATACCAGAGACCAACAAATAACCTTAATAGCTTCCAGCCAACACACAAATACTTCACCAGACGTAAGATCGCGAAGGCTGAAGATGAGAGCACGGGAGCTCTCGAAACATGTTCCTAATAAGGAAAATAAGTATATCTTGAGGTAAATGTATTTATAAATATTAAATGTATTATATACATCAAGAAACGGACTGTTGCAGAAAGTGATTGAACATATATATATATATATATATATTAATTCAATCTCTATTAATGCATTGCCAGTACTAATAACGATAATAATCAATTGAGCAATATAGAAGTTACGTCCTTTAACACAGTCAATAATCTAAATGACAGACATATATATCTATCCACAGAACTTGTTCTAATTTTATTCATCAAAATGTGCAAGTACTGTTCAGATGTATACTTTCTTTATGAAATGAAAACCGGTGTGGTGTTGTGGTCGAGCTATTATAATCGGAATCGACCCACCTGCCTGCACATTTGGAGACTCGGCAATACCCGTTAGATCCTGTGAAGAAAAGGTGGGTGAGGTTGATGCTTAGTTCCGGAGTCCTGCTCGTTTTCTTCTGTGCAGCTGGCTTTTTATGTTGAGGAGCATCTCTAAGCCTGACGGCGTTGGGGAGTGTTCGAGTGTACAACTCTGACGATGTAGTTGTCATCATCAGGTCATTCGCCCCTCTCCTGGCCTGTGCGAGAACCCTAAGACACTATATAATTTACGAGTCCATAGTAGTTGAATCCCTTGCTTGCCACGCCACCAGACCTCGAAGTGTTCCGTCGAAGGATGGAGAAGAAAATGAGACAGAGTCATGGTTTCTTTAAAACACGAAGGCACAGAAAATTATCCAGTTGCAATCTGTCAATCAGCTGATTAGCCGCCCACGCAATTACATCGTCGCGAAACGGTCGCGGCGCACTGAATCTCGTTACCGTTCGCCGGAGCGGCATTAAGATAATGACGACCTTGGTCGTCTTCTGCTACGACGTCACGGCGTGATATTTTAAACTCGCCGGGGCAATACATTTACCACGGCGCACTTTTAAAACCTGAATGTATACTTTCGGGGTTTTATTTGCAAGTTATAAAATAAATATTTCAAAGATGGAAATATGGAAATTAGATATTTGTGGGCAGTGGCTGATTTTACTGTGACTATAGAGCTTACTTACTTGTCTCTACATGATTTCTATAGCTATGTCACTTCAACACTTGAGTTTACTGGTCCTTGAAATATTCCTTGGTGTAAGGAATCATTTATTTAAATGTCTCTTGATCTTTTAAGAGATTTACTGTATAATAAGGTAAGATACACCTATGATTGCTAGGCCAAGACACTGAGATCACATAAAAACTTTGTCTATATGTTTCTTAGTGGCTAAATGTTTCCCCTTGTTACCATTTTCACTTAGGTGACCATGATATTTTATTATTAGGTTCCCGCAAATTATTAGTACAAAATAAGAGACAATGGAAGTAGAACAGATCATTTATAATTTTACAGTGGAAAATTTTTATGCAAGGTCACAATGAATGCGTCTTGTGTAACCAACAATGACTTTTAAATTCTTGGCTGTATTTAAATTCTTATACAGTCAAATCGACAGTCAAACTTTAAATCCAACATCTTCTTCAAAAACAGCACACTGCTTTAGCGGAGACAAAGATATTTATTTAAAATATTAATACACTTGCGCATTAAATTAACAATACAATTAAATCCACACGGAGAACAAAGACTATATGTCCACCATCAACACAGAAACGAATCATTCATGTGACAGTGATTGTAGTACGTAATAAAATGCTTTGATCACAGAGAAATATTGTAGAAGAGCAGTTGTAATAAACGAGCGAGGAAGCTGCAAGCAGTCTGCACTCATCGACGTATGTTCCCTGTACGAAAGAAATGAGTTCTCTCTGTCACTGATCAGCGAAGAAACAACAACACGAAAATGCACTCGTTGTTACTAGAAAATATAAATTTTAATATCAGGTTTTGGGAAATACTTAAACATTCCGCAGCACGGTAACATGTATTGAGTGGCCCCAGAGCTTGTAGCATTAGGGAGCAAACAACATTGTCTCGATTTTAAAATCATGTAATTGTATCGTTTGCCGTGATGCTTTCTCAGTACAACAGTAAGCATGGGATGGAATCCTAACAAGTATAGCTTGACATACTGTTTTGTAAGTCTTTTGATTTGGGTGTGTTGGTTAGCTGAAGGACAACAGAATATAGTCCATACACTTTCGTGGTCTCGCTATGAAAAACAACGTTGCAAGTGGATCAAACGCTTTGCCACTTCTACGATGACGCCAGTACTGTCAGCGTCTTAGTTGAATTATTTAAATAGAGTATAGAAGTGTTACATTAGCAGTAGTCACACTATGTTAATATTATTTGTAGTTTATCAGTAAAGAGGTATTTGAGTATAGCTTTTACAATTTAACCGTACGCATTATTTAACACTCTGTTTATAGTCAATGAACAAAACTTTTTGTTAGTTAATGGCTTTCAAGAACACATTTCACTCCACATAATAAATCTGCGGTCTTATTATATAACATCACATGTGCCCTCTCTCTCTCTCCGTCACACACGCACAGAAGGCAAATGTATAACTACTATACTACTATACTAATTACTATGTAATTTTAACGTAACCCAGATACCGCGAAGGTAAGGTCAATCTGTCTTTACGTTTCTCAGATAACTACAACGCACACACACACACACATCCACACACATTTAATGTGTGCAAAACAATTTACTGTCGCACTTTACATTACGTTCACTCGACAAAGCTAGACTAGTGTCTATTGGGAGAAGTAATTTGTAATATATGGGTGCAGAAGTGTGCGTGTGCAAGCCAATATGTGTGTGTGTGTTTGCGCCAAAGCTAAGTCCTAATCCTGTGTGTAAATTCAATTATAGAACTAAAATTTCTATTGTGAATATTGCGGTAAATTTTGTTGTTGACAGTTACTGTAAGATTAATGTCAATAATCCTTTCCATTTGAAATACTAATTTTGTGGTAGGAAAAATTTACTACAAAAACGTTTATCAAAATAACTGCCAGGCTTTTATCTTCCATCAGAAGAAATAAGTAGCAGATTACAACGGACGATAAAGTAGTGGCAGTAATCATATTGTTACGACGGTCTACTTGATCCTCGTAGGTACAGTGGAAAACAAAATAAGTACAAGACACTAATCACCAGCTTTAATTTTCACAGTTAACAGTTTGTAATTAACAACACAGTCTCGTATAACAAATCAAATGAAAATTGTTCACACGCAATGAAATGTCACTAATATTAAACACAATTGTATTACAATTATACCGCCCGTTTATACAACAATTCACTAATAACCACTTGACCGCACAAAGTAATATCGCTTGTACTCGCCCGACAATAAAACTAACTCACTAAGCAGCAGGTATGCCCTATTTATAGTCTACAGTGCTCCATAACATGCGTCCTTAACAAACAATCGAAAATTCTAGAGGACACTTCAGCGCGACCTTCGCAGAAACACGTACCGCTGGGCTAATTGAGACGGTTCTAGAATGCACGAGACGTGCCGCATTACGTAATACTGCCTCACATGCCAAGTGTCACGTATGCATTATGCTGCGGGATCGTTCTCCAATGTACCAGTACGTTCCGTAATGACATAACACTTTTTCGGCATTACGTAACACAAAGCCCACTCCCTAAGCCTGTTCGTCTCGAACTGGCAAACCGTCTCTGACGTATTCTTGACCAGGCGATCTAGGTGGACGACCTTGAACTTTCGCTGTCCTTCCTGTTGAATCCGATAACCAACATCGTTGATTCTTTGTTTCACAGTATAGGATCCTTCCCAGTTAGTTTGCAACTTAGGTGAGCGACCACCAGACCACCAGACCACCAGACCTGATCTCCTTCTTGGAAACCCACACTATTGTTGGGAATGTTATACCGAGTTTTCATTTTATAACTGGCAATCTTCAGCCGTCCTCTTATCAAGCGATTTATTTCTCGCAATTGGTTTTCTAATTGCGAGGAATAGTTCTGTGGCTCTTGGGACAGAGTCTCAGGTGATCCGAACATTAAGTCCCCAGGAAGATGAATCTCCCGTCCAAACACCAATTTTGCTGGAGTCATGCCGGTTGTGTCGTGTACTGATGATTTATAGCCATGAGGAATAGTGGTATACGTTGGTCCCAGTCTGTTTGGTTCTCATCAACAACCTTCGAAAGATGCTGCTCAAGTGTCCTATTCAATCCCTCAACCATCCCGTCCGACTGAGGATGCAGAGGCGTTGTACTGGTCTTTCGAATTCCGAGTAGACTCCATAATTCTTTAAACACTCCTGATTCGAAATTTCTTCCTTGATCCGTATGGATTTCCATAGGAGCTCTATAACGGCAACAGAAGTTGTGAAATAACTGCTTTGCCACAGTGGTAACCTCCTGATTTGGAATTGAGTAGGTTTCCACCCACTTAGTAAAGTAGTCACCCACAACCATGATGTACCGGTTTCCATCGTCAGTAACTGGGAATGGTCCAGCAATGTCTATGGCAATTCTCTCGAAAGGCAGTCCAACGTTATACTGTCACATTTTTCCCCTGCTTCTGGTTTGTGGGCCCTTGCTTGCAGCACATATTTCACACGTCCGAACACATTCCTCTACCTCGTGGCGAAGATGAAACCAATAGAAATGCTTCCGTATTTTGTCAAGGGTTTTGTTAACGCCAAGATGGCCTCCAGATGTTCCATCATGCATCTTTTTCAAAACAGACTGCACTTTACTTCGGGGAACTATCAACTGCATGACCACGTCTCGTCCATCTGCACTTTCCCAAGCCCTTTTCAGCAATCCGTTTTCTAAAGTGAGATATTCCCATTGTGCCCAGTAGCCTTTTAGCATTTCAGAACCATGGCAGATATCTTGCCAATCCGGGCGGTGACATCCGTCTTTTGCTGTCAAAATCAGTCCGAAGTCTTCATCAGACTACTGTTCTTGTCAACAGTCTTGTGCTGTCCAGCCGTCTGCCAGGAAATCTACCATGATGGCTTGAACTTGTTCGCTTGAGTTTTGTTCTTCCTTTTTGTTGCATTGTCGGCAGTCTTCCGGGCACGGTCTTCGTGATAAGCCATTTGCATTACCATGCAGACGCCTCCGTCGATGTTGTACATTGAAGTTGTACTCTTGCAGACGTTCAAGCCACCTTGCCAACTGTCCTTCCGGATTTTTAATTCTCAAGAGCCATGCATGCGCGGCATTGTCGGTACGTAGTGAAAACCCTCTTCCATAGAGTTATTTATGGAAGTGCTCCAACGCTCGGACAATTGCCAGCAACTCTCCCCTTGTAACACAATAATTTCTCTCCGGTTTAGGAAGCGTCTTACTGTAATAAGCTATTACTCGTTCTTCACCGTTCTGCATTTGAGACAAAACTGCTCCTAGACCAGTATTGTTTGCGTCTGTGTCTACGATGTATTTCCCTTCGGAAGCTGGAAAAGCGAGAATTGGCTGCGAACATAATGCAATCTTCAAAGTCTTAAACGCTTGGTCACATTCTCTCGACCATTGGAAGTTTCGTTTATTTTCCGTTAGCTCATGTAATGGTTTAGTAATAGTAGCTAAGCCTTTCACAAAACGTCTGTAATGTGTGCATAACCCCAGGAAAGTTCGAACTTAGTGTTTACCCTTCGGAACTGGCCAGTCTCTTACGGTGTCTACTTTATTAGGATCCATGCTAATACCCGATGCCAAAACCAGATGGCCCAGATACTATACTTCATTATGGAATAAAGAACACTTCTTCGAGCTCAGCTTCAGTTGTGCGCCGTGAATTCTAGTTATAACTTCTTTAAGATCTTCCAAATGGTCTTCGAAAGTCTTCCCGATAACTATGACATCGTCTAAGTAAGCAAGGCAAGTTTTCCACGTCAGGCCTCGGAGTACCAAGTCCATCAATCTCTCAAATATTGCCGGTGCATTACAGAGTCCAAATGGCATGACGTTAAATTGGAATAAACCACTTGGGGTCGAGAAAGCGGTCTTTCCCTTGTCTTCTTGATGAAGACCCACTTGCCAATATCCACGCTTCAGGTCCAATGTGGAAAACCACTGTGCTCTGGACAACGTGTCGAGTGTATCGTCAACGCGAGGTAATGGATAGCAGTCTTTCTTTGTAATGTCATTTAACCTCTGGTAGTCTACGCAGAAACTCAATCCACCATCCTTCTTCGCTACCAGCACTACAAGAGAAGACCAAGCACTTGACGAAGGTTCGATTACTCCCTCTGTCAACATGTCCTGTACTAACCGAGACATTTCCTCTTGTTTAGATAATGCAGGCCTTCGAGGAGGTTGGCGTATCGGTGTTGTGTCCCCGGTATTGATGCGATGTTGCACACGAGAGGTTCTTCCCAGTGACTGTCCCCGAACTGCAAAAGAATTTTTGAATTCATGTAAAAACTGTCTGAGTTCTTTTACCTCACCAGTTGAGAGGTCGTTAGAAGATCTATTCAATAATTCTTCCAGTTCCTCTGGTAATTTGGAAGTATCCGAAGCACTGGATTTTCGTTACGTCGTTCCGGCTACGCAGGCCATAGGAGTCAATTCGCCTAGGAGCATATTGCTTTGTAAAGTGACAGGTTGATCTAAAATATTCGCCTCCCTAATAGGTACATTTCCGTTTTCGTCAGGTTTTACTAAACTTCTAGCAATTAGTATGCCCGGTGTGCTGACTACATGGGGTTCGAATATAGAGCACTGGTTGCCCCTAGTATCTACCTCGGTTCTAACCATGATGATCTTTTCGGGGTTTGGCGGAACAGTTACGGCCACTTAGTTTATGACGTCCATCGATTTTTGTGATGTCGTCATTTTGGAGACCATTACCTATTCTCCCCAATGACGATGACTTTGTCTTTGAAGTCAACTATAAATCCGTGTGCGTTCATAACGTCCACACCAAGAATTGGTTCATCCATAATATCTGGAACCAGTACTTGATGATTAAACTCAAGTCGACCGAGGCGTAGGTGTATCTCCACTTTTCGAAATACTTTTACAGGCCGTCCAGGAACTGTTCGCACTCTGCAAGAGCACCAGATTGGCTTAAGATCTTTCACCACGTCGGGCCGCACAATGGAAACTGTTGCACCTGTGTTAACTGTAATCGAGGTTGTCCTTTCTTGAACGAATCCGGTAACCACCAAGCTCCCGCTGTTTTTCTGAAGTGTAGAAATTGCGTTTTGTCTAGGGGCTTCGTTCCTCCAGTTAGTCAGCACACGCCCCGTTGTACCGACTATTCCTCGTTTCCCTGCTGCTGAATCCTAACCCGACAATCTCGTTGTAGATGTCCAGGTTTCCCATATCTGTAACACCTTGGTCTTCCATTTTTTTCAGTTTTTCTGTTGCGGCGACCGCCGAGTCTCTGTTCCTTGTTCTTCTTCCTCATCGTCTGTGCCGTCGCGATCTTTTAGCGCGCACTTTATGACTTGTCCAACCAGTCTGCTGATTTGGCGGCCACAAAGTGCAAACCATGTACCAGGGCGTCCGCACTGTTCTGGTGTCTTGCCATTCGTAACACTTGCTGTAGTTCGTTATCTCGGACACCGGCAGTAAATGTCTGCATCGCAAAACTCGTTCGAAAATCTTTTGGCGCTTCAGGATAGGCCAGTCTAATCAATCTGTCGATACTTGCTTCAAACTCTTGAAGGCTCTCCCCGGAATACTGTCGCCTTGCTCTCAACTGAGTGCAGTACACATCTCGCAAATGTTTATCACCATACCGTAATTCTAGAACTTTTGTCAACTCGGCATAGATGTTCTGGCTGTCAGGTGGGACTTCCTGTATTAGTTCTGCCGCGGGTCCTTTTAATGCGAGAACGAGTGAGACTGCCTTGTCTTTCTCTGTCCAATTATTTGCGCATGCAGCAGCTTCAAATTGGCGGAGGTACGTTGCCCAGTGACTGCTTCCATCAAAGGTTGGAGCTTTGACATGAACTGTCCCTACTGCAGGCAAAGTGACTTTCTCTATTAACTTATTTTCTTCGACTGTTTCTGTGTTTATCATTGGTACAGTCTGTTCACAAAGTTGTTTTGGTTGTAAATTCAGGCACTGCTCGACTTCATTTTTAATCTGCTCTTTTACATTTGTAATCGAGTCTTCTATTTTTGTTGACATACCATACCTTTTTCCACACTCAAGATAGATTTTTCTACTTCAGCTATTTTATTTGACATGAATTCTTCCCCGTCAGATACCAGATATTCTGGTAATTTGATTGTTAAGCTCACCTCGCTACGTCACCACGTAGGAGACCCAATTCTGCTGTAGTATGTTCTTGCATCTGCTTTTGGTCTTGAATTACGGCTTTGATGTCACCTGCTTCCTGTTTACGTTTTTAATCATGTCGTTTCCGCTTCTTCCGTTTCCTGTCTGCGTTTTTCATCCTGTAGTTTTTCTGCTTCTTATATTTTTTGTCTTCGTTCTTCTTTATGTCGTCTTTCTGCTTCCAGCAGGAAGGTTTTATGTCTCTCTTCCGCTTCCTCTGCATCCTGTCGTCGTTGTTCCTCTGTCTGCAATCTCCAACAACAGCGCCTGGAAATTTTCCATCATCTGACCGGCATCCATTGGTTTCCGATTAATTACGAATTACACTCGTCTTGTACACAGTGTCCACTGTTTCCACTGTTAACCGTTCTATCCCACTTCTGACACCACTGTTACGATGCGACGGTCTACTTGATCGCCGTAGGTGCAGTGGAAAACAAAATAAGTACAAGACACTAATTATGTCACTAATCACCAGCTTTAATTTTCACAGTTAACAGTTCATAATTAACAACATAGTCTCTTATAACAAATCAAATACAAATTGTTCACACGCAATAAATTGTCACTAATATTAAACACAATTGTATTACAATTATACCCCCGATTATACAATACATCACTAATAACCACTTGACCGCACACAGTAATATTCCTTGTACTAGCCCAACAATAAAACTAACTCACTAAGCACCAGGTATGGACCATTTATAGTCTACAGTGCTCCATAACATGCGTCATTAACAAACCATCGAAAATTCTAGAGGACACTTTCGCAGAAACATGCACCGCTGGGCTAATTGAGATGGTTCCAGAATGCACGAGACGTGCCGCTTTACTTAATACTGCCTCACATGTCAAGTGGCACGTATGCATTACGCTGCAGGATCGTTCTCCAATGGATCGTAACAATATTAAGTAATGGACAAGAGGGAAAATTTAATGTGTGTCGAAAACAAGGGAAAGAGGTAACAATGTCAAAGTAGACATTGGACCGCTGGAAAACATTGACTATGTCGTTTACGACATAGGGATGATATCTGTAAAAAAAGGCAAAGAGTTCTCATGAACCGTAAGAAGATGCTGGTTTAGGTGTTCAGATATTTCTCTTAGCATTAGAAATAATTTATTATTTTTAAATTAATCTAAACATCATTAATAACGGTAACAATCACTTCTTAAGCTATAAAACAAATTATAAATTATTATAAAATAAGTGAAAGTATGGAAGTAATTTTACAACTTTTAACATAAATTTAGCCTTTCTTTTTTTATACTTTACAGTTTACAATTTGTATATTTATTACAGTATGTATTCTACAAGGCAATCAGCATTCTCTTCTTAATCAACGTGAACGGTTCAGAATAATTTATTTTTTTACACAACTTGGTCCTATCATCGTTGCCGACACGATATCTCTCACACACTTAATTTTTCCTTCACCTATCAACTACGTTCAGGATGTCTGTCTCCATTCTTCTGTAGTTTATGTTTATTTATTCTTTATCCTTATCTTCCGCTTTTCCTCCATTTTCCTCCGTCATTGGCTGGACGACAAGAATGTAAGAATTGTTTACTGCTCAGGATCAAAGATTTTTTCATGCGTGATATTAAAATTATTGAAACTACGCTTCCCTTGAGAAGTACTCCGACTTTTCTCGCTGCCGGAAGTACATGTTTTAGATCTGCTAGTATTACATCTCTGGCGTTTAGCCCGTAACTTGTATTAGAGCATGTGTTTCAGAGGCTTGACACTTTCTTTCTTCATAATTTTCTCATTGTCTTTCACAATGAATGAAATTAACTTGAATGCAGCAAAACATAGAAGTACTTGATTCATCTTAGAGTGAAAAATGTTTATTCCACGAAAGAAAAACTCGTTTATCTAATACAGAAACGATAGATATAGGTAATATTAATTTTCTAAACAACAGACCTTAATTAGCTGGCGGGTCAATTAACAAGTGTTTCTAAACATAGATATTACACTAGGGTAGTGTAAAATTTTCCTGGCCTGACACAGAGATAGCGCTACTATGCTCTATATTTTGACCGTGTTGTATGATTTCATCATTTGTAGGCTTAGTTTTGATTCTTTCAAGTCAATTAGTTTTTTATTATTAGTAGTACATTCCACCACTGAAAGCGCCTTGGGCATCAGTGGATAGACCGCAAAATTCATGCTGAGATTAATTTTTTTTTAGGTTTAACTGCAAATGTTATGAGAAAAGAGCTGGATTCAACGTTGGTGGAGTCTCTTTTCCATCGAATACAACGGCTAAGCGCAAGGTTGATGATTTTTAAAATTGGTCAGACAAGCACAACTGACGACCCCCGTGTTTGATGTCCTATTGAAGTGACGACCTCAGAAAAAGTAGAAAAAAAACATAAAATTGTAATATTGTTCTAAGGTTTTCACGGCCGGTGTCAGTTGAATTAAAAATATGTACCGGGCTGTTTGGCCGTGGTCCATGGTTTAAAGACAAACCAATCATTTCGACAGCTCCACTGGCTGCCATCATCAGTGGAATTCAAAGAATTCGAGTCTACCTGAACTGTGAGCCTGACGTTTAACAACTCGAATTCCTGACGCGTTCAGGTAGACTCGAATTCCTTGAATTCCACTGATGATGGCAGCCAGTGGTGCTGTCGAAACGTTTGGTTTCTCTTTAAACCATGGGCCACGGCCAAACAGACCGATACGTACTTTTAATACAAACATAATATTATTTTGGAAGACCGTAGAATGAAAATGAGTGAGAAAGCTGAGACTGCTTATATATCAGTGGAACGTGTGCGCAATATCTTACACGAACATATAATGTGGATGCAAAGCTATGTGCTAATGAGTCCCGCATTTGCTGACACTTGACTAAAAACAGTGTCCTAAGGATGTTTCAACCAATTGTTAGCCACTCTATACGTGGAATCCAACCAAAGTTTTGCATCGTTTCATAATTATTGATGAGAGTTTGGTTTACTACAACACTTCTAAGACCAAACAACAGTCAAAAGAATGAACCAACTCCAAAGAAGGCAAAGACAATTCCTTCTGCTGGTTATGTTATGGCAACTGTTTTTGGGTCGCACATGGAGTAATCTACATTGACTACCGTAAAAATGAGAATACAATTAATGGGGGTAATACTATGCAAATCACTACACCTTATAAACAAATAAATCAAGAAAAACGGCTACATTCGGCGCAAAAGGGAGTGTTGTTTCACCAAGTCATTTTACCATCTCTCACGTCAACTGTTGCTAAAATCAAGGAATTGAAATTCGAATTGCTTCCTCACCCACCATACTCCCCCAATTTTATCCCAAGCGAGTTCTACCTCCTTCCTAATCTCAAAAACCAGGAAACCATCAGGAAAACTTTCCTAATGGCCACCTGGAAAAACATTTACTGACAAAAATCATGTCTGAGATGCTGTAAATGGCTACTTTGAGTACCCTAATTGTTTCTCACCAAGTGAATTACTCAAGGACATAAGACCAAAGTTTTTAGTATGAGATTTAACACACACGCTATATGTAATTACATTTATTAGTATATTTGTAAATACAAAATGTGCTAACGAAGACATAGTGTTTGCCTTCAGGTCCCATACACGTGGGTATCCTTAAAATCTCAGTAGAACATAGTGTGTTTACAGATTTCTTGGGGACAGAGTTAAAATATTAATGAAACAGTGACCGATAGGACGATTACGTGCTTCTCTATAGGGAATCTCTTAGCGGGGGAAACGTGATTATGTTAAACGGTTGGTGTTTGCTCAGAGTCCCTGAGAGGTTTAGCAGCCACGAGACACTGAATATTGAGTAGGCAACGAAACCCAGTAAACAATGGGTACCTGACAAACAAACATTCTAATCAGTATTCATAATTCCTTTTTGATAGTAAATATTCTAAACATTATTTCGTTTGTTAATCTGTTGAGAATTCGCTAGAATCAAGTTTTGGAACAAGTGCTTTTTCCGTGAACAAGTTGTTAGTCTATTGCATGACCCCCAGCGTGGAGGACAAGGTGTATCGATTTTCGAGCACACCACACATAGACCGGCTGCCTTCTCTACAGCTGATGAGCCCGGTCTGCCCATAGGGCAACAAAAGGGATAACTAGGTTGGGCAAGAATAACTAAGGACATTGGGCAAGAGATAGGTCTTTGTAGAATAGCTTCTCCAGGACTGAAGCATCTCCGGCTTGAGACACCCTACCAGATTCTGTACTACGTCAGAATAGTTTCGTTAATGTTATTTCTTTAATGCAAAGTTATATTAATCTAATTTAGAGTAATAGGCCTATAGCATCTAGTCTAGTGCAATATAATATTCGTACAGTCTACTCTATGAAATAGAATGTGTTCAGTTTCAAGTTGTTGATTGAATGCAATGTAATCAATAGGTTCAGTTGTAACACTTCAACGTGTTCATAACTTCATAAAGTGTGACAGAAACAAAGTGAGTGTGGCATGAAACAAAGGACAGTGGTACGATAATAAACCCAAATAAATAATATTCTGGTGTTCATTTCGGTATTTACATTAGGCTCATAGATCTGATTAGTTGACGTTTCAACATCATTTAGGGTTTATAAAACCTTAAATATTTTTAAGTATAAGGTTTTTACCAGATGAAAGTGAAACAAAATTATGAGGAATTTTCTTCTATTATTAGAGAAATTTGTGCATTACGAACTATATCCAGTTAGAGTTAATAATATTACCGCAACGGCCAGTGTTTTAGAGTGACGATTAATGGATTATTTACTAAACAGCAGGTTTTAGAGAATCAATATTTTCCGCCTTGGTTGTATAAGAACCTCTGTGCTGTGCCACACTACAGAACAGTAGTGCTGATAAACTTTCACGATAATAATGTATTTGAACATGTTTATGTTGATATATAAGTGTGGTTTACTATTTCTGTAACACTGATTCACATCAACTCAACGCAGAAAAAGTCTCTCAGCGCAACCTGTTTCACAATGTAAAGCTACAAACAAATGAAAATGAAAAACTTCCTGAGATTCAAAAGGAGTAATGAATGTTAACAACAAACTGTGGTGTAATATATTTAAGGGATTTGTCTGGCTGATTCTTACTTGGCATATAGCCCTATAGACAATTGTTCGGAGCGACCAAAGGAGGATATCATAAAAAGAAATCAACTGATTTGCTACTCTTGATCTGCTATTGTTAAACATGACTAGATAAAGACAAGTGTCACAATCGCTTGCCGATTTGAAACCATTGTAATATTTATAAACCTAAATGAATGTTACAGGGGTAAATTAAAAAGTCTACTGAACGTGAACTCGTGATGCTGCCAAATACCATATGTACCTACAGATTGCTTTAGCGTACTTTGCAAAAACCATTGATCAATTTCTGTGAGCTGTGTTGCTGCATTTCAAGTTATGTTGTGTCACACAAGCACAACAGACGTCACACGTGTTGGATGTTCCAACCGTAGAATGAAAGTGAGTGAGATAACAGTAACCGTTGGTATATCAACGAAGTGTGTGCGCAGTATCTTACACGAACATCTGTGTATGACAAAACTGTGCGCTGAATGGGTGCCGCGTTTTCTGACAGTTGACCAAAAAGTTCGAAAGGATGACTGAACCAACTATTTGGCACTCTATGTGCGCAATCCAACAAAATTTTTGCGTTTATTAATAACCATTGATGACACTTGAGTACACCAAAACAAACTAAAGGCCACTCTTGAAATTAAAAATCAGTCAAAACAAAGGTTCAAGAAAGACTAACCAACTCCAGTGAAGGCAAAAACATTTCCTTCTGCTGGCAAGGTAATGGCAATTATTTTCGGACGATCCTAGAATATTACTGTCTACCTCAAAAAGGAAAAACAATTAATGGCGAGTACTATGGAAAACGACTTGTTGCGCCACGTTTAACGTGGCGAGCACCTTATAAATGACGGTCGCACTTAATGAAAATATGCTGTTCCACTAAGGCAATCAAGACAATGCATCACCTCACACGTCAGTTGTTGCAATGGTTAAAATCAGAGTTGAAGTTCCGTACCCCGCCCGGTAGTAGCCCACATCCTTAACATCCAGATCATCTGTGGTCCCTGCGGCAGGAGCTCTATTTGAAGCTTAGGAAGCATCACAAGAGCGGGCGATGGGCATACCCTTTGTCCAGCACAGCCCCTCTTCTATTTCCAATTGCTTCCTCGCCCTACATACTCGCCCTGCTTAACCCCCAATGGCTTCTACGTCTGTCTTAACATTAAAAAATGGCTCGCTAGAAAAAGACTTATTTATGCCAATCAAGTCAGGCATTTTGTGAATGGCTACTTTGAGCACTTCGACAAATCGGCTCATCAATTTGGCATAAACGCTTTAAAACATCGTTCGGAAAAGAGTTTAGAGTTACATAGTTAAGAGTTCAGAACCGAAACGTTTTACTCGACCCTGATATATAAAAGAATATAAAAGAGTAAACGAGTATAATTAGCGCTTACAAATATCACTAAAATAAAATTACATATTTCACTAATTCCGTAAGCCACTGGAAGGGAGAAGATACAGTGAGTGGGAATACAAATATTTTTGGAAGTCGTAAGAGGTCACTTGTGAAGTAAAAAGTTGAAGAAAACATTTAAAAAATCAAATATAAGAAAACTAAATTTTATAAGAAAAAGCAACAAACAAGTCGTCACTCTTGTAACCTTACAACCATGTCAAAGTACTCAAACAGTTTAACGCGACAAATATAACCGTGTTCAGACTATATTAACAAACGCGCAAAGTAAGAGTTAAATCAAATATATTTGCTCTACGGTTATTGCCAGTGACTTTTACTTTCTGCTTGAATTTTGCTTTTGTTGTTTCTTCGATTTGTTGCTGTAAGTACGGTTTTGGACGTATATTGCTTCATCTACTAGTATCTTTGTGTCTTTAAAAATCCTTATTCTGCTTTCTTAAAAGACTGCTAAAGATACATACTACAATTGCGCAAATTATAGTAATAGACTAGGAAACAGTCGATTATAGGTTTGTTTTAATGTTGTGGATAGCAAAATTGGTGTAGGGAACAATTCGGTGCACTGTGCTTTACCAGATAGGAAAGTGTTTATAAAAAGTTTGGCAATTACTAAGTGCACAGCGGTTATCACAGAGTTTGTACACGTTCACTTGTCTTTAGCAAAGGAATGCAGATAACATTACGGGACATAGTTATACCGCAACATTACGTTTAACATCATTAAACTTTGGCAAGTTCAATTATAGACTCGGCCATTTGGCAAAATTAATAAAAGTAAACTCATTTCAAAACTATCTTAATAGTTAAGCTCCAAGTAGGCTATTTCAAGGGCTTACTATTTCTGTGTGTTATGTGACATTACACACTTTAATTATAAATTCAAACAACACAAGTTTGCGCGCTATGCGCTATGCGCTTCTCACAGTAGACTGTATCATGCACGTAAATATTTTTTCTTTAAAACTCTACGAGGGGTTATCTCAAACAGACAACATGATAAGAGGAAAGCTTGTGTGGGTTAGATGACTAAGGATTAGATTAGTCTACAAATACAAAATATTTTATTTACAAATATTTTATGTACAAATTATTAGCTCAAAAATTTATATAAAACGTGTAATATTTGTAGTGATTATGGTATGTAACTTGTTACAGGAGTACTTTTATTGATTATCTTGCAACTTGTATAACCTTTTTTGTATTGGCCACTTTTTGGCATCAAATTTAAAAAGATATTTTACAGGCGTTGATCAAGTTCCTTATTTTACAGGCATTACTCAAAGCAATATTACACATTTGAAATCCATTTACTTAGAACCACGATCGTTTCATTCAATTAGCGTGCAATATCAGAGTCTTGAGTACTGTTGTCGCGTATATAGCCTATCGTTATGTTCAGTTAAAAATTAACAAACGTGCCTACGTAACGCAATTAGAGAACCAGTTGCGAGAAATGAATCGGTTGATAAGAAGACGGCTGAAGATATCCAGCGACAAAATGAAAACGCGGTATTACATTTCCATCAATAGTATGGGTTTCGAAGAAAGAGACCAGGTTTGGTTGTACAACGCTCAGCGCCGTCGTGATCGCTCTCCGAAACTTTAAACTGACTGGGAAGGCTCGAACACTGTAAAAAAGAGAGAATGGTGATATCCAATCTCCTTTGATAATAATACTAGTTACTGAATTTTGTACTAACTAAATTTTAAGACAACCTACAAATAGTTTAAATGGGAGATAATAATGATAAGACTTGTACTAATATCTCACGCGGGGTGCTGTAAAATACTTTGTATCAGCTTTCTAATCATTAGGTCTCTCAACTGCAGCCACTGATTGTAAAGTATTCTGGCAATATAAAAACGGTGCGACAGCGGTGAAAGAAATAAACTTGCACACTGCAACATTTCACAACGTTACGAAAATTCCATGACGAATCGTGGTACCCCTGACGTTTCCAGTTATTTATGCGGCAACATTTTCGTGGTTAACAGCTCGTTTGCACAGCTTTGTTACGTGATGTCACAGGTTTGCTCTGAATAATCTAATTGCTCAAAGATTCCTGTTATGATATGATTTGCATATGTGTTTTGCAGTAAATGTAACAAAATTTATTTTCGTATATGCAATACACAAAAAATGTTATTTTTAATATCTTATCCTATTTTATTATTATAAAAATAATACTGCCATAATTTTAATTTGTTTTAAGCAAAATATTGACTATTAACAATTATTGTGAGGTAATGGATATAATGTGAGATATATTCTGGTAAATTGTTAATCCACATGTAGCCTATCTGAAATTTGAAAGTTTACTAGGCATAATGTGCGCTGAGAAATACTTCACTTCCGCGTTTATACCAGCATTAAGGTGTCTAATGATGAAGTAAGACAATTATGTAGGATCAGCTTAAATTGTGTAAATAATTGAAGTAATTGGTTAATAGGTCATGAACTTGAAAGAGAAAGTCTGCTCACACTGTAGTTGAGAGGAAAGTAGGAGACCAGTAACAGATGGAACAAAGAAGAAGGAGAGGAAAAGAGGAGGAGGAGGAAATAAGAATAAGATGAAGACGAAGAGGAGGAGTAGGAAAAAGAAGAAGAAAAAGAAGAAGAAGAACAACAACAACAACAGCAACAATTTTAAATAAGCTCAAAATTTAAATCAATTGACACTAATTCAACACACCTTACATCGTTATTATATCACTGGTAACTGGTATTAACACCAGTGACTAAATAGGAGACTCAGTTTCATAGGTTGTCTTCAATGTGCAAATGACGTAATAGTCAGGATGCCATGAGAATAATCTAGTAAATATAGGGAGCTGGAAATATAATGAAACATGTATACCGCATAGTTTATTCTACGATATGCTGGAGTATTTCATCTAATAACAGGTCCTCGTTATTTAATAATAAATCATTGCTGTCCGTAACCCAGTCATAAAAATGACAATACAACGACAGCTACGTCGCCGCTCTCGCTCACGTGAACGAGCTTACATTCCAGTGTACACATTCACACGAACTCGGTAATATTTCGTAATCGTAAAGTACGTAGTGGCGTGATTAAACATGACTTTTCCATTATTTCTGTATAGAGAATTTCTCGTAAGAGACAAGAACTTCATAAAACCACTCCTATAAAAAGATTGTTTTTTTTTATTATTGTTTGAAATTACATTTCCGCCTTCACGTTTCTTTCAAATTGGTTTACACTGGTAATACTTTTATTGTGTGTTCTCGCTGTCTTATAGTACTAAGACTGCTTTTACGTTTACAATCGTTAAGTACGGAAACTTAACACAGTAAGTAAACACATTCAACATTAAGATAAGAAAAGAAAAAAACATTTTTATAGTTACGAGTTTTTACACATTTGTTATATCTTATCGAAGTAGAGCTTATATTGGTCAGTGGTTTAAAATATTTTAGGCTAGCACCCTCAATAGATATAGGTCTATGATTGTATTCAGTTCAATTTAATACATTCGGCTAAAAGTGTATCTATTTTTCAAATACTCTGCAGAGCGAATCTGTAGGCTGCCTCAAGTGTGAAACGTGTATCTGTAGACTTAGTAGTAATTCCATCAACATACGGTACTACGAACAAATATATAGGCAATATCTTTAATATTTAGTTCAGATAATAAAATTAAAGTAGTATAATAAATAAATAAAAGTTATATAAACAGTCGAACAAAAATACTGACATACTGTGTGTTAGGACGAAATTCTAAGATAATATTATATAATAAATTACTTACTACTATACAAACAGATTCTAAAACCCGTACGAGTTACAAAACATTGGACTTTTGTCATACAGATCTACCGGTCTCCTTACCGTTAACAGCAACAAATTTCAAAGCCAAGTATTAGAGAAAGGTATAGTAAAATTTGGTTTGTTAAATTCTTCTCCTCTCCCTGATAATGTAAAAGACACGTTAATGAGATTTTAAGATGTTGCCAGATTATGTGATTACATTAATGTTAAATGTATTTAAATGTAGGGAAACCAACTTAGGACATTCAAGCAATGGAAACAACACAATTTTTATTTAGTTTAATTTTAAGTCTCATGAATGTTTCATATGAAAACAAATAGTGCATAACAGTAGCAGAATATAATTACAAACATATATCAATTTTACATATTTGTAGTAATTTAAGTTAAAAATAAACACTTTGTGGGCTGCTTAAGTTAAGTTGTCATATAAAATAATTTAAATACTCTAAAAGTGTTTATTTAAATAATAAGGTTTTAATGGAATTTAACACATAATAATGAATAATCAGTAACACGTAATAATACTCGCGGACCCAACAAATAGATTTATATATTACATCAGGGACTATATACATAAACAGAAAATGAAACACAATTTATATTTAATTTTTATATATTGAAAACAAAATTTCATTGAGTTACATTCGAAATTTCATACGTTCGAAAGCGTTAATCGGTTTCACAGTGACTAGTGGTGTGTGCAACAAGTGAGTGTAGCATACATTATTTAAACCCAAACATTTTCTAAATATACCTCATCTCTTTTAATTATCAGGCCTGAATCCCGATTTAAACTTAATTATTCGGTTCAATGCACAATCAAAAATTAAAGTTTTGAAACGTTTTTAAATTTAATATTGGAAATAGTTTGTTGGGCGTATGGAGGCCCTAAAGGGCATTTTTAATAAACCTATTACCATACAATAGCGCCACCAAATTAAAGCACAATGTAGTTACATTACATTAAAAAAGGGATAGATCAACTTTCAGATACTGCAGACCAAATTAACTGATGTACTCTCTATCGACAGTTTCCAACATCTTTTACTAAGACCCTTAATAGGGAACTTGATACTTGCCTACGTATTTAAACGCGCTTCAGAACTTACTACAACACTATAGAGGATTGACAAGAGAAAGACTGCGTCCCTTCTAGTCGTCACTCTTCCGACTAGTTTGATGCAATCTTCCTAGTCAACACTATCCCGTCCCTTTACCTCAACAGGACTCCAACAACTCATATCACTAATAGTCTGACCCACATAAACCAGTCGTGGTCTTCCTCTAGTCTGTGTTCTATCCATCACACTCTACACCAATGTATTTACTAAGCTTGGGTGTTTCGTAGTATGTTCAATCAATTTGTCCCTTTTTGTGTTGGATGTCCCCCATAACATTCTTCTTTCTCCACCCGCTTCCAAATACGATATTCTTTACAGTGAGCTGAGAAGCCATACAATATTCGGCTATCTGGCTTTCCTAAGGACTATGCTTCACTGCCATAAAGAGCTCTAGGTTAGATGGTCCCCTAAACCATTTCCTTACATTTTATCCATGTTAGATGTAAGTGTGATAACATAAACTTTTTTACCCTTAACATCTTCACCTTTTCTTTCCACTCTGGTAACTTTACCATCTGTAGGCAATAAACCAACTACAAAAACGCGACTGTGACTTCTTGTTCAAGATGTCTCCGAGTACCGATAATACATGACCCACTATCTCTGACTACAGAACACGGACTTTTCAACTCAGTTGTATGATTAATGTTATCCGGGCTGTTTGGCCGTGGTCCGTGGTTTATTTCCAAACCAAACGTTTCGGCAGCTCCAATAGCTGCCATCATCAGTGGAATAATAAAAATCC
The DNA here is from genome assembly GCA_034769895.1 of Magicicada septendecula. NCBI lineage: Eukaryota > Metazoa > Arthropoda > Insecta > Hemiptera > Cicadidae > Magicicada > Magicicada septendecula. The sequence continues at coordinate 362,623,138 of CM068370.1, read as the reverse complement.
TAAACGTAGGGTGTTCACGTCAGGTCCACAGTACTGTGGCGTAGGCCTGATGATGGTTTATTATTCTACTGATGATGGCAGCCATTGGAGCTCCCGAAACGTTTGGTTTGGAAATATACCATGGACCACCGCCAAACAGCCGGATAACATTAATCATACAACTGACACCGGCCGTTAAAACCTGAGGACAATGTTTGAACTCAGTGTTTAATAAATTGGTTACTTTGCCTAAGCTGGCTTTCGCTGACTGCAAGCTTCGTGTAACTTTCGGTAAGCGTTAGAATAAACAAATACTATTTCAAGCAGAATGATCACTATTGCACACCACTATATAAAAATTATCCCGATTAGCGCTTTCAAGCTTCACAGCTCATCGTCAGATCGGAATAGACAGAAACTATGTGAAAACAAACCCTACAACCCTCCCACCCCACCCTGCTCACACACAACAAGCTATAATATAAATGTCCCTTCCCCACCCCCTAAACCCTGTCCCACCATCTGTGCAGTTACATATTTTTCTAGCAAATTCCTTGTGTTTCAGTGTTTTGTGTGTGTGTGTGTGTGTGTGTGTGTGTGTGTGCATCCTTTTAAACTTACCCTCTTCCTCTACACATGTGGGTCAGTCACACACCCTTATTTTAAAACACCCAATTAGTACTATGCAATATAATTCTTAATCTTATCTATCTGTCCTCTATCATTTACTTCTTAATTATGTTATAAAATATTTCTTCATTATCAAATTTAATTTTAATATTTATTAAATTGTCTAACCCTTTTTCTCTTTCTTTCAATATTTCTACCTCCTCTCTAAGCTTCCTTTCAACTGTGTTATTTACTACTTTTACAATTTCGTATTCTCCACAAAGGATTAACAAACTTATGGTTGTCTTCTATGAAATGTCTTACATATAACGAATTGGTTGTTCTATTACCTTCTCCACGTTTGTGGTCAGACAACCTGCATACGAATTTTCGTCCTGTCTCACCTAGGTACACTTTGTTGCAGTCTTTATATTTTAATTTATAAATTCCGCTTTTCTGTAATACTGGAATTTTTTCTATATTCTTATTCCTTATCTTATCAAATACCGTTTCACATTTTTTAATAGCTATATCTACTCCGTATTTATTAAAACATTTTATAATTTTTCTAGTATGTGAACCTATGTATGTCAATGACCCTGCATAATTCTTTTGTTCTGGTTCTATTTTAGTATTACCTTTGCCTGAAATACTATTTCAGGCAAAGGTAAAGTTTTATAACAATTTTACTAAAACCTTTCGTTTTAATATCGGGAATAGTGCATTACGTATTACTAAATTTAATGTATTTTTAATGTATTTTCGTAATGCATGAACAGGTCTTGACCAAAAGTACTAGGAGTTTGTTACCTGAAGTAAACCTGTGGTCAGTAGCTCACCATATACGCACAGACTTTTAGGAAAAAGAGCAGCAATTTAGGATCTATGTAATTGTAAGTGTAACGCTGAATCCGCGAAAGTAAGGGATAAGACACACACACACACACACACACACACACACACACACACACACACACACACACACACACACACACACACACACACACACACACACACACACACACACACACACACACACACACACACACACACACACACACACACACACACACACAGATCTATATTCTTCCTAAAATCTATTTCTTAACACATTTAATTAGACAAAGCAATTTACTGGGTCCGTTTACAATATGTGGATTTGAGGAGACTCGACAGTCGTGTATTGGGAGGAGTAAATTATCACATACGTGTATATGTGTGCGCGTCTGTGTATAGGAGAGTCAGAAATTGTTTTACTAAACACCAATTCCCTGTACAAGTCAGTAGGAGTAATTTAACTACATACGTAGATCGAATTCTAATTTGTAAAACGTGGATACAACGCAAGTCTGGGTAAAAATATAACTTTCAAATATTAACGAAAATATGCGCGACAGTAAACCTTTGTTATGCAAATTAAAAATTAATAAGTACATAACTGGGAATTTTTATCTTTAGTTATTGTAGTAAAAATACATCGAAGTATGGCAGGTTTAAGTAGGTGTATCAGATGGAACAGTAAAACTAACTACATTTCGTGATGTGAAGCAATGTAGTTGTCTCCTTTTGTCTACACTACTGATATCGTCATGTCTAACGCACTGTAGCCTAGACACCCGACAAGACGATCTCTAGAAGTTCATTTCCACCCCTTGGAGCCTGTTGTTTTACAGTTTTTCTGTATTGTCTCCCGAGTTTCAAAACTATAGGTGACTATGCTTCCTAAGGTGGCAAAGTAAATAGTCTTCTTTGTTCTTAATTCTTTGTGGTTAATTGACTTACAGTTACATCTTATCCATGTATACCTGCATGTGTTTATCATATTGATAATATTCATTAAAATTATTCCTAATTTATAATGAGTTTAAACTCTTCATTTTTTCTCATATTTATTCACTGCTTCTTCTGCAGTCTACCCAACTACCTTAGCATTCTTTAGAGTTTATGCTGTGGTACTAACGTCGCCGAATAAATCAATTTCCGTCACGTTGTTTATTTTGTCTAGTATGTCCGTAAACATCGCATAAACTGCACCATTGCTGCTTCAGTAGCATCTTCATTTGGAGCATACAAACATACTACACACCCGTCACGTCCCTGTAGATATCTATAATTATTTCATTTATATATTTCCATCCAATTACAGTGCAGCTTCTATGTCGCTTACTAATTACAACAGAAACACCACATTAAGTCTTAATCCCCTTCCTCACACTACTTTATATATGAATGTATTTTTTTATCCTCCACCACCTGCTGTTTTCTCTTCCCTTCAGAACGTACAACCTTCTATTTCTTTAAAGACATTTTTAAACTTAATGCTAATTTCTTATGTTCTATGCATATCGTATGTTCTAATTTTTCATTTCCGTTTTCCACAAGCAAACCTGTTTACCAATTATCGAATGCTACCGTTTACCAATTCCGAGGCAGGAGTCATACATTTTAACATTCCACAGGGAATTGGATGATGCTCTAGTGACCTACCCCCAATCTAGTCGCCATGACTTTGTTATTGCAATTAACTCTCATAGTTAGGCTGCTGTCACTACAGCTTTGGGGCCTATCTGTCCAAAGGTTGTGATACAGGAAATAATCACGATTATGGAGCGAGAAAAATCAGAAACAAGAAACTTCGTAATTTATGGAAGCAGACGAGATATAAGTTTTCATAGAATTTTCGAAACCAGTTAGGATGTAATGCAAAGTGAAAACAAAGAAATACGCGTGGTATTCGCGAATAAAATGAAGTGATGGAAGTTAAAACAAAGTGTGGAGCGATCACATCGCACTGACGGGTGAACATCGTTTGATTTCCATCAATAGAAGTGATTTACTGATAAAAACTACTCTGAGTACTAATCGGCTAGATGCTCTATAATTTATATTAAACATACAGTACCCTGTTACATATGGAGAAGAGGAAGAAGATATTTCTATTTAATACATTCCCTTGACACATAACTTACTGTGTGTATTTGTACAATTAAAAGGAATAACTGTTTACACGCAAGACCTCTCTTTTAACAGAAAACGTATCTTGAGAACTAAATTTAATAACACGACAAAATTACTGATAACAGTAACAATAACGGTTACGAGTAACGTGAAACAACATAAACGTTGAGTAAATTAATGGATAAAAAACAAATTACAGAAAATTAATACAGGTCATAGTGAAGTTTTGTTTTAATTGGGAACTATTACAAACTGATTGTCATCATACAGACTATTATCAGCAGGCGGAGGATCTGAATAGAATTATTTTGAGAATAATGATATTGATAAATTTTTGTAACCCTTAACAAAGTCACACCACCAAAACAATGATACAGAAAGGTGAGATGTGCGATTATGACCGGTTATGGACGATTCTTCACAAGGCGATGCTTTTTAGACTAGGCGCGAAGTGTCAATACAACGGGGTACTTTGTTGTGGTCAGGTAATATTGGAATAATAGGTATCGCCCAGTATGAAGCAACCAGTTGCTCGGCAAGAAACTGTGGTAAATTTAAAATTAATACTATAAAGTACTCCCATAATTGCATTATGTGTAGGTTTATTTAAAATATCACTACCTTATCTTTTTTCTCTAAAAATAAAGTTTAGATCCTCAAAACGAAATGTCATATTTATTTTATTACACGATTATATAGGAATAAGTGAAAGCAATTTTTCTTTTGTAAAGTTTGATTGCTGGTAAGTGGGACCTAATGTGCATAACATTTTTTGCGTAGCAATTCAAATTATTTTTTCGATTCCAAAATATTTCTTTGCTTCCCACTGCAGTACAGTGTATTGCTCGAGTGTAGACGTCTAGGCGGCAGAGGTGTCTGCGCAACAGAGTTGGAATACTAATGAAGAAGTGACCAATACAGCGCATTACAGGGAAACCTTTAACAAAGAAACGTATTTATGTTAAGCTGCCAATGTGTACTCAACATTGGGGTGAGAGCTTTAGCAGCAGCGAGACACTGAATATTTAACAGTAGACAGGGCACCTGGCAAAACGTAAATGTTAAACTTTCTTCTTAACACAAGGTGTACAGTCTCACAAAGATAATTTTCTAAAACCTGTTTCGATTTTATTAAATTTATTTGGCTTAATGTCGTGTTAATAATTCAGAACAAGTGTATATAACGTTTCTGTCTTCGGAGACATGAGATCTTGTATTAACGTATTCTTGAATTTAATTAGAAAAAGAAAGAAACAAAATCATTTTTATTCTTAATAAAATATAATTTTTTAAACAGTTTTTCGTACGAATACGTTTACGTCTTATTTGTATTAAAGGTTTATATTTTCTAACGTATTTTGCTGTAATTTGCATTTATCTTAAACCGTTTGCCATAAAAGTGGTTTTGTTGAATAGAATCAATGTGGCAGTCTTTAAAAAAAACTTTAATTTTTGGTAGGCTTAGGTAATTCATTTACAGAAAAACAACTGGTATTAGTAAAGAAAATTCTAACATATTTTCACTTCAGAGAGGTGTATATTAAAAACGTATACAGAGATAAAATGTAGTAAGTCTCAATTAAATTAAAAAAAAACTGCTTTCGTCAAATTGAAATCCATCTATTGATACCCTGATATCATGGTTTGATAAACGACGTACATGCATTCTTGAAGGTAGGTTTTGGGATTTAAAAAAATATTGTTCGATGACTCTTATAGGTCCGCATGAATAATAATATTATCAGTGTGCATATGTTCCTTGAAGTCACCGTATAACAAAAAGACATAGTGTAATAAACATATTTCTTACTGGTGTTTTTTTAATTTTAGTGTTGTTGTGATGCTCGTTCTTATTTAGTTATTTTGATGTCGTCAATTTGTTTAAAATTTGTAAATAATTGTTTTTATAATGTGAATATAAATCTGATGACGAATGATTCGAGTCGATTCCCTTGCAGGCGCACGTGGATAGGCGTATTTCGCCGCAGATTCTTATGTTGCTGAAATAAACACAAGTTATGTACTTACTGAATTCAACGTTCTAGTTAGTTAACAAATTCGTTAACAGCGAATAGGTAACTCGATTATCATGTATCAGAGTCACACGGTGCCACCTGTGGAAATACTAATTTTAATCTAACTTGTAACCGTATTGTCTATTCAATAAAAGTCGTCAACTCTTTTTCTGTTACACAATTTGAATTTATTAACATTTTTCAAAGAAAATTGTAAAATTATTGCTTTATATTTAGTACTGGCTGTTTGCCTCGTTAGTAATTGACTTTATTACTTATTAGCTCTTAATCTCAGGGTAATTAAAATATTTTGATTTTAACATCAATTTAAAATATAACCTTGAACTTTGGTTCATTATGTTTACAAATTCTCAGTGGTTCCTTTGAGACTGCAAGATACAAAACAGAAAATGTCTGCACTACTGTTTAACATGAGTAGTCGGAATTAAGTATTATAAACAACAATTATATTAAAAGTTTTCTCAAATCATTAACATGGAATTATATCTTAGACTATTGTCAACATTACACTTACTTTATGCATACTGAATTAATCTTTAGAAACAAACTGACATGAAAAGTTTTTAAAATTATTAATCTATGGTTATGAATTTGAATATCGTCAACATTAAATTAACTTCAGGCATACTGAATTAATATTTAGAAACAAAATAAAGTTAAAAGTTTTTATAATTATTAACATATGGTTAAGAATTTGACTGTTGTCAACCTTAAAACAACTTCAGGCATACTGAATTCCTACAAAGTATTAGCTATTCAAAATATCAGGTAACTACTTAACCTATACACAATAAAATACATAAATGATTGTAATTAATTGTAAGTTCGTTTAATGTTCGTTATTAATTATCATGTCCGTTGCATGCTGCACTCTAGTCAGGTAAACAATTATGACCTGTTTCTTAACTAGCTTTCATCAAAATATTTATTGATTGTTTATATATTGTAACAATCGAAATCAGAAGTTTAGATAACCTATGCTCGAGATCATATTACTCATTGTTTATTTCTCTAAGTTGTTTAATTTTTATAATATAGGTCAAAAAATATTTCTTCTTTCTAAAAAAATTATTCATATAAGGTTCATTAATGTTCGTGAATGAAGGATAATTAATTTATTCATTCACTTTTAACCTCTATTAGATATCATGGTTATTTCCATGTCTCAATGTAAAATCGTAAAATTGCTGTTTTCAGTTAATATTCAATAATTATAATTAAACACCAAACTTCCTGTCATTTCACTTTATTGCAGCTTATTGTGCACTCTGTAATTATAATGCGCTCTGATATAAGCGTTTTTTTTTATGCACTCGCCACTTAAATTTTTGGTTAGGTTGACAAGATTTGTTTACTTTTATACTCGCACAGCTGATTTGGTTTGAATACGACTTTTACCGCGCACAGAAAATGGCCGTCGTCTCGCTTCGCTAGTCTGAGATGAAGTGTGTGTAAGTTTGTTCTTCTTCGCTGTTCCAATTTTGAGAGCACATACCCCCCGGTCGATTTTGATCGATTCCATTGGTTTAGAGATGCTGCTATTTCTTCTAGCAGGGCACTCCCTTCGCGGATTAATTAATTTGGGGAAAATTGCTAACGATTTTGGTGTGGAGAGTATCATTGTTACTCCCTCGTTTTTGTCCAAAATAAATAGAATATCTTTAAAATTGGTTCAACGTCCTTGCGTCATGAGTAATACTTGATATTGCCACGCCATGTTATTACAATTGATTTGTTCTTTAAAATAAGTCCTCACAAGACATGTGTGAGTGTTATAATTAAAAATGTTTTTTACTTACGACTATGACATATTACTTATGATTTTACATGATTAATTATTGAAATTGAACAAATGGTGGTTACATTTCAATCATATGGTTCCTCTCAAGTCCTTTTATGATAATTTCTAATACAATAATTGTCTAAAATTAATAAAATTACAATATTTGATCTATGCTTTCTTTGGCCTAGAGCATGGTTAATTTGATTCACTCTATTTATTGAAATAATTTGTTCTGTTCATTTTTTACTGTGATACAGTCATTCTGAAATGTCCATTACAACTTCTGTATAGGCCATCTCAGTTTTTTATTTCAAATATAATTACTTTCTTGTTTTTAGTCTTATTTATTATTCATAGTCTTAGTATGCCATATGTCATTATGATTTGGTTCATTATTAATGATATACTTAATTTGCAGTGGTTCTTTTCTGTACAAATGGTCTTTATAATCTAAAGATTGTTTTATAATGGTTAGCCTCCTATTATTATATGTGTGATAGAGAATAATTCACTAATACTTCTTGCATCTAGTGTAGTCAGACAGTTACCTTAATTTTTTTTAAATTATGGTTAAATTAATATTTCATTATAATTATTTTATACTATAATAGTAGTATTACATATTGTATTACACATTTATGTCACTGTTCTTTCCTGGTTTACAATATTATGGGAATTCTGAGTGTGTTTAATGGGTACATCTTTCTGTCTAATTTCAGTCTGTGTAATTACATTAAACCCCAAACATATCACTTTTAATTAATGAATCGTATCACTAGGTTTGTATTTATAATGTCTATTTTCATTATTGTATAACCTACACTAGTTTTACATTGTTTTATTCTTAATTTATTCTAATTACAAGTTGATTTGTACCAGAATTGAGGTTACCCTTCTCTGACAAAATGGTTTATGCTTTTCTCCATACTCTCAATGTTTTAAAGGTTATTATTTTACATTTTTGCTCTGGTTAACCATTATTTATTATTTTGTCACGTTATGTTTACATGTCTACTGGTGATTACCAGGTTTTATTTTATTTATTTTAATTGGATTTGCCTGTATTAAAAGCATGCATGGTATTCTGTTATTGCTGTGATAACTAACTCATTCTTATCTTCCATTATCTTATTTCATTGTGTTTATTCGGTTGATTAATTATATTTTTATCTCAGAATAAAGAGTTTTTGTCATGGTCTAGTCTTTAGTAATAGTTTGTCTGTGTCTGTGTCTCTTTACTGTTTCTTACTTCTGTAGATTCCTTGTTTCATTGGTTTCATTCTCTCTTGGTATGCTTCTTGGCACATTGTATGATATATTTGTTAATTCTTCTTCGATTATCACTTTACTTGTGTTTATTCATATTATCTTCAGTCTCTTCTTAGGGCTTGTTATCATTATAATTCGGTTTGTCTCACTTACCATATCTATTGAGTCATTTGTTTAATCACATTATTATGTTGTCTTCTATATTTTCTTCTTCATCACTATTTATTATTCTTCGTTTGCTGATTTAATTATTTTAATTTTTTTAATTAGTTCGTGGACCGGATATACCATTTAGTACACAGTTATTTATTTATCATTCCTCTCTTAGGTGTTCTTGTGTTAGTTAATGAGTTTTTAATACTTTATTTTGTTGTTGTTAAATGTACGGTGAAGATATGTACCGTTACAATAGTCATGTTTAGCAACTATGATGACATGACTGAAAACACACTTTCTCATTCACCCCAACGATGTTACAACTGATACGTTAGTAAGAGTTCAAAAATGTTTACAAACTGAGTTCTGGTTCTATTTTTATAATGATTAGATTACTTGGATTTCGTTGTCCATGACGTGTCCGTTACTTAACTAAATATAATTATTTACGTAGTTTGCACATTCCGTATCCAAACTCACTGAAGAAGGAGCACACCACTCCGAAACGACGTATGAGAAAATACAACAAGTAAGTTCACAGTGAAAGTACCTACAATACTAATAATTATTAAGTAGTGAACAAAGAAGTGATGAACATTCAAAATAGTATAATTATTTCACTACCGACTCGGAACACAAATTGTATTCCGAGTCGGTAGTGAAATAATTATATTTAGATTAGATTACATTCAAATCAGCTAATGTGAAAATGAATTAGATTTTATAAGCTTTTTAGATTTATGTAAGCACACTCAATTTTACAATTTTGTTAACAAAACATGATGGTACAATTTCCATATTTTGTGAATTTTGTTAAACTCTTAGATAATTTTAGCCGAATAAATTTATAATTAAAATACTTCATACAATCACAAGCGAAAGCCTTCTTCCAGAACGCATCGTAGTCTATATAGAGTTGCCAGTGACGAGATATCCAATTGAACACCAGTGATACTAAAACTGTCGAGAGTTTTGTTTAACACTTATAAGAGAGTGGGAAAATTTTAGAACAGAAAGTTGTCAGGTATCTAAAATTGTAAACTAGACACATGCGCTAGTATACTTAATCTGATACAGTAGGATAAGTAACAGTAGTCGAAAATAATAAAGTAATCATAGAATTTCTCATGGGAAATTTAATATTATTAGAATGTAACATTAATAAACAACATTATTAGGCAAAATAATAAAAGAACAGGAATCTTCCCTGAGGGAGAATAGTAAGAGAAAGTCTCATGCGTACAGTTCCTATGGGCATTTTTCTTAATATTTCCCTTGATGGAAGATTTTCTGTTACTTTTTCTGCAAATGCAGTCCTTGCACGTGTGTCTAGTTTTCAATTTAAGACACTTGACAGTATCTATATTCTGAAATGTTCTTACTGCCTTACACCCTTTTACCGAAGTCTGTCTTGAATGTATAAATTGTCTTACATGCAAATAAAATAATTCACCGTGTGCATAATTTTCCAAACCGACATTACAAACGTAAAAAAATTATTTCCTTTATAATAGTTACAACACACATCTATGTTTTTAAAATATGACTTGGCCTTGTCAACGTATGACTTTAATTGGTTATCAAGGGTACCTATGAGGCATAGAAATATCGGACCCAGCAGTAGGACTACTGCAATAATTATTGTTTATTAAACACTATACAATAATAAATTACCTTTAATTCTTAATAATTATATCGTAATATTATTATTTGAATTGTAATTAAATAAATAAATTTAATTATTACTTATGAAAAAAACACATAAAATAATGGTAAATATTTATGGAATTGATTTTCTTATTTATTCGCTGTCTAAATCTTTACATATATTTTAATATGAATTTTTCCCAAGGGAAACAATTATTTTGTCTACGTGTTTGTATATAATATGGGTCCATAACCCACTATTGTTCTTTAATTATATTCTTGTAACACTTTTTCAATTTTCCAAATGTAAAGTTTTAACATTTTTTTTCACAACAAATCTAGTTGTCATCTGAAGACAATTCAAGATAATTACGTGCAAGTTTTCCTTTAATATCTCCCAGACGAGTTTAGGTAAAATTTTAATCGTAATGAGAAGGAGACTTAAAAAGTGAAATATGCAGTTTTGCACGAATTATTTCGTCAGCATTTTTTTTTCATAATGAAACCCTTTTACCATTTTTAGCAATCGAGAAACTTAGTTAATGTGGGTCTATTTTAGCTACATGATATACAACGCAATCAATTACTGTATTTTTTGCTTTAATGAAATTAGTGCCTTTTATTACTTTCTACTCATTGATTGTTACCACTATCTACACTTGTTACGGAGCTGTTCTGAAGATAATTGATTCTGATAATTAAGTTGATAATTAAGTTATAATTTTTCTAATATTCGCGACCAGAAGCTATCAGAAGTCATTAAGCTATATCTAGTAGCCTGCTGACGTTGGCAACTATTTAAATATTAACAGTTTATTGTTAACACAGGCAGTATCTCCCACACCGTAAACTATACTAATTCTAAAATTTTCCAGTTTTGGTTGTTATACCTACCTCCTCAGAAATGAAAAATAATGAAGATCCTGAGTACGACGCATAAAAATATGTTTCGTCAACAAACACGATATTTTTAATCTCTCGACTGTATTTATTAATGTAACTTAGAGTTGCATGTAATAATTATCATTCCTTTCTGTCACAAGCCTTCTGATAGACTTGTAGTGAGTTCATGTCTCAAATATTCATATCCATATACATTTACATTGAGAGAAAAAATTGTGAGAAGAATTTATGGACTAGTGTGGGACAGATAGATGTGGAGGATAAGAATGAATCGTGAACAAAGAGACCTGTACGGAGAAGCGGACATAGTTGCGGCAGTGAAGGCGCAAAGGTTGAGATGGTTGGGGTACGTAGTAAAAATGAGAAGTGATCGAGGCCCAAAAATGGCATTGGAAATGAAGGAGGAGGGAATGAGAAGGAGAGGACCTCCAAGAAGAAGATGGTAAAGATGTGAAAGGGGATTTGAGAGAGATGAGAGTGGCAGGTTGTACTCCTCTGAACCTCTGGGCAGAGAAGAATTGAGGAGAATCATTGAGCACGCCAGGGTTTTACAGGGACTGTAGTGCCAGAAGAAGGAAAAGAATACATTAACATCGCCTTCCTTTTAGAGATTTTAATAAACTCTGTATTGAGGGATAGCTTTGAGAGGATGCATAATTTTTTGCGCCTTCCTCCCTACTCCACTATCTGTAAACGAGTCCATTTAATCTTTCTATGTGCCTGCAATTTACATTGTTATATGAAACATCATGTTACTTCAGGACCTTCACTACACAGCACAAAGCTTGGAATATCTTTATAGTCTGTAGTATTTTCATGTGTTGTGCCGATTGAATAAATCGGCGCGAATAAAATAAAAATCTGATACTGCATTTAACGTATACGCTAAAGAAAAATAGGTTTCGGCATTTAGCGGTGGGAGTTCTGCCGTACTGTGTTTAACAGAAATACGCACACAATCTACAAGAGGTAATTATGTTGCGCCTGATTGGTGCTGCAACCTGGCGGTCGCCGCTGATCGCGAGTTGAAAAATGCCAGAATAAACGTTTCTAAGCCTGTCTGATTCCGGTTCTTCAACTAATCGCCTCGCCTGGTTGCTCCGACAGAGAGAAGTTTTTTTAATTGTACCATCTTCCACCTATGGCAGGCTAAATTAAAACAGATCTGCGGTAAGTGAGTGCAGTATACTTATATATATTAATTTGAAGTCATGTAAAAGGAGTTTTGTTTAATAAGTACAGGAATGAATGAAAATTGTAACCTATTACACTCACGCCACGTGGCGAATTAGAGTATGTGTAAATTGTATTAATTGTATAGCAATTGTATAACAAAATGAGTTAATTGTATAACAGTAATTGAAATCTTAACTAAAGCCCCGTAATTGAATTAGAGTACGCAAAATAATATGTAATTTAGCCAAACTTAATGTTTTCAAAGATAGGGCCATATGCCCGTATAACCTGTTGCAGAGTGTGTCAAACTTTCATTTCAAGTAGGCGTAAAGCAGTGTTTAATATTATAAATGGATTTTGGTGCGTGTGGGGGTCCTGGGGGAATAAGTGTTGGAACTTCTCGCTGATAATATTTGTATGCTTAGGGTCCCTCGCTTCACATCGAGGAACAGCCCCAACCTGAACAAATGAACATCTAGACTCTCAACTTCATCTGCCGGAGGAGAACAGCGAGGACAGGCCACACCCACACTAAAATGCTGTAGACCAGAACATCAAACTTCACACCAAGGAATAAATCAGGTGACACCAACCCAATATTACTTTTCACACAAGGGAATGTAACCCACTAGAACTCGTGGGCATATAGCTACACACCATACAATGACTTTAAACTTTACACCTTTTAATTGGGTCCCCGGTTAACGGGACAGAATAGTGCGCGGACTTGGGGGGGAATCTTTTGTACATTTTGTAACACTGTTTATATTAAATGTGAGCCAGAGGTTGGCATGTATCTGTGGCTGATTACCATTCAGGCATGTAAATTTCTTTCTAGTTTTCAGTAAAAGGGTTGCCTTAGTGCTAGTAATTCTATCATTCATCATGTAATTTCACAGGTTAAAATTTAGTTTTCTATTGATTCATTAATTCACATATTTATATTCAGTTTGGGTCCTATAATGGATAGGAGTTTCTTTTGTTAGTTTCAGTCGGGTCCCCAGTTTAATCCTGTATAGGCGGATTTTCATGCAGACTTGAACATGCTCCTGGGACAGGTTTAGTTATGCACGATCTTGCCTAGGAACATGTCGGCCTTTGGGCCAAATTAATTCTTAAAGGTTATAAAGCATCATGACACATTACTGTTTTTAATATTTCACAATATTTCTTTTTAATTTATTATGGTCACTTGTATTTTTGACTGAATTATAATTATATTTACTCCAAGTCTAAGTGCTCAGTATGGGAGCACTTTATAGTAGTATCAGGCATTATGCCAACCCCTGAATTTTAGTATGCCCTGGGGGCACTGGTGTTACACACATATATCTATGGGTTATTAGGTATTAAGACCTTGCAATAGGTGTTGCGTGCAATAATATTTATGAATTGTAAATTATGTACCTCCTGGGGTGAAAGAGGTGTGGCAAGATTTTATTGTTGAAAGTTGTAATTGTCCTGTGATGTGGAACGTGTGTATGTGTTGTAGTTGTAGACATATATATGTTTATATGTCCATTTATATGTGTTGTATATTCTAGTGTATTTCTGGGGGTTAGGTATAGGGCTACGTGGGGAAAAGTAACCCCAATTGGAAAAGAAAATCTATATATATTCATTTCATTTAAATTTTATATTTATTTTTCAAGCAAAAATATTTTAAAGGAGAATACAATGATTTTGTTGGGACATAGAGATTTAAAGTTTGTTTAAAATAAAAATTTATTGGTTGTTAATTTTGTGAGTTTTAATTGCAAGTCCCGTCTCACTGGATCCAGCGCATTTTTGGCTTCTCTAGGCTGTTGGCCTAGTTTTAATTATCTTGTGGCCCCTCTTTAGAAAAAAAAAATTTCAAAAACAAATTTTTTTATAAGTCAATAAAAAACTTAAAGAGGGGTTACAGTGTTTAATGAAGCTGCAGCATTATAGTCTGTACTATTTTCATGTGTTTAATGAAGCTGCAAAATTAAGTTTTAACGACTCGTACGTAAACTCAACATTGAAGGTAAGCGCATAAATGTACACAGCCCGTTAAATATCTTCCATGCTATTTCTATTTGTTCACATAAAGATATAAGGTATGCGACGACTCTGGAAAAGATTTTATTATCCGACCTCTGTACAATATTTCTCATATCAATAAGGATTTATAATGACTTACAATGTATAGTAAGCCGGATGTAAAATGAATGATTCATAACCAACAGAAATTGTATATATGACCGCAGTTCCCAGTAAGTGCTTTCCGTCTACACAATCCTGTTTGCTGTATATATGGTTGTCCTGTTATGATAGGTTCCTTGTTACGATTGAAGGTTTTATGTTTGGAATGTATCTTTCGAATAAAATGCTACAAACATTAACGGACATGAACAAATACTATAAGCATTAACTAACGTTCATTTACATCTATACAGTTTAAGATGATAAACCAATGGACTTACCTTCATGCATTTCATGTCCGTTCATTACTTGATTCGGCATACAGTAAAAGTATTCAGTATTTTATCAACGTATGTTATCTGTACTCATCTTTTTATTTGGTATTTATTTATTGTATTTTGGAGTAGATATATACATTGTTACGACATCACAGAACAATCTACGTGTGTATCGAATGTTCCAGAAGGATCCGGAATGTAACGTGTGTGGCGTACGTGCTTGTAGACGCATTTACTAGACGGTGCGAGGTTTCTCGCGGCCGCTCTCACTGTGTCACGGCCGCAAGCAATTACGTCGTAGTTTAAAGGTAATACGTAGTATGTGGAATCGTCTAGATGTTCGGCGGTTATAAATACAATTACTCAGGGACGCTCAGTTCAGTATAGTGGCGATATATTGTGGCGATACATATCATCACAACGCATACCGATAAGAACTGTTAGGATAAAGAAACCATAGTTAACTAGTACTAGTATAAATGATAAGTGAAAGGAGAATTACAAGTAAGTGTGTATTAAGCAGAGTATTAAGGTTCCATGCTAAAACCAAAACAATGGATGAAGAAAAATAAATGTTAGAGAAATATAATATCATAATTGTGATAACAATTAGAAGAAGAGAACTTGATAACGTGATAAACCCAATAGATATGGTAAGTTGAGAAGTGTAAACAAGTCCAACGTTGGAAACAACCAATTAAAATAGAGACATGCAACAAGCAACCAGACAGTGAAGACCACATTAATTACCAAATAACATAAATGCATGAAGAACTAAAAATAAAAATAACAAAAGAAATAAACTAAAAACGTGTTAATAACCAAGTAAAGTATAAATAAAAAGTACTACATAAATTGATGATAATAAGAATAGTAATTAAAGAGAAAAGATAAGAAAGTAGGCAGAGTTAAAGAAAATACAATACAATGGTATAAATAAGAGTAAGAAATAGGTGCATTCGTCTAAGATAAATTGTAAAAACTTATATTGTAAGGGAGTGAAGTGATAAGTGTACAAGGTAGGAAAAGTGATGATCAAAGATCATGTTATAAACCAGTGGGGAAGGGAGAGAGTGAAGAATTGGTCTTATGTATAAAATAATACACATTAAGAACCATTAAATAAAAGTAGGGTGTGTTTAAAGGGTTCTGTATACCCAGGATTTATCATGTTACAATTAATTATTTAAAGGGATTTGTATACCCACAGACTTTAGTATGTTATAGTTAGGTATCTAAAGGGATTTGTATACCCACAGACTTTATTTTGTTATTATTAAGTAATTAAAGGGGTTTGTATACCCACAGACTTTATTATGTTAGGATTAGGTATTTAAAGGGTTTTGTGTACCCACAGGATTTATTATTTTATAATTAGGTCTTTGAAGGGATTTGTATACCCATAATTGTATTGTGTTACAATTAATTGTTAAAAGATTTGCTAATTTTTCAAGAACAGTAGTTATAAAAGCTGTTCAGAAATGTCAATATCAGGTACATGGTGAAACATAATATTGTGTAAAAAACCATTGTAAAGGAATGGCAAAATGCTAAACCTATAGGCCAAATGAGATGAGCTGAACTCAAACAACACTAAAATATCCAAAATAGTCTTAACCAAACCAAATAAAATTGAACAGAAGCCTGACCTTAATGAAACAGGGAAGGTATTGATAAAATTGTATGTAAAAACCCATAGTTGTAATAACCAGATGAATAGGGAAAGTAATATTAACACATAAGACAAGCCATTGCACTGACATGCTGTCAATATTATTGTTATTATAAGTAAATTATGCATAGGTATTTAAAACTGTATAGTTATATATAATGTAGAAGTATCAGACATTATTGTTAGTAATAAGTACAACCCTACTAGGACATATTTAAATAGTAAAGAAGGCAATAAGAAATGTTAAGAAAAAATATGTAAAGGCCTAAAAACTTAAATTTATAAAGGTGCTAAAATAAACAATACTAGGCCGAAATGGGTAACATTCGGTATCAAAATAATTCTATTTTTCCAAACAACAACATAGTGTAACCCAAATTTAACTTAATTTAGAAATAAATAAGGAGTAATTTGAGGTGACAGATTTAAAATTTACAGATTTCGAATAATTAACGTCACGTGACCCAGGTCAAGGAAAATTGGACCAATCAAAGCTCGTAGCCGTGATCATACGGCTAAGCGTGTTCGTAGCCGTTCGCTAAACGGTTTTTTCGAATTAGTCTATTGTTAAAGCTCAAACTGAACGGATGAACTCCATGTAACAGCGAGTCATATTTTGATGAATAACTAAACGTAAAATATAAAGATATGCGAAAAAACTTAATAAGAAAACAAGAAGACCCAAAAAAAAATTACCGGAGACAACAATATTAATAGACGAAACCGAGAAATTAATGATAAATGATCTACTCAACGAACACATGCCAATTATAAAATGCCTAACGTCGAGTGGTGATAATTTTGTTGTAACATCATAATCAAATAACCTTAACATACACAACACGAGATTCACCAAAAACACTGTTAATCCAGACACTTTTGAACTTCAACGAACCTTTATTCAATAACGTTGTGGGCATAAAACTATTAAAACACTATTTAATTTAAAGAAGTTAGTCGAAGCAGATTTTGGGACGCTTAGACTCAGGCCGACGGCCATTTTGATTTAAACATTTCCGCCAGTTCGAGTGACATTTGGAACAGAACAGAGAGTTGTAATACTTTTAACTTACATTATTTTAATTTCACTTATTGTTAAGAATATTAATTAACCAATTGTAATGTATTGTATTTTATCCGTAAGCATTTTCCGATCTTTACTAACAGCACAAAGAATCCACTACCTGATTAATTGTAATACAATTGTGTTTAATATTAGTGGACATTTTATTGCGTTTGAACAAATTTTATTTGATTTGTTGTTGTAGACTGTGTTGTTCATTACGAACTGTTAACTGTGAAAATTAAAGCTGGTGATTAGTGACTTATTTGGTGTCTTGAATTTTGTTTGTTTCCACTGTACCTACGACGGTCAAGTAGACCGAAGTAGAACGAAGGCAAGAAAAGGAAGAAACAGAGGAACGACGTAAACGTGAACAGAAGACATCAAGGAGTTAATACAGCAACAAAAGCAGACACAAGAACAAACCGCTGCAGAGTTGAGTCTCCTACGAGGTGAGTTTAATAAGCAAATTACTTAAATTTCGGAGGTACAAGAAACAATGACATTAAAAATAGTTGTTGTAGAAAAATCTGCGTCGATTGTTGAAGAATCGATGTCCACAAAAATGTCTGTCATAGAAGAATCCGTGTCAAATAAAATATCTGCAGTAGAAAACTCAATGGCAAACATAAGAGAACAAATTAAAAGTGAAGTTGAGCAGTGCCTGAAGTTACAATAAAAACAACTTTGTGAACAGACTGTACCAGTCATAAAGACAGAAAAAGACGCAGAAAATAAGTTAATAGAGAATGTCACTTTGCCTGCAGTAGGGACAATTCATGTCAAACTTTGACGGAAGCAGTCACTGGGCAACGTACCTCCGCCAATTTGAAGCTGCGGCATGCGCAAATAATTGGACAGAGAAAGACAAGGCAGTCTCACTCGTTCTCGCATTAAAAGGACCCGCGGCCGAACTACTACAGAAAGTCCCACCTAACACCCAGAACATCTATGCCGAATTGATAAAAGCTCTAGAATTACGGTATGGTGTAAACATTTGCGAGATCTGTACTGCACCCAGTTGAGAGCAAGGCGACAGAATTCCGGGGAGAGCTTTTAAGAGTTTGAAGCAAGTATCGACAGACTAACTAGACTGGCCTATCCTGAAGCGCCAGAAGATTTTCCAACGAGATAACGAACTACAGCAAGTGTTACGAATGGCAAGACTCCAGAACAGTGCGGACGCGCTGGTACATGGTTTGCAATTTGAGGCCGCCAAATCAGCGTCTGGTTGGACAAGTCATAAAATGCGCTCGCTAAAAGATCGCGACGGCACAGACGATGAGGAAGAAGAACAAGGAACAGAGACTCGACAGTCGGCGCCACAGAATAAAGTAAGAAAGGATGGAAGACCGAAGTGTTATCGATGTGGGAAACCTGGACATCTACCTGGACATCTACAACGGGATTATCGGGTTAGAGTTAAGCACCAGGGAAACGAGCAGTAGTCGGTACAACTGCTGACTAACTGGAGGAACGAAGCCCCTAGACAATACGCAATTTCTACACTTCAGAAAAACAGCGGGAGTTTGGTGGTTATCGGATTCGTTCAAGAAAGGCCAACCTCGATTACAGTTGACAAAGGCGCAACAGTTTCTATTGTGCGCCCCGACGTGGTGAATGATCTCAAGCCAAACTGGTGCTCTTGCAACTTGGGAACAGCTCCTGGACGGCCTGTAAAAGTGTATGGAAAAGTGGATATACGCCTACGCCTCGGTCGACTTGAGTTTAATCATCAAGTATTTGTTGCAGATATTGTGGATGAAGCAATTCTTGGTGTGGACGTTATGAACGCATACGGATTCATAGTCGACCTCAGAAACAATGTTTTGAGAATCGGAGGCAAAGAGGTAATGCTATCAACAATGACGACAGCAGAAAAATCGATGGACGTCATAAACCAAGAGGCCGTAACTGTTCCACCAAACTCCGAAAAGATCATCATAGTTAGAACCGATGTAGGTACTAGGGGCAGCCAGTGCTCTATATTCGAACCCCAGGTAGTCAGCACACCAAGCATACTAATTGCCAGACTTTTAGTAAAACCTGACGAAACCGGAAATGTACCTATTAAAGTGGCGAATATTTTGGATCAAGCTATCACTTTACAAAGCAATACGCTCCTAGGCAAATTGACTCCTGTAGCCTGGGTAGTCGGAATAACGCAACGAAGATCCAGTGCTTCGGATAATTCCAAATTACCTGAAGAACTGCAAGAATTATTGAACAGAGCTTCTAACGACCTCTCAAGTTTTGAGGTAAAAGAACTCGGACAGTTTTTACATGAATTCAAAGATTTTTTAGCAGTTCGGGGACAGTCACGGGGAAGAACCTCTCTTGTGCAACATCTCATCAATACCGGGACACAACACCCATACGCCAACCGCCTCGAAGGCCTCCATTATCTAAACAAGAGGAAATGTCTCGGTTAATACAGGACATATTGACAGACGGAGTAATCGAACATTCGTCAAGTGCTTGGTCTTATCCTGTAGTGCTGGTAGCGAAGAAGGATGGTGGATTGCGTTTTTGCGTAGATTACCGGAGGTTAAATGACGCTACAAAGAAAGACTGCTATCCGTTACCTCGCGTTGACGATACACTCGACACGTTGTCCAGAGCACAGTGGTTTTCAACATTGGACCTGAAGAGTGGATACTGGCAAGTGGGTCTTCATCAAGAAGACAAGGAAAAGACCGCTTTCTCGACCCCAAGTGGCTTATTCCAATTTAACGTCATGCCATTTGGACTCTGTAATGCACCGGCAACATTTAAAAGATTGATGGACCTGGTACTCGGAGGCCTCACGTGGAAAACTAGCCTTGTTTATTTAGAGGATGTCATAGTTATCGGGAAGACTTTCGAAGACCATTTGGAAAACCTTAAGGAAGTTCTAACTAGAATTCACGGTGCACAACTGAAGCTGACCCTGAAGAAGTATTCTCTATTCCAGAAAGAAGTACAGTATCTGGGCCATCTGGTTTCGGAATCGGGTGTTAGCATGGATCCTAATAAAGTATACACCGTAAGAGACTGGCCAGTGCCGAAGAGTAAACACGAAGTTCGGAGTTTCCTGGGGTTATGCTCATATTACCAACGTTTTGTGAAAGGCTTCTATTGCTAAACCACTACATGAGCTAACGGAAAATAAACGAAACTTCCAGTGGTCGAGAGAGTGTGACCAAGCATTTAGGGCTTTGAAGATTGCATTATGTTCGCAGCCAATTCTCGCTTTTCCAGCTTCCGAAGGAAAGTACATCGTAGACACAGACGCAAGCAATACTGGTCTAGGAACAGTTTTGTCTCAAGTGCAGAACGGTGAAGAACGAGTAATAGCGTATTACAGCAAGACGCTTTCTAAACCAGAGACAAATTATTGTGTTACAATGAGGGAATTGTTTTCAATTGTCAGAGCTTTGGAACACTTCCATAAATACTTCTATGGAAGAGAGTTTTCACTACGTACCGACCATGCCGCCCTTGCAAGGCTCTTGAGATTTAAAAATCCGGAAGGACAGTTGGCAAGGTGACTCGAACGTGTGCAAGAGTACAACTTCAAGGTACAACATCGACGGGGGCGCCTGCATGGCAATGCAGATGGCTTATCACGAAGACCGAGCCCTGAAGACTGCCGACAATGCCACAAAAAGGAAGAACAAATCTCAAGCGAACAAGTTCAAGCCATCACGGTAGATTTCCTGGCAGACGGCTGGGCAAGACAAGACTGTCAACAAGAACAGGTGACTGATGAAGACATCGGACCGATCTTGACAGCAAAAGAGGAAAGTTGCCGCCCGGATTGGCAAGATATCTGCCATGGTTCTGAAGTGCTGAAAGGCTACTGGGCACAATGGGAATACCTCACCTTAGAAAACGGATTGCTGAAAAGGGCTTGGAAAAGTGCAGATGGACGAGACGTGGTCATGCAGTTGATAGTTCCCCGAAGTAAAGTGCAGTCTGTTTTGAAGAAGATGCATGATGGAACATCTGGAGGCCATCTTGGCGTTAACAAAACCCTTGACAAAATACGGAAGCGTTTCTACTGGCTTCATCTTCGCCACGACGTAGAGGTATGGGTTCGGACGTGTGAAATATGTGCTGCAAACTATGGCCCACAAACCAGAAGCAGGGGCAAAATAAAGTGAAACCTCAGATCGATTGCATGCATGCTCACGGAGGCATTGTCGACGACACCTGTTTGTGTGCGGACGCCTACAACATTGGCCCATGTGTTGTAAGTACATTATGATTCTTTTATTCTGTAAAAAAGAGAACTGTATGATTCCGAACATTTTTCTGTTTTTTATTCTGAGAGAAGTTGGCCCATAACGTTGTCCTCATCTGTAAAACTGCAATTTCGATTACGTTACGTGTAGGGCCCGCCTTGTTATGTGATAAAAACGTAAAGAATTCTTACATATTTACACAATCTAAATTCTAAAATATGTAGTAAATCCTGAAAATTTATGTTAAAAATCTTTAAGTATACTTGGAGAAATCGGTTAATAATTTAACACAATATTATATTTGTTGAAATTGTCATCAGCCTTGTTGTTAAGCCGTGGTCCACAGTTGTTGTTATTGACAAACGTTTCGGCCCCACCATCGGAGACATCATCATCAGCATGGAGTCCGCCAATTCACCTCAAAGATGATGTAGAGATTATGTGTTTTGCGTGAGAAGGCCCACTTTTATAAACTTTTGTACCAACACGATCTAAGCTGGAAAGCAGCATCAACCATTCAATCTGTGCTCCCAAGCCAATCAGATAGCATTCGATATTGATTGATTGATGATGCTATTCTGCTTAGATCGTTCTGGAACAAAATTTTATAAAAGTGGGTTTTCTCAGGAACTGTGAGATAAATTGGCGTGCCAATCTAAAGACTGATGATGGCCTCCAGTGGTTGGGCCAAAACGTTTGTCAATAACAACAATTATTTACCACGGTCTAACAGCCCGGCTGAAAATAATAATTTAAACAATGTTGAAGGCGGCCGTGAAAATTTAAGAACTTGCACAGATTATTTTCACATAAATATCACGGCGTTGCAGAATGTAAAATCCTATTTAAAATTTCAGTGTTAGCTGGCATGTTTAAAAATGTGAATTTTAAATGAATTCTTGTCATCGCAACTATCCTTAAGGCTTACACCAATTTTTTTCATTTTTGCATACACTTTATAATTTTATATTTGTAAAAGCCTAACTTTTTACATAAGTTAATACAATCATACAAAAAATTCATAATAATTACCTACGAAAAAACAAGTAACTAGTGTATTTAAGATATTATTACGACGGTCTACTTGATCGTCGTATGGTCCAGTGGAAAACAAAATACAAGACACCAGTGAAGTCACTAATCACCAGCTTTAATTGTCACAATTAAACAGTTTGTAATCAACAAGATAGTCTCTTATAACAATCAAGTAAAAATTATTCACACGCAATAAAAATGTCTACTAATATAAAACACAAATGTATTACAATTGTCCCGCACAATTATAAAACACATAACACTTCGCCACAATATTACGAACCGCACTCCAATAAATTGCGACTGAAACTGAACTGAGCGTCGCTGAGTAAGTGTATTTATACCCCGCCGAAACACCAGAACATTCCATACTGCGCGTCAAAAACGCTACTATAAAACAGTAGTAATTGGTTAAGGCCGTAATTGGTTACGGCCTTGCACACAGCCCGCGCGGACCGGTGAGTGTGGAACAATCTCGCTAACGCATTTTGAGAATCACGTACCCACACAACATTACAGGTGGTTCCACTGGAACATTCGAGAAACACGTAGATTGTTCTGTAATGTCGTAACACTGCCCCCTCCTTAAGCCTGTCCGCCCAGAACTGGCAAACCGTGTCTGAATTAATACTTGGCCAGGCGATCTAGGTGGACATCCTTGCGAAAGATAATTCTCCGGTTCTTCGAGTTCAGTCTTGTGTGATCCGAACATTAAGTTCCCAGGAATACGAGTCTTGCGCTCAACCGCTAGATTTGCTGGAATCATTCCCGTTGCGTCATGTACTGATGACCTAAACACCACTTGCTGATCCAAGTCGGTTTGGTTCTCGTCAACAACCTCTTGCGTAACTTCATCGTCAGCAACCTTTTCCCCGGGCGCTTCTATTAACTCAGGAACAAACAAGGGGGTTTCCTTGACACCCATAGTTGGCTTTCCAATTACTTCTTTTGTCGTTACACTTATTTGTACTTCCTCTGCTAGTTCTTCTTCCGTTTCCGCCTGGAATTTGAAAGGTTACTCATGACCAGACCTGTTGACTTCTTCTCCGGCCAATGCCGCTTGCTTGATTGAATGGTTGACAGACCCTGCCATTTTAGCAATGCAAAGCTTTATCTTTTCTTGCCAATGCTCAGGACATTCTCTATTAAGTCCACAACGAATCCGTAGGCATTCATAATGTCCATACCAAGAATCACGACATCGACAATGTCTGCAACGAGCACTTGGTGGCTAAACTCGAGGGGACCCAGCCGTACACGTACGTCTACCTTTCCTAACACTTTGACAGGGCTTCCAGTCACAGTTTGTATTGTACAAGAGCTAATTTGAGGCTGGTGGTTGCTGACTAAGTCAGGGTGCACAATGGACACTGTTGCGCCCGTGTCAATAATAAATGATATTGGTTTACCTTCAGCAAACCTATTAATGGATAAGTTTCCACTAGTCCTATGTAGCGTGGAAACTGTGTGCTGTTCTGGAGCTTTATTTCTTCAATTGGTGCGATCACTCCCTTCTCTCGGTTTTTATTCTTCCAACAGTCTACCTGTTGATGGCCACGTTTCCCACAGTTGTAACACTTCGGTCTTCTGTCTTTTTCCCATCGTTCAAATCGTTGTAGCGCTGCTGACTCCTTAAACTGTTGTTCTTGAACTGTCTCTTTATTCTGTCCGTTATGACCATACTGTTATATTGGATCCCTTTGGCTACAACGTGAAGGCATTCTTTGATTAATGTAGGTCGCCGACTTCGCAGCTTCAAAACGGAGAGCATGAACAAGACCGTTTGATTTATTATCATGCCGTGCCATTCTTAACACTTGTTGTAATTGACTATCTTTGATACCGTCAATAAACATAATGATAGAAACCCAATTCCAGAAGTCCTCCGATTCTTCGGGATAAGCCAATCACGTCACTAGGTCGACATTTGCTTCAAATTCTTGAAGGCTCTCCCCTGAACGCTGTCGTCTCGCTTTAAGTTGAACACGGTATACTTCGCTCAAATGCTGGTCACCGAACCGTAATTTCAGAGCTTTTGTTGATTCCGCATAGATGTTCTGGCTGTCAGATGGAACTTTCTGTATTAGCTCTGCGGCAGGCCTTTTCAAAGCAAGAATTAGTGACAGTCCTTTCTCTTCTTCTGTCCATTTATTTAAGCAAGCGGCAGCTTCAAATTGGCGAATATAAGTTGCCCAATGAGTGCTTCCATCAAACGTTGGGGCCTTTGTGTAAACTGGTCCCAGTAAAAATAATGGCACTGTTTTGTTACTCTTAGCTTTTGGATCCCCTTCAGCGTTTATTAACGGTCTTTCTTTATCAATTATTTCTTTCACTAAATGTTCGACATCCTTAATAAATTGTTTTATTGAATTTGTAATGAAAAGCTCTAAACTGAAATATTTGTTGTCACAGATTTTCATATTCCAGATATTCTGTCGACTTGTTTGTTAAGCTCACCTCGTAACAGGACGAATTTTGCGGTGGTATCCTCTTGTATGAACGTCTTAACGTCGTCTGCTTGACGGCTAAATTCTTCTTTTTTCCGTCCCTCTGGTGTTTCATTTTAACGCTTACGTTTTCGTCATGCCATTTTTCTGCTTTTTCTCTATCCTGTCTTTGCTGCAGCATTGTTCGGAATGGTTCTATCATCTGACTGGTATCCACTTTATTTTTAGCAATTACCGCTAACACCACTCTCCTACGAAGTGTCTTCTGTTTCCACTGTTAACCGTTCTATCCCAGTTCTGACACCACTGTTATGACGGTCTACTTAATTACTTGATCGTCGTATGGTGCAGTGGAAAACAAAATACAAGTCACCAGTGAAGTCACTAATCACCAGCTTTAGTTATCACGATTAAACAGTTTGGAATCAACAAGATAGTCTCTTACAACAAATAAAATAAAAATTGTTCACACGCAATAAAAATGTCTACTAATATAAAACACAAATGTATTACAATTGTCCCGCACAATTATAAAACACATAGCATTTTGCAACAATATTACGAACTGGACTCCAATAAATTGCGACTCAAACTGAGCGTCGCTGAGTACGTTTATTTATACCCCGCCGAAACACCAGAACATTCCATACTACGCGTCAAGAACGCTACTAGTAAACACTAGAACGTAATTGGTTTTGGCCATGCACACAGCGCGCGCGGACCGGTGAGTGTGGAACAATCTCGCTAACTATGTTGAGAATCACGTAGGCACACAACATTACAGGAGGTTCCACTGGAACATTCGAGAAACACGTAGATTGTTCTGTAATGTCCTAACTATATTATGGGCGATATACTTTTTTTAGTAAAATGTACTGGTAAACATTTTCAACATACGTCCCATATAAATTATTGTCGATTTATATTCCCGTTTTGCCAGTGAACCATTTTTTCAATAATAAATCTTTTTGCTTTCAACATACCAGTTCTTTTAGTAGCAGTGCTATGCATTCTTAAATGCACACCACTCTGTACATTATTAGAGCCTCAACAAAATAAAAAATATCTGGGTAAGAAGCATTACTCTCAGAGCGGAACGACTCACAATTAGTTGTTAGCAGTTAGTAGTTAGTAGTTTGCAAAACAGAAGAAGAGAGTACAGCCATACCGCCGGTGGAAAGACATCGTACTCAGATATCTAATTGTCGAGTACATAATCGCCTTTTTTTTTAAATTTCGAATAATTTGGCTCACGCGACATGAAATCGAAAGGAAAGCATTTACCCGCCTTAGATGAAAGAAGGAATGGTAAGCCGAAAAACTTTTTGTGACAATTAAACTCAAAGTCAAAATCACTATAAGTGGATCTCAACCCAAGTCACTGTACTTTTCCACCAGCTTTCGCTCATATAAAATTGGTATCCGATAATTTACATTCTGTTGTTAACAAATTTGGACCACAGGAGAGAACTGGGACGGTTTGGTTGACCCAGTATGAAATTAGGTACTCTTACTGCCCGAGGGACTGAACTCGGCAATTACTGCCAATAACCGGTGTTTCCATAGATATCTGTAGGTCTATACCTAACGTTATTCACAGATACTTATAGCTGATAACAAAATATAAGGTTTTTTTGAGACATATTTCACAAATCGTTTTGAAAGCGATCCAAAATGACTGTTGAGACATGCTAATTCTCTCAAATTACTACACATAGAAAATACAGAGACTACAGATACAGATTTTGTACTTTTAACTAAAATTCCTCATAACCTTAACCCCAAGTAATCTTTTATAATTTTTTTAAAACTTTGAGTTCTATTTTCGGCCCTTGTTGTTTCTAAAATCAGCTTTTTGTTTTCATGTACCCTTAACACGCTGATGTTTTTACTTCGTACACACTCAGAATGTATATACTCATTTGAACGTTTCACCCTTTTTCGTCGTGAAAAAGTATAGACTCCATCTAGATTAAAATTCACGACTTTAAATAGACTCCATCTAAGTCACAACGATTTTCAAACGACAACTAAGGAAAGGTGCGAATAACAAGCTCATCCACGAATCGTATGGTCAGCAGATTTAAGGTATGCGGCTAGGTAACCATCTTAGTGAGTTTTGTCTTCCTTATCAATCCGCTTACATTGCACATCCTGTGTTTACGCATATATGCAGCTCAGGTCTCCGTCTCATAATCGTATTTTCATTTTCTTAATTACAGTTGTATTTAATCACTTCCTTTTATCCTCTCCTCAGATTTGTTCGTCCCAAACAAATGATAAATCCTGAGATAATAAATAGGATTATTTACTGATGATCCATGTGCAAAGGCACGTTTACATGCATATAAAAAAATTGCAAAGTGAAAGTTGCAGGCTTCTGAAAAATGTAGACCTATAAGGCAAATTCATCCGTTACCTTTTAATAGCAGTAGACATGAAATAATGATATGGTGGGAGGCGCATTACTGTATGTCCCATTTCATTTGGCAGTTGATCCAATTCGTACGTCTTCTTGGCCGTTCGGATCTCTTCTTTAGAAAGACATTCATTCCTGGTTTCAGCTGGGGAAAATGAAATTCCCTGCTTACGCAGCCCCTCCATGATATCCGCTTTACGCCAGTTCGAACAAGGTGGCTTATCTATTTGTGTAGGATGGTAGCTGACATTATCCATCACGATGATAGAACCTTCTTGCAAGGAGAGCAACATACTAACAAACCAGGGCTTAAAAACTTCAGCATTCATTTGTGTGTGATAGATTCAGCTGAATGCTTACTGACATGAAAGATAAGTTTGACACCTGTACTTGCGGATCCAGCATGTGCAATAATCAGCCGGCCACCTCTACCAGTAGGAATTTTCAGCCCACCGTTCCCTCTGTAGTCTTGCCAGATGCATTTATTCGTATGATTCTGTGATATCCAGGTTTCATCAACATAAATTATAGGCCTGTAGTCCTCCATACGTAGTATATGCATGGTTCTCAAAACGTCGCTCTCAAGGCAGCAATGTCTCATCGCTCCATTAAAAATTTTCGTCCATCGCTGCACTTCTTAAACTTAAAACGAAGCACTTTCAGAAGGCGAAGTACGGAGGCTTCTGAACCAAAATAATTAATTTTCTGACAGAGATCAGCTCTAATTTTGCTTATAGTGGGGTATTCCCCTCGGTCGTAATATTCTATTACGGTCCTGCGGACTATTTGTTTATTAAAATCGTCCAGTTCAGTGTTTTTGTGTTCCCGTTTATACCCTATCTTTGGAGAATTGAACACAACGATCACGCCTTGATCATCTGCCAAAGTAACGGAATTGCTAATATGTTGCACTGACTTTTCAGAAATACCACACTCTTCCGCGGTCAATTTTCGAAATTGTGCAAGGTTTATGTTCCTCCTGGCTTCTTCATTATACGCAAGATTTTTAAAAAACTTGTAAACGTTTGCTACGATGACTTTACTTTCTTTTTTAATGTCCTCTCGGTACACCAGATGTTCCTCAATATCACTCATAATAAATACAAATTATCTAAATAAACTGATACACACTGTTTGCACTAAATACATCAACCGTTCACATGAAATGCACAAAATGTCTGTCAACAATACTAAGGACGATAAATATGTTGGATGTTGTTTGCTGCTAATTCGTCTCTTCCTTACCTCGTCCACCCTGCATACTTGGAATGAGGTACTGTAACCGAAATGGGATTGGCTTTTGCCACAACAGCGACAATTTTATTTACAGAAATTGATCAATTCTATTTATCTGTGTGCAATGGAAGAAAGGTAGTAGCGCGGCCAGTAAACGTACACAGTTTTGAGGGGAGTGTAAAAATGACAAAGGCATTCATAAAAGGGTCAGACAGCAATATTTACCGAAAAGACATGCCGACAGGGTATACGCAATTTGCATACCAAAGTGTGCATACACCTAACAGAAGTTCCGAACCATATGTCTTATAAACGACAGTGCAGAGAACAAAAACAGGTTTATTTACAAAAGGGAAAAGACCGTGAGTATGAAAAAATTAAAGCGACAACAGCAGGCGAGGTCAGCGTTTTCAGACAACCTTCAGTCTGTAGGATAACCACCATGAAGAAAACAGTAAAACTTTAAATAAGTAAGTTTACTGTACGGAAAAAATAAAGTAATTGACCTAATTGTACTACGTAAAGCTTTAAATGGTGTATTGCTAAAAGCTTTAGATTCTAACATAAGAAAAACCAGCGCAGTATAAATTGTAGTTTCAGAGAAGTGCAAATCGTAACAAAAGAAGCTAAAGAAAGAGGAGAAACGCAAATATGGAAATTTTGTAGATATTTACGCGACAACAAAAAATATGCTGCCGACTCATAGAAATTCAAAAACTTTTATAGCTCAAATATTGGCGCCAAGCATTAACTGAGTTATGTTACCCACAACTAATTATTCCTGATAAAAAAAATATATTTACGCGATACGCCTAAATAAATTTGAAACGAGCCATATAAGATGGATGTATGAAATCTGCTTACGTGTCACTGCTAAAACGCTACACAATATAGTAGCCGGCAACAACGCAGGGCGAAGGGCGTGGATGTGACAGGGAGAAGCAGTGAAAGTGAGTGACCTTGACGGAACTACTTCTATGCAGGGTACTCTAACAAAAATTACTAATTAATAACAATCATTGACTTGATTATTTGTAAAAGTCGCTACAGCTGTACTCTGAATTATACTTTATGTTAAGTAAACATTTTTATTTCTTGTAGCTATACTTTCTATTTCTCAACGCTACCAATTCTTCATTAAAGAAAATACCATTTCGACAGGCAAAGAAAAGATAAACTCAGTCAACTGACCAAATTGATAGGCTTTTCTTCTACAGAATTAAAATGTTTGAAAATTTCCAACCATGTCTATGACAACTCCTATCTTTAAAATTTTTATTTTCACTGACGGTATATAAAAGTAAAAATTTATTAATTTTAGAAACTCCATTAAATAAGTCATGAGTATTCATTATACCGTCCTTATGCACTGTACTGTTGATAAATGCAGGTGAACTTTCAACATCAGTTCGCAGTAATTTCTTGTCTAATAAACCAAATTATTAAATTTAGTTATATCATTAAATGTATTTTCTTGACAGGCGTTTTTAATTAATATGTTTCCGGAATATCTGCCTCCTTTTTTTGATGTGTTAAAAACTACTATCCGTAAATGGAACACCTAAGTTTATCTGTAATACTAATCTGCAACAATAAACGGATACCGATACTGTTCTTCTAAACACTGACTGAATCTACTTTTCGTTTCGATATTATTAAAAATTAAATAATTAAGTGAAATTAATTTGACCCATTTTCACCAGCACAACAGAAATAACACGAATACCATGCGTCAAGATTCAATCTGCTGACATAACCAAAACACCACTACTTCGTTAGATATACGTAGACAGTCAACTATCGATATCGAAAACATGTGTCGATGGTATATAATTATGATCTTATCAAGTGTACATAGGTTTATTCTGGTCTTTTGACCGGCAAGTGAAAAACAAATAATTTTGAAAACTCGATTAGGCCTAAATTAAGAGTTGAAATTATACATGGAGAACTCGCGTTTTGGCCAAACTGCGCCCGGGCATGGCCTAAAATCGAGGACAATTCGGGGCAAACGAGAAATTATGGTAGCCATACTTAATATGTTTATCCTTAGATATTTGATCTGCCGTACAGTATCTTGGTTTCCTGACATCATCTCACGTTGTTGACCTCCATTTTAATTTTCCAGTTTCTTTTTTCCGATTATTCTCTCAGATTCTCTATACAGTTTTTATTTATTGAAAAGAAGTATAGGTACAGACGAAAAAATATAGATCTCAAAACAAACGTTAATAATAGAAAACTATTAAACAACAATAATTATTTCGTTTCCATGGTAACAACGTATATTGCCAGGAAAAAAAATTTTTCATTTTTATTTCAGTTGAAGGTAAGGAACATAAGGTACGCTTTTGCGTAATTAACTTATTCTAATATAATTAAAATGTTTTAAACCGTTTGTATAGCTCCGTAGTCATATTATCGCTTCTATTTTGTAATTTTTATCAGCTTTAGTAATTACGTTGACCTAATGATGCCGTAATAACGTGTTTACGACTTAGCCTGTTAGAAAAGAGTCAAGACACGATTAGGACACAAACCAATGTAGTAAGGAATGTCGGAAAAATTTTTAAATTTATTTTCCCTTGTTCCAACTTCAAAAATACGTTAAACTTGCTAGTCTTTAGCAGCACTTTCCTAATGCCGCTAATTCTAAATATTCTGAGTGAATCACATCTTTCTACACTATCACTTTCTGATCGGCGGCAGCCACATAATTGAAACTATGTTTTGATATTTTTGAAAAAATAAAATAACTACCAAATTTCACTTTTCATAAAAATTAACAGTAATTTTTAGAATGCTCAGAGTGTTTCCATAACATTCAATTAGTTAAACTATGTTTGCGTCATTTCACACTTTATGTATTCATATGTTGTGAAATTATAGTAAATTTAAATAGCAGTATGTTTATATATATATATATATATATATATATATATATAGATATACAATTACTCTTTTAATATAGGTTGTGACATGTTTTGTATAGTGACCTAATCTAACGATTTTACACCATACACATGTTCCCTTAGTTGTAAAAACGTAATACGATAAATGGATTTAATTGTTATTTTATTACCTTCTAAAATACCTTTTTTCCGTTACCTTCTAAATTTATTTTAATCTGCTCCTACTTCTTCTTCACTACACGGCTTGGACTGTAGTCCGATCTGACTTCACAGCTTCTGACAATTTTTTCCAGGGTCTTCCACAATCTCTTGTTCCCACTAGCCAATATTCAAACGGTCGTTTATGAATAGGCGTGTCTACCATGCTTTACACATGGTACTTCCAATTCTGCCTGTATTCCTTTATTCTGTCCAGAACCGACTGTAACTTCTGGCCTTTCTTTATGTCGTCGTTTCGTAGATGATCTCTCAAACTGAATCCCTTAACTGCTCTTAAAAATATTTTTTTTTAATTTAAATTTATTTATTTTAATTTGAAGCGAAAGGTTTTCTCTACCATATTAATTGCAATAATGCCTTGTATTTCCAGTTTTGTAAAGAAAATTTACAGGAAACTGTGTTAACAGGAAAAGCAAAACATTTGTAGATGATTAGTTCTGAATTATTGACTGAACAGTAATTTCTTTTATTCCAGACAACGCGAAAATTTTTTTATTGTATTTAGAATAGTCAAACTACAATTTACTTTGTTAAATATGTTGACATTAATATGTTCTACTCTCTTAGTAACATATTGGTTTTGTTTTATGTTCTTACAGTCTTTCTTGTCTACGAAGAAACCAACTGAAACTGAAAAACTGACCATGGGTTTTTTGAACACCCTTTGTTCTCGTAAGTTACAATGACTTCTATATAACATTTTTACAAAACGGTTTTATGAACTATAACATTATTACCGTAAATAATTTTCTGATACATTTTTAACACCTTAAGTACTAGGCCTATGTGCCATGTAGTCGAAATCATTAGAGTTATGTGTGTGTGTGTGTGTGTGTGTGTGTGTGTGTGTGTGTGTGTGTGTGTGTGTGTGTGTGTGTGTGTGTGTGTGTGTGTGTGTTAAAATTCTGACTCTAAATTGTAGGCCTACTAATTTTTTATGGTTGTTACAATCATATTTGCGCAGCCCTTTTACGATTATTATAAAGTAATGAGTTTCTCCTGCCAGTATGTTGCCTAATGCACTGCACATTTGTATTGTACTTATTTTTCGTGGATTTTTAAGCACATTCGCAGATTTGTATAATTTGTGAGAGAATATTTCTGCAAAATATCTATACTATTGACAATAACTGAAGTTTCAAATATGTTTATTATTATCATTTTTGTATAAGACTATAACTTTTGTCCAATGTGAACAAGTAAATTTTTAATTATCATTAATTATTTTAAAAAGCACTTCAGCATTTCTGTTCACCTTTTTTAACAACTTTTACTTAATTATGATGAACACCATTATTTTTCATTCTTTCATTTGATCACTGGATGTATATATATTTTGAAATTAACTATCGTTATGTTTTTGTTAAGCCTGCAAAGGCATTTTCCGCTCATGTTACTATCTTTTATTGTTACACATTACATCACAAATTTAATGGACTTTTTTCAAAATTTGTATCCATACTTTTTCTTAACTTATTTCTCCTATTTCTTTACAGTATTTTATATTTTCCTGATGTCATAGCTTATATTATATCTTATGTTTTCCCGTAACACTGCATTTTATTATTAAGAAAAACTCTGTGTATTTATTTCTTCACATTATAAATTCTGCGTCCTATGGTCGCTTGAATGGAGCATTTAATTTTTAGTAATATTCTTATGACCGTGTACAGATCGTCGTTTTTGAATAGTTGAAAGAGAGTAACTGAAACCATATGAAATCATTGTTTATAACTTACCGGTTTTTCAGACTTAGAAACAGTTTCTTGATTTCCGTACTTGGTTTTAAAAACAAGAATGTAGATAATATGAGAATATAGTGTGAGTAACCAAACACCAATGTTATTTTGAATTATATTAGTTTCATGTGTCCACACAAGAAGAATGAAACTGAGAACATAAGGAATAATATTAAAATTAGAGATTTGGTGATGATTTAACTATTGAAAATGTAGAGTAGGTAATATGATAAGAATCATGGAAGTGCGAAGAAGACAAAATTGGGAGGCGCAGTGCGAATACAAAGAACAATAATAAAGAGATTAAATTACTTATAATTTTTATATAGTCACAATGTAATAGAAATAATGATTTTAATAAAAAAATAGTAGTAGGGTTGCACTTGAAAATTATTAAATTTTACATAAAATTGGAAACTTTCAATTTATATTTATATATAAATATGTACGATATTTATGTGCTTACATCATATATAAACATGTTTATATTTAACATGGGATCATTCAGTAATTAGTATTCAAAATAATTGAAGTTAAATAGCGTAAATCTACAAAGAGAATGGAAAGGATATTATAAAGAGAGACGTATTATAAATGCAACAAACAGAAGCAGAATCTCTTGCTGTAAGTATTTTTTGTCACGTGTCTTTTATTTACCATTGTAATCACAGCAGACATTTGGAAACATTAAACAAAGTGTCCGCAAAAATTTGGTTAAGATTATTATTTAAACTTACAGGAAGATAGAAGCGCTTACTTGACTGAAGACCCTTCTACAGTTGTTATAAAGACAAATCCTAGGCCTAATACAAAAACAATCCTCTAAATATTTATTCGGATGACCTATTTAAGTTTAGTAGATACTGTGGATTAGTAAGCCGAGCAAAATTATTTTGAGTAGTCATTCTGGAACTTGGAAAATTAAGCGAAATTTCTTGGAAGACATTTAGGGAAGTACCGTATTTTCACGTGTATAATGCGCACTCCAATTTTATAGTAATAGTTCGCAGAACAAATGTGTTTATTTCGTGTATAAGGCGCAACCGTATTTATGTTGAAAAACACTTGAACCAATTTATTAGGGCGTAGAAAAGTATTCAATGTTTGAATATTGTAGTCTGCAGAAAAACTGTTCCGTACACAATAATAGAAAAAATGTAGTTACAATACCTATTTATTTTGTAAAACAAAACAAAAATATTAACATCATATAAAATTTTAAACTACTTATAATTTACATAAGTCATAGGTTTTGTTTAGTATGTTGTTTTTAGTTTTTCACTAGAACATAACGTTTGCATTTATTAACATTCTTTATCTGTTTCTGAAGAAGGCAGTATTGAATTGCTGTCCTCTTCTGATTCTTTATATGCTTCCTTGTTTGTCGTATCTTGTTCATCTGAACATCTATTTCAAGACACTGATATGTTTTTCCACTCATTATGAATATACAATCTGTTTCTTCACAAGACATGCAATACCGGTAATAAAATACTGTAAAAAAAACAACACACTAACGACAACAAACAAATACATTAACAGAACGCTAAAAAAGGGTACCGTTATAAGACTTCGACGTGAAAAAATAACTAATGGGGAAGGGGTGAAAACTGCGAACCAATTTATCGGTACTATTTATTATTACTATACTCAAGCCTGACAGTTTTAGGCGACGTTGCCAACTTTGTCATGAACAGTCTGACCATACATGTTCAGTCTACAACTTCACCTGTAAATTATATTATTCGTGTATAATGCGCACCCACATTTTGGCGAAGAAAATCTGGGTATAAACGAGCTCATTACGCACGACAAAATATGGTATTTGCTCAGCAGTGGGGACACAGTGCTAAAATTAGGACGCCGATGACTACTCCAATATGCTCTGTTTACGTCCATGTTTTAGTTATCTAAATTTTGTTCTCGTTATATAAATGCTTCTTTTGGAAGTACAATT
This sequence comes from Magicicada septendecula, assembly GCA_034769895.1. Taxonomy (NCBI): domain Eukaryota; kingdom Metazoa; phylum Arthropoda; class Insecta; order Hemiptera; family Cicadidae; genus Magicicada; species Magicicada septendecula. The sequence continues at coordinate 362,587,253 of CM068370.1, read as the reverse complement.
CATTTTTAACAGCTACGATAATCTGTTGACTTCAGCGACTATACGTATGCCGCCTCAGGTAGGGAGGGTGTTTTTTATCTGTGCTATTTGATTACCTGCTTTACTTCTTCTGTGGACTAAAAGTGTATAAGGCTTACCAAAGCATAGCTACTATATTTTTACATCGTCCGTTAAATTAAATTAAAACTAAATTTAATTTAGTTACACGTGGAAAGAATGGATCCAACTAGATTCTCAAGAAGAGCCCACTTGACTATCTATCATCCAAAGGGGAAGAGAAGTGTGGTTGGATAAACAATGGTTGGATGAATTCCGTTAAGAATGAAACAGGCTTCTAGCCTAAGCCGTAAAGGATGATGACGTCAACGACTAAATATAAGCCTTTAATCCGTTGATAGTCTCTGTCTCTGTCTGTTGTCACTCTCTCCCTAACTCCCTCCCAGCCCCTCTCACTCTTTCACAACCTCTCTCTCACTGTATATAACTTATACACATTTATGAGACACAGGTGACCCGAGGATAAGATGGGTGACGGACAGGTTTTTATAACCTAGTCCTTGAAGTGAAGAAGTAAAAGAAGAAGAAGAAATATTTATTTATTTATAATACAACTAAAATAATGCATCTTTACTCCAAGCATATTCTACATTATTTAAATTTTCTAAACGAGTAAGTGTTATTTATAAACATTAAACAATAGTAATGCACGTATTAGAAGTAATGAAGCAATATAGGTTTTGAATAGCCTTAAGAATAGTAAACATTACACAAAATGCGCAAATAGTTTAACAAGTGCGCAGAGATGGTGAAAGGGTGGAATGAAGCAAGCATAAAGATGCTTCAGCGTAAAACAAGACAAACTGTAGATGAGTATAGACAGAAACGCAGAAAGGTGCAGACAAAATGTAGAAGAAAGCACAGAAAAGAACAGACTATAATAACTAGAAAACGTAAGAAACAGAAATGAGATAAGGAACTTTTATCTTAGAGCAAGAGATATTAAGAAGGAGTTTAACCTCAAGTCAGTTTTCATGAAGAAAAGAGAAGATTAAATGGTTGGCGACAAAGAAAAAATGTTAGGAATGTGGCGGAACTATTTCCAAGAACTTTTGAATGGAGAAGATGAGTTCAAACGCAGGAAAAAGTTGGAAGAAATGAGAATCAGAGAAGGACCATCCTAAGGACAGACTAACTTAAAGAAAGTTCAAAGCTACAATCAGCAGAAGAAGTCTTCTTCTTCTACACTTCATGGTATAGGCAGAAATGCCTGTTCCGTCTCCACAATGTCATAGTTGGTCCCATCTTGAAAAAGTCTTCCAACGTTACGGTTGCCAGTTGGTTTATAAGATCTTATTTTTGTGGTAGCCTACATTTGTCCATGCGGTCGATGTGTTCCCGCCATTTCCGTTTGTAATCATCTATTAGATGATTCAAATTGTAGATGTTTAGCGCATTCCGGACGTCGTCATTACGTATTCTATCTAATCGTGTACAGCCCTTGACTCTTCTCAGAAAGCGCATTTCAGCTGCCTGAATCTTTGATCTATCTAGCTTTGAAGGAACCCAGGTCTCACTGCCGTACGTCAGAATTGGGACAACCATGGTTTTATATAACTTTAATCTTGTCTCCTTACGCGTTTTATTTCCCAACGTTCTATTTATCGTGCCCCCTATGTATTCAAATTCAAAGTTTTCTTTCTATATCATGTCATTTTAGATAGCTGACATCCGATCCTAAATAGCAAAAATGTGATACTTGTTCTACAGGATGTCCATAGACCATTATTTTTTAGCGTACTGGATGCTTCCCTTTAAATGCCATAATTTTAGTTTTCTGTGCCGATATTTCTAGGGAATATTCGTTAGCTATGGTTTCTAGTGTGTACACCGATCTTTGCAGGCCATCTTCAGTCGTTTGAATTATTGCTAAATCATGTGCAAAAAGTAACGAATTTAAAGTGGTGTTGCTGTTTATTTTAATACCTCAACGGACTTCTTCCTTCCATATCCTGATTATGTGATCTATGTATATGTTAAACAAAGTTGGAGATATGCTACAACCCTGTCGCACACCCTGTGTTGTTACTAGCTCTGTGCGTATACTTCATCCTGTATTTAGCACTATTTCTGCTCGTTTGTATAGTCCTTTCAATGCCTGGATCAAGTGTCGAGGGTACCCTCTTATATTCATAATTTCCCACAGCTTTTGTCTATTTACTTTGTCAAAAGCCTTCCTAAAATCTATAAATGCTATGTGCTTTTCAAGATTGAATTCTCTTCTTTTTTCAATCAGTTGTTGTATTATAAAACATTGTCAATGCAAGAGCGTCCCTTTCTAAAACCTGACTGTTCTTCACATAGCAATGCGTCAGTAATAATTTTCAATCTATTGTTGATTATCCGTGAATAGACCTTATTAGCTGAGTTAAGTAGACTGATTCCCCTATAGTTATCACACCTATGTCTGTCACCCTTCTTAAAAAGGGATATTACCTCCGCTTTGTTCCATGCTGATGGCACATCATGTGCTCTCCAACATTCATTAATCAAATGAAGAAATCGCAGTTCAAAAAGAGGCCCTTCGTGTTTTAGCAATTCCATGTTTATCTTATCTAGTCCACTTGCTTTCCTATTTTTAGAGTCTCTTAGTGCCTGTTGCAGCTCATCTAAAGTAATCATATCCACGCAAGCACTTATGTCGCTTCCTTCGTCCCTGTTTGCTTCTGCTTGACACCATAGTTCTTGGTAGTGCCTTTTCCATTCTTCATCTTCGATCACGTTTAGTCTAGCTGTGTCTCTTTCCTGAGAGTTTAGATGTTTAATGATTTTATAGGCTACTTCCTGCCGTCCATGCAGGTCATGTTCTATGTTGCTTACAAATATATCCCAGTATTGTTGATGGGCTCTCCTGGCTATAGCTTTGCGGTATTTCTTTTTGAATTATAAGTTTCCTCATTTTGTACACTTGGCGTTTGTAAGTATTTATGATACGCTATCTTTTTATCTTGTATAGCCTGTTCAACTTCTTCCGTCCAAATTTTCAATCCTTTTCTTTTCCTAAATTTCTTCCTCCGACCTATTACCTCATGTGCACTCTTGTCTATACACGCTCGTATATTTTCCTATTCCCTATTAATATCATTTTCTGTATTGATGTTTGCTAAATATGCTCCCAATCTTTGTTGGTACAGATATTTTATACCGTCGTTTTGGAGCAGATAAACCTTATATACTTCCTCTGAGTTGATAGTCTTTGTTCTAAATTTTTCCACCTTCGTAGAAGTTTTATTGCTGATATAACTAGGTAAGGATCTGAGCCTATTTCTGGTCCCCTGTAAACCCTTGTGTCCTGTATTAAGTTCTTCATCTTTTCATTGACCATCACGTAGTGAGCGATAGCCTCTAGCAACCCATGTATATTTATAGGTGTCCTTTTTCCTGAAAAAGGTGTTCGTTATTTTAAGTTTATTATAAGATGCGAACTGCCTTAGTTCTTGCCCATTTCTATTTATCACATCTTCTCCAAAACAGCCTACAACTCCTGGTATTGGAGTTGAACCAACCCTAGCGTTCAGGTTTCCAGCCACAATCACATAATCAGTTCTTATATGTGTATTCAATACCTTCTGAAGTGACTCATAAAATAAGAGAGTTTCATCGTACTTACCTTCTTCGGGTGCATAGACCCCGACTACTGTTAAGTGACCTCTCTCTGTTTTCATCCTCAATGTAACCATTCGCTCCGATATGTAACTGTACCTTACTATTTTTGATTTCCATTGGTTATGCAGGAGGATTGCAACCCCACAAGCCTCCCTTTTATACTGGGGAACACCACTATAAACCATGACGTAATTATCCAATTCTTTCGTACCACTTAATTTCTTCTTCGTCTCTGTGACTACAGCTACATCAACTTTTTTATTAGCTAGCCCATTATTAAGTTCAGTCTCTTTATTACCGAGCCCTCTTACATTCCAGGTTCCTACTTGTATTATTCTCGATATACCGTGAATCTGAGTCCTTTCCGCGCCTGGTCATTAACCCATTAAATCCGTCATGTTTTCCTTTTCTTTTGTGAAGATTGCGAGTATAATTCATGTCCCCTAAAGACGTTACCAGCGTCTTGTAAGCTAAGTCCAGTGGTGGGGTTACCACCTTAGAGCCTGCAGACCTGCTCTGGGTTTCATTCAGAGTATCAATTGTTGTGATACAGTGTAAAACATGAGTTGCAAAGGCCACTTTAACAAGCTTTACAAACCAAATTTGGTCTCTTCTGCTTTTTCTGTACTCCAATAAGCACGTCTCTGTCTGAACCCAAGACTGATACATGATCTCCAGCACTTACCAAATTTGTACTCTTTTCTCTCTTCTTCTTGGTTCGCTTGCTCTTAGGCAAAACCTAACATTTAATCAAAGCAACACACGTAATTTTTTAAAACGGTTTGATTTTTGATTTTTAAAAATTTGATAAATTGTAGAAATAAGTTATGAACAATTTGTCAGCTATTGTGTCTGTATTCTAATTAAAAAACCGGTTAATATGCTCTTAAAATAAAGTGTTTATTTTAGAAACCAATATTTTATTTACTAGCAAATCTAAATTTAAAGGGAATTTTTAATATAGACTCCTGTAAGAATAGGCAATAATTGTTAACGATTTGTACGTGTTTCAGACGTTTTCTGCTGTTGCCTGCCGAAAGGCAAGAAGAAGAGGAGGGGTAAGTATTTTAAAAATGTTTAACATTACATTTTATATTATGTAATAATAAAAGTAAGCCGGACTAGTATCATTGTACAGCACTCAAAATCACTACTCAAAATAATAAATAATAATATTCTCCTAAAATCATAGAATTCATTTATCTTGTACGTACTCAGTAAGAAGGCTTTATTGTACAAATATAGGTGAAAAAACAAAATTAAACTTTATAACCTTAACCTACATACAAAATGATCATGATGGTCTTAGTAATTTATAGTAGTTCAAGAAGGTAATAAAAAGATCGTCTGATAATAATATTAACATCGCTATTTTTACGTGAAACAAAACAACAACAAAAAATCGAACTATGTCCAAACAGATTTTTGATATGTATTACAGGAAAGAAGAAAATAAAATCTGTAATACAATATAAATAATGTTTACAGGGCGTAATTAATTACGACCAGAATAGCAAAGGCGGATTAAGACAAGGTAATGGGTGGAAATCTGGCATGAAAAATAAACTTTCTCACAACACTATTAAGAGAAAGTCATTTTATTATTTTCTGACATAATAGTTTTAATTCTTTAAAGCATTAATCCATGTTTAAAGATAATAAAAACAATGTGGATAACGTTGCACAAGTTCCCCCGCCTTAAAATTCCATCTGAATTGTTAAAACTCTGTAGACTTTTTTGTCAATTTCGTATTGATTCCTATATTGAAAATCGCTCAAGACTACTTACTTTGTTTTCTTAAGCATTGGCAACTATTTCTTAATAAAAAAAATTGAAATACTAACTTCAGCAGCTGGTTATATTACGGTCAGCAAAATTTGGCAAAATCACATTAAATTTTAATCCCATGAAAGGAGAGTGGGAAAATATAATAGTTTATTTATTATTCGTTATACAATTTTTGCCTGTACTGAAGAACAAACGGTTTCCAGTTTAGTTTAACCTTTGACAAGGCTTGTTGTAAACCTATCGATGTTAACAAAATACAGTATATAGTCCTCTGCCTGGTGTAACGTTAATACACTCAACTCCCAATTATCCTGAGTAAACGTGATGGAATAGTAACCATGGAAAATCAGTAAACGTTTCCAAACGATCACAAAGGTTTACTACGGTAAAATTTAGATTATTATTATTTGAAATATCAGTAAACTTGTTTAATAAATACGTAACGCTTTCTTCATTTCTGATTATATTATAAAATGTAGAACTAATTTTATTATATATACAGGAAACCGTTTAAACAAAAGTACTGTATAATGAAAGACTTGTATGAAAACGAATTACAGAAATTACAGTTAGTAGGCTTACAATAATTATAATACAGAGTACTAAATTTTGCCATTCGTCATCCTTTTTTTTTAGTGGACGCGCACAATTTAAGAAAAGCTAATTTGTTGGCTTTTGACTTCTCTTTCTCCTTCATCTTCCTTCATTAAACTGTCAGTATGAAAAATTTTGGATGCAACTAACCTCTCCTCTTCCAGATAGGTTTTACTAATAATTTAAAATCATTACATTTCACTTTTAATTTGGTTTCATTTGGCGTGTTAAATACGCATAGACAATGCGCTCTTAATTGTGAGTTGACATGACCTTTTTATCATGTTTAAAGGTCGCCATGACCTTTTTACCATGACCTACTCACCGGTCACCATGACCTATATATCAGCGACCACTTTGAACACTACTAATATTACTCTGTTACATTTACTCTTATAGACCGTCCGGACGCTGCCCCGTGCCAGCCGGTAGCACCAGCACATACACCGGACAGTGCTCCGGGCCAACTGGCAGTAACTCACATTCCGGGCAGTAACATCTGGAGACACACAATCTCGGGCAAAGGTAATTATAAAATTTATTAGCTTTTCAAGCTACTACACTCTCTTACATGTATGTGAACAATTGTGTATTGAAATGTATAGAAAATAATGAACTATTTAAACTATAAATTTTTTATTATACACAATCGCAGCATTACACTGTATTGATTTGACAAGCTTCTAACTGAGTTTCAGTTAATTTTCAGAAAAATGAGTTTAAAGTTTTAAAGATTATTGATAATTTTTTAATGTACGAGTATCTATTGTATTTCATGAACGTTATTTACGCTGAATTTGCTTAGAAAATATTGCTTTAGTAAACTAGGGCTTAACGCTCTAAAATGCTTGTCACAAGTCTTGTATTTTTCAAAGTGAAAAACTTTTAACTCTGTATCGAACTCTGTTAAACTAAATCTGTTTAAAATGTTTTTAACGCCATAAAGTGAGATTTCGAGGAATCTGTATTGGTAAAAATCTATGTGGGGTATTAAACTAAAGAGAGTTTTTACCAAAATCGGAGGATAGTACACAGTTATAAAAATTTCAAATTTTTATGCCACCAAGAGCGAGAAAAGTGTTTAGAAATTTGAAAAAAATGCAAAAATCATAGCAGGGGTTAGAGTAAAAGTGAATGTTATGGGCACTCGTAAACTATGACCACCATGTTAAATACATCAACATTCAGACCCATTATTTCAGAATCTATGAAACACACAAGTCTGAAAATTTACCACGCTAGTAAGCACCATTACACGCTACAAAAGTTCCTACAGTTATAAATATATCTCATTTTCTAATTTTTTATGCTTTGCTCTACAAAATTTGCATACAAAAACATACTTAATATTTTATTATTTTCTTTTTTTTCAGTGAAACTATATAGTTCTAGTCATGTAGTTATACTAACCATTAACCCGATAGCCACAAAAAAATCCAGCTTGATAGTTCACTTGGTTTTTGAATAATGGGTTATTTGTCTAATTATTAATAGGTTTTCAGGAAAACACGTTTAAAGTTTTACAACAGATTTGTATTGTTTTACCTGATTTAAAATAGTACAGATCCCATACTCGGGGTCTTCAGGTATGTCCATTTGGTCCACTAGTTTCGTATTCACATTTTTAGTCGACCGTCGAACCTTCTTCGCCAAATCATCTACTGCTGTCTCTGTGACAGAGATTCCTTGCAAGTCAATTTTTTTCATTACCTTCACCATACTTTATCCTAGTTTGACCCCTAATTTTTGTAAGACTTGACACTTACATATGTTAGCTTCATTGAAGGTGATGTACTCCCAAAACCAAAGTACTCAAAGCGCTGATCCCCGTTACCTGCTTTCTGCTATTCTGTTAGAAGCCTTAACAAGACATTTTCTACTATCTTCTTCTACCTTAGAGTCTTAGATCAATCCATGCAGGTTACGACTTGGAGGCGGCGTTTGCTCTGTCCACTGCCTTATCCAGAGTCAGCTTCTCTTCTTTCTATTCATCACAGGTGAAAAACTAGTGATTCACAACTTCTAGTTCATGTTTACATAAAATTGAGTCTGGACTGGCCGTAACAGGCCTATCCGTAATAGGCCTTGACCAGTTACAAATTGTGTCAGAAAGTAATTTATCTATCGATGGTCGTAAGCAGACGATCGGTGAGTGCATACCACTGAGCCACAGTACGGACTCTGGCGTTAAGCTTATAATATCCCTACTTTGGCCTCCATTTTGTTCCTCGAACTTGTTTTTCCTCTTGTGCAAGCATATCGATTGAATTATTCATGCGACAACAAGAACCGCAAATTCTGAGACCATGCGGTAGGAGCAAGCCGCTCTTGAGTGCGCCACTTGCTGCACTGCTAACATGCGTCCTCTGTATTTCTGGAGTGTGAGTGCATCAGTCCAGATCTACGCCTCTCATAAAGTACTATAAAGTGCGCGTAACCGACACGAGTACATTGCTTGAAAGTGTTCGGGCTGCTGGCGATAGCCATAATTCTACTCAGCGCCGTGGTTACAGCTGCAGCTTTATCGGCCGCCTGTTTTATTTGTTCCTAAAAAGTAAGCATTTTATCCAGGATTATCTGCCAGTAGTAAATCGCATAAAAACACTGCAGGTACTAAATAGTAAAAATCTTTGTTTCCTTTTCTCCACGCTCGTTGAGCTTTCCGCCTCAGAAGGAGGCATTTCTAACTGAGAGCAGCGATCACTTAGTCCCCAGTAGACCGGTCGCCTATTGTGTGAAGTCTTTTTTATTGGCATAGCCTCTCTGAATGCTTGCTGCATCAGGCAGAACACAGCCTCTCCATCATTCTGGTTATCCGGTTCCTTCAGAGTCTCAACCAACTTGCGCTGACCCTCTTGTATTACTAAAGACAGCTTTCCTAAATCTATCCTTGCCGTGTGCCGCCCACGTGGCCTCTCTGTTACACTTCCCCCTGTCCGCCTGTCTAGACACTTGTAAGTTAGATACCGGTAGTCACAGGGTATATAATTCTCAATGACACGCCACTGTCGCATCCTTGGTGCTAGTCGTTCCAACGGTAGAGAGACATCGAAAATATTTTCCCAATAACCAGGTCATCTTAATGCCGACGACCTCAAAGTAACTAAGCACTACCGGATCCAGACTGGATGATGTGTCAACTACTCGCTTCCCTCTAGAGGCTGTTTTGGTCGTGCCCCACTCTAAAGCCGTTGAGATTGCGGGAGAGAATACTTTCTCGTTCTATTTCTTGTATACCATTGTCTGGTCCTTCCAACTTAGCTATAAAGCTACCGAATCGCTCGTTTGGTGTAAAGTAACAGCTTACATACATCATTCTGTATCTCTCTCTGTTCATACAACGCTGTCACCACACCCATGGCTAAAGAGTTGGACTCGCTGTGAATGTGGAATCCATATAGCTGCAGTACCCAGGTTGTCTGATTACCGCGTAGGTGTGTCCTTGATCATATACTGATGCCAAGGTTACCGGACGAAGGACGAAGGTTACCGGAGCTAATGTCTTCTTTACTTTCTGCTTTCTATATCTGTTGCTGATTCAGACAGCACACAGTTGCACTCTTGAGCATCCATTATCCAGATCTGTTTCTTAAATTGTTTGGAATTCTAAAGTGACAGATGTCAATCACTCAGAGTGTCTTCCAACAAGCCACCACGTTTTCTTAAATTTTAATCCAAGATCTTGCCGTTTTTTCTGAATCCAGAGTCATGTCCAAATACTCAACTGCGCTTACGTGTGGAATTTTTTGCTGTTCGATTACAACTAGTAAATAATAATAATGATAATAATAATAATAATAATAATAATAATAATTGTAGCAGTAGTAATAGTAATAGTAGTAGTAGTAGTAGTAGTAGTAGTAGTAGTAGTAGTAGTAGTAGTAGTAGTAGTAGTAATAAGAAAAAGAAGTCGAAGTAGAAGAAGAAGAAGAAGAAGAAGAAGAAGAAGAAGAAGAAGAAGAAGAAGAAGAAGAAGAAGAAGAAGAAGAAGAAGAAGAAGAAGAAGAGTAACAGAGCTTAGATAATTTATAAAGATTCGTTTTTGAGTAATTGATCTTATGCAAGAATGTATCAGTTCTATTATATTTCCTGTTTCGTATGTGTATGCAACCCCATTTTTCCGTATACACTACTATCCACTCATGATGATGTGTTTACAGGTTTGGTCATAATCATGGCTGTGTAGGCAAATAAACTACATACAGTCACAGATAAACTACAAAAAAGTGTTTTTAATTTAGGTCTGTGTGAGCTTAGTGTCATATCCCTTTGCACTGGATTACAATACGGTTCTTTACAGACTAATAATTATCTTGTAATTAAAATTTTTATCAACATAACCTTTCCTAACTTGAGAGTACTGGTAGAAAGTTTTGAAAACTTGCACCACTGGTAGAGTACTAAAGCAGTTAAACTGTAAAAGTTAGTGCTCTCGGTTTCCTTATTTCCTTATGACCTAATTAATATTCATCTGGGATCCACAGTTTAGTAATAACCAAAATAATAATAATAATAATAATAATAATTTTATGACCTAATTAATATTCATCTGGGATCAAGTTTTTTTTTTTTTTTTTTTTTTTGCGGGGGAGGAAAATGCATTATGCACCATCAGGAGACACCCGACTGGTCTCCCGGTGTGTGGGACTCGCACCCACTAAAAAACCTCCACTTTACAGGCAGGGAACCCCCCTGGAACAACTATTCGTATAGCTTCAGGGTTGCATCTCGTATTGCACCTACTAGGCTTCTACAGCTTTACCTATATGATCGACCTGTGAGACGGTCCAGTTCAGGCTTCTTTTGCCGCAGGACCATCCTCACGAAGGTCACAACCATGTCCCAATTCTCTTTCCTGTTGAGCATGACGCCTATGATGTTATCAGGCGTCATGGGGCCAATCTCCGATTCGAGTCCTCGCCTCTCCAGCACCCACCGTTGACACTCGAAAAAAGTATGATGAGCGTCATCAGAGTCTGAGTCGCCATACACGCACGACGGATCCTCCATCTTACCCATCCTTCGCAGGTATGCACAGAAATAACCATGCCCTGTCAGGAATTGAGTAAGGTAATAATCTACCTCGCCGTGCGTTCTGTCCATCCATTCAGGGAGGTTCCCAATCAGCCTCGCCGTCCACCTAGCTCGACTCTCCTGCTCCCATCGTAGTTGCCAGCTCCGCATGGAGTGTGCCCTGGCCACTGCTCTTGCTTCTACAAACCCCAAGTCTTCCTTGGTTGTGTAGACCCTCCTTCTCTCCTCAGCCATCAGATCTATTGGCATTACTCTAGCGACAACCAACACTGCTGGTTCCGACACTGTTCTGTAGGAGCTTGCAATCCGAAGTGCTCCTCTTCGTTGTACCGCGGCCATCTGCTTGCGGTATTTTTCTTGCTTCAGTGCGTCGGCCCAGACCTCGCATCCGTAGAGGAGAATCGAGTTGGTCACCGACATCAGCAGTCGCCGTCTTCCTGCAGCTGGGCCTCCGACATTTGCCATTAGTCTGCTTAGCACAGCAACGACCTTAGCGGCTTTCTCCGAGAAACATCGAATTTGCTCCCAGTAGGAAAGCTTAGTATCCAGGTGCACCCCTAGATACTTCACCGCTGGCTTTGATATTTTCGCCTTTTCCCCCACCACGAACTGTGTGATTGTGGGTATACGTCGTCGAGTGAGCAGCACAATCTCTGTCTTCTCCGTCGCGAGGCTCAGATCGTTTTCGTCCATCCAGATGCGGACCCTGCGCATGATCTGGTTCAGCATGCGCTGCGCCTCCTCTGCGTCTCTCGCGGTGATCACGGCAGCCACGTCATCAGCATATGCTACCAGAAAGGTATCATCTGGCATCTCCATCCGGAGGATTCCATCATAGAAAGCATTCCACAGGTCGGGGCCCAAGATAGAGCCTTGAGCTACGCCTCCTGTTATCTCTCTGCTGCGTGGCCCATCTGCTGTATCGTACCGGAGCTCTCTGTCCCTCAGGTAACTTCGTATTATCCGGAGCAGGTAGTCCGGCGCTTGAAAGACGTCCTCCAGAGCAGCTAGCAAGTCTGTCCACCTGGCCGAATTAAAGGCGTTGTGTACGTCCAGTGTAGCGAGTAGCATCATCCTTCTGGAGAAGTGATTATCCCGCTGGGCCACCTGGACGCCATTCAAGATCTCCTGTATTGCTCCAATGGTGGATCTGGCCGTTCTGAACCCGTACTGCCTCGCTGACAAATCTCCCGCATCCCGAATTGCCGCTACTAGGCGAGGCCTGAGTAGACGTTCCAGTAGTTTCCCCGCCGTGTCCAGCATACAAAGAGGTCTGTATGCCGACGGGGAATTCGGGGGAATTCGGGCCGCCCTTCCCTTTGTCGACTAAGACTAGTCTCTGGATCTTCCACCTCTTCGGGAAGATTCCGTCTTTGAGGAAACGGTTGTATATATTGAGTAGCAACTGGGGGCAGGATCTGGCGACCACTCTCAGCATTTCCGCAGGTATACCATCCGGCCCTGGTGCCTTCTTGTTGCGCAGGGAGCTAGCAGCTAGTGATAGCTCGTCCTCGCTGAAAATGGGGACGTCTTCCAATGGGCCTGGATACTCCTCACGATCCCTCAGTGGGTGACGAGGAAATAGACCGTCCACGATGAAGCGCATCCGATTTTCATCCATCCTTGGGCTACGAGGCCGGGCTCCAAGCCTGCTCATTACAAGCCTGTACCCCAGACCCCAGGGATCAGAATCTAGATCATTCCTGAGGGTCTCCCACTTGAGCCGCTTGCTTCTGTTGATGGCCTCCTTCAGTCTTTTCCTGGCGAGCCGATATTCGTCTTGCGCTTCGGCTGCTGCAATCGCGTTTCTCCGTCTGTTTCTAGTCGCCATGCGACGCGAGCGCAAGCAACGTCTCCTGAGGTCAGCAATCTCGTCTGTCCACCAGTACGCCACTGTTTTCCCCCCGCGGCGTCTCGCTCTCCTGGGCATAGACACATCGCAGGCATTCCGTATGAGGCGCATTGTCGCACCGACGACTTCCTCTGTCGGACCCAAGCTGTTCATCACCGCCTCCTTTCCGATCGCGATGACATCCTGCAACAACTCCACGTCCAACTTGGACACTTCCAGCCAGGTGTTCGGCTGGGTTCAGCTATGGGCGAATGCTGAACTCTCCGCAGGGTGAAAGTGATATACTGGTGGTTACTACCAGTATAATCTTCCAGCACCTCCCAGTTCATGACGCTGTGCGCCAATGCATTGGACACCAAAGTAATGTCCGGGATTGTCTCGGCGTAACCAGGTCTTCTAAAAGTTGAGACACCGCCCACATTGGCCACCGCGAGCCCGACTCTTGCTGCCATCTCTAACACGTACCGTCCCCTGGCGCACGTCGCATGCATTCCCCACTCCACCGCTTTGGCGTTGAAGTCTCCAGCGACCACGCAGTGCCCTCCCATCTCACGAATCGTGTCTTCCAATTTGTCCACTTTCTCACGAAATTCGTGGATGGTCTCGTTAGGGGTGAGGTAGCAGCTCACATAAGTGATGTCCTCGCATCTCACCCACACGAAACCACTTCCGGCACCATGGCTTGAAGGGAGCGGCACGGTCGAGTCGGGAATCGAGATTGCAGCCGTCCCGAGTAAGTCAGCATACCATCCCGGTTCCTCTCTATCGTGGTGCTGCTCGCTGATGATCAGAAGATTGGCACCCACGTCCAGCTTCAGCTGCTCCAGGAGGGAGTCCGCCGTCCTGCTCCTATGCAGGTTTCCCTGGAGGATCTTCATCGGCCAAGCTTGGTGTGGGCCCTCCCAAGCGCCTGTCGAAAGACTGCACAGATACCCGACCCGGGAACATGTTTCAGAGCATCGGAGTCCAAACCACGCTCCGCGCAGAGAAAACACCTCGGCTCAGCTTGGCAGTCTTTTTTCAGATGGCCTGCACAGCCACACACGGGATCCACAGTTTAGTAATAACCAAAGTAATAATAATAACAATTATTATTATTATTATTATTATTATTATTATTACAAAGCGAGATGTAAGAAGTAGGAAAGGAAGTAGTATTATTTTGTTGGGGACCAAAATCATAATGGTGTGTGCACTTGTAAATAATCTAAATGATTTTTGTTCTTAATACAGTTTAAAGGATTAATTTAAAAAGCCATAAAGTTGGGTTTGATGGCTACCAAACTAATTATTTATAAGATTATTAGTCACCTGTTTGTATAATTTAATTGCAGACTTTAAAATTATTAGAAGAAATGCCACCAGAAAACAACGCATCGTTATTGTAAAACGTACTGAACACAGAATACAGTAGTTCAAAATAGTTCATTGTCATAAACATTGTTATTAATTATGGCGTATGATTATAATAAGGTACAACTGATTATAGGTACTTGAAAATTGCATATATTTCTTGGATTTCGTTGCCCATGACGTGTCCGTTACTTAACTAATTATCACTATTGTAATAACGACTCGGAACACTAAGTTTTTTATAAGTAAAATCGTAAAGATTTACCTTACAGCCTAAACCAGCTTTCACCTTTAAAAGGCTTCTTCAAAGGACTCTGAAGAAGCCTTTTAAATGTGAAAGCCGGTTTAGGCTGTAAGGTAAATCTTTACGATTTTACTTATAAAAAACTTAGTGTTCCGAGTCGTTATTACAATAGTGATGTTTAGTTGCATATATTTGTTACACAATTTTACCATTCTATGTCATATAATTTTTTTAACACTACAGAATTGAGCACAATTCGGGAACAGACGAAGTAATGCCTGGCAGTAAGAAAACGAAACCTTTTTGCAAAATTTGTTTAATTATAAAATAATTGAACCCTAGGTTGTATTCATATACAGGGTGGTCCATAGGAATCTGATGATTTTTAAGGCGACGTAGGTTGGCAAACCTGGCATGCAAGCAGGAATCGGACTAGCTGTAGCCTTGCATACATGATGCCATTTCAGTTACAGTGGAGTAGTGGACTGCTACTTACTGTGTGTTTGTAGTGGGAACTTAATTAAAAAATAGTGATTCGATTGTGATTACGCAGCAGTTATTCCCCCATCACTTTCATGTTCCACGTCATGATGCTTTTCCTAGTCGCAATACGATAAAATTGTTGATAATGAGTACTGCCTGGTGTGCTGTGGCCAATTTTGGGATAATAGGCCCCATTTCTTTGAAGAGGAAGGACAAACGGTGACAGTCACTTCTGCTAGATACACAGTGATATTACAGGAATTCCTTTTTCCTGAACTGCGTCGTTGTGGGAACGACTTGAATGCTGTTTGGTTCTAGGAGGGTGGAGCAACAGCCACACTGTCAGAGCATCCATGGCGGTAGTTCGAGAGATGTTGCCAGGTCACGTTATTTTTGCAGGAGGATATGTTGCATGACCGGCACGACCTCCAGATCTGTCAGTATGCGACTATTTTCTCTAGGGATATCTGAAACCTAGAGGGTTTCTTAATGAACCTAGCGGCATTAATGAACACAAGGCCTCTATACAGCAAGAATTCACAGCCATACCAATCAACATGGTGCAAGCAGCATTGCGAAATCTACGGGACAGACTGCAGCATTGCATACAAAGTGACCAAAATGATGGAAGACATTTGGGAGATGTCGTATATAAAAACTGAACTTACACTTGCAAATGGCAGCACATTTGCTGTAATTACATAGTAAGAAAAATGTAAGTCAAATGTATTTTATAGAACTTATATAATTTTTAAAATCTTCAGATTTCCGTGGACCACCCCCCACGTAGTAGTATTTAGTAATTATAGAAAATTTAATGGCACTTACTAGTTGGTTTGAAACTTAAACTCATACGTAATGTCTTCTGTGTTAACAGACGCCATGGCTGTCGTACTAGCTCCCGACTTCAACGACACGGAGGTATGTACATGAAGCATAATTTATTTATATATATGTGTACATCAAGATTTCTAATTTGTTTACATATATTGTGTCGGTCTGCCCTGCCCGCTGTGTAACTGAGTAAACATTGTACACATTTTGTTGTTTTTGTTTATCCCTAGTCCCTTTAAATATTTTTTTCTTTCGATAATCTATGTTTGTTTTTTATCCACTAGTTTGTTGAAAAAATATTGATTTTTCTATGAAACAATCTTTTTAACGAACGTGCGCTTACTTGATTTGTTTTTTCTTAACCTTCTTGTCAAAAATATGGTTTATATTACAAACATAATCTTTGCTTCCTTCCTGCTAGTCTAATTTTTTTTAGTAAGGAATGCTAGTTTGCTAGTTTTATTATTCTGTATTCTATAACTTAATGGAAATTGCAAACGTTTTTGGAAGAATGAGTAATACATTTATTAGTTTACCCAATTACATTAAACAATTTTTTTATTGTTTTTTTCATAGACTCCCAAAACATATTGATAACCGAAACATCTTGATCCTTGTACTTTCTTTACAAAATAGAAATATTAGCTTTTACTGTACTTACAAGAAGTAATATGTAGGTGAATTACTTTGAATTAGAGCACACGTAAGGTACTGCATATTTTGCTTTCAACGATTCTCCAGCCATCTTTTCCTGGGTCTACCCACACAGCTGTGTCCTATAGGTTTGCACTTCCAATTTTTGTACTTTGGCCAATCTCATATCTGACATTCTTTTTAAATGTTCTTTCCACCGTTGTTTTTAATCTTTTAATTGTTCATTTTGGTTAAAACTTGTAACTCCTCTTTTATGGCTTCATTCCTTACACGGTCAAGTTTAGAATAACTTTTAACTCCTCTTATGACCAATGTATGTATTTTACTGACTTATTTCTTTGTCATTGTTTATAATCACACCCATATGATAGTACAGGGACTGCCACAACTTTATAGAACTGTAATTTTCTATATCAGATAACCTTGTTTCTAAAAATACTGTTGATTGTCCCACAGATTATCTGCAACTGACCCAACTTAACATCAATATAAGTGTTGGGTATCATAGCCAATATCACTTCCCAGATAATTAAAGTGTTAGATAACTAAAACTCTTCTAGAATTTTATGACTAATTCTTATTGGCTCCTTGCCTCGAAATGGCGTTATATTTGTTTTTATAGTGGAGATTTTCACATTGCAGTATTGATTGAAAATCTGGTGAAAATTAAAAACAGATTTTTTCAAACCAGATTCTGTATTTTAAAGTAGAAGCAAATCGCCAGCAAACAACACCACATTCAAATATCTGTCTCGTGATAGCTTAATACCAGGGTTCACTAGACGTTTCCATTATCTTTCTTCATATTTAAATCTTATTCTTCTGTGCATTTGTATATTGTGATAGAATAAATTAGCATATAGTATAAGTCTGTACTTCCGTTTTTCTAATTTCTTTTAATTTTTACTAAGACACTGGGGCAGAAGATCATATTTGTTCGTAACGTCTACTAAAAAATTAATCCACTTCGTTCTTGTGTTCACTCTTCATGTATTTAATCAGTTTTTTGTCAAACCAGTCAGTGATATATTAATCTGTCTTCCTTTCACTTATCCATGTCTTCTAATCTTCCCCCCCACCCATTCACAAACTACATACTAAAAGACCTAGGACGGCCGCACAGTAACGACATTTTGTTTCACGACAGAACCGTTTTGGCGCATCGTGTCGCTAAGCGTCGCAGATGACTCTACTGCTATTAGGATGTATAAAGCGCCACACACTGGCTGATACATTGTCTAGAGGCATGGCGAGACACCTCGCGACCAAAGACGAAGCTCTTTCAATTTATGTCTCGCAGCAAAACAGCTTGTGACATTTTGATCTGCGCATGTGCTGGATTCTAACCACACAAGATTTGTATTACACTTACCTAGTCCATCCCTTCTATTTTAATACCTCTCACGTACCCACGAGCCACACATTTTACAGGTCAAAACTGGTGACGAGAAATAGGTTCGGCCTAAGGCAATGTCACAAGCCTCTCTCCGCCACCGTTTCGGCGCTTTTCTACACGGAGCGTCGAAACGGTTCTGTCGCGATACAAAATGTCGCTCCATTGTGCGGCCGGCCTTCTATAGCAAACTGACACAGACGGGAAGGCAATAAGGATAGAGGGCTAGATAAAACTAATCAGTTTCATCTCACAAAATTGTCGTTCTATTTTCTTTCATTCACTTCCAGAAACCAGGTACTTTATGTACTTTTGCATGCTGTCACAGGCTGTCCTGCATTTCACAGAAATTTCTCTGTTCTACATTTTAGCTATTTTTGAAAGTAGCCTTCGTTTTTATTCATTACACACAAATATTATACTAATGTTTTAATATTTTAATGAATACGTCTAACTTAAATAATTTTTTTAATTTCTTCTTTTTCAGATACGGACAGAGATACGCTACGACGGGCGCAAGACCCTAGTATGTAAAGTGTATTAACTCCTAATGTTTTTACGCAGTTTTAGTCAGAACCTAAAATATAAAAAGGTTTAAATATGTTTAAAATTGCTAGTAACTGGTTATATGTGGAACTAAGCAAGTTGTTGATACATATATAGCCTACTGGTCGCTGTAAGGCCAATAACTGTTAATATGAGACGTTTCTTCATATCTGCTCTAAATACTGTGGCTCTTTGTTTTTTCAACACTATTGTTATAACCAGCTGCATTTTTAGACACAAACGAAAGCATTTAGAATTTTAAACAGATTAAAACTAAGGTTTTACTAAATTTTGACTCTTACTTAGAATTAGCGTGTGAATAATAAGTGCAGGATATTGTTTCAGAGAATAGTTTTTTTAATAAAGTGTCAGTAAACTAATTGAGACCCTTAAGTAAAATTTTCTATCAAACTCATTAATCGTAACACAAAAATAAAAATATATAAGACACTTATCAGACCGGTTGTTACTTATGGAGGCGAGACGCGGACGCTAATAAAAAAGGAACAAGAAACACTAAGAAGATTTGAAAGCGAGATCCTAAGACGTGTTTGTGGCCCGGTTAAAGAAGATGTCAAATGGAGAATTATAAATAACGAGATAGATGAGATATTGACTCATGAGGACATTGTAAGATTCATAAAGCCTCAACGAATGCAATTGTTAGGTTACCTAGAGCGGATGGATGATCAGCTTATGCCAAAGAAAATTCTGAGGGCGCAGGTTTATAAAAGAATAAAGAGGGGCCGAACTAGTATAAGATGTTTGGATGATATGCAAGAAGATTTCAGAAGAATGGATGTGAGTGGTTACACTGAGATGGAATTGGACAGGAGAATTTTGGAGAAGATTGATGTTGGAAGCTAGGGGCTCACGGTGGGTTGTAGTGTTGCAGAAGAAGATGTAAAATTTTCTAGCATGTTAAATAATGATGTTACAGACAATGTTAAAGCTGTGCTGACTGCAGGATCCTACTTCTCGACAACACTGGTCTTGAGAGAAGAACTGCGTTTTACTTTCTTGCAGCAGAAAGTGAAATCCTTCCCGTCACGTGGTTTTAATTTTCTTTTACCCACGTTTATCGTTAAAGGTGTCAACGAGAACTTCTTTTTTCCTTTGCCCATCGCTGATTGTCATAACATCAATCGTTGTAATGTTTTTTTTTTGAGTTATAAAGCAAAAATTGACAGATTTCAAGAAGTTTGTCATGTGTCAAAGTTGTTGTTACTTTTGAAAAATCCAAACCACTGTTTGTCGAGAGTAAGATTTCAAACTAACGGTTGTTGGTTATTGTTTATCCGGCAATAATCTGCTCAGCTCACTTATTAACATCAAATTAAAAAAAAAAACGGGTCAATACAAAAATTTACATACAGTTGTGGTGGTATCTGTGATCAAATACTTTTATTTTTACACTTCGTTAGGTTTAAGTCAACAAATATAATTAATAACTAACAAAAAATAAAAGAAACTGACTTTCTGAATGTGTATAGTAAATATTTAAGGTGACAAACATCAGTTCCACGTTGTTAGTTGATAAAAAATTTATTAACACCTGACTATATACCCGACTCAATTCTGTAAAGAGGGAACAGCAAACAAAATGCAATTGATTCATATTTCTTAAGTTACAAAGAAAACGACAGGCCTAGAGTCTAATATGTCCGCTTCCAAAATACTGTTACAAAATTATTATTATTAGGCTACTGGTATCACAGCAATGTAAGAAGTAGTAAGTGACTTTTATGTTAAATTAGCCTAAAAATCTTTGTTACCAAAATAACGTCCACTTGATTATTGTACTTTGTTCATTTTCATTCCTTTAACTTTAATTTAGTGGTTCACAACACCACTTTAATAATTACGTTCCATCACTGAGTTAAAAGAATTCCACATGATAATGGTTTAAAAACATTGTGACTATCAAAACCATCTTAGTTTACTTAGTTGGCATTATTAAGGTTCTACTGTACCGATAATAAATCTTGTGTTCTGCTAGCCAGTAGATACGTTATTACAATAATTTATTAAATGTGCATTATTAATGAAATCGAATATGAACGGTTTGTGCCGTCTAAAAACAGTTCTTTAGAGTTTATTAAATACACTTATGTTTCCAGTTAAGTAAAATTGTAACAAATAATATTATAATAAGCTTGATTATCCCACAGATCATTTTAAACTTACCCTACTTAACATCAATATCATAATTAATTCCTGTTATAGCCAATATGATTTCCTAGATAATTAAAGTAGCTCACCTGGTCTAGAATTCCATTTCTAATCATTATTTTGCTCTTATTGGCTGCCTGCCTCGAAATGTGGCAACCTTTGTTTTTATAGTACAGATTCTTATATAAAATTATTAGTGGAGATTTTAACAGATACAAAATTAAAGTGCTACAAAGTTATGGTATCCCGGTACTGTCCTATGAGTGTGAATTATCGGCAACAACAAAGAAACAACACAGTAAAATACGGGCCTCAGAAATAGCGTTATTAAGAGGAGTTAAAAGGTGTTCTAAACTTGACCGTATAAGGTATAAGAAAAGAGCTACAAGTTTTTAACTTGAATGAAAAACTAATAGATTACAAACAACGGTGGAAAGAAGAACACTTACAAAGAATGCCGGATTCTTGACTGGCCAGACAATTCTGGAAATACGAACCTAGGTGTGTAGATAGACCCAGGAAGTGATAGCTGGAGTATTTTTGAAGGCGGAACAGGCAGTACCATGCCTATGCCGTGTTGTGATGGTGATGAAGAAGAAGATGATGATGATATTTTAATTTTTTTTACCTTGAGCAACTACGAGCACAATGAATATTCCAATTTCTTATGGGAAACTCCCTTCAAGTTAGATTGCAAACGATAGGTTTCTTTAACAAGCATATTTCCACAAAAGATAAATCTATAATGAGTAAATATTGTTTGTGCATAAACGCTTAGAGTTTTGGACGCCTGTAGTAAACTTCTAAAGTACAGTTTCTACAAACACAAACGGGAACGTTTAAAGTTATACAGTTCTTCTAACGTCTGTATGTTACGTATTATAATTGTTAAGTGAATATAGAAAACGTAAAATATTTCTGTTTATTTTTCAGTTCTGCACCGATGTCTGGCGTATATATTATACCCCAAAAGGCGATCGTGTTCTCAAGACAACATGTCATGAAAGGAGAGACATTACTGCTGTATACACAGCTGACGTAAGTTGAGAACGCAGTACAAAACATGTTAAACAATTCACGTAGACGTCATATCCTTTTATTTTTGAGCAGGACACAACTGTTTATGTCACAGTTTATACAAAATTTAATCCGTGTTCTTCAACCTTGCCTTGTAGAATGACAAAAATCTTCTAAAACACCTAAAGACAACTTACTCAATTAGCTGTGAAATCTAAACTACTCATCAAACAGCGCTAACATTTTAGACAATTGTCACTAGCATGTGTACCAACATGTCATAAAAATAATTTTTTAATCGGACACTTGTTGCAGTGGACATTGCACATAAGTTTTGATTAAACCTCGAATGTGTGTGTATGTGTTTATGTGCGCGCATCTGATCACTTTTAAAAGAAGTAATTACTTTGGTTTTGATTATGTGAGCATTACGATTTGTATGTTTTAATTGGTTTTGGCCATTATCGTTAAAAGTGAAGTTTCAATTATAAATATATATTCCGTTCTTAATAAATCTAATAAATGTAAATAAGAACTTCTTCATCTCTTCAAGGGTTAGGTTATATAAACCTGTTCAGGTACCCATCTCATCCTCGGACGACCCACGTTTCTTCTACTAATGGAATTATAGTTCAGTGCCGCTTTCGGCAATCGATCGTCTGTCATCCTTTGCAGATGATTCCACCATTGTCTATTGTAAGCTGAAATAATTTCATTTATGTCCTTTACTTTGAATTACGCTCTAATATCATTCCTTATTCTATCTTGCAATGTACTTGCAATGTATAATTTAAAGTACTTCGAAGAAACTGCATTTCAGCACTGAATCTTGCCATATTCATTTTATGTATAGTCTCCAGACCGCTGTTAGAACCAAATTTAAATAATTTACCTTATATTTAATCCGCTAAGCGATCTTCTGTTATATGTTTTTACAACATGTTTCGGTGATAAATCCCCATCATCAGGTAAAATGTTTTAGGGTGAATAAACATTTTACCTGATGATGGGGATTTATCCCCGAAGCATGTTGTAAAAACATATAACAGAAGATCGCTTAGCGGATTAAATATAAGGTAAATTATTTAAATTTGGTTCTTGCCATATTCCTTTTTTGTCATGACCCACGCCTCACTCGCATATGTCAATGTGGATATTGCAATTGTCTTATAAAATTTAATTCTTGTGCTGCCTTGTTTTATTTCTAAGATTTCTGTGAATCATACCACAAATATTCCTAAATTGATTTATCTTCTTTTTATATAATATTCAGATTCATAGCTTACTGCAAAGCCGAGATATTTAAAAAGGCTTACTTGTTCTAAAATGGTGTTGTCTATAACTATCTTAGTCCTCACTGTATATTTACCTTTAAAGGACATGATTTTGGCTTTCTTACTGAAATTGTCGGTGTGTACTCTCTTGCTACTTCTTGTAATTGAAACATAGTTCTTTGTAAATCATCCTTATTTTCTTGAATAGGAACTATATTATCCGCATATAAATGAGAACCCATACAAACTGATTTTTTAAGCTGTGATTCCCGAAGACCCACGTAACCCGGGAGTAAAGCAATTCGTCTGGATTTCCATGGTCTCAACATACCGTCAATTTTTATACACTAAACAAGTTTGGGGAAACACAGAATCATGTGTTTCATTACATTATAAACAAAGGTTGAGATTATTTATTGGAATGTCACATGAGAACCTACCATTCAGATCAAGGATCACAGATGTACTTTTGTAAAGGACCTTAAATGAACTTATTAAATGCTTTGGATATCCTCTTTTATCAATAATGTTCCATAACTTTTGGTGATCTACATTATCAAATGCTTTTGCCAGATCAACAAAAGCGATACGCGTTTCCTAATAAGAAACATTTCTTATTTAAAAATTGTACCCGAGGCTAATTGATCTCTGTGTGTGTGTGTGTGTGTGTGTGTGTGTGTGTGTGTGTTCGCAAGCGAGTATACTTTATATCACTATTTAAACTTAAAATTTGTATTTGCGAAGTTAGTACTTTATACACGAATTGCTTATCAAAAGTCACTTACGGGCATAATCAGTAGGGTATTTATGTTAATTGAAAATAACGTCTACTTCTCAAAATACTCCTATTTAAAATTTCTGTAGTAAGACATTAACATTGTTTAAAAACCTATTGTCACAAGTGTTATTGCATAAGTATTCATAAGTTTTATTTCGTATAGTTTTAATGGATGATTAATTGATTTTTCAGCTGTTTCCTGAGTGTCCAGCAGAAGCTGGAGTAGTAGTCGGACACATCTAAACAGCTACACAAAACTAGGGGGAGCCCGCCTTACACCTTAGGGCTCCCGGCCCCTGCCGATGTGGCCCCACCTTGCCGTGGTGGCAGGGCTTATGGTAAGAAGAAGTCGACCAACCAAGAGGGCCACATCGCTTTACCCAAGTCATCAACCACCCCACCCGACTCACAGTTTACTCGGCGCATTATTCCGAGCCTCATCGTTTCCCGCAAGGAAGAAAGCTTAAGGTTTCATACGGAAAAGTGACCGGTTGAAGATTTTTCTCATGGATGATTCCAGAGTATGAACACCTGTACAGAGCTATATGTTTGCAGGATCTGTGTAATTAGTACCATAATTAATGTACTCACAATTAGCTGAAGGTGATACAGTATTCAGGACACATTATTTTTTGAAGATGTTTTGTCAGAAAAGTCAACACTAGAAAATCTGAGGAAGATTTGTAAGATATGTACAGTGAGCAGGGGACTGTGTGAACTGTGTAGCCACAATGACTGTATTAACTGTTTTTTGATTGAATCAAATAAAAAAGATAGACCTTACTCAAAAATTTTGATTCTTTATATGTTTTTATTATGTTTGTTTATAGGTCTATAAGACCTAACTAGTTTTTTGTACATAATTAATTTATTATCAGATTACTTGAAATCTGAATTCGGCTAATATAAAACACTCAGAAATGCAATGCTAAACCTATGCAGTATTACGATATTTAAAGGACAACATCTGCTGCAAAATGTAATGAAAATGATTTTAAAAAGTTCAAATAATTACATCATATTCATCGTGTTTTATTGTTAAACCTTGTCTAACCAATGCTCGGCAAAAGTCTTCCCAGACATTAAGGGCGTGAGCGGCGTCTTTATTAGAGGGTGAACCCGGGAGGGTCTGTGGGGTATGGAATGGAATGGAAATACCGTGTGGATTCTCTTCCGTTGAAATTTTGAAATATGTACCTTCAAAACTCGCATTTTAATGACATTCCAGGTTTGTAAAAAGTAATTGAGAACCCCAACATTTTATAAAATTTTTGATACAATTTTTGATTTGCCTGGTCTACTGTTATAATTTTATAGTCAAATAAGGTTTTGTTATAAAATAATAAACAGTGAAATTATAAAGATTTAGAATGCTATTAAAAATACGCAAAAACAGATTTGAAGTTAAACGTTTAATTTTTTTGAATATAAGTTTACAATTGTGTTATAATTTTACAATAATATTCGTCTGTCTCCATGAATTAACACTTTAATTCTTCATTAATATAATTATAGTTCATACTAATAACTAGTTCTTGCCAATGACAGGAAGCGCGAAAAATTCTAAACGATCTTGAGTCATGTTTTTTTTTAATTTATTGGAGATTTGTAATCTGTTCGACTAAGAAAACATTGAACAAATTGGCTGACAACACATACAGTATTATAAAGAGCTGACCATTGACAGCTCTTCTTGTTTTGTTAGTAGATTAAAGAGATACACAAATTACAAAACTAAATCACAAAAACGTGTAGACAAATGAACAAAAATCACTTCCACTTGCTGCTGGCATGATACAATAATTTGAGTAATGTTAGTTCTAAGTTTTGATTTCACAGTACTCAACTTGGAAAAACTTCTCGCATGAAGCATTTGTTAATGGTATTGTAGGAAAGAGTTTAACAGCTTTATGGGACTCTTAAAATAAATTGGAACGGTTTTCTATGTGGTTTGTGTTAGGAAACTAAAAGATTAACTGGGGGGGGGGGGGAGAGAAAACAACTGTAACAGAAAATAAATGACAAAGGAATTTTATTGAAACTGTTAGAGAGAGGAAAGCAAATTGGATTGGTCACATCTTGATGAAGTAAATCAGAACAACATTTAAAGGAAACAGGAGTTAACAGTAGAAGGAAGGACTGAGGGACGTCAGGAAACGAAAAGATGATATGATATACTGTCTGATTTCATGGGGAGAATATTCACGCGTTCATAATAATTTCTTTGCTTTTAATAAAAATTGTACATTTAAAGACTGTGTTTGCACTTGCTTTAAAACGTCTAAGCTATGTGTGATTTGTTACGAGTGAATCCTCTATTCGGACTGGTTCCATCGTAATATTTTTGTAGCTTAGGTGTTTCAACAGTGTCATTCAACCGCCACTCACAGCTTCTGAGACCGATCTCAGATTCCAGAGATCTAAACGTCAAGCGGTTACCTGCTTTGTCGTGTTTATATTCTCTTATTTATCTCTGCTCTTTTCTCATTCCTGTCGTTTTCTATTTCTCTAGATACTGAAAATCGATTACTTTTCATATTTACAGTTTACATTCTCAACTTTGTCTTTGTTATTATTTTTTCCTGTCTTGTCTTTATATATTTTCTCTTGTCATGACTTTCTCCTACCTATTTCCAGCCATCCCCTCCTGGTTTCAATTGACAGCAAACAACGCGATAAACATCGACGCATATTTATTCTACAGTAAATTTCAAACGACTGTACTGTACTAACAGAACAAATAGACTTCCTTCCAAATTTTGTATTCACAGTTAGAATATCAAGGATTTTATATATATATATATGTTTTTTAATTTATTTATAAGGTCGCTGCAACAGCAACGGTCATTAGTGACCACAAAAATGAATTGTACAGATTCTTAAACAGATGTATTAACATATCTATAATATAACGCGGTAGGGTGTCAGTCATCGGTATAGGAGACCTATCGGTAAGGAGAATTCATTACCTTAGTAACAAGTAAATAAACAAATGTTATTTACCGGCATCGAATGTATACCTTTATCCGTTCCTATAGTTTGTAATGTTTTTACTATGCGATTGTATTGATATGTTTTGTAATTTTGTATACAGATACGTTTATATATTTTGTAATTGCCCTATATTTCTGTATATGTTTTAATTGTAAAATTTATGTTTATACGTATTTCTTATTATCCAATGAATAAGTAATGAAATATCTATAACGCGGTAGGTAGTGTGTCAGTCATCGGTATAGGGAGTTCCCGGGAGGGGGAGTGAGCGGAAGAGTGACGGAGAGGGCGAGAGGAGGTGGTGGGGCGCGCTGAAGGGGGGCGACGCCAGTATGCCCCGTGGAGTCAGGGCGAGAGGCGACCTCACGTGGCGAGGCAGATCTCTGATTTCACTTTCTGTGTGTAGGTGGCGCAGCACAGCGAATCTCAGCCTCCTGTTCAAGCTGGAAGCCTTGAGCCATAAGATCCTGCCATTGGGCACAAAATAAAGCCTTTGAGCATAAAGACAGTGGTATTGAGCATATAAACGATCAAATATGCCTCCTAAACGCCAGCAACCACCAACTGCTGAAGAAATTGCAGGAAAAAAAGCACGTAATGCTGAAGCTCAAAGACGCCGTAGAGCGGCCATTCAGAAGTGCAGCTTCAAGCAGAATGTGAAGCTAATGCTGTAAGTCAACGGTAACGCAGAGAAAACATGCCACAAAATTAACTTCAACAAGAGCGCGAGGCAAACGCTGAAAGACAAAGGGTTGCACGCCAACATCAAAGAGGACGTCTGAGTAGATATGTCCGATCCCGCAACACCGCTTTGCTTCCGGAAAACTTCAATGAAGACGAAATTGAAGAAAGTTATCTTGGCCCAATGGACGCTAAATGTCCATTTTGCAAAACCAAGCATTTAAAAAATGAATAATGTCAAATTGCTGCCATAAAGGGACCATTGCATTAGAAGAAATAAGAATGCATCCCTTCATTAAAAATTACATGAATGGATCTGATCCAAATTCCAAAAATTTCATGGAAAACATAAGATCCTACAACAGTGCAATGGCGTTTGCCTCAATGGGAGCACAAGTTGACCAATCAGTGACCAGACGTTCAGATCCTTTTTGTTACAGAATCCATGGGCAAATTTATCACGCTACATCTGCATTACACCCAAATCAAGGTGAATCACCAAAGTATGCCCAACTGTACATTTTGGATTCGGCCCAAGCCTTGACAGAAAGAATGAACAATCAAGCAAACAATGGATGCATTCGTGTCGTAATGGAGAAGCTCCAAAAACTTCTTCGAGATATCAATTCGTTCTCTAGAGAATACAAGAACATGCTCAAATTTGAACAAGACGAAATGCTAAAGGCAAATCGGGAAAACCGAACGCCAATTGAATATAGCATGAGTTTCTTGAGAGAAAGAGTAAATAATGTGGACCCCGGCAGAACTAACGCTCCCTCCCACTGCCAGAGGAGAAATTGCTGCCGTTTTTCACAGTGTACCCCCAGAAAATCGGGATATTACAATTCATCCGAAAAGCGGAATTTTAAAAATATATCCATCCTGAGTAGACTCTGTGACCCAATTTGCTACCCTTTGCTTTTCCCATATGGGGATTCAGGGTGGACCATAGATCTGAAGAAAGCTGTTGGTCAAGGAAATGTGTCCCAGCTTCAATGGTATTCATACCATTTTGCCATTCGTGATGGAAACTTTAACCAGTTCCTGAACGCAGGAAAGCTGACTCACCAATTCATGGTTGATGCCTATTGCAAGACCGAGGCAAACCGTTTGAATTGGTTTCGAAAAAATCAAAACACAATAAGAGCTGAAGACTATGATGCCCTTCACCGATTTGTGAACAACCATGAGGACGATATGTTTTGAGGACGTTAACATATTGCCTGGAAAAAAAGTTATATTGCCTTCATCCTTCCAAGGGAGTCCAAGAAATATGGCTCAAAATTACCAAGATGGTCATGCCATGGTCAGGAAATATGGCAAACCTGACTTATTTGTAACATTCACGTGCAATCCTAAATGGAGGGAAATCAGGGAAAACTTACTTCCCGGTCAGCAACCATGCGACCGGCCTGATTTAGTAGCAAGAGTGTTTGAGTTGAAACTGAAATTGCTACTTGAAGACTTAACCAACCACTATAGATTTGGACGTGTTAGGGCTGTGATCAAGTGATCAAGTTCCAAAAACGTGGTCTAGCACATGGGCACATATTGCTATTCATGGCCCCGGAAGACAAAGCCTGGGAGAATGAAAGAATTGACAAAATTGTCTGTGCAGAACCCCCTGATAAAGATGCCCACCCGAGGCTACATGAAATTGTAAAATCCTGTATGATACACGGCCCATGTGGTCCATTAAATCCAAACGCACCGTGTATGGAAAACGGCAAATGCAGAAAAGAATTCCCAAAAGATTCCTGTGCCGAGACCAACAGCAATGTCAATGGTTACCCAAAATATCAACGTCGAGATGATGGTAACTTTTTTGAACTTGGGGGAAACAAAGTGGATAACAGATGGGTGGTGCCATACAACCCATATCTGTCTCTGAATACAACGCCCACATTAACGTAGAGATTTGTTGCTCAATTCAAAGCGTTAAATACCTGTTCAAATACGTTTACAAGGGGCATGACTGTGCAAATATTCAATTCGTTACTGTTCCCACAGAACAGGAAGCTACTATTGAATGGGACGAAGTAAAAATTTACTTGGAGACCCGATATGTAAGTGCACCTGAAGCATGCTGGAAGCTCAGGGAATACAAAATGCACCACCAAACTGATCATGTGGAAACATTAAATGTCCACCTTGAGGACAAGCATACAATATGTTTTATACCAGGCAAGGAAGCTGAAGCTGTACAGCAAAAATCCACCAAGTCCGAAATTCTGGCTTGGTTTAAACTTAAATCAGGAAGACCCTAATGCCCAGGAGTATTTATATATTGAAATTCCCGAACATTATACCTGGGATGACAAAAAGTCTAAACGGAAACCACGTTTTAGAGGACATGAAACTACAATTGGCAGAATGTTTGCTGTAAGTCCCACGGATAGAGAAAAATGGTTCCTCCGAATTCTCCTTCTCAAAGTTAGAGGAGCAACATCTTTCGAGGACCTAAGAACGGTCGAAGTAAATCTTATCCCCTTTGCAACTTTCCAAGAAGCATACATTGCAAGGGTATTAACTAATGATGACTCAGAATGGGATACTTGCCTAACAGAAGCTGCAACCCATCAAATGCCAGTAGAACTTAGGCAGTTGTTTACATTTATTTGTATCATGTGTGAGCCGTCGGATGCAACTGCTTTATTCGACAGACATAAGGACAATCTTATGGAAGACTATAAGAGACGCTTTTCTGATGGAGAAAAAGCTCTCTATTTGACACTTAAAGCAATTGAATCTGTCCTTCGAATACATGGAAAGTCATTGGTAGATTTTGGCCTAGAACTTCCAGTCGGCAGCTATGATGAGCCAATCCATTCTGGAAAATATTACGATCCAATTGCCGAAAAAACCATGTTCGAAGAAAAGTTTCAAATGCTCAACCCAGGGCAAAGAAGGGCTTTCGACAAAATCAGGGAAGCAATTAAAAACCCTAACTTACCCAAACGTCTATTCTTTATTGATGACCTAGCGGAAGTGGTAAAACCTTCCTTTACAACACAATCATGCACTATGTGCGTAGCAAAAATGAATTAGTCTTGCCATGTGCATTTACAGGCATAGCAGCAACTTTGCTTGAGGGAGGCAGAACTTCCCACAGTCGTTTCAAGCTGCCTATTCCAATAAATGAAACATCAACCTGTAATGTTCTACATGGGACTAATACGGCAAATGAACTGGAAAAGGCCAAAGTGATAATCTGGGATGAAGCTTCAATGGCCCCAGCACATGGAGTAAATGCAGTTGACACACTGTATAAAGAACTCTTAGCTGAAGATCCAAAAGTTCCTTCTAAAAAACCATTTGGAGGTGCGGTCTTTCTTTTCGGTGGAGATTTTAGACAAATTTTCCCTGTTGTTCCACATGACAGCAGAACCGAAAAACATTCTTCATGCATGAAGAATAGTAAGTGTTGGAAAAATATTCAGGTCCTAAAGTTACACCAAAACATGCGTGCCAATGAGGATAATGTCCCATCAGAACACCGAGGCTTTTCCGATTGGCTTTTAAAACTTGGGAATAGAAAACTCCAAGAGCTTGGATTAGAGGGAGGCATCTTCGAAATTCCTCCAGTCTGCATTGAAAATGGATGTATTGCTGATGCTGTCTTTCCTGAGGTCATCCAATCAGGAGATGACAGCATTGCTAACCGTGCAATCCTGGCTCCAAAAAATCACGAGTCACTTGAACTTAATGAAATTGTCCTTAGACGAATTCAATCTCAATTGAAATGCTATACCAGCATATATTCTATTCAGCAAGATAGTGCAAATGCCGAGGAGGCAGCAAACTATCCAGTGGAGTTTTTGAACAGCTTAACACCTGAAGGTATGCCTCCTCATAGACTTAACTTGAAAGTTGTTGCAGTAGTAATGTTGCTACGAAACCTTGACTCAACAAGAGGTCTTTGCAATGGCCGTCAAGCAAATGATGTCAAAAGTCATCGACTGTGAAATCCTGACCGGATCTTTTAAAGGAACCAGGGTATTTATTCCATGAGTAATTCTTGCTTACAAAAGTCAAGGACAAACACTGGATTCAGTTGGCATTTATTTGCCATCTCCAGTATTCAGTCATGGACAACTTTATGTTGCATTTTCAAGAACAAGTCCTTTCAGCAAGTCAAGGTAAAAGTCTTAGGAACTGACCAACAAGGCAACTTAAAGTAAGACCACAGAGTTTACACCAAAAATGTGGTCTACAAAGAAGATTTCGCCCAATAGTTAAACTTCATAACCAGCCGTGGCTTTATCAATATGTGCCAATAAAATTGCTCCCCACCCGGGAGTAGAACGGGTACTTCAGCTAGTCGATTTATATTAGTGTATACATAATTTTGCAAGGCAAGTATCAATAATTTTCTATTTATTGTCATTACCTTGTAAAGAATCAGACATTATTAAATTTATAATATCTTTATCTAACATTATTATTATTAAGAAACGATATGTAAAATTCAGTAATACATAGGCAAACACACACACACAGAGGCACACACAGTGTGTGGACTACTATGTGGACAAAAAACAAAAAACATGAAGTAATATCGTTAGGTATTTTCTGAATTTGCGAAATCGGTAGTAGAATCAAGATGCAAACTGCGTTACGTTACAACGATTCCTGTCTCCTTTGTAGAAGCGAAAGTCAAGCTCCCACGAAACAGTCGCATAAGAAGGGCGAACGTGTATGTGTATTGTCTGTTCGTTACTTTTTAGAATGTAGGAAAATATGCATACGTTGCTACTATAATGAGTCATTGTTTAAGATATGTATGTAGCACTCGAAACGAAATGAGTTTGATATACGAGTATTCCTTAATAGTTGCGTGTTTTTGTATATGTGAAATGGGCAGAGAGGAAGAGAGAGATAAATGAAACTAAACCTATGCTATACTTTTCAGATAAAAAAAAAAAAAAAAAATCCTTCAACAAAACACAGGATGATGATCTATGAATAAGAATATCAGACCATGGATGGCGCACATTAACATGTTTTAAATTGATGTATGCAATTTTTGTCAATTAGCTCTAAGTTTTCTATTTAGTGATGAATAAGGACTTATGTTATACCAAATTCTTTGTAAATTTTGCTCTATAATATCATGTACTTTGTTTGTGAATATTTGCGCGCGTTCGCGTGTGGTGAACCTTCGTTGTTATATCTTCCGCGTTAGTTAGCATATCGGCTTGAAATTTTGACAGTGAATTATTTATGAAAATAGCTACATTTTCTATATACTCTGATGGTCTCAGATATTTTTTAAATGTGGTTTTTTAGTAATTAAAAACTCAACTTTTTACGCTTATCTATTGAAGAGTAATAAAATTTCTAGATAAAATCTATGCAGGCTCTCGCAGACTTATACAAAGATTCGCCTGCAACCCGTCTATATTTTGTTCGATCTACCACGTAGACAGTCGATTGACCAATCAGAAACCCCTAATTTCAGTTAGATCCGTCCGTTGTCAGGTGTACTTCAGGCAGTTCATCCGAAGCCGTTGCTTAGTGAACGTGTGCTCTTCGTCAAGAGTTTTTCTTGTTCGAGCTGGTTAATCTAAAGTAACTCTAAGCCTTGGAACTTTTTTCGAGTTGTTCGATTAGAACCAAGCGAGTAAATTACATAATATCTCGTATATTATATTGATGCTATTCCGTGTTAGTAGAAGATTTCCGCTTAGGGAGATTTATCTACCGGGGTAAATCTTATTAACGCGAAACACTTGAAGAGTAGCCGGAAGGTGTAAGCATTATACACCGCTTTTATAATTACAACTCATTACAACCCTGAGAATCAATAATTCATAACGATTAAATACTAATAATAACAAATGCCGAGCAATACAAATTAACAATTCGAAAAGTGACAGTTTATGAGTGACATCTGCAATTAGTGTTATCAGTTGTTCGACGAACCCAACACGCGGAGAGAGAGAGAGAGAGAGAGTGAGATGGAGATAGCAGAGCGGCGGTCAGTGCACACAGAGACACAGGTCAGCGGAGCAGCGAGTGACGTCACGCCGAGTATAAAGAATTTTGCGTATCAAGTAAACTCATCCAAACTGAACTATATAAACTCTTTTATAAATAATAAAGACTATACATGACATTGTTTAAATTTAAATATATCATATAAATATTATTTACTTGTGTGCTGAATAAATAATTTTTCTACACCTCCAATATAGACTTGTTCATAATTTATACACACACAACTATCCTATGGGAAAGTATTTATTTGTATCGTCGCATAGAGATATTTGGCGCCCAACGAGGGGCCCGAACCATATAGTTAACCATATGGTTAGAAATATATGGTTCTTTCTCTATAAAATTGTCAAAGGTTAACACAGGCTGAGAAGTGATGATTTAGAAAAGAAGGTTAAAGTGGAAATTGCTCCTTACAAGTGGATGTACCTTTTTACTTCTTTATGTATTTTATAAAACATTTAGTAAAGGTTAATAGGTATTTTGTAAAACACACACACACACACGCACGCACACACACACACACAAACATATATATATATTATATTCATACAATCCGTATGTATACGTGTTACAACCCACACGTTGGTTGCGTCAATTTATAATAAACCGTAGTCGTACCCTTTCAAACCCTAAGTCGCTGGTGTCAATCTATTATCTTACTGAAGTTTTACAATTTTATTTCCCGATTTAAGGCGCCAAATTGTTTTATTTCAAAAACAATTAAAATTATTCTTCTGATTTATTTATCCTTCTCCCTTATTTTAGTTTAGTTCAACTCCGCTTTGTCTTGTAGTTTAATTTGAATTTCGTTTCTAAATAAATAGGGGTTACCAACCTCTATTTTCTGATAAAAAATGTTCACCTGGCCTATATAAAAGAATAAAATGTCATTAACATTAAAATAAATCAAAGATACGATTGAAATTAGTCAATACTCTATTATTTCTTTAGCGTTTTTTATTTCTTTCTTTACTAAACAAATGAAATATTTTGATAATATAATGTTTGCTCCAGCTCTTGTGTTTACTTGCTCAGCGGTTGGCAATAGTGACAGGGCCTTGCTAAATAAAATACTATGTTTTATTTTGGTTATTTTAAATGAGTTGGGTTCTTGTAATTACAGAAAATTAACAAAAGATCTTTAGAAAGTACAAAACTTCACATAAAACATAATTAAATAATATACAGTTTCTTAATAAATTAAATCTTAGGTTATATGATATTTGTTAGAACAAAGTTGAGGAATTTAGGTTAACAGTTCGTTTTAAGAGAAGATTACAATGTCGAATAATTTGATCACCATAAATTAAAAAGTGAATAAAGATATAAACTGATTGTTGCTAGTTTATTCATTAATTTAGTGTTTAAATAAAGTTTATTAGTGAGTGAAAAAGTGTCAAAGTGTAGACTAGTCTTTTCTTATTTAGTTTTTAATTCAATTTTATACTTAGCACATTCCTTCACATCTGAGGTTTCACTTCATGTTCATTTTCTTTTATAATTTGTAAGACAGATTTATTCTTTCAATTTAAAGTGATTTGGTTTTAAATATTTCTTCTTGTCATACTATTACAATACATAGTATCATTTTAGTTCATTACTATCTGATTTCTATTATTATTTGTTTCTTTTATATAATTATATTGAGCTGCATGGATTTTTTAATCTTCTCTTCTGTGACTCCAATAATAGATTAATGAATTTTTCTGTTAAAATTTGGTTGTCAAGGCAGCAAGCCTAATACTCCTATTGGTTGAAAAAATTGTTTACATTGTTAGACATTGGTACTGATTTTTTACAAAATTAACAAATATTTTTAAATTAGTATAATCTTCTAATAATACTCTGAATTCTCAAGATAATAACACTATTGCATTGCATTTCTTTTATAAATTAATTAGAAACCAAACATGAATAATTATTGTTCAGTATTTACCAAGTTACAAGTTTAACAAATTTGTTTTTATATTAATTAATTTATAATTGATTCTTTTGGTATACATTTAGTGTCTCTAAAGTTATATAATCAAACCTGATAGTATTACCTACATTTTGCCCTTAATTGCTACTGTTATAATATCAAATTTTACAAATTACTGTTTTTTACAATAGGCTCCTCATGCCTAGTCCAACTGATTATCTTTAGACAGTTATTATACCAGATTCCTTTCGTTTTATGAAACTGAACTATTTTAAACACAACTATAATAAACTAACATATAACATTTGATTATTCATAATCATTTTTAAAACATAATACTATTCTTTTTAACTTGCTATGCACATGCTATTCTTTAATACATTACATACATTCCTATTCCCATTAACTATCATTCATTAAAAATGCTTTTTTTTACCCTTATATACTCTTTTTAACATAAACAAATAACTATAACTATTACTTAACTATTATTTCTTTTTTAAAACAGAAAATTAATTCTACCTATTTCACTTGTATAGGCTTATTATGCCTTAGTTTTTTCACAATATACATGCATCATTTTTTCATCAAGCATTATTTATTATTCATTTTACACTTTATTACTACTATTGATTTTCAGTTAGTATAAATTTCTTGGTTATTTTATCCACTTTAAGATTATACTATTGACTATTTTTCTTCCTTTTATTTACTTTGATCTAACCACACAACTCACCTTATCATTAAAATTGTGTATTTATTTTATAAGAGTCTTATTCTCTTTATTTTTTTAATAACAATATTACTTATCATTACTCAATCTACATTTATGTATTGATAGTTTTACATGGAACTATTTATACTTCTATCTATAGCTATGTACTTCCATTATTATCTCCACTATACTATTATTATTGGAAAAGGGGTTGTGTTGTGGTCAGAACGTTATTCATTTTTATGAATAAAACCCTCTGCCAATCACTTGGGTTGTGTCATCGTCTTAGTCCTTGTCTAGTTTCTATGTCAGTATTGTTACATTCTAATACTCCTATTCATTAAGTCTTTGATACTTTGATTTTCTTTATTCCTTCAATGTTGTAACTTATTTTTCTTTTAAATAGTAAATTCTTCTTTGTAGATGGGCTACTTTATGTAACGATATATAATATATATATATATATATATATATATTATAACAGCACCAAATATTAACTATTTGGGGTTATATGTTTACCGCATACTGAAAGCATCTTTAAATAAAATGTAACAGTCAAAACTCCATTTGAATGTAGAGCGTTGAAAATAATGCTTTGTAAAGCAACGCACACGTGGTCACTATGTAATCAGTTCGCTGTACAAGGAAGCGACCACACCCCAAACTGTTAATTATTAATATCTCGGAAACTAATAAACAAAGGCGAAATCCAACATAGCCAAAATGTTTACCGAAATATTAATAATGATGTGTGCAAATTTTAAGCGATATAATTAACAAATGAAAAAGTAAATTAAATTAATTGAATAACTTCTGTAAAAATAGAGTTACAGTAATGAGATTTTAGTATGTTATAAAGATAATAATTTCGGACAGATTGTATATTTTAGATTTCACACAACTTGGTTTGCAACCAAGTTATTGCAAAATTAAATAAGCACAGGATATCCGGAGCGACAAATTAGTTCCGCTGATAGTAATATTAGAAATAATAATATTAATTCTCCGTCTGTGGGAACCTAACTTCATTCTCACGGACCAAGGGAATTCAAAATTTTATGTGGTAGGGGAGTGCGCCAGCCAATGAAATCACTTGACGCGAGCCCCGGCCAGCGAGGTGTTTTCACGCTGAAAGATAACTCTTTTGCCAGTACTCACGAAGTTAAGACGTAGTCCTTCGATCGTCTAGTAACCAAAGTGGTGAAGATCAACAAGAAGACTCTACGTGGTCAACACACACGCAATTACGAACACACCAAGTACAGATCATCTGTATAGCTCGTAATTGTTACGTAAAGGCGAGATACTCTTCAGTACATCAACCAAGCTTATTGTGTACTACCAGTTAGTCATAAGCACGCAAGAGATCCACCAGACTTCAAGACTAGACTTCAAGAATACAGCAGAGAGGCCGTCTAAATCATTGGTGAACAGCTGACGAGCAGAGCGACCACCCGAACGAAGCACACACACACACACACGCTGACGTGCAACGTGCGAATCGACGAGGGACAGGAAGCAGTTCCAGCGGACAGCAGCAGACGTTAAAATATTCACAAACAGCAAGGAAGCAGAGTGTTGCCGAATTTTGAACTCCACGACCGAATCCAGCAGTTCTAAGCAGATTACTTTCTCTAACCAAGGACTCGGATCGACGAGGGACAAATCGGGACGACATCCTCTTCAGTAACAGGAAAGCAAAATCCACTTATTTATTTTTCAGATCAAATTTTCTATTTTTCAATTAAAACATTGTAATTCAAATAATTCAGGTGCCAAACAAAAAGTAAAGACTCTAGTAATTAAAAAAGTAAATTCATTGTGATAATCTGTATAGCAGTTTAAGTCATTAGTAAGTTATAGTTAAGAAATAGAAGCAGTATAAAAGCGCTATACAAATCTTAACTGACAATCTAATTATTAGATCATACTGCAGTATATCAGAAGTAGAATCACTAGAAATGAAATAACGTGAACTAGACTGTCACGTCAAATTCATTTTAATTAATTATTCTAATTAATTTCAGAGTTTTATATTTTGTTTCATGAACATTTAAATTCAATTTAATTAAAGAAATTTAATTAGATTAAATCAATTAATAAATTAAAATTTAAATTGCAATTAACTCGCCAAAGAACGAGTTCAGTCTCTTTCAACTATTGACCAATCGAAAAACATTGATTCATTGTTTAGACTGTAAGAAATTCATAATATAATAACCATTCTATTCTTGTGTGTTGTTGGTGTAATAAACAACGTTTTATTACCCCATATAACAGTGTTTTATTGTTGTACGATAAAGCCTACCAGTCTCACAAAACTCTCCCCCTTTAAAGTAACC
Source organism: Magicicada septendecula (assembly GCA_034769895.1). Classification (NCBI taxonomy): domain Eukaryota; kingdom Metazoa; phylum Arthropoda; class Insecta; order Hemiptera; family Cicadidae; genus Magicicada; species Magicicada septendecula. Next base: position 362,548,920 of record CM068370.1, on the reverse strand, counting down.
TATTTTGTGTGTTGTTGTAATAAATTTGAGATTACTAGCTTGCGAACTTCAAATCCAAAATCCACACGCCCTAGTCGGAAGAATCTGCAAGGTCAGACAGCAGGTAGGTACTCACACACAACACGACATAACAATAACGCATAGAAGTAGAGTTATAAATGTCGGCCAACGTGGGGCCCGGCAAACGTACATCAAATTAAATTCACGTTCAGAACGACATGTAACTAGAGTTATAAATGTCGCCCTGCACGTGGGGCCAGAAATTAAATTCAATTTAAATTTAATTTTCACGTTTAAAACAAACTTTGCTGTTTTAATTCGTAAAACAGCTGGCGTCCAACTAAACAATCCCCAAAGAGTTTTGTGACTGGTGTTCGTACAGCAGTAAAGTTATTGTGTGTATTTGAAACTGTTCTGTGTATTTTAAATTGTTTTATATTTGAAATTGTTGTGTATTTAAAATGGATATGGATAAAATACTTAAACAAATGCAGCAAATGAACGCGGAAATGACCGCTAATATCAATGCGAAGTTTGAGAAAACAAATGCCGAATTAACCGCAGTAGTATAAAAGTGGGGGTTAGAAAACACTTCCGGGTTCCAGTTGAAAACACTACCGGGTTCCAGTTCATGACGTCATAGAGGCACTGGCAGCTGGTGTCCGAGCTGTCCATGTGACGTCACTGTTTTGTGTGTGTGTGTATGTGTGACTGAAACACTTCCGTGTTCCAGTTCATGACATCACACAGAGGCTCAAGTCGCTGGCGTCCGGATGGCTAAAACCTGTTTCAAGACGTCACGGAGGCCGTGGTTTCTGCATGTCCAAAATTTGGTAGCCGAAAACAATGTGTAGCGGATGGGGGTACCCGGAATTCGGCGGTTGCCCGGACGCGCAGAGGTTATGTCATCGGGTACCGTTACTCGAAATTTTGGGGGTATCGGGTACCGTTACCCGAAATGTTTAAATCAACGGATGGGGGTACCCGAAATTTGTGGGTACGCCCTAACCTGGTTCCAGTTCATGACAGAGGCCCTGGGAGCTGGTGTCCGAATGTTAAAACACTTCCGCGTTCTGGTTTATTTTGATGTAACAAAATAATCGTTCTCTCTCGAAATTTTTTTAATGTCAGAATTTTGGTACCCTAAATGATTAAAACAACGGATGGGGGTACCCGAAATTTGTGGGTACGCCCACATGACGACGACGTAGAGGGCGTGATGTCTGAAATGTTTAAATCAACGGATGGGGGTACCCGAAATTTTCGGTGTCTGAAATTTAGTACCCGAAATGTTTAAATCAACGGATGGGGTTACCCGAAATTTTTGGTGTCCGAAATTTTAACACCGGAATGTACGACCACATGACGCATGTGTTCAACTGTAACAATGGTATGTCATTGGATATTAATTTTTACATAAAAATAAATTACGGCTCCTCCGGGATTTGAACCCGGGACCTCCGGTACACCAAACCGGCGTGCATCCACTACACCAAGGGGCCGTTATCGCTTAACTGTAATTATTTCTGTACTTATACTTCTCATCTCTTACTTGTAACCATGAGGTGGACGAGTGATATCTACTGTCGTCCTATGTGTAAAATCATAAAAGCACAATATAAGTTTATTTATTATTAAATAAATAAACATTTCGTTATACTTTTATTTTTTTACCTCTCATCCTCTTCCTAGCAGCCTGAGGGAGGCGAATGAGAGCCTGCTACGCTTTTTTTAACGTGGTTTCCCCAACTTTACAGATTCGTAAAGCAGGCCTACTCCACGTTATCTATCGCTGTACTATTGACTAGTACAGTGGTAGATAATAATAAAGATACATTATGCAATGCTAAGCCAATGTGTAAAAGCAGTACATATTTTTTTATTTACTTTTTTATTTATTTTTTTTATTTTTTTAATCGGGTGAATATGTTGTTCGTACATGATGCGTATTCACATTTGCTGTACCGTAATGAGTAATTTTCACACCCATACTGGTTCTTGACGAGTTTACAGGTATATCTACCGTGCCAGTGACCCGTCTCGAACTACCAGGACTACGTTTATGAGTATTTCTACCGCGACAGTGACGTAGTCAAGGTTAACACTCACGCACACACTACGGTACCTAATTCTACGTTTATGGACATTTCTGTCACGTAGCATTCACACTAACACCATGATGAAAACATGTTCACAACCGACTATATTTTATTTCGTTGCCGCAACCATTCTGCATAAAACAAAGCTTTGCGTAATGCACAGTGTAAGGGGGGAGTGGTAACGGGTTGACGATGAGGAACAGGACATTGTATGATGGGTACAAAGGATCTAGGAACTACAGGTGCTTGAATATCGTTTAAGTCAATCACCTCACCATGGTGATACAACTGTCGTAAGAAATTTGCCTTCTCAAACCCTTTTGTATAGACAACAGGATAATCTGAAAAAATGTCTGCAACGATGCGTACCATATTCTTGTACGGTACATTACCATCGTTCCATCGTATCCTGTGATAATGTGTTTCCAATCAGTCATTGATTTTTCGGAATTTCTGGTGCAGTCGTGCACTTTCGTATGGTGGAGCGAACAACACGATAACAAAACGTCCGGTTGTTATATCAACTGTAACGAACTCTTTGATTACATATTCATTTTTGTCACCGCGAAACGCTTCAAACTCGGCAATAACCGTCCTATTCAAGTTCATTTTTCCGAGTGACACATGTCCGCATCGAGTACGTTAATTTTTTCAAATTCCCCCTCTACTTTTCCTTCCAATACCAGTTCATCGTAAAGACGATCAAATGTTAGCTGTTGGTCGTGACGACTGCTTTCAAATCGAAAAAACGAGGGGAAAAAGAAGGATGGTGGTACATAACACCCCTTGGCTACTACCTGATTAATGTATGACTTGAAGTGATCTTGATCATAAAACAAGCGAACAAGATATTTCTTTAGTACTGTTAATAAACAACCAAAACGGATCCACTCGGGTTCTGTGAAAACAAATTTTTCGGTCTTACTACCTTTAATCCGAACAAACGTTTTCCCAAAGTTACGACTGATCATCACACTCTTCTTCTTTTCACGGTTTTCACCTTCTTCGTACAATAACATACTGGATAGTAACTGTTCACGAAAGATCAACAAGTAATTCCACTCAGAAAAGTCAAGTAATATACGTTTCTATTTTCCGTTTGTAAACAAAACACCCGGTTCATAGTTGAGTTCTTTATACAGTCCGACGGTAACGAACTTAGAGTACGAGTTGATTGGATATGCAAGAGACAAGTAAACGTTATACTCACAATGGCTGCTGCTGCTGCTGTCACAGTCACCTTCCATCGTTGAAAAGGACTGAGGTTGTTGTTATGTAGAGATCGCTAATACCTATCTTTATAAACTAGTAGAGGGGAGAACAAGTTTTTTTATGACAAACGATGAACAGTATTCGACAACGCTGTGTACTGTACTATCCTATCGTGTATAATCAAAGCGTAAGCGGTGGTTTTATCTGGAAAATTGTTACTGGATTCAAATTCTAAACGCACATCAACGGCAGACGACTTGATTGGTTCTTCTTGTCTGGAAAAATCGATGACAAACAACGGTGCTTTCGTTATAAATTCATTAGGTGTCAAAAGAGGCGCTCTGTTGCGACGGTCGTAGTATGATGTTTGGAAACGTGTATACATGTCGTAGAACAGGGCGTAACGTTTTTTATCGATATCCTGGTTCAGGTTATCGTACGGATAGTATTTATCGTTCAGAAAAAGCTTGACATTCGTTAAATTGCAGTGATCAAATTCCGACGCGTTTTTCGCTATATTGTTCTTCCTATCCGTCTGAAATATTAATATTACATACCGAGGTTTTTCCAACTGTGACGATGTCTTCAAGGTCCACGAATGTCGATTTGTCGTCGGTAGAACGGGATACTCGTGCGATTCCCAACTGCGGAACGGCATCACTAGTTCATGATCCTCCTCGATGTGCTCCAATAGCGGTATTCGGTACTTGTTTGACACGCGCACATAGGGCATCTTCCAGTGTACTTTGTTTATTACGAGATTACCGTTTGCAGTTTCACCCGATTCTTTTAGCACCATTGCGTTCTGATCGGTAGAGGTACGCAACAGAATCAATTCTTGCTTAACGTTCAGCATGATGCGTGTATAGTCTTCGTTGAAACCGAGTAGCATTTTCAACGGAAGACAAAACGTAAAATCACCGGTACTCTCGTGTACTGTCAACGACTCGTCGGTTGTCGTCACCCATCCTGCATTGATTAGATGCTTTCTTTCATGCTCATTGCTCGATAGTAACAATTTCACAGTGCTCGTAATTCCAACGTTTTTTGTACGATCCACTTCCACACCGCACACTTCGTAACGGATCTCCTCAAACAAGAAAGCCATTGCATTGTTGATTAATTTCACGTTCAACGCTGTGTCGGTAGCGTTAACTTTGGTCAATGTTCCTTCGATGTACAGAAAACTCTCCGCCGGTAAAGTGAAAACATCCTGTTGTTGGATGGGTATACGTATTTCATCGTTGTTACCGTATCGGGTGGAAGCATACGGTGCGTGCGTACGATATTCGAACTCAACGATTCTGTTATCGAAAGCCGCTCCTCGTTCGATAGCTAGAATTTCACCCGACATTATTTTAATCGTATAATTTGAATCCAAGTGAAAGTAAGAAACGCTTGTTCCTTGATGTCAATCGCTTCAACGTTGAACACCGACTACCATGTTTCTTTCGTACACACTCCCTTTTTACAGGTGACGTTTGTCCGAAATACAATTCCATATTTTCAGATGCAGTCGTATCGTGATAACTTCACCGCGAAAATCGACTAAATCCCCGTCCTGATCAACGAGAGACAAAATTATGTTGTCTACACGTTGTACGTTTACCGGTAAGTATATTACGTTTGTCGGTGTTTCAACTATTTTAAAACCTGGTGCCACGGTCGGATAAAACGAATGCAACGTGTGCTGGTCCTGGCCGTCCTTGTACGCAGCCTGTACGATATTACTCCGTACGTGAACGGTGTTAACTTTGATTATGTCAACGGGTACGTTCGACTCGTGTGTTATATACGCTTCCAGCTGCTGATTCTCCTTGAATCCTAACATACTTGCAATGGTATTCGGTGTATGCGAAAAGTCGATGACATGCTTACAGTAAATTTCACACTTTAATGTGTTGTTGTTTGGACGTAAACTGATTGTTCTCTCGCCTAACTGTTTCTGCAGATACGTTTCGATATCACTGATTTCGTAGGTGCCGGTAGGCAACTTGATGACGGACCACTGATCCTTGGAAATTTTTACTGGAAATGCATTATTTTTTCCTTCAGTAACGTTTGGTATTGAATTATACGATGTAAAATCCAATAGTCCAACGTACCATTCACCGTATAACTCGAGAGGTGGGAAAAAGTTACACACGAGATTCGCAGCGTCGGTACCCGTCACGGTGACCGTTAGCGACGACATGCTGAAGTTTACTGATCAGAAGACGATAAAAAGTCTAAACATAAATGACCGCAGATGACCGTGTTAGGAGGTTGCTTCCGTTCATAGTTGTAACGAACGTCGGCTGTATCACCAAAATATTGCATCAGCTCGAGAGGTGGACGTAAATTACCGAACCCGTCAAAATAGTGTACTCGATTTCCACGCTTCTTGTAACATACCCAGTGGGTTCCCGGTCCGCTCTCGTCGTCCAAATTTACGATGACGCTTTCGTTCTTCCACGGCGCTGTATCCGGTAATGCGTTACGCATGTAAACACCTCTAAAATACGGTATGTTTAGCTTTTTTGCGTATACACGTAATTCATCTTCGGACAACGGGCGGAGCGGTATGTGAATTAGTTTTTTTGGTACGGACGTAGATACAATCCGGACGCAGTTCTCTTCTTTTTCCTAGCGGTTCGGACAGTTCTCTTCCTCCTCTTCTTCATCCCACCACCAGCACCACGACCACGACTACTCACATTCTTTTTATTTTTACGACGTCGACCGCTTCCTATTGCTGATTTTGCTTTCATGGCCGCTGCAACTGCTGTCGCATAAGCTCGTTCGCTGATACCCGAACCCAAAGCCTTTACCCGTCCCCACGCTTTTTCCGCGAGTTTACGATCTGCAATACGTCTACTTTCGTTGTCTTTGTATTGAGCGTAAGCGATGTCGTGTTCGCGACAGGCTTCGTCTAGTTGATTGATTCCACGATCACCACGCGCTAATCTTTCTTCGAGTTTCGTGCCCGGTCCACAGAATCTGTAACCCGGCAGATGTAATTCGACAGGTAGTGCGTCCACCGCTCGATTGATAACTGACGAAACAACGGACGGTACAACGTTTTTAAGCACGTTTCCGACGCCCCACCCCTTTTTCCTCTTAACGTTGTTGTACATCGTAAACCGATCTCCAGTCTTTCTCTTCTGTGTTTTTATCGTATTCATCTATTAACCTTTTTATTTCCTTCGTGTCGAGTGTCCACTCATCTTCTGAACTACGTGGCTTAGACAATTTCAATAAGTAGTAATCCAGTTGATACTGCAATGTTTTAACGACTTTATACATCTCGCTCTTTACGTATCGTCTCACGTCATTTAATTGTTGTAAGTTAACAGCATCGCTCTCCGCAAAACCATCCGCTACGTCTGTTATTCTCTTTTCCGCCGCTTTGAAAACACCATCTTCGCCCAAGCTAACGGTGTTCTGCAACATGTATTTTACGTTAACCGCGTCATCTGCAAAAATCGGTGAACTCACTCCCGACAACCAGCTCTGCCCAAACAAATAGCTGTTCGATACTTTTTTAATGACGTTCGAGTCTACATAGTTTTTGTTAACCGCATCTGTCGCTTGTTCTGGACTTCGAACGTTGATTACCCATCGATCTCGTGCATCGATGACCTCACCTCTCTCTTGACTCGAGTGTTGTATACAGTTGTCATCAACGTAATATTTGTTGACTACGTCTTTAACGTCTACAGGAGTATCAACATTTTTCAATCTACACCCTTTAACGTCCACGCTTTTACGTTCATCATCGAGTAGCAGACAATGTGTTTGCATATAAGTCAGAGATACAGCATCCTTTGCTGCATCCGGTTCGTTCAGATTGCGGATCTTTTTGTTTTCAACATCTATATGCCCATCATTCGTAATCTTAAATCCTACAGTATCGCGTAATTGTCTTTTTGTTTCTCGTCGCACGCTCACGGCGCTTTGATGTCTCCCGAACTTGTCCACAACCATTGTACGACTGCACGCTACAAATGATGTGCTAACCGTTTTAAGTAACGACACTGTGGTGACCATCGCGTGTGTAACACAATCGGATCGTCACCCTCTTTCCAACGAAAGATTTCTATACCGCAAAATGAACATCGACCCTGTCAATTTCATTTGTGTAATGAAAGCCTGCGGCAACCATAGCGGTTGGACTGATGAAATGCACAGGCCATGATGTAAAGGTTTTCAGTCTCTCGTTTTCGACTTCAAAGTCAGGTGTCAAATCTAACCCGCACATGTTGACAGTGTTGACGTCAATGAGTTGTTACACCGACGTTCATAAAATTTATACGATAATGTTGGCTTCACGTAATTCCTCCACAACGGAGATGATTTCGTTGTCGTGTCCGGTGTGACCGGCGCGTTTTGAACTTACCAGCAGTCTCAACCGTTCAACCAGTTCGTTGGGATCGTTCCAGTGTACGTAATCGATACCACGTCCGCTGCGCGGTGGGAACAATCGGGCGATTATCTCTCTGTACTTTACACCTTTGTTTGTATTTATTTTAGCACCGGGTAAATGATAATGTTTATGTGCGTTAGTGTCCGACAGTATAGATTTGTACGCTGCTAAATCGTTTTCATCGTAGACGCTCTTGTTGGGTTCTTTCATAAACATAAGTTCGTAGAGACCCGGTGTACCCCTGTATCGTTTTCCAGCTATGTAGAAGCTGTCGTCTTGATTGATCTCCAACACCGAATTTCCCACCATCCATTTGTCTGCAACGTTACGGATACCGTACGTATGATCCATCTTTTTTTCTCGATCATCAGATAAAGCGAGTAGTAAGTATTTCCTCGCGAGCGGACCTTCGACAGACTGTTCAACGTATTCTTGTGCTTCGTGTCGACCTTCGGGTGTTGCTAAAAACTCTTCAAGAGTCACGTTCGATGTTTCGACATCAGGAGTTTGTGCCAACACTTCCGTTCTAAGGAATCGAGGTTGTGATGGTGGTGGTGTCATCTCGACAGCTGTCTTCGTATCTTCATCTTCAACATTTATTTTTTTAATTTTATCACCGGAGAAATTCAACTTTTCCGAAATCTGGGTTAACGGTTCCAAAAGAGGTTTGTACTTTCTCGTTAACGCTTCATCGCTCTCTCTGATGTCATGTTTCAACGCGCGATACTTTTGTCTTATGTTATCGCTAATTGCATCGATTTCATGTGTCAATTGCTTGTCATCCATCTTGACACTGATGAGTTTCTCGCACAAACTATTCTATTTATGTATAAAACGATCGAAACCCACTCTGTATCTACCCGCGTTTATCGGTGAGTCCTTGTTGATGACTATGAATCCGTAACGATCCTTCCACGCTTCGGCGCACATCGCTTTGAACTCTTCGTATTTCATATCTGTGTTAACGTGATCGTTGTAAACGTGACGTAAATTGAGATCATCTTGTCTGAACAATACTAAGAAATTGGTATTATCACGCACCAGTTGCTTTGGCACCAGACTGTACGTCTGACAAAGGTACAAAGTGTCCACACCGCTATGCCGTCCCATAGCGAAATATTTTCGTATGTTATTCTGCCGTTCACATACCACACATCGAACAACATGATTGAATTAGGTACAATTTCGTGCGGAGGTGGTACTTCATCGTTTTCACTGTATGTGAAGTACGTCATTCCTTCGTCAGCGAGAGCATTAAAAACGTCTTCCAACATACGATATTTTGGTTGAAATAACGATTTGGAGAACACGTACAGGTTCTGAAATCGCAGTCCGTTTGAATCGAATAACATGTTAAAGGCAACGTTTGACTTCCCGCTGCATGACCCGCCGCACACGATACATCGAACTGTGTTTGGAAACAGTGGACTGTGTTTATTATATGCAACTTCACCGTTGTACTTAGCAGAGTCTACGTTCTTAACATTTAACTTTAACGATTGTTGTTCAATCTTCATCTTAACTCGTTTACGTTCGGTTAAATACTGTGGTAATGTTATTATATCAGATCTTTTTTATGTATCCACGAATCGTGTTTACCGTCAAAGCCGAGCCAGCGCACTCGCACGCGATCACCTTTACGTTGTAATATTTGTAATATTTTCTCAACGAGATACACATCACCAACGCTGGTTTTACTCAATTCTTGTTCATAAAACCCACCTTCCACAACGTCACCCGTGTGATCTTTCAACAAGTACGTAACGTTCCAACACAATTTGCTCGTTGCTCTTGTCGACTTGTCGCGGCTTCATCTCTATAGTTCTATGCACTCTGTCGTTGTATTCCATCACCAGTTTAGGCAAAAGCGACAACCACCGATAATGGCCTTGCTCGCTGAACGCGCGGTACATGTTCGTTTTCAACGTACGGTTAAATCGCTCTACGATGGACGCTTTCTTCTCGCTATACGTTGAATAGTGTTTGACGTTGAATCTCTTTAGTAAAGCTTGTACGGTAGTGTTAAAGTACTCTTTCCCCTTATCCGTTTGCAGGTATTTCATTTTATTTTTTACAATTATTGGTTCGAGAGCATGTGCTACTTCAACACCCGATTTAGTTTTTAAGGGAATCGCATATGCATACTTGCTAAATGCGTTTATTACCGTCATTAGATATTTGTACCCCTTGTTCAACTTGGCATGCGGTATCATTTCCACCAAATCCGCTTGGTACAGATCGTGTCACCCCTTCACCTCCACCGCACGTCTGGGAAAGTTCCTTCTCACCGGTCTGTGCAATTCCTTTGCAATAGTTTTGCGTACGTTTTCCATATCGCCACCCGAAACGCGAATCGCAAAATTTTGGTACGAGATATACCGTTACGTTTTCACTGAACCTCACCGACTTCATCGTCGTTACTGACAGTGTGTTGCTCCTGCAAGCGAGTCTTATATCAACGTATATCGAACGCATAATTTATAACGGATTTTCTCGCTTGCTGAATTATCTCGCGTCTGGGTTGACAGAGTTTATAATGACCGTACGCCAGTGTTGTTTCACCGTCATCCAAGACATATCGTTTGTCATCGTATGGTGACAGCGATAATTTTGTAAGCTTTCTTGTGTATATGTTATGTTTTTCGCTTTGGATAGTCTGCGCCGTAGTATAAGTTTGAGAAGTGGTCTTTACACATTGTTTATAAAGTTGATGTTTCAACTGTGTAGCTATCGCGGAACGTGGCACACCTTTCGCTACCTTTTTCTCTTTATCGTTTGCCGTAACGAATGAATAACATTTTGCGCGCAACCCGACAAATTCAAGTATCGGTATTCCATTTGTTTCGTCTTTAAAAGTACCCAACTTTTTCTTGTTTGTTTCACTATAGCACGGATGTGCCTTAGGGTACTCCGACGTGTCAAAGAGTTCGAGATGCTCCTCCATGTCTTTGTACACATCGTCGGTGCGAATGTCGTACAACAGAGAGTCAGTGTCCGTCATACATAGACGTGCACGTGACCCGTACCTATTCATCGTGAATCCGTAATGGAACCGATACATAATCAGCTTACTAATATCCAATACACTGAACCCAACGTACAAAGGTCGGTTCAGTGTAATGGATATTTTTTTCATCGTGAGACCTACCAAGTCCTCGTTATAGATGAAAAAATGTTGTAGCCTGGGGTTAGCGGTTAGTTTGTGAAGTTTCTTCTCGTTTGGAACTAACTTGAAATCGATTCGCTTCCGTACGTTTTCCAACGATTTTCCGTACGGTGCGTTATTCATTAACTTAAAAAAGTCTTTATCAAAGGTGTTTCTGGCTTCCTTTCGTCGCTTCGTATTAAAATCGATGAAAGGTTTCAACCATACGCACTGTGTGAATGCTAACACACGGTGAATCGCTTTCAACTCCATTCCTAGTTCGAGGTAGAGTTTCAATGTTCTGTAATGAACAATGTATTTTGTCTTGTCCTCGAGGGACGTTATCAGTTTCTCTACCTTACCGTTACTACACACAAAGTCTTTTAACAGCTTCATGCGATAGCAGTACGGTGAAAGCATACTGTCCGTAATAGTACGCTTTTCAGGTGCTAAAGGATAGTCACTGTGTAAGTCGTGTAGGTAATGTGGATACCCCAGATCGATTTCCAGGATATAACCGGTGTCACCATCGTCGCGTAACGTGTGCACGTTCAACGTATCGATCACTGTACGTTCCAACCATCGAAAACCGGACAGTGGTAAAGGCTGCGTCATAGCCGTTCCGTACAGGTTGGTATAATCGAGGTAAAGTAAATAGTTATGCGGCTTGCTTGCGTCATAATCGGGAATGTACGGGTTGTTGGCCTTGGCGTACCTATTAGAAATTGCTGCTAAGCCGCCACGGATACCTCTTTCGATGTACAGGTGTACGTCTATATCGCGGAGTAACTCTAACCTAACTCCTGTCATTTTCAGCATCGCGTTCCACGCTAAACCGGCGGTGGTAAAAACGTTACACGGATCGAGTTCGTAGTACTGTAGGCTCATGTTTCGAAAGTTTTCAAATACATCAGCAAGCAGTAGTACATCCGTTTTTAAATAAAGGTCATGATAATCACCGAACGTTTGCATGTCGAAAGCCGACCAAACCGCTCGAGCGTGCGCGTAATCTTCTTCGTTTATATCCGACTCTGTCAACCCGTTGTAAAAATGTTCGCGGTCCGGTAACTGCCTCTCGTCAAATTTTGAATCGTCCGTAACGTATTCGTAAGGGTACACGCCTTTACGCAACAGTAAATTAACATTACGCGTGTAAAATTGATTAAGGATTTTAAATTTATCCGCGGATAAGTTGGAGACGAGTTTTTCAAGTGACGCGTTCATGAACCGCAGAGAATCGAGAAACCGGAGCTGACCGAGTGTAACGGAGATGTAACGTTCGCTTGTAGTAGCGATACACGTTATTTCATCTTCCTTGTACTTTCCGAAACCTTGCATCAAATGATGCGAGTCATAGCCACTTAAATTATGGAAAAAAACCGGAACGTGTGTTGGTATTTTGTAATTTATATTACACGCATTGTGAGCAGCGCCTAAATAGTTTCCCGTTATGTGGCAATGGTTTCGAACCGTGTCGTCCGTTAACGGCTGCTTGCACAGATGACAGTGCGTAGCGTTTCGGAATGACCGTTCATCGGCCGCTGTCATTTGGATCGGTTTATTAAACTTTCTATCGAGTCGTTGAACGTCGACTAAAAGCACACGAAGGAACGTGTCCACCACGTCTTTACCGCGGTATATTACAGGTTCCTTGACGGCGTTTCCCATCCAGTCAACTATCACATAGCAGAAACTGGCTGGTATATGATGTGCCACGTTTTTACCGGTGGTCGGAACAATAAACGATTCGAAGTCAGCGTATACCGTATAAGGTACGCGGTGACAAAGTGAAAAGTTTTTAAAATACATCCACTTTTCGTTCTCGTCAGGAAGTTTTACTTTCTGTACTCCGTGCTGAGAACAGTTACGTTCGTGTTCTTCAACTCGTTTTCGCGCCGCGTTAGTATCTTTATTGTCCGAAAATCGGTGTAGACAGTAGTTGCAGTAAAACGAAGCGCTGTTTCGTTTTGACAACGACGAAAGCATACGCGAAAGGTTCCGTATGAGGCAGTAGTGAGTAGTGTTCGCGTCGGACAGTAGCAGTAGGTTTACGTGGTACTTTCGACCGCGGTGTTCAGTAATACGTAAAGGATATACCTCGCCTTCGTAGCCAAAAACGTTAACGGATATGTTTTCGTTTAATTTTTCAAAACGTTTTATCTTATTGACTGCGACGGGATAAGGTATCTCCTTCATGTTTATTTCTTCTTCGTACGGAAGGTAATGGCTAACGCGATGCGGGTTACACGCGATCGGGTGTATACCGGCGAGCACAGACCACAAGAAACACTTTTCATCTTCTAAATTTTTCACATTAATAATTCCTTTCTTACTGTGTGACAATTTCGATGGTGTAGGTAGAAAGCTCGACCCCACAAGAGGATTGTATTTTGTAATACTTATTTCCACCGACTCGACACCATTTTCGACCCACCCGCTTCCGTCACGCGTGAATTTGTCAACGGATTCCATTATTTTCTCGCTAGCTATCGAATACTGTTCATCGATATCGTCATACTGTGACTTAAGTTCTGTACGTGATCTAAATACCGCATTACAATAAATATTTTCGGTGTTTATTAATTTTTTAAAAGATACACGAACTGCTAAATACCACTTTATATAATTATTTAATGCAACGGCTTCGCTACAAATCTTATCAATAACCGTGTGTTTGTAATCTAATAATACTGTTTGTGTGTTTAGTGTATTGTCAAGTATCATAAATTTTATAGTAATTACATTACCATTGATAGCACGGTGTTCGCTGTTGCTGCCGCTGCTGCTGCTGCTGTCGGTCATTGTGAAAGGAGTGAGGCCGGCTTCGCGTAGTCGGTTCCCTATATAGACAGTCCGGTGACCGGTAACGCTGTCGCCGCGCTCCGCTCGCGAGGAGCAACTGCGCGGGGTGGGGTGCGGGGTTGTCGTGACCGATGTGGTGTGTGCTGGAGGTGCGGGGTGGGGGTGCGGGCTAGGATGTCATCGTCCGGTCGTGACCGATGACGCGCGTTGCGGAGGGCTGGGTGGGGTGGGGAGTGCGGTGTAGGAAGCCGACGTCCGTGACCGATGCGGTGCGGGGTAAAGGTGTGGGATGGTGGTGCGGGGTAGGGAGCTAGGTTGCAGCCGGTGTCCGTGACCGAGAGGTAGGCGAGGTGCGGGGTACAGGATGCCGGCGACCTTGACCGAAGCGCGCTCGTTGAGTCGCCTCGCGCGGGATGTAGGGTGCGGGGTACGGGGGGCTGGGTTGTACGACCGGTCGTGACCGAAAGCAGATGGTGGCCCGAGACGACGCGGGGTGGGGTGCGGGGTGACCGTGACCGACGGACTCGAGTGGGGTGCGGGGGTGGGGTGGGTGGGGGTAAACCCGGTCGTTGCGGAGCGGCAGACAAAGTAATTGAACAAAATATGTAGGCGAGGTGCGGGGTGGTGGTGAGGCTTTGGGTGCGGTGTGGGGGTGCGGGGTAGGATGTCATCGTCCGGTCGTGACCGAAAGCAGATGGTGGCCCGTGACGACGCGGGGTGGGGTAGGAAGCAAAATTATAGCCGTTACCGTTGCGGTGGAGGTGCGGGGTAGGGTGTCGTGACCGAAGGAGATGACGCTTTAGAAGGAAGGAACGTGGTCGGGGGAAACAGAATAAATACGCCAGTGTTTCCCTGTGCAGTCATCAGTACTCACCATGGAAGGAATCGTTGCGAACGCGAAGACAGTTGAAAATTTTTTACCAAAAAGAGACTTGTCAAGTCTTTCTTTAGGAGTAAAGTATCATATAATTCACATGAAATTTGTGAAAACGAAATTCGGGGAGTCAGTTGTGGTAGATTTGGAAGATACCGGAGCCTGTCCTCAGCCGGAGGATAAACTTTTCTATGTATACCTACCTAAAAGATGGTGTGACGTATTTACAGAGGAGCAATTGAAAGCTGTGAAGCCTTGTGTCCTATCACTATGCGTAACCTCACACACTCCGCTGGGGAACGAGAAAGTGAGCGTGCAGTTGGATATTGATTATGTGAGTATGATATTTCAGTACCACTAATAATTACTTATACAGAAGTGGTTATGTATTAATTTTTTTCTCTTTTTTTCCAGACCAAATAAACGAGAACAGGATTGATTTATTATAATATTAATAGTAATAATAACATTAATAGTAAAATGTTTTTAAATGATGAAGTAGACTTCTCTATTTTTTTTGTCGTTTTTTAATGTTAACTATTCATTTTCAGAGAAAGAACAAGGTGTTGCTTGGATCTAATATTGTAGAAAAACTTTTAAACAGAGAAATAAATGGTAATAATAGATTATATTGTCAATGCAACATGATTAAATTCGATTATAATTTTAGAAATAATCGTAAGACACTGAGTAGAT
This sequence comes from Magicicada septendecula, assembly GCA_034769895.1. Classification (NCBI taxonomy): domain Eukaryota; kingdom Metazoa; phylum Arthropoda; class Insecta; order Hemiptera; family Cicadidae; genus Magicicada; species Magicicada septendecula. The sequence continues at coordinate 362,533,687 of CM068370.1, read as the reverse complement.
GGATATCAATACGAAACGAAAAGAATATTTACAAAATGAAAGTATTTATTCGTAATGAGTTTTTCAAACTCTTCAAAACATCAATTAGTTATTGTAACAACCATAATATTGAATATCTTCAAATAAAAGATTTGCTAATTGCTAAAACAAAGCTGGTTAATCAGATATACTATATGATGTATAATTTTACTGGTACAGCGTATACCTCGCTAGTAAAAAAATATGAGTGGTCAAGGCATGACTCTAGCGGATGTCCGCTTCGTAACCGTTGTCGCGTCTGTTGTTATCTAAGATATCAAAATGACTTTAATTCAGAATACATGTTTTTTTTAATACCACACTAACTATCATTTGATGTGTCTACATTCTTTTGTATTTGATCAAGTATTATTAATTGTAGGAAATTATATTCTGTTTTTAATTATTAAAAAACGTATGTGGTTTATAACATAAAAAGTTGAGATAAACAATCATTAAAGTGTTAATTAAATTTTTATGTGTAATTAAATTTTTTAAAAGATTTCTCTCATAGTTACAGAAACCTTGTTTCGATGTTATGTGTTTGTGGGAATGCGAGGGAGATGTATGTCGTTCACCACCATATGGTGACCACTGTAACATTCTGAGTGCTTGTGAGTGGAGAGAATTTACACTCTGAAGAACAATTGTTTTAAAAAATTATTTTGACGAAAAAATGTAATTGGTTAAGGCATAATTCCACTGGATGTGCGCTTTATAAGCGTTGTTACCACTGTTATTATCTAAAATACTAAAAAGAGTTGAATTCAAGGTTTTGGTGTACCATTTTACACATGTAGTTAACACCATATTAATTATCATTTGATGTGTGTCTACATTCAGTATGTTATTATTAATATATTACACATCAACATTGTAATATTGTATGTTATTAATTATTATTATTATTGTTAGACATATAAGGCTTGTTTTGGTTGTAGTAAATGTAATTATTACTTTGTTAATTATATGTGTGTGTGTATGTGTGTATATATACATATATATATATATATATATATATATATATATATAGAGAGAGAGAGAGAGAGAGAGAGAGAACCTTCAAGGCTGCAAAAGAGAGAGAAAGCGAGAGAGAAAAAAGATTATTTTGTATAATTATGTAAATATATATATATATATATATAGATAAAGTGTCTATTTTGTTTAGTTATGTATATAGAGAGAGGGCGTATGTTTTGCTCAATTATAATTGTCTTGTGAATATAGAACATGTGTGTGTAGAGAGAGAAAAAACTTATAGCTTATGATTTGATTGTAAAAGCTTTTGATTTATTAAAAATTATATATACATATAAACCATAACCTATGTTATTTTTATTATTATACCCCTTATACAAAACAATTATTCCTATCATACTTGAATAATCGCAAAAGCAGTAGAGATGTAAGTCTCTCATATGGAATGTAACAGCAAAGAAACCGGTTTTTATAGTAGAGAAAGAGCGCTGCAAGTTACAACAGCTTGCCTGAGCCAACACACACACACACACACACACACAGAGCTTTATAAAACACGGACGCCAGCTATCAGTTCCTCTTTGAATACATTAACGGAACGTGGTAGTGTTTCACACACACACCGCTTGTACCAGCTTAGATGCTGTTTGACTGGTTTACAGGAGAATCGTCACAGGAGTAAATATATTTATTCAGTTAACAATTTTAGTAACGCATAATAAGAATATATGTTTTCTAAACACTATTCAAATCGATGCATCTGTTTTATATTAACACAATATAAACATTATAATAATACAATATCCGGTTTTGAGTACCGGAGGAACCGCGTCGGGATGTCATTAATCACCAAATTTCGGAACCCGTCAGGTACCTATTGTCCCAAATTTTAACCGGTCAATTTCGCGTAACGGTTTCTCCTCCCCGTCCAGAGTTTAGACATACAGGACTTGTTTTAGGGTGTACCCCCCCATCCGTTGATTTAAACATTTCGGGTGTCAAAATTCGGACACCAAAAATTTCGGGTAACCCCATCCGTTGATTTAAACATTTCGGGTACTAAATTTCAGACACCAAAAATTTCGGGTACCCCCATCCGTTGATTTAAACATTTCAGACATCACGCCCTCTACGTCGTCGTCATGTGGGCGTACCCACAAATTTCGGGTACCCCCATCCGTTGTTTTAATCATTTAGGGTACCAAAATTCTGACATTAAAAAAATTTCGAGAGAGAACGATTATTTTGTTACATCAAAATAAACCAGAACGCGGAAGTGTTTTAACATTCGGACACCAGCTCCCAGGGCCTCTGTCATGAACTGGAACCCGGTTAGGGCGTACCCACAAATTTCGGGTACCCCCATCCGTTGATTTAAACATTTCGGGTAACGGTACCCGATACCCCCAAAATTTCGAGTAACGGTACCCGATGACATAGCCTCTGCGCGTCCGGGCAACCGCCGAATTCCGGGTACCCCCATCCGCTACACATTGTTTTCGGCTACCAAATTTTGGACATGCAGAAACCACGGCCTCCGTGACGTCTTGAAACAGGTTTTAGCCATCCGGACGCCAGCGACTTGAGCCTCTGTGTGATGTCATGAACTGGAACACGGAAGTGTTTCAGTCACACATACACACACACACAAAACAGTGACGTCACATGGACAGCTCGGACACCAGCTGCCAGTGCCTCTATGACGTCATGAACTGGAACCCGGTAGTGTTTTCAACTGGAACCCGGAAGTGTTTTCTAACCCCCACTTTTATACTACTAACCGCTAATATGAACGCGAAGTTTGAACAAATAACAGCCAATGCTGAAATGAATATCGCGGAATTAAAATCTAATATAGAAACACAAAGAGTTAGTCTAACCGAAGCATTAGAACACAGTAACGCCGACATAAACGCCGAGATTAAGCAAAGCAATAAACAAACGACCGCGAAAATAGACGAAAGCGTACACGAGTTGACCGCTAAAGTCGTGGAAATCGGCGAGAGTAATAAACAATTAACGGAGAAAGTCGCGGAAATCGCTGAAAGAGTAAATACGGTCGATACCAAAATCAATGAACGGTTTAAGGTTTTTGAGACCACTATGCAAAAATCGTTTATTGAACAAGTAACACGCATGGAAGGCCGGTTCAAGGATCACATAACCCGCTGCGAGAAACAGACCCTAGAGGTTTCCAAAAAATGGAATCCCTAGAGGTAAAGATTCACGCGGATGTGACCGAAACGCAACGACGAGTAGATAAATTAGACGCTTCAATTGTAGAGACGCGATCTAACATTGACTCTAATAAAGAGAGTGTTTTACAAAAGTTAAACGACGAGATTTTGAAAGTACGACAGGAGGTACGGAGGAGATCTGCTCCTAATATTTTGGTACAAGGTCCTGTCGACGAGAAAAATCGCGTGTATTTTACGGGGGAAAATAACGAAAACCCCATTGAATTTTTATTAGCGTGTGAGAGTGAAATGGCTAGAGTAGGTTCCCGACTAGAACATCAAGACAAAATACAGTGGGTGGTTAACGCGATGCGTGATTCGGCGCGTAAGTGGTATAACATTGTACGCGATAGAGTGTCCACATACGCGGAGTTCAAACAAAAATTTGAAAGCCGGTACTGGAACTCGCATACCCAGAGACTTCTGCGCAATGAACTGGAATATGGCAGATTTGACAAGAGAATGGGTATTACCGCCGAAAATTATATAATCCAGCAGGTCGAACGCGCGAAGCATTTAACCCCAGCATTTGCGGAGATTGACATAGTCACGAAGCTTGCCTACCATTTTAATCATAACATTAGAGTAGCTGTATTTACGCAGGGTATTCGCACGATAGACGAACTCCTCATTCTAGTATCCCAAAGTGAGACGGTTTTTGATTTTGGTGGGTGGCGTTATAATCCCGATTTTCGCCGAAATAATGAAGGGCAGAATACGCGAGAACAATACCAGCAACCTGACCAGAGACCGAGTACTAGTTCTACTTTACCCCAAACATCGTCAAAACCCCCAGATAAGACCTTTGAATACAAAGGCAAACAAAATATTGCTAGATCGAAAGGGCAATATAAGGGTAACGACGGGGCCCCGATTAGAGCTATGCAAACGGTTGAGATAGCTAGAACCGATACAATAGAGCAAGACAGCGATACTCCAAGTAAAAAAGACCCCAACGTGACGAGAAAGAATCGTAAGTTTCCAAAAAACCTGGAAACGGGCGCCTCCAGGGCGGAAGCGCCATAAATCATGCCAAAACGTATCGCAATAAAGTAGGTAAAAATAAGAAAAATGTTAGATTTAAGAAAAGTGATTTTTCTACAGAAATTTGTACGCCAGTTGACAAAGTATTTCAACCGGAAGGGAAGGAACCGTGGTTGGCCGTCAACACAATGCAACAATGGGCACCGACAATTGTACGTCCGGTAGAGCAGGAAAGTGACGACGACGTTCCCACACAGGCAGCGTGGGAAGACGTAGACGACGAATCCGGTGACGAAAATGACCGATGGTTAACGAAGTACTGTCGAACCGTTCGTAAAAATGGTTACGAAATATTACAGTTAAAAGATAATGTAATTGTATTATAATAATTAAAATTAAAATAAATAACTTTTGATGTATAATATTATTAATAATGATTATAGGTAACTTGTGTATTAATAATAATGCTTTTCTGTCGCGATAAACAACGGGCGTGTAGAACCGAACGAACACACAGCAGGAAATAGTTACGTCACGCGATCACTGCTGACCGACATTTGAAAGTAAGTCAAGCAATTAGCTACGCGCGGCGGGCGATAACGGTTGTAAATAAACTGTCAGCAAATTCCTTTGCACACGCGCCACTGTTTACAAACAAAGATATCAGCCGTTCTAAAAACATTAATACACAAATGATTGCAGATATAATATTATTAATAAGTGTATTTAGAATTAAGTTGTATGTAATGAAATAACATTAACACACATGTATGTTTTTCTTTTGAATAAGTAATACAATGTATAGGTAATAAGTATAATGATTACAGAATATGTGTGTAATGATTAAAAAAAAAAAATAACTGTAATTATTACATTCATTTTTTTTTTAAAGCGGGTGTGGGAATATATAACAGCACCAAATATTAACTATTTGGGGTTATATGTTTACCGCATACTGAAAGCATCTTTAAATAAAATGTAACAGTCAAAACTCCATTTGAATGTAGAGCGTTGAAAATAATGCTTTGTAAAGCAACGCACACGTGGTCATTATGTAATCAGTTCGCTGTACAAGGAAGCGACCACACCCCAAACTGTTAATTATTAATATCTCGGAAACTAATAAATAAAGGCGAAATCCAACATAGCCAAAATGTTTACCGAAATATTAATAATGATGTGTGCAAATTTTAAGCGATATAATTAACAAATGAAAGAGTAAATTAAATTAATTGAATAACTTCTGTAAAAATAGAGTTACAGTAATGAGATTTTAGTATGTTATAAAGATAATAATTTCGGACAGATTGTATATTTTAGATTTCACACAACTTGGTTTGCAACCAAGTTATTGCAAAATTAAATAAGCACAGGATATCCGGAGCGAAAAATTAGTTCCGCTGATAGTAATATTAGAAATAATAATATTAATTCTCCGTCTGTGGGAACCTAACTTCATTCTCACGGACCAAGGGAATTCAAAATTTTATGTGGTAGGGAGAGAGCGCCAGCCAATGAAATCACTTGACGCGAGCCCCGGCCAGCGAGGTGTTTTCACGCTGAAAGATCACTCTTTTGCCAGTACTCACGAAGTTAAGACGTAGTCCTTCGATCGTCTAGTAACCAAAGTGGTGAAGATCAACAAGAAGACTCTACGTGGTCAACACACACGCAATTACGAACACACCAAGTACAGATCATCTGTATAGCTCGTAATTGTTACGTAAAGGCGAGATACTCTTCAGTACATCAACCAAGCTTATTGTGTACTACCAGTTAGTCATAAGCACGCAAGAGATCCACCAGACTTCAAGACCAGACTTCAAGAATACAGCAGAGAGGCCGTCTAAATCATTGGTGAACAGCTGACGAGCAGAGCGACCACCCGAACGAAGCACACACACACACACGCTGACGTGCAACGTGCGAATCGACGAGGGACAGGAAGCAGTTCCAGCGGACAGCAGCAGACGTTAAAATATTCACAAACAGCAAGGAAGCAGAGTGTTGCCGAATTTTGAACTCCACGACCGAATCCAGCAGTTCTAAGCAGATTACTTTCTCTAACCAAGGACTCGGATCGACGAGGGACAAATCGGGACGACATCCTCTTCAGTAACAGGAAAGCAAAATCCACTTATTTATTTTTCAGATCAAATTTTCTATTTTTCAATTAAAACATTGTAATTCAAATAATTCAGGTGCCAAACAAAAAGTAAAGACTCTAGTAATTAAAAAAGTAAATTCATTGTGATAATCTGTATAGCAGTTTAAGTCATTAGTAAGTTATAGTTAAGAAATAGAAGCAGTATAAAAGCGCTATACAAATCTTAACTGACAATCTAATTATTAGATCATACTGCAGTATATCAGAAGTAGAATCACTAGAAATGAAATAACGTGAACTAGACTGTCACGTCAAATTCATTTTAATTAATTATTCTAATTAATTTCAGAGTTTTATATTTTGTTTCATGAACATTTAAATTCAATTTAATTAAAGAAATTTAATTAGATTAAATCAATTAATAAATTAAAATTTAAATTGCAATTAACTCGCCAAAGAACGAGTTCAGTCTCTTTCAACTATTGACCAATCGAAAAACATTGATTCATTGTTTAGACTGTAAGAAATTCATAATATAATAACCATTCTATTCTTGTGTGTTGTTGGTGTAATAAACAACGTTTTATTACCCCATATAACAGTGTTTTATTGTTGTACGATAAAGCCTACCAGTCTCACAAAACTCTCCCCCTTTAAAGTAACCTATTTTGTGTGTTGTTGTAATAAATTTGAGATTACTAGCTTGCGAACTTCAAATCCAAAATCCACACGCCCTAGTCGGAAGAATCTGCAAGGTCAGACAGCAGGTAGGTACTCACACACAACACGACATAACAATAACGCATAGAAGCAGAGTTATAATATATATATATATATATATATATATTGCAACAATACATATATTTGCATATTTGCCAAGGGCGGTATGTTTGTAAATATTTAGCATAGAAAAATATATGATGAACAGTTTTTAACAATATTATGCAGGATAAGAATTGTCAGAAAGCGTACACCTGCCCCTGCGAGTGAATACAGCGCTTGTGTGTTTGTGTGTGTGAACGCAAGCTACGACAAGGAAGAGTCTACGATAGGGTGATGCGTACGATTCTCTGTAAGCAGGTTTTAACCGGATAAAAATAAACTAATTAATACGTTTTAAAGCTGTGAACAAAAACTTACCTCAATTATAAAGACACCATTACATTAAGGAATTTTTAACGAATATAGTGATGTAAAAGTATTGCAGAAATTTGCAATAATAAAGACGCCAGGTAATTTAATGTTAATTACTAGTGTAATTAAATAAATATTAATAAGTGTGTTATATGTGATTGACCAGGAAAAAATTACGCAAACGATGATATCGCTCGTGCTACGAGGATGTTTGCGAAATCGCGAAAATGAACCAAAAAGTGATTTGCAATTAAAAGAACACTTTGCACGATGTAATAATACCTAACAGGTCGAAAACAGTCCTGGACTTGTCAGATTGCCGTCCAGTATAAATACCACCGGCAAGTTTGGGGCGGTCTCAGAGACTCAAGGTATATTCACACAACGTCACGCTGCTGGTCTGCCGACCGATTGACATCTTTACCACACACACCAAGACGTATGGAGGAACTCTGGACCATCACAAGCAACAAACCGTAGATACAGAGAACACAGCATCATCATAATTATCATATTCATCAAATTCTCAGGATCCAGGACACACACGCATAAGCACGGTAACGTCGGCAGTACGCAGGTGATGAATAAACAATTATATTTTTGTTTGTGAAAAGAACTATCAAAAAGAATCTTATATATGAACAGTAAAGACGTAAAGTTTTAAATGTAAATAGTAGTTTAAAAAAAGAATTTAATTTAACAAGAAAATTTAAAAATACTAATCTTTTGTTATACGTTAAAATTTGTGTGTGTGAATAGAAATAAATAATAGGTTGGAAGTAAATATTATATTTTTTATTTTGTTTAGAGCTAGAATTAATTTTATTCATAAGATTGAATATTATTTGTTTGTAAATGAGTTGCTATTATTTAAAATTTGAGTCAAAGTCAGACACACTGAAATAAAAAGGTTTACATAATTTGTTTAACATGTCTGTTTAGCTAGTAAGATTATATGGTTGTTTATTTGATACGTCATGAACAGCATAGAAGGTTACATTGTATTTGTGTAAACTTATAAAAGAAAATATTTCTATTTATCAAAGATTCGAATTTTTTAATATTTGCATATTTTCTATGAATATTTTTGAAATACTCGTAACGTTGCAATATATATATATATATATATATATATATATATATATATATATATATATATATTGCAATGTTACAACAATTATACAAATATATTATCATGTACTCAACGCAACTATAAAATGTATTACACCGGCCAGGTCGCAGGATTTTTTTCTCTCGTTGCGTCAAGCATATGTAGTTGCACAACAATTAAATAATTTTTTAAAGAGGAGTGAGATGTTGACATGAAATAATCAATTAAAAACCGGTTTCGAAATAATCATTCTAAAATTTATTAATTATTAGAAAAATATTTAAATATTAAAATTTCAAAAATTAGACAAATAAATATTCACCTTTATAAACTTTACAAATTCTGTAACCTGTTATGCTATTCATAACATACAACAACAAAAAACACCCACATAATCGTCCTAACTAAACAAACATGTTAAACAAGTTATTTAAATTCTTTTTATTTTGGTGTGTCTGAAATTAACTCAAATTTTAAATAATGCTAGCAATAAAGCAACTCATTTACAAACAAAATGATATTAAGATTCAAGAATGAATTTATTGTTGCTATACACAAAAAAATGATATTACATTTACTTCCAATCTATTATTGATTTATACTGACACACACAAAAATATAACAAAAGATTAGTATTTCTTTTCCAGATTTGCTTGTTAAATTACACTCTCTTATCTAACTACTATTATCTTTAAAACTCTAATTATTATCTGTTCATATTTAAGTTCTTTTCGATAGCTCTCTTCACAATTAAAAATATAAATGTTTTTTATCACCTGCGTATATCTGCCGTTACCGTTGCGTGTGTGTGTGTGTGTCCAGAATCCTGAAAGTCTGATGGTGATGATGATGATGATGATGACTATACTGATGCGGTGTTCGTTGTCTCTATGTGTTGTTGCTGTTGGTGATGCTCCAGAATTCCTCCATACTTCTTGGTGTGCGTGTGGTACATTGTGTGTGTCCAGGTCGATCTGCAATCGGGCAGGGTGAGGTCGTGCGTAGATTTCTTGAGTCTGAGTGTGTGATCGCCCAAAATGGCCAGTGGTATTTATACTGGTGGCGATTTGACAGGTACTGGGCTGTTTTCGACATCTTAAAGGTTGTCAGTTCGCGCCAAAGCGTCCTTTTTATTACCCTCACTTTTTGGTTAATTATTGCGGACTCATGAACACACTCGTCACATGAGCGATATCATTGTTCGTGTAATTTTTTTCTGGTCACTCACATATACCACACATATTAATTACTCTTCAATTACACTAGTAATTAATATTAATTTGTTAGCATCTTTAATATTACACCTTTGGCAATAAATTTTATATCACCATATTCATCGAAAATTCCTTTATGTAATGGTGTCTTTATAATTGGCGTAAGTCTTTGCTTACAGGTTTAAAACGTATAATTAGTTAATTTTAATCCTGTTAAAACCTGATTAATTGACAACAAACAACTCGTACGCGTCACCCCGTATTCTTGTAGCAGCTGGCGTTACACACACAAACACACACACGCCGTACTTTTAACTATCGAAGCAGGTGCACTCTCGACAGGCCAGAGCCTGAATTTTCCTGCACAAAGTTGTATAAAACTGTTCCTTATTCTATTTACACTAATTACAATATAAAACATACCGCACTGGGCAAATATGCAAATATATGTATTGTTGCAATATATATATATATATATACATATATATATTACAACGATACAACGTTATTAAATGTAAGTGTGTCGGGCGCACGCACATGAGCGATAAAATTATACAACGATAAATAACATTTCTAACAACGTGTACGTGTAATTAGGGGTTCAGTGTAATTATAATAATGGTAGCCTTTTTAGGAAATTCAAAATGTTCCCATTTATTAATTTAAACAAACATATCAAGAAATAATACTATACAAATAATGATTACTTCTTCATACGATATTCATTGTACATGGTTTCAAAGTTTCTTAGTTTTCTGTAATCTCATCACCAACATAAAGCTTATATCATAGATATAATATTATTAATTTTAAATAAAAAACATTTCTTCATTATGTTATACTGTCTGGACTACTCAGTCTGAATGTGTGCTTTCAATATAAAAATATTTAACTAAGTTAACTATTTGTTCATTATTTGAACAAATCTAATTGATTCTTTCACATGTATATTAAAATATTTTCAATCATTATCAATTCAAATCTTATGCTTTCATAATTTCTCTACAATTTTAAATTTAAATCTTTTTTATAAATTATTACTGCAAAAATTATGCTTTCATAATTTCTCTACAATGTTTTCATAATTACTCTAAAATTTAAATTTACGTATTTTCAATAAATTATTACTGCAAAAATTATGCTATAATTTTTATACAAGACATTTACATCTATAAGTTATAAATTACACTTTTTGAAATTATTGTCTTTCTTTTGACAATGTTTATCAATCTTTGATTAAGTCTTTTGTTATGAGGAATACATGGCTTTCTTTCACCTTAATTGTAGCGGTTCTTCAGCATACCCTGTCCTGGTCCTGAGTCCTTGATGTTGTGAATCCTGCATAGTCATGAAGTTTTGGATCCTTTCCTAGTTCTCCGGTCCTCTTGGATGTCCTGGATGCTTTCCTCTTCTTCCGGGCCCTCTCGGAAGTCCGATGACTCGTCCTTTACGTCCGGAATTTATGCCATGTAGTGCTCTCGTCCTCGGTCTGGAGTAATGTTCTTAGATGTAGATCACTTGTAGACATCTGACGATTTCTTTGTTACGGTAATTTTTAATTACTGTTTTCCGTTACTATTTTAAATCTAAATATTTATCGTATTACTTCACAAGTTATGATTAACAAAAAGTCTTATTGGTGTTAGACGTATCGTCTAACTCTGTCCGAAGTAATTAAAATTTCGCGTCGCGAACGGACATAGCGTTCCGCCACGAATGAACACTGTTAGAAGAGAGAGATTAGCTCTCCTGGGCTTCTATTTATATTCACCAAGAAAACTGCAGCTGTCGATTAAGGAATTAGCCTGTTGATACTTGAACCATGGCGTGATAGTCCCCACTTTCGTCCTATTTCACATAATTGCACTTTTTCGCCAATCGCACTGTTTAACGCGGATTTCACGGCGATAAAATATCGTCCAATTTAATGACCTATGTGATGTGCAATTATCATGATGCTCGCACCACTAGTGTAATTATAATGCTTTAAAAATCGCACTGGAATCGCACTGATTGTCCGAATTACGTAAAATTCGCACTGCACTTGTGTCTGATTTTTACACATTTTTAGAAGTTTTCCTTCTCGCTAACATTTATGGTTTGCTTAATATTAAATATATTCTTAATTTAGCATTGACTTGGGGTGAAGTTGCAAACTTTCCGGAACAAACAGGCTTCACACGCACACACTATTTACTTGTATACACACATGCAGCGGTAATCGCGTGATCCTGCGTGTTGACTCCTGTTTGCAAGCCAGCTTCCAATTTCACCTGCTCGTCTATTATATATTATTAAAATTAAATTAAATATTTATTTTATATTATATATGCGCATTACAGCCTATACTTGTATTGTCGCAATATATATATGTATATAAAATATTCTGGTAATATTCAATATAGTTTCTTCTCCAAGTAGTGTATTGCCATTTGTTGATTCAACATATGACGCACGTTTCCTGAAAAATATCAGCATAATCAGAGGTTTGTAAGTAAATGAATAACATAATTTCAATTGTTATTGATACCTAACCTTTAAATGGACACATTACGCACATTTACAGTAACCTGGTAATATTTCGTTATCATAAAATGCGTAGTGAGGTGATTAAATATAAAATTGAAACTTCACATTATTTCTGTATAAAACTCTTTTGTAAGATAAAAATATCTCATAAAAAGATCGTAAGAACGAGACACTTTATTATTGTTTGAAATTACATTTCCGACTGTACGATTATTTTTAAATGGCCATCCCTTTTATCGTACGTTTTTGCTCACTTATAGTACTAAGATTCCTTTGACGTTCACTATCATAAAATAAGGAACATAACAATGCAGTAAAACCCGAAAGACATACAAATAACAAATGAGAATAAATGTTATTGTAGTCACAGATTCCTATAGAGATTTTGTACCTTATCGAAGTAAAGCGTATATTTTCTCATGACGTGCACACATCAGTGGTGTAAAATATTGTATGTTAGCTCCTTCAGAAGTTTAATGTGACACATTCGGCTGTGATTACATTATCTATATCTATGTTACATGAGTTTATCTTTCCTATCCGCTGCAAAAGGCATCTGTTGGCTGCCTAAAAATGTAACATACATCTGAAGACTCAGTAATAATACTATCAACATACGAGAAGTACGGAAAAATAAATGGGCAACATTCTTGATAATTAGATAGTAAATTACCGTTATATTAGAAGATTCTAACACCAGTACGAGTTATCAAACATTAAAATTTGGTGACACAGGCTTACCTGACTGCCACCATTAACAACCAAAAGATTTCAAAGCCAATCATTGGGAAAAGTTATGGTTAATTTCTGTTTGGTTAGTTCTTTTCCTCTTTTCATAAAAGAAACTGGCACATCCATGGATTTTCATGGCACTATAAAATATTATTCTAAGGAGACCAACTCAGGACGTACAAGCAAAGAAAAAAACAATTTATTTACTTTAATGGTAAGTCTCATGGATGTTTCATGTAAAAAAGTTGTATTTAACCGAACTAAAAGATGTAATTAGTGATGTATATCAATTCTAAAACCTTTCTAGTTATTTAAGTAAAAATAATTAGTTTGTTATCTTTTACGTTTGGCTGCTATGTAAATAAACTAACCAACAAAATATTTATTTCGGAAATAAGCTTTTACTAGAATTTAAAACACGCTAAGCATGCACACACACGGATACAAATAAATTGATTAATATATCACGTCAAAGTTATATACAAGCAGGAAATTAAAAAAATTTGAGGCTTAATCATTTCATATATTAAAAAAAATATTTTATTTACAATAGACAATAGCAAGAAACCTGTCAATGTACCACTCCTTAAATCATACATGTGTATGTATTAAGAAGTAAATATTATTACACGGTTCAATTGACATTCAAAAATTAAAGTTGTTAAACGTTTTCAATTTGTTATTAGAGACAGTTAGATAAGGGTATGAGAGCACTACAGACAATTTTTTAATAAAATCATTAGAATGAAAATGAGTCCGCAAAATGTCATTGGGGAAAAGGTAAATAAATTTAGGTGTATTTGTGGTACGATTCATAAAAATCTTAGAAATAAAACAAGACACAGCACAAGGATTAAATTTTACAAGACAATTCCAATACCCACATTGACATATGCGCGTAAGACGTGGGTCATGACAAAATAGGGATGCGGCAAGATTCAGAGTGCTGAAATGCAGTTACTTTAAACTATACATTGCAAAATAGAATAAGGAATGAGTATAACAGAGCAGAACTCAAAGTAGAGGACATAAATTAAATTATTTCAGCTTACAGAAGACAATGGTGGGATCACCTGCAAAGGATGGCAGAGGATCGATTACTGAAAGCGGTACTGAACATTATAGCCACTTGTAGAAGAGACGTGGATCGTCCGAGGATGAGTTGGGTGCCGGAACACGTTTACATAACCTAATCCTTGAAGTGAAGACGACGAACGGCGACGACAACAACAACAATGTAGTTGCATTAATAGACAGTAGAAATAGATTAGACTTTTATATCTGTAAACCTTTTCTACTACTACATCTATCCAAAATTTCCAGCTTAGCTTACTAAAAGCCTTTACAGAGAAGTCGATACTTTCTTAAAACAAGCTACGTCTTCAGACATTACGAGAACACTATAGACTACCGATTATCCAAAGACTCAGTTGTCTAGTCATTACTCTTTCCAGTAGTTTGATGCAATTCTCACAATAAACATGATCACGTGCAAGTTGCTTCACCTCAGCAGAACGTCCACAACCTACATCAGAAAAAATCTGGCCCACTTAAGCTAGCTGTGCTCTTTTCTCTATTCTGTCTGTTTTTCATCTACCATCTTGTCTACCAATGTGTTAACTAGGCTTGGACTCTCAGGAATAATATTATATTATTATGTCGAACCAATTTACCCGTCCTGTGGTAAGAGCGTTTCATTATGTTCTTCTGTCTGCACCTCTTACCAAAAGACTTCATTCCTACCCAACCTGGGTCTATTTCACCCAAAACTTCATTTCACCCAATCTGATCTTCAGCCTCTTTCCGTAGCAACACATTTCGAACGCATTAAATCTTTAGCTATCTGTTTTGTCCCATAAGGCACATGCTTCGAAGCCATGAAGGTTCTAGGATAGCTTGCTTCTAAACTGTTCTCTAGCATCGAATCCACGTTAAATGTGTTTTCCCTTAAACGTAGTAGCTTAAACACTGTTTCCTAACATTCTGTCCATCTTTAACTGATCTGTTTTGTTTTTAATTGTCTTTAAAGTCATTGTTTCTTTCACCTCTGCGACTTTACTACCGTTTAATTTACGTTAAATGGACAGTGCCCTATTACATAGGGGCAAGAGGAAAAGAAGATATTTCGGTTTAATACATTCTCGTAATAATTAATGTATTGTGTATATTTGTTTTATAAAACCGAATAACTGTTTATATATGAGAGGTCTTTTTTTAATTTAGAACCTGACAACGGCAACCATTTGGTTATATGTAACGTGAAACGGTAAAACAAAGATTTTTTTAATATCAAACAAATTAATATAGGAAAACAAAACTTAGCTGAAATTACAAAACGTAGACAAGCATAATGCATTTTTTACATTATGTGAAGGCTGGAATAGAAAGTATAGGTACTGTAAAATAGTCACAGCCGGCATGAGAGCATTGGACATAGAATTACTAGAACTGACTGTCATTGAACAAACTATAATAATAGGCAGGCGGAAAACCAGAATGGAAATATTTTGAGTGAAATTTGTAATGCACCGGTAAATTGCCTTTACCTTTAGGCTGGTCACACCACCGGTACAGTAATACAGGGAAGTGAGATATATGGTTATGACCGGTTAGAGGCGGTAAGGCGATACGGCTTGTAGGCGGTAAATGGCATTACGGAGGGATATTTCGTTGTGGTAGATCCTTTAATCGTAATACCATATTTGTCTTTTACATAATTTGATATGGAAAAGGTAAGGCGATATTTTTTGTAAAGTTTGATTGCTAAAAGTTAGTACCTAATGTCTTACATCTTTGGCTTGTACATAAGCTTCCTTGTATGACAATTCAAAATATTTGATTGATTTAGTAACCCAAAATAGAGATTCTTTGCTTCCCACTTCAGTGTAGTATATTGCTAGACTCGGGAGCACATATAAGGGCGAGAGCTGCCAGCTGCACAGAGGCAAGAGCATAGTATCACGTGATGATGTATCAGCCAATAAGAGCCAGTCAATCGTATCGGTTACTGGCTGTCGCAGTGTTACACACACTCTCTCTCTCTCTCTCTCTCTCTCTCTCTCTCTCTCTCTCTCTCTCTCTCTCCCTCTGCGCAATGCACTTTCACTTTTCGCCTTTATATGTGCTCCCGAGTATAGTGATTGTAACGAGAAGCCAATCGAGCAGCCCAGAACATTCTCCCCTCCTCCCCCCGGCAGTGTGGCAGGTGTGCCTCAGTCAAGGCCGCTCGCAAGTAGGTTCTAGTGTGTTCAAGAACACTTCAGATACGCATTAAGTGGACATGCAGTAAGGAGGGAAAGCTATTTTGGACCTCTGCGCGACCTATAAAAGCAAGAACGTCTGGGGTTGTCAGGTCAGTTACGTGACCGATTTTTCCTTAGGGCGGATAGAGAGTTTGTCGAAATATTCTGTGAAGTGTTATTGTATTATAAAGTGTGTGAACTCCAAAATTTGACATTATTATTGCGTGTGGATAAATCTAGCTGGAATTATTGTACGAGTATAATCTTGTTGAATAACTGGTTGATTACAAATTGTTTAATTGTGATAATTAATGCTAGTTATAAGTGACTTCATTGGTGTCTTGTATTTTGTTTTCCACTGTACCATACGACGATCAGTTAGACCGTCGTAACAGTATAGGGGACAGTGGTGTCTGAGCAGTGGGGTTGGGATATTAATGGTGCAGTCACCAATATAACGCGATTACGTGGCTGTCTACAGGGAATCCCTTGACATAGGAAACGTATTTATGTTAAACTGCCAGTTTTTGTTCAGCATCGGTGAGAGCTTTAGTAGCAGTGAGACGCTGAATATTTAACCGTAGACAGGATATTTGGCAAATCTGAAATGTTAAACTGTATTCATAACACAACATGTTTATTCTTACAAAGACAATTTTCTGAAACCTGGTTTCATGTCAGTTATTTATTAACACTTCAATAAATGTATTTGGCTAAAGTTCTTGTTAATAATAAAATAGAACCCACATACCTTTCTGTCATGGCAGAGATGGGATTTAATACAGTTGGAAGCCTTACGTTATATAGGACGTGAAGATGATGGGAGTGAGGGTATGGAAGAAAAACATGAGAGATCACTGGGCTGGAAGCTGATGGAAGAGAGCAAGATAAATTAGACTAGACACCGTGGTTGTAAAGCCTTGATAATGGTGGTGATGACGATGATATGTTATTAGCGATAATTATTCATTTTATAAAATTGTACGAATTCCTGTTAATATTGAGTGAATTACTGGACAATGGTAAGCGGAAGTAAACTAATAATCATATGTGTTGTTTTCATATATTGAATAAATTAAAAATATCTACTCTAAGTGACCAAAATTAAATATTATTAAAAATATATTTCATAGCTATTCCACTATCCCACTGTGAATTATTATTTTAATGTATTTTCACAGTGCAATAAACAATCCAAAATTAAAGTTTCAAATATTATTTAATCTGATACTGGAAAAGAGTTTATTCATTTTACTGTAGAGATATTTTCATCGACTATTGAACCGTGCACTCCATTAACGTGTGCAAATACAGTATCATTTCACTGTCCAGATTATGTTGGTTTGGCCCAGTTTTATTTAATTGGATGTTGGTGGTGCAGTTGTGTAGATAAATTCGTTTTGTAATCAGCATTAAAAGGTATGTTGCAAAAATTTAATAACTAAAAAACTACAAAAATTTGTTTATTGCAAATTATACCAATGATGTTAATTTACAGTTTCAACAATTTATAAACGCAATAACGGTATATATAATGGCATATAATAGTGAATATGTAACTGTGAATGAGATTCAACCGCTGCCCATTCACTAATGGATAAACCGATTTATAGAAGAAATTAATAACTAGCAATGGACAAATTAAATTATTTCTGAATAATGCAATTTTAAAATAAAACTTAAATTTAAAATGATGTCATTCGCACTGACAAAACGTTATTAGAACAATTATTCAAGTTAAAAAAAATAATTTCAATTAGTCTATTTGAATTAACTAAACTGCTGAGGCGCTGACACCTTTCGTGGGTCACACGTGACCTCAGCTACGACCTTCGTTAATATATGCGTAGGTAGTTAGTTGATGAGTTGTTATGACTCCATGTATTTAGCCTGTGTCTTGTAACGTGTGCGACATTATTTCGCTCTTGACGGAATATCTTTAAAGAACGTTATTGTCATTCTGCTCTCAGTTCGTATCGTCCGGCAACGCTGTTGGATTTCAAGACATTTATTTCTAATTTTATAAACCCATATCTATTTTCCGTAATCTGACGTTTTCCTTTGTCTCATAGATTCCTTCTTTCTGATGATATCTAGTCATTGCATGTAGTTGATTCTTCAGTATTTTTTTAACTTGATCACAATATAATAATTGGTTTCTTTCTACGTTGTCATTAAATGTTTACATTCTAGGCCGCCTAGGCACTCTGTCCTTATTTGACATTTTGCAGGATCTACGCAGCATATTGCTTCACCTCTTGTGTCCCGTGCATCATATTTCTATGTTTTGTATATCGCACATTTCTGTACTTTAATAACTGCGTTGTAAGGGTTGTGTTGTCCCTATTTTGATTCTTTTTTACTTCTATTTTAATACAGGTTATCTTATTTGCCCTTGACCCTTTCTTTTGTTGATTTCTTTATAGTCTCGTCTGTCTTTGCCAACTGTAATTCTCAGAGGCTTAAAAGTGTCACATATTTTAATATACTTACAGGTGTAATTTTAAATTGTAAACTCAAATATCTAGAAATAATTTTTTTATTAATTATATATTTAATCAAAATTATCTGTTAATGTTAAAACGACAGAACTTAAAACCTCGTAAGAATATTTTGTCTGAAATCTGAATATATTTAGCTTAAAATCGTTGATGTTTTAGAAGAGAAACAAAGATTAATTGCTAGCTTTTGTGGTTGGAAGAGAATCCCGAACGTCTCTTTTCCTGTTGGTGTAAGATGTTTGGTACATGAAAATGGCAAATCGCGTCGCGTCTACATCGTAGGACTTGTAACTTTGTTTACAAGATCGCCTGACGACACAAACTGCTGCTTTGTAGACGCCTTTGGCTGTGCAATTATTCTCCACGTATCCATTAGGAAACCTTAGAATCATCTCGCAAACGTGGCGGAGTATATAAAGACATGTTTTGATATGCTACCGGCGAGTTGTTGGGAACTGGGTATACAGGTTCGATACAATGAGACATGTTATCGTTAGCTGGGAATAGGTGAGCGTTATTTGACAGTGCTTTAGTGTGCAGTGTTAAATGCGAAATTATTGAATGTGGACATTTTTAATTGTTGACTTATACGGTTGGTACAAGGCAATTTGGGCTGTAGTTATTGTTTGTCACATTAGTGTGTATTGGACAAACGTAAATTTAAAAGATTGCTGTGTACGAGTGCTTTGTTCATTGAGGCTATAACTAAAGTTATTACTAACGAATTCTCTGGAGTCCAGTACTTTACTTCAACGTTTAAAAAACAACCCGTGGAATTTTTTACAATATTATATACGTTATGTGGGTACAAAATCGCTCCGTTTCTCTAGAACTGATTATTTAACTTATTTTCTTAATTTCTTAATTAACTGAGCATAAAAGATCGATATTTAACGATCTCCATTGTTTTCCGAGATCGAGCCTCCAAATTCTTCGGTCGTTTCGTAGATCGTTCTGAAGCACTCCATTCTTCATGTTCTTGTCATAATTGTTAGTTTTTGTTTTTGTTTCCCGAACTACGTTTTTGGTGCCCAATTTAAAACTTTTGAACCCCATATTGTATCATATTTCTTAATAACGACGGAATTTGCTGGCATACCAAATGAACTAATTATTATTTTACGCCGGCTGTGAATGTAAAGTCTCTTGTGCGAACATTTTGCTTGTACTTTTCATTCTAGGCTTTCTATCTGTTCGCCTCCAAAAATCACTGTTCATCATCACCATCACAATACCCCATATTTACCGCGGTCTTCTGATATTTCGTCTACCACTCGATGTATATGGTTCTGTTTCGAATGTCAAAATCTTATCCTTTATTCTTTTTGTGCGCTTATTCCATCCGTGTTGATGGTATTCAGCTGAATGTGTTCATGAACGCGGAATATGTTTAAGTGTATCCCTATTCTTTTGTTTCATATCGTGTAGTGGTGACTACAGCCTTTCAATCTTGGAGCAAATTTCACTTCTTGAGCTTGTATTGGGCTTTTAGCTTCCTTTGCTGTTACCCACACTTCACTTCAATTTTCTACTGCAGATGCTGCAATCGTCTTATAAAACTTAAGCTAAGTTTCTTTCGTGCTTTAGTAGTTTTCAGCTTACCATACCTGGATACTGGTGTTTGTTTTTCGCTTTCTGTCCTTACCATATTTTAGGCTGTTTCACAGCTTAGATAATTAAACAGGCAGGCTGATTCTTACTCTACTCATCTGGTTTTACTGAAATGTTGGGTTTGCGTCAGCCTTTTGCCTACAAAATGCAATCGTTTTGGAATTTTGCGCCGGTTTTTAATACTTTATTTTAATGATTTTGAAATGATTTATTATCTTTCCACAGCAATATTATCAAAATATCAGTTATTATTTTATTTATTATCGCATTATATGTCCGATTTTACATTTTTTTTCATTCTTATTGTCTTACAATGTTTGCTAGACTAACTGCTTTTGTTTCCAAGCAATCTCAAACTACATCAAATGCAGACTACAGCCATTACAAATCTCTTAATAATAGTTCAATAATTCTAAAGTACATATTGTTTCCTTTCGTAGTATTTTTTTATTTTTCTCAACTGTATGGAAAATCAATCTGCGTCTGTTATGATCTGCCATCACCGAAACTCAGTTTATCTGTCACATTGTGTAGCCTGACAACAACTTACGCATACGTACATGAAAATGCATACAGTCTCTCAGCATGGACTTACATGGTACAGAGTATTAAAGAGTACAGAACGCCATCCGTGAACACGCTGTATGACAAAACATTTTGAATCTCAACATCTCACTTTTGTACACGTTAGTACAACCGTATGCGTGAGTACTTCTCTATGAATTTTATTCATTGTCAATAGGCACGCCCGCGCGAGATTGTTCTCGTACGTTCGTGAAGGTTTGGATGTGTATATAACCGTGTACGTGTAAACTTATTTCTATTAATTTTCCGCTTTATTGAGCCGCTTTAAGGCAATTTCCTGTTATCTAAAGGAGGAAATTACGCAATTTCCGCAACGATGCTACGATTAGATATGTCTGTTGTCCCCCTGTCAATGACTAAAGCAGAAACACAATTTAGTCTCCTTAACACAATAGTCTATATATTTTAGTGATCGTTAGAAATGTATATGTGTGTGTGTGAATATAAAGAGACTGGTGGAAAAGATATTCGCTTTATCGCAGAATAGTGCCACCCAGTTAACTAAAAATATATTATCACAAGTGTTAATTTGAGAAAAGTTACTTTTTTCTTATTAAGTTTTGGTTAAATGAAACTGGCTTTTTGTAGCAACGAATAAAGTAAAATAACTACAGACATAAAACTGAACCCATTTCATGTACACACAGAGTTATTTTTGTAAGCTAAATAGTCTCATACGTTCCTTTGATATTTCCCATTATATACATTATAACGTAAAGAAAATAGTAGTGGGTGTTGTTTAAAATGTTTGTGTTGTGTCGGGCGTTACCTCCGCGCACTTTTGTTACTTACCCTGTTGACTGGATCCTCTGCAGTGATGTAGTCCTGTAATACAACTTAAAACTATGCTTTTGTGGGCGCCACTTGGAAACGTTTGTTCCAAGAAAAAATTAAATGTGATTGATAAAATTTTTAAATCTACGAAAAAATTTAAACAAGTCAGTTTAGCTTTGAAAAATCAGTTAAGTTTAATAATTCTTTAACAACAACAAACAAATCGTCTGAAGGACTATCATTCATAAAAATTATAAAATTGCAGAGAAAAAATTTTACAAGTTATTATTATTGACAATATATCCAATCAAGTATCGGCTAGTATTTCAGATTCTGACTTAGTTGACAAGCATGAGTTTACTATGTGAAAAAACTTTAATCTCAGGACGTGACTCCTTTGAACTACCAAGACATATCAATTAGATGCCTTACAAGAAAAAAAACTAAGTGATTTGAAGATGTATGTGTGGCGTGTAAAGTACAACTGTGTGATAAATTGTAACCAGGTAACAATGATTTTAATTTTGGTAACTCACGTTCCAATGGTCGTTTATTCTCTCACTGGACACTTCCTTCGGGTAGTTTCTCGATCTCGCCTCTTCGGGTGTACACTGAATCTATTTAAAGTCAATTTTTCCGATCGTTACTTTTTCCGCACTTTTTGTCAAAACGTTTGGCAGTAAAATCTCGTTCAAACGCCGCCACTACGAATCATCTGTTTAGCGTTGATTCAGAAATCTGCCACCGCAGCGCTGACTCCCATGCAGTTTTGAGGAAGGCTTAGATGTATAGTTTGTTTACGTTCGGGGGAATTATTTGTCACGTTAGTCAGTCAATGCGAACACAGCAGAATTCGTTCTCTATTAAATGTTGGGACCCTCCTGGGCCGTCGACGTTCTGGCTGCGTGCTTTCTATTAGAATTTGCCGTATCGCTGCTCTATTTCAGCGATATT
Organism: Magicicada septendecula; assembly: GCA_034769895.1. NCBI lineage: Eukaryota > Metazoa > Arthropoda > Insecta > Hemiptera > Cicadidae > Magicicada > Magicicada septendecula. The sequence goes on along the minus strand of CM068370.1, from coordinate 362,510,976 downwards.
TTTGGCGTATACTCTCGTTGAGGTTAAGTCAGTCGGTTATGTCTATGTACGGGAAAAAGCCTTCCTGCCGTGTCTTGTCGATTTTTCGCCTCTCGGTCTCGCCTTAGCTGCGTTGATCAGTGTTGTGTGAGATGCATCAGTTCTGGCGTTCAATCTTCAAGTGTTTTTCGTTCGAATTTTGTCTCGCTTTTATACTAAATCGGGATGACTGTTTTCGTCGACTTCCGGTATATTTGTGTAAAATTCTTTCTAGATTGTTCGAGAATAAACGAAATGGAATGTCATAGAACAATTTTCACTTCCGTAGAAGCTTTTAGAACGAATTTCTTATTCTTCATACAATGGATATTTCAAAATTTACACTGGTATTTATCAAACAGTTTCACATTAGTACTTACAATTTGTATGCCATTAATGTATTTAAATTCCTTGTTTTTTACTGAATCTAGCGATACTAAATATGATTGGTATCTAATTAACTTAAGTCTAACAAACATTACAATTTACAACCCTCACCTTGAGTTGTAGTCATTAAAAACTCAATATTATTAATAAAAATTGTTGTGGAGTTATAAAGTTCCCTTCACAAGCTAGACATCTACTACTACTACTCTCCTACAACAAAATAAACAAATTTTAACATCAATAAAACACAAATAAATACAATTTTATATGGCCTCTGCTCATGGCCTAAATTCTTGCCAGTTTTCTAATACAATGATTAGTCTTTTTCCTTAATATATGTGTTATTTCACCACTATACACACAGAGTTTATTATTTTGTCTATCTTTTGTGATACCTGGTTACTTTGTACATATTTTATATTTATCACAAGATGACATAGCATCATTGATTGTCTTGAGATGTCATTTTTTATAGTGTGACAAATCTCACTCTCTAAATTCTTTTAGAATTGACTTTTCTTTCAACTGAGTTTATTTCTTATTAAGGTATTTTGATGTATTGTACCTTTCTATCTTATTTTGTTAGTATTATGTAAGTATTTTAGCCAGATATGATTATTTTTGTACTGGATAATTGGCTTCAGCCATACATGGTATAAGTAAATATTTTGCTGACTTGACTATTACAATGTTAAAGTTGGTCAGGTATATTAGTATAGTTGCTTTATATCATATTACAGCTTTCTAATACAGTTTGGTTGCATTTTGGCAACATTAAATTCATAAATTATACCATATTAGATGCCTGTTACATGTTTTTAGTTAACACTGTTTTTGGCTATTTTGGCTGCTTTTTATTCATTTGACAGCTTCCTTTATTTAAAATAAATTGTTCACTATTGTCTGCTTGACAATTACATATAGTTTTTATTTAAATCTGATAATAATTAATTTTTCCATGAAATCTTGGTGTATGGTCTCAAATCCAACACATTAATATTTTTTTGTCATTGCAAATATACAATTTTTATTTTAACTTAAACTCTTTCTAATAATGTATTAAAGTCACTTAATACATCTATTTTATTTACATCACATAATATAATGATGGATCATGTCCATTTATTCACAAAAAATAGTTTTTAATACTATATTCATAGTTGTAAAACTTAATAATTATTGACTTTATTCTGGTGGATTCTGACATTATTTCTCTCTCTTGTAGTGTCTTATGGTTTTTTCACTCTTGTTCACTTGAATAATATATATGGGGTTTTGTCTTAGTCATAGTATGGTCGTTTTTTCAAGTTGATAGAAATAATTATTATACAAAATTACACAATTTTTTGGGACTACTTGGGTTCGATACTGTTCACTTCACTTTCCTCCTATGCTAACTTACTATATAAATGATTTCTTTTTATGGAACGTTCTGTGACGCTACAACATATAGAAAATTTACATTGATGTTAAAGCGGTTACTCAGGTTTTCTGTTGGTTACAGGTTATATTGTGTATCGCATATGGTTATAGTAGGCCTATGTAAACATAGCCTATATTTTTTTTAGATTTTTGTTAACATATTGTCATTATATGTTATAGCATTACTCTGCACCACTGGTAATCGATATATTACTTCCATGACGAAAAAATATTGATTTCCAGACAAATCTAGAGATAATCGAACGTGCTTGTACAAAAACAATGTGATATTGAAAACAAGTAAAATTAAAGTGATTATCCCTGAAAAGCAGGTGACCGAAGTAAGAATTAAAGTGCAGAGTTAACATAAGTAACAAGTACTGTCGAAGTAAAGTTACACCCGATGGAAAGTGCACAGAGGAGATGAAGTGTAAAATAGAATAGAAAAAAAAAGGATTAATGGAATGTAAAAGCTTCTTACATAAAGTAATACAAGCAAAAGCATACAGATGAACATGAAAATGACTCAAGTGTGATATACGGAATTTTGTACGAATTAGTGTCCTGTATTGCTATCAAAAGCCACAACAGCATGGCTTATGCTACAGAAGAGTAATGAAGATATCTTGGATTGATAAATTGCACGATCAACACGTAGTGGACAAAATAGAAGCTTGGAAACTCAGAAATAGTAGAAGGAGGAAATTGATAAAGCATCGGATTACATTGTTGATTGAGTAGAGGGATGAATTAAACGGTAAACATGACAGGGAGAGAAGAGAGGTCAGTTTATGTATGGTGCAATGGACAAAGTGGGTTACAAGAGTTGCCAAGTGTTGATGAAATTTTCAATGGATAGCAAAATCTGAGGACACTAGTCATCCACCAGTCTACTAGTACAGATCATTAAGTACGTCAGTCTGTTAAGGGTTGTAGAAGAATGTTACCTCTAAAAATTTGTCCAAATATTTTGTTGACGTTGTGACGTATATTACAACGTGTTACATTTTGTATATTTTTCTCTCTTAGAAAGTGAGTTGTACTGCTGCGTGACTTCATTTCCATATTAATAAAAACTAGTCATCTGTGTTGAAAATAAGCTTTATTAAAAGCAGTAGTTACTATTGAATAAACAAATCCTATAAATGAGGACACGGCGTCCATTCGCCGGACATCACTACATCTAATTGTCCTAAATATTTATTTTGAAACCGCAAAGTGAAGTGTAGAAATATGCATTAGCATTTTGTACAGTATAATAAAATTACTTGAAGTATAGCTGTAACGTTGTACTTTAGGATGGCTCCTGCATTGTAACGAAATTAATGAACGTATTACTTAACATCGGGTTTGTAGTAAAAGAACGGGTCTTCCTGTTAACTAATGGTGTTTAAGAATATAATTTACATCATATTAGAAGACTTACGGAAGACCTCATATTACTTATTTTATGGAATCGTATTGCCCGCGGGTGCATGAGGGCGCAAGGGAAACACACACAAACATATACAATTACCATATTATGTCGGCTTACTGCACCACACGCAGCTATCTTACCTGTAGTTAATACAGAAAACATAAATCTTCTTCATGGCTTTACTAATACGAGGAATAATAGATATGATGCACTAAATTATTTGTTGATCTATTAATATCGTTATTGTTACCTCAGATTAACAATATCCGTAATTTATTTTTAAAGTTTAGATAGTCGTATTTTACTGATTTTATGTTACTGATTATGTTCTAGCTACATCTAATTTTCATTCGTAAATTTAACTCGGTTCTCTTGAAATCAAAAGATAAGCTACAAAGACTGTAACAAAATTTGAACCAGTAGCTGAAACTAGTTTAAACACTAGTAATGTACAAAATTGAAATATTCTAAGTATAAAGTCGGTATGCTGAAACAATTCACAGTCCAAATTTTTGAGCTCGATTAAACTCAGCTAAGTACTTCCAATATCAAATTAAATAATACTGAAATGAGTTGAACCGTAATACTAAATTTAAACGGAGAACGCTAACATCCTTGCAACAGTACCACAATTACTGTTTATTAAATGAATTACTTATTGTTTTGTAATACTACAATCTTGGAAAACATAAATTCAAATATTATTCAAATACTCAAAAAATTTCTTTAGTTTTTCTTTGGCATCTTGCCAAATAGCAAAGTTGTTATCCATGTGGCTAACGCAAAGCTTAAGTTTGTTGATAGAATCTTCAAATACCATATCACTACACTTACAGTGATGTCACTTATACTGTACTGTAACTTATTCATTTATCCAACGAGTGAGATGGTGACTAGCCCACTGGTAATCCCTCCTTCTGAGAGCAAAATCCATCTTTGAACTGAAAGTAATCGGGGTTACGACATAGTTCCAATGTTCCCAAAATGTTAACAAAATGCTTTAAATCTTTGTTCATAGACAGAATCGAAGGAAATCTGACAGTCGGCCTCAACGGGACGTTTAGTTTACGTGCCTTACGTAATATTACGTAATCATGCCTTACGTCATCCTGCAACAGTACCACAATTACCACAACCACAATAAACGTAGTAGAGTGTATAAGGTGGACAGTTGGGTCAGTTGCTACATTTATATTAGAGACAGTAACCTGATCTTCTTCGTTGAAATCTGTAACAGTAATACACATACACAAACCCAATTTCTTACAGAACATTGTCGCAAGCGACGAATCGTGGTGTTTCCAGAATGACCCATCTCCCAATCGTCAAACAGCTGATTGGCCTGACTCAGGAGATAGAAGACCGATGAAAGTGAGAGCCAGAAAGTCAAAAGTAAAAACAATGCTGATCACATTTTATGATTCAATGGGACTGATCGACAGCGAATTCGTGCCCCTCCCCCCGCGGCCGGACTGTAATTGGACCATTCGGCACAAAGATACTTGAAGGTACCAATCAGGGGAATGGTTTCTTCAGCAGGACAATGCTCCAGCACAATCATTATTGATTGTCTCACAATATCTCGATAGAACATCGTTCACAGTAATTAACCATCTACCCTACTCACCGCACTTGGCTACGGCTGGCTTCTTTCTGGTCCCTAAGTTGAAGGTGGCACCGAAAGGGCAGCGTTTTGATTATGTAAAGACAATTCAGAAGAATGTAACAGCTCTTTTACACACAATTCCAAAGGAGTACTATGCGCATGCCTTTCAACGGCTGTGCAAGATATCTGAAATCTGTATAGAGAGGAAAGGGATGTATATTGAATAACAAATAATAAAATTTCATTTATCTGTAAAGGTAGTCTCGGAACTTCTTCAATTGACTGTGTATTACACATGCATCTATATTATATGCAGAACTTGTTACATTTTATCTTTATATCTTCGGTATTTTCATGTTATTTATGGAGCTGAACAACATAGTTTTCACGAGTCTTATGTAAACTCAGTATGAAGGTACAGCACTTAGACGGAGACGTCCCGCTCAGTGTCCTCCAAGCGAGCTATTTCTAGTTGTTCAAACGAAGATAAGATGTGCGATGTCTCCGGAAAACATTTTTAGTATGTAACTTACTTACAGTATTTTTCATATCAGATAGGGATTTCATTATACGACGTATTTTTTGTACAACGATGTGAGTAAGTAGTGGCCGACAAAAATTGTGTGCCTGACCGGCAGTTCGTATTAAACTGCGTTCTGGCTACCCATTCTTACACTCCGTGTGTTGTCGTTGTCTTTTTACAAAGGTTCCACGTTATGGTTAAAGGTTTTACGGTCGCAATGTACCTATGTACACAATACAATGCTCTACAAACACTATAAAGATTAACTCACGTATCTACACATGTCTACGCTTCAGAATGAACACCCATAAGACTTACCTCATCAATCCGTTTATCGTTATTTCTTTATTTTTCTTCAGCAGACAGTTCATATCCTTCCGCATGTTATCGTTGTGTCTTGTCTTTACTCATTGTCCCTTGTACTCAATATTTAACCATTTTCTTTAACTATTGCACATATATTGAATAGCATACATGTTACAAACTACATAGGTTAGTTAAACTATACATTTTGTTTATCACATCATAGCTGCTACTTCTTTTCCGTACTTTTTCTTCTCCTAACCGGTGACACTCGATTAATTTGTTCCAGATTCCCTGTTTTTAATGTTTTTTTTTCTATTCCTTTTGGTGTGAACGCAAGTTTTAGGGCTACTGTTATTGGCCTTCTTTCATCTATTGGCTGGCATCGTTTATTTATTAATTGTTTTCTTTACTGTGTTGATTATTTATACAAAACTCCATTTTTCTGACTCCATATTTAACTTTTCTCATTTAGTAAAACTGTATTGCCATCATGAATCACATCTTTTTCTTGACTAATCGATTTCGAGACATGGTAGATTATTCTTTAGTGTATTCCTCATTTCGGTTCCGTATGAAAGATAGATAAACATGACTTATCAATACAAACAGATATCTGGAATCGAGTTAAACGTTACAGGAGGAAAGCGTTTTGTAGCTCCGATGAGTATGTTGTTCGCATTTTATCATTTGTTGCACATATTACTGGATACATAGTACTGAAGACAATTCACATAGTACGGTAGTTTGCTTCATGTTCCATTAATATTTCATTCCAAAATATGCATATCGCATAATACATATACAGGCCTATATAACTATATAGAAAATATTTAAATTTACATACAGATTTTTGAAGCAGTACCCTATCGTTTTTAGCAATTCAATAATAAATACTCGATAAAACTACATAAATTATTAACAAGCAGTTTTAAATTAGACAACAAATATTAGATACTTATCTAAAGAAATGGTAATTATTCGCTTAGCTAGAACTAGACCAAACACTAATAAAATACACCACAAAGTCCAGTTTAAATATTCAACAGTGAAGCAGTGAATTTACACGTGCTAATGACAAACAAATAATATGATTGTCGTTAATTGCCTCATTTGGCATACTAAAGAATCTATTTTCGTAATCAAGTTAAATAATTTATTAACATTAGTTTTCACAGCGTTGAGTTGTTATTTACTAAACCCGAACAATATTTGACAACAGAGCATGTGAACAGAGCTCAAACACATTTTTAAATGTAGTAGTGGTAAAATGGTTTCCTGAATCAAGGGCCGCCGCTAGGGTGCTTGCCGCCCGTGTGCAGTTTTACCTTTGCCGCCCTCCTGAATATAGTTTTCATATCCCTACTTTGCCACACTATTTAATATTATTTTAATTAAAAATTTATACATAAATAGTAAAATTGACAAAAAATAAATATATTTTTCAAAACTTATTTAGCTGAGTAATTACATGATACAAGTGATACATTTTCAAAAAATTTGATATTACGAATATAAACCACATACAAATACGACACGTCTCAGAATTACACCGCCAGACCGTGACCAAAAACAACACCGTACTTGGACACGTCTTAAGCATAACTAACAAATTTCTGTCACTGCTTACAAACTGCTGTTGTTTTGGAAACAAGTTGACCGTCCTAAAGGCGCCTGTTCGCCAAATCAAAACATAAAAATTTCCTATCTTTTCAATACTTTATAGTTTGGCAGAGTCGACATGCACGCGCCTGTCCACAAAACAACAAAGAGACCGCAGCTATAACTCAAATATAAATATCTCCACAAAATACCTATAAGCATTCTTGGCAGTCAAAGGCTGATACCTGTACACTTCGGCAATGCTAACAAAACAAATGTCAAGAACAACTCAATAAACTTTAATGTCATATAGCTCGAGCTAGTGGGTATTAATTGTTTTAACTTATTTTAGAAAATCTGCTGATGAATTTGGCAGTCTACGGCCGCCCCTTTCGTAAGGCCGCCCGCGTGCGGTGCACATTTCGCACATATGGTAGCGGCGGCCCTGCCCGAATCTATGTTTTTCTGCATTATCTCCTTATTGTTAACCCTTGCGTATATGAGTGAAAACATGTAGCTTTGGATGCGCGAAACGGACTGAAAACTGAGTACGTATTGTCAGTTACTCTACAAATATATTTACATTTACAGCTTTTGAAACCACGATGTTAATAGTACCGATGCTAGGGTTAAATGGATACATTCAGCATAGAACGGCATCTATTGAATACTGGTCAAACAACAATTTATCTTCAGTCCTCCTTTTCCTTTTCATCGTTAGTATTATTGTTTTTGATTTTAGCTGTTGTCAGCTTCCACAACATGAGAGCTTTCCGAACTTGCAAAAATTTATCCGTCATCAATTATATTATTTGTGTTTTCCATTGCAGTGTTGGTTTTCTTCTTTCCCTGTTTTTGGGTTGATCGACAATGAATATTTTCTTGAAACACTTATGCTCTGGCATACAATGGGTGAACACACTGCAGGATTCTGTTCTCAGGCATATTTGTAACGGAGCAAAACAATCCCTTTGTTTTCCATATGTCGTCATTAGGTATATGGTCAATCGTGTCTTTGGAAACATTTTCACGTGTAGTCCAACTCTACTGTCTCAATTTTGACTCTAATACTTGTTGCATAAGGCTACGTATACTCTCCATACAGAACTCTATTGAACACTTTGGGGAATATTTGATTACCCTGCTCCATAAAACGTTTTAGTCGCTCCCGTCGCTAAAGCTATTCAGGCTTAGTTTTTTATCAAATTTACTACCGTTACACACAATTGAGCCCAGATATTTTAAACGCGTGAGCAGTTATGTATTCTTGGAATCTATTCTGATGTTCATTACTTGCCCTCCCTATGTTTAAATACTTGTTTTTTGACCAAGTATATCTATCGTTCGTATTCAGCACGTATTCAATATTCTTTGTCACGGTGTATTATATGGCAACAGTCGGCTTATGTAAAGAACAAAGATGTGTGGTGCGTAGTACTTCTTTTCAGTTAAATTACACATTTCCGGCTTTAGTGCAATGACCTGTTCTCCTTGGCAACGGCGACTGTACCTGCGACATTCACCTTTAATGGAGGCGCCGACTAGGAATTCACGCGGAGGGCGGAACAAAACTACTGAAAGTTTTTGTGGTTATATTACCACTGTTATCTATATTAGTTTGTTACTTTTATGGTCGTTTCAAATGTCAACTTAAAACATTTTTAGAAAACGTGATTTTAGTTGCCTAATCGTCGTACTTAAGATTGCCTCTATCAACAACGTTACTTTGACAAATCAAATTTCAGTCACAGGATAACAGGTTTGGCATATTCTGACAGTACGCTACCAACCATGTCAGAAAATCTATGCTTTTTAGAAGGTAGTGACTCCTCATTTCCATTGCCAGAGGGGTAGAGATGGACATTTCGAGAGACCTCTACTTTCTCAGATGAGAATAATGATAACGGATATCGTAAAACTTATTTTATTGTAATAGAAGATTTTACAGTTATTACTTACTTACTTAATTAAGATAAGTTTATCATTTTACTGTGGTCTTCAAAAAGTTAAAATAGGGTAGGAAAACAGAACCACTTAACCGATTCCTGTATAGCAGGTATGGATTGACTTGCTTTCTACCGTTATTGGATATATGCTACATTGTAACGAGCCCAGAACATTCTCCACCCCCCGTCCGGTGTAGCAGGTGCCTCGTCAAGGCCGCGTTCAAGTTTGTTCTAGTTACTTTAAGAGGCCACTTGAGGTACACATTAGCGTCAGCATTAAGTGGTGTGCACATTGAGGATGGAAGATTTATAGAAGGCGTGTGCTATCTATAAGAAGCCATAGCAGCCGGCTTATGAGTTCAGTGGTGTTGTGCGATTTCTTTCGCGCGGAGTAGAACAAACACTTCTTTTGAGTGTTTGTAGAAGTATTGTAGTGAAGTGTTGTGTTATAATTAATGCGGAATTCTGTATAGTTGACGTTACTATTGCGTGTCTAGAATTTTTACTAGAATTGTTGTAAGAGACTATCTTATTGATTACAAATTATTAATTGTGATAATTAAAGCTGGTTATTAGTGATTTCATTGGTGTCTTGTATTTGGTTTTCCACTGTACCATACGACGATCAGTGAGACCGTCGTAACAATATCTATTCGGAAACACAAAGAATTAAACAACCACGTGTAACCCCTATAGTATGAAACAGAGTAGTTTCAAGTTGTTGATTAAACTTAATGCAATGAATAGGGTCAAAATGCCATAAGACATCTCGTCAAGATGTCTATAAAAATCGGAAAAAATGCAACTGAAACAGCAACAATGGAACAATAGCATACGATATTACAAAAAAACATATAAGACTACATAATATTTTTGTGTTCACCACATAATTGTAATTTTCATTAGGATGATGAACACCTACATTGTATTCAATTAAAGTTTTAACATCCGCTAAAGCTTATAGAAAATTAAACTAAATATTTCTAAATATGTGGTTCTATTTGGTGGCGGGAAACAAGACTCTGTACAATTGTGCTCTCTTATTAGAGACATTTGTGTATTACAAATCCTATCAAATTAGAGAAGGTAAAATTAATTCACCGCAGCAGCCAAGTGTTCAATGCTAAGGATTAAAGGATTATTTACTAACAGCAAGTTTTGGCCAAATCAATTACCCTGCCTTAACTGTATAATATCGATTAAGTAGTAAACCTCCCAATGTTAACTGTGTCAAAAGCTGTACGTAAAATGCAAAATACTCTGAATTCTAAAATATGCGTTAATTAGAAAGAGAACTATCTAAAACCAAAAGCTGATGTCACATGTGGAGAACAATTGTCTTCTTATCTACGGAGATCAAAGAACGCTACCAAATGATAACAGTGCTACCAAATAAGAACACTTGCTGTGCTCTTATATTTTGTAAGGATTAGGAACTGTCGAGTGGGACACAAGTGCTTCTTGAAGATTGTAACAGGTAACGCCAAAATTACAAAGCTGAATCAGTACATTCGGTGAACACTACATTAACAAATTAAAGTGTGTTTTATTTTATATTTCAAAGATACGAGTTGCTCTTATTGTAGTAATTTATTTGTATAACGCAAGAACTATTTGAGGAACACTCAGCACCGTTCTACAATCTACATTAACGTAGGACTCCTTGTCAGTTAAGATTTCAATCAAATAAGTATTAGTTTCTCTATAACGTTAACCTATTTTACTTCCATGTTCCTTAAGGAAATGGAAGTACGGTGATGGCAAAAAAAATCGTGTTCGAGATTGTTGCAGATTCTGATTGTACTACACTCAAAACACGAAAAAAGTCGTTTTCCGAAAAGTGTGTGTGTGTGTGTGTGCGTCTGTAGATTTTTTTTCTATGGCAAACGATAACAGCCGCAAATTCAAACAGAATCAAATAATTTTTGCATACAGCCCTGATTTGTAGAGTAATCAGGACCTATTGTTTTTAGTGAAGATCGGTTGAGGGAAAGGGGTAGTTTACCGGCAACGTTTTTTTTATCAAGGGTAATTTTTTTCTATGGCAAACGATATGAGCCGCAAATTCAAACACAATCAAATAATGTTTCGCATACAGCCCTAAATTATAGAGTTCTGAAGACTTACTGTTTTTGGTGAATATCGGTTAACGGAAAGGGGTAGTTTACCTGCAAACGTTTTATGTTTTAAGAAGGGTATTTTTTATGGCAAACTATAAAAGCCGCAAATTCAAACAGAATCAAATAATTTTTTGCATAATACACTCCTGAATTGTAGAGTTCTCAGGACCTATTGTTTTTGGTGAAGATTGGTTAAGGGAAAGGCGTAGTTTAATTGCAACGTTTTTTTTATCAAGGGTAATTTTTTCTATGGCAAACGATAACAGCCGCAAATTCAAACAGAATCAAATAATGTTTTGGATATAGCCCTGAATTGTAGAGTTCTCAAGATCTGTTGGTTTTGGTGAAGATCGGTTAAGGGAAAGGGGTAGTTTACCAGCAACGTTTTATGTTTTAATAAGGGTAACTTTTTCTATGACGAACGATAACTGCCGCACATTCAAACAGAATCAAATATTTTCTTGCATACGTTTCTCAATTGTAAAAGTCTGAAGGCCTGTTGATTTTGGTGAAGATCAGTTAAGGGAAAGGGGTCGTTTACCTGCCACATTTTATGTTTTAACAAGAGTAATTGTTTCTATGACGAACGATAACTGCCGCACATTTAAACAGAATCAAATAATTTTGTGCATTCCTTCCTCAATTGTAGATAACTCAAGGTTTGTTGATTTTGTTGAAGGTCGGTTAAGGGAAAGGGGTAGTTTACCAGCAACATTTTTTGTTGTAACAAGAGAACGTTTTCCATAAAGAACGATAACTGCCGTAAATTCAAACAGAATGAAATAATGTTTTGCATACTTCCCTTCGTTGTAGAGGACTCAAGGTCTGTTGATTTTGGTGAAGATCGGTAGTTTACCTGCAACATTTAATGTTGTAACAAGAAAATTTTGTTCATGACGAACGATAACTGCCGTAAATTCAAACAAAATCAAATAATTTCTTACATATGTGCCTGAGTTGTAAAAGACTCAAGGCCTATTGATTTTGGTGAAGATCTGCTACGGGGAAAGGGCAGTTTACCTGAAACATTTTTTGTTGTAACAAGAGTAAAGTACTTAATTTTGATAAATAAAGAATCCTGATAAGAAGATCTTAATAATCCACTGTAGAAACGTAGATGAAATATCTATAAATGTGAACGGGGTGGCGGTAATTTTCTATAAATGAAAATTATAGTGGAAGGGGGAAGGGATAATTTTTTATATATGTACTACGTTATCGGCAACAAAGAAGTAGTTTGTTGTTAAAATTCCTTACCGTCCTGTTTGGCCGTAGACCAAAGTTTTCTGCAAAACCAGACGTTTTGGCAGTGCCATCGACTTCCACCATCAGTGAAAATCGAGTGCGATAACGTGTGGTGGTATACGTTAGTGACCACAGTACTGTGGTTAAGGCTGAAGCAGTAAGTAGAAAGAAGTAGTTTCTATCGAAATATTTCATTTCAAAAATGATTTTAAATATAAATCTTAGAACATGGAAGTCATGTATGGTTCTCCATACCGATTTTTTAAATTTGTCGTTTAACATCCTAGATTTGCTGCTGCAAGTAAAGTTTGTAAAGTTTAAACAGTATTGACTTCAGGTAGATAATAATCTTTGTATCTTTTTGCCCATATCAGTTTAGATTACAAAGTGATGCTAAGTGTACTTGTCGTAATGGGGAAAGTAAACTACTTAACTATTTATTACAGATTCGACAATGACATTCTGTTACTTGTTCACGATATTATGGATTAGAAACTTTGGTGTGGGAAATACCAAGGTATACAGTGTTTTACTGAGTTTGAAAGACAATTTGTTATTATTACTGAGTGAACTGTAGTTTTTAGAGAGGGTTTACGTATCAACTTGCCCTGAGAGGAGGTGACATTATCTTCTCGTCTTCTCATTCCGCCTAAGAACTTTTAACATTATTGAACTTTGGCGAGATCAAGAAAAACGTTTCATTCTTGCGGTATATTTAATTAAACTAAAGCCGTTTCAAAACTAACGCAATAGTATATAAATTGTTATACGAATTTCGTAGACATATGTTTAAATTGTTCAGCATATTATATTAGTACAGTGGATCGGTACATTCAATCTACGGCCAAAACGTTCTCCTATTTAGGAAATGGATAAAATATGATGTACTGAAGTATTTCATTTCTTAGGCCTATATTATTTCTTAGCATTTAGAAGAAAACCTCTATACAGTACAAAATATTCATTCAGCGATGGCACAAATATCCCATTTTCGGAACATCGGTTGCGTTGTTAGTTATGAATTTAATCAAGACGTTGATCAAAAGTTCAACAGGTTGCTGTTAGTTTGTAGAACGGTGGGAAACAGGCTGTCGTTTGAAATATTCATTCAGATAATAGAATGGTATACAGACATTCTTTTTATTGACTATTATGTAAACGTTTCTGTATGTATCGTATGACCCAAACTTTAGCGTGAGTTTAAAGCGATATTACAGAGAGTATCCAAAACAATATACTGTACTCGAATTTTACTCGCTTACAAGCATATCCAGTTTTATTCATTTTGCGTACGATTTCAGCGTTCCTACTGCTGACTTGTGTATAGCGTATTGTGACGATTTTAAATGTATCAAAAAATCGCACAGATTAAAATTTTTAATTTTAATAAGTAAGAGTATCATACACCCTTACCTATACCCAGATTCCTGAATCAACTTGAAACCTTCCAGTACCAACACGCCAAGAAAAGTATTAAGTAGTAAATAATAATAATAATAATTACTTAAATAATTAAAAAATGCGACTAGAGAAATAAAGAAATCCCTAAGTCATAATAAAATAAACATAAAGTATTTATCTTCTAATTAATGAATAAATAATAATAGGAAAAGTACGAACTATTTTCTTAGTGCGTAAATACGCCCTAGCTTACTGAGCCTTCTCCCCTAAACCGTACGCGCATTCGGCCGTAGAACGTCGCAATGAGTAGACGTGAGTTTTGGTATTGTACACATATACGTATGTGTAAGTTCTCTAGAAGCATATCCAGCGTGAAATCTTGTTATTGTGAATAATGTAGTGTCTAGAGTTTGTGAGAAAATATATAAATAAAATAGAAAAAGGTAGCCAACACATCTCTTAAAAACAAAATCAAATGTAAATGAGAACTATAACTGTAATTAAAATAAAGAAAATGTGAACTACAAGAATCTGCACTAAGAAAAGTGAAATTACAACATTTGGAACTTCAAGTAAACAACCTATCTTCGAGAGCTTCAAGTAAACTAAAAATCAACCCGATGTAGATACACCAAGAACAACGTACTCAACCCGTAGAAGACAACTGGAGATGTCCCAAGAATACAACAACAACCTCAGGTGATATCAAACCACAAATTTTGTAAATTTCCCCTTAATAAGAAGTAACAAAGAACTTTAAAGAACTTTCGCAATGTAATGAACAAATTATCAGATTTGTATATTTTGTAATTTTGTAAGAAGTAATAGTAACCGTAATGTATATATTGATAAATTAATAATTTTGAGAAAATTGAGACCCGGATCCGTGGTATTAAAACTAACAGTTATATGAATAAATTTTGATATAACAAGAATAGTATAATTAAGACATTTGAATCAGTAAAAGCACTATTTACTAAAATAACTTCTTTAAAATCAGGAATAATGTTTGAGTAATATTTCAATAGCAATAAAGAGATGTTTTAGCTAATACCTAGTGAGTGAATAAGTTTATGCATACCTTGTCAGTTTCCTATATCATACTTGTTTTGTAATTTGTTAATAAGAGTTTTACTAACAACGGCAGCTGGTTTAGTTTACTGGTAAAGAATTAAACTAGTTCCCGATTTTTGTGTTGTCTTGCCAAGGGGCGGCACAAAATTGCGCCACTCTGCTGAATTTAAAATTGTGTAATTTACTTGGTAAAACAAAATATTGTTTACAGAGTGTCACGTACAGAAAATTGCAACATAATTATGTAATTGTTGTTTTGTAAGTTTATAAGTCGTTAACGATAAAAAGGACAAACATAAATTTATTCACTCAGAAAAAAAAAAAAAAAATGAGTAAAATTTTAATTATATAATAATAATATGAGTATCGCGAGTTTGCCGTGTTAAGCAAGTAATAGCTGGTAGGGAAACCATTCCAAACAAGTCAATTCCAATCCAGTTGGTTCATGTTAAATATGTGTTGAGGAAGGTAAACTCTCCCCTTTGTAAGAACCCATCTCATTCATAACCCCTCCTCACTAAAGCAAACAAAGCCACGTTAGACAAGCTCTTTCCTGTTTTGGTATTGTTCTGAATTACTACCCTATGCAACTAGACGACACCCCAAAACAGCTGATTCTTTGTGCTGTTTGTTAAATCAATGAACTTTCCGTATATGAAATTTCTCTCTACTAAAATAGTATTATCGTTTTGTTTTGATTAATTATATATGTCAATACTGAGAATTTAATTGTTGTGAGATAACTTATGTTGATTAATTAAGATAAGATTACATCCCAAAGCTTAATATGAAATAAGATATATGTGTATGTGTTTAAATGAATTAATGTTATCTATTTTTAAACATTGAGAAAATGAAGTAAAGTAAGTGACATAAGATTTGTCGTTCGTAATACGTCGTGTGTTTAAAGTGGTTATTATCAAAAATGACTCAATTTAATCCCGATTTCTTGTTGAAAGACGAATTAACATATGAAGCATTATGGCGTGGTCTCCCCTACTCTAATGTAACTGTCGCGGAACTTCGCAAGACGTTACGCGAAAATAAACCGGACAAACCTTCATTATTAAGTCGTTTGAGTGTTTTAGATTTCAATAGCGAAAAAGAAACGTGTTATCGTAAGTATACAGAACTAACTTCGTACGCACAAACCCTGCGTGATGAAAAATCCCCCGCAGTAATATTACGCACCACCCAAAGAATTGAGTGTGGTGAGTCGTATCACCAATCTGTTGACCTGGCCCGGTGATAAAGGTATCCCTCCTGATGTAAAAAAATTTGCCGAGGAAGCATTAAAACAATTACCTGAGATAATACGCGAATTACGTAGACGATCCGAATTGTTTAGATTAGACGAAATCGAAGAAGCAATGACGAAATTAAATATTTCACCTACCCAATCGCCGACTCAAGAACAACCAAACGGTACTGCAAAAATTCAGATTCTGCAGGAATCCAATATAGATCCATTCAAGGAACGGTTAAGTGGTAGTCAAGTAAATATTCAAGCAGTAAACGTTACGTCACTCCCTAATGAACTAGAAAATATGACCCATACCTACGAATTACCTTCTCATTCGCGGACTAATCAACCTGGGGAAAATCCTAGAATGATGAGCCAAATAAATTTAACTCCCGAGCTCTATGGAAAAATAACCCACCCTGTAGAAAGTATTTTGTCCAATATACAAATCACTGATGGGCTGAATATTACAAAGCTCCTTAATTTTATCAAACATATCTTAGAATTAAAGGAACTGCAACAACTAAGAGATAACCAGATTTTGTAAGTTATTTTGCCTAAGTGTAGATCTCCATTAAAAGATAGAGTGTTAGAATCCCTAAGGTATAATCAATCGGTAGAAGAACTTCATACCACACTAATAAGGCATTTCATTCCCACCGGTATCTACGAAGAATTGAAGCGAAACTTAGTACTTCGTGCACAAGGTACATACGAGAGACTAGCTCATTATATTTCTGAAGTAAGAGAATCTGCTTTATTGTTACAAGTTAAATGGAGCGAACAACAGTTAGTAGACACTATCATAGTAAGACTATCCCCCGAGGAGCGATCTCGACTAGCACTCGTGAAGCCACCTACAACTTTTACGGAACTAGAACTATGTTGTATACATTCGTCCGACGTCTGGTATTCTGACCAGAATAGAAGTGTTTCTATGTCCCATAGTCAACAAAGAAATTCATTCCAAACTAGACCTATTGGAAATGATACCCGAAACTACCGCGATAAGTGATTCGTAAGTACACATAAAACCCAAAACTATCCCCATGTTTCATACTCTACACCAAAACCCCGACAACCTACGAGCGAAGTAAGTGAGGAAAGAAGATGTTATAACTGTGGAAAGGCCGGACATATTAGCAAGTTATGTAAACAAAAGCGCAATAAACAGAAAACCGACCAATCAAAAAACATGTGAAGCTGGAAGAACGAAAATCCTACGTCTTCCGAAGCACCAGAAGGAAAGGTAACAACAATACTAAGCGTCAAATAAAGATGAGTAAAAATAAACGCAGAGATCCTTATGTAACAAAATTTATCGAGAAGTGCAACTCTATTGGTGCATGTAAAACAAGTATATGCCAACTACCCTATGTACAGATAGACCTTGGAGCAACGAAAACCCTTGGTTTAATTGATTCAGGATCTACCCGTAGTATAATTAGTAAACAGTTAGCCACCTTATTAGCTAATCATAAACTGATTAAACGTAGCCAAATGGTGAACATAAAGTGTACCACCGCAAATAAACAAAACCTAAAGATATCTCACAGTATTACGGTGAAATTAAAAATTCAGAATTTTACTTGGTACATTCCCCTACTAGTAGCTGAAGAGTTAGGACAGAACTTAATATTAGGCGCGGATTTTATAAGAAAAACTGCTTTAATCCTTGATATATATGCAAAACAATATTTTTTCAGATTTGATCGTACTCAGAAATATCAGTTCGACTCCGAATTAAGTAACGACACTGTTAGTGAAACCGCAAATATTCATTCAGAGCCTAATGAATCGAGTCTAAGTCATTTAAAAGGAAATGAGAGACTAAGAATCCAAAAGTTAATAAAAGATTTTTCTGCTGTACTCACCCCCAAGTTAGGATTAACTCATTTAATTGAATATAAAATAAATCTTAGTGACAACAAAGTAATACGACTCCACCCATACAAACTATCTCCGCCCAAGATGGAAATCATGAGAAACCACATTAACAAACTCCTTGATCAGCACGTCATTGAACCATCAACGTCTCCATATTCATCGCCTGCATTCCTAGTACCAAAAGGAACTGACAAACATAGACTAGTCGTGGATTATAGACAACTAAATAAGAGTATAGAATTTGAATCGATACCACTGCCAGACATACACAGTGCGTTTCACTATTTTACAAAAGCGAAAATCTTCACCATAATGGATCTTAACCAAGCATTCCATCAAATTCCACTAGCTGAGGAATCAAAACATTTAACTGCTTTTGCTGTCCCATTTAATCTATATCAATTTACGAGAGTACCATTCGGTATATCACAAGGAAGTTCAGTATGCAGTCGACTGTTAGAAAAAATTTTCCATGATGTTAAATTTAAATTTGTATATCATTATCTCGACGATATAGTAGTATATAGTGAGTCAATGGATCAACATATTGATCACTTGCGTGAAGTATTATCCCGGTTAAAGAAAGCCGGACTGACCGTAAACCCTAGTAAAGTTAATTTCGCAGTGAAACAATTCTCATTTTTAGGTCACATCGTATCAGCCGAAGGTAAGGTTACCATCGATCCCGAACGTACACGCGCAATCCGAGAATTTTTACCTCCTAGAGAAGTCAAAGGTATAGCTAGATTTTTAGGTATGATTAATTATTTTCATAAGTACATACCCCACTTAGCAGATATAGCAGCCCCATTGAATGCCTTAAGAAAGAAAGGAACGAAATTCGAGTGGACTACTCAACATCAAGAAGCGTTTGAAACACTTAAAGAAAGTATTATATCCCCACCTGTATTGCAGTTAGCGGATTTCAGTAAACCATTTATCGTACAGACCGATAGTTCAAGTGTAGCATTAGGAGCCGTAATATACCAGGAAATAAATAATACTAGACTCCCGATCAGTTATGCATCCCGGACACTGACCGAGCAAGAAAGGAAGTTCTCAGCCTATGAACTGGAATGTTTAGCCGTAGTATTTGCTTTTGATAAATTCAAACCATTTTTGGAACACAAAGAATTTCTACTAGAAACCGATAATCAAGCTTTATCATGGTTATTAAATCACCCAAAGCAATTAGGTCGTATCGGACGATGGGTGTTAAGATTAAATTGCTACAAGTTCAAAGTGCAACATATTCGTGGAACTCAAAATGTAGTGGCCGATACTCTATCCCGCATGTTCCAACTACCCAATACAAGATCTGGAGAAGACAATATTGAAACCACTATCGTTAATACACTAATTACTAATTTTCCCCTTGCATTTAAGGATATAGCATATCACCAACAACAAGATCCGAAATTGTGTAAAATAATCGAACAAATAGAAAAAGGAAATAAATCTGACAAATATATCTTGAGTAAAAGAGTACTTTGTTTTAAGAAGGCAAACGGAAAATTACTAAGAATAATCGCCCCGGAAATAATCAAACCCATGTTAATGGAGTACTACCATTCATCTACAATTGGAGCTCATATGGGAATTAGGAAAACGATACATCGTATTCGCAAGGAATACCACTGGGAAAACATGAATAGTAAAATAAAAAAGTTCGTGAAAAAATGCGAAATTTGTGCGCTGAGCAAACCAGCAAGAACCAGTCAAGTCGGAAAACTAATCTCCGAAATACCTACCACTCCCTTCTCGAAAATATACCTCGACTATTCTGGACCTTATCCCCGCTCTAAATCCGGAAATACTATGCTGTTAATTTGTGTAGACTCATTCACTAAATTCGTGTGGATGTATCCTATGCGTCGTGCATTAGCATCTACGACAATTAAAATTCTACAAGAACAACTATTTAAAGACTATGGCACACCTTTAAGCTTAATATCTGACAATGGACCCCAGTTTAAATCGAAAGAATTTAATGACATGTGTTTTAAATTAGGTATAAATCAAATTACCGTGACCGAGTACAGACCGCAAGGAAATATATCAGAAAGATACTTGCGTAACTTAAAATCAGCATTAATATCTTATCATGCTAAAGACCAGACAACCTGGGATCAAAATATTTCGTGGATAAAATTTGCATTCAATTCAGCGTATCATGAAGGTCATAAATCAACACCATTTGATTTACTGTACAAGTACAAACCCAACCATCCTTTAACCACAAAGTGGAAAATCAATGAGTTATTACCCCGCGACGTGAATGGGAATAACATACGAAAAATATGGAACGAAGCTCGTGCAAATCTGAGAGCTAATTTACAGAAATCAAGGAAGTATCATGAGAATAATAATAAGCTAATAAAGTATAAAATAGGTGATTTAGTCATGTATAAAACTCATCCTATGAGTAAAGCAGTTGATAGGATCACTTCGAAACTATCTTATCGATGGTGTGGCCCCTACCAAATTCGTAAGTTCATCACCCCCGTTACTGTAGCTCTGTATGAACCCAATACAGAAAATTACGTTCGCAGAAGTCATTTGTCTCAAATAAAAAAATGTTTTTCGTGTCAAGATACAGAAGGAAGACTACGAGAAAGATAGAAAACCTAGAATACTATCTAAGTATTAAGAATAAAATATGTTGTATAGACTTATACCGAAATAGGATAAGATTGTGTAACATCCTATACTATAGGTAACTATAAACTCAAAACCCCCTCGTACGAATACAAGCGAGGCCTGATCAACCTTAGCTAATGTCCTGCGAGAATGGTATTATACATGAGAAATCTGATGACAAGTATAATGAAGATGAAGAGAAAGAAAGAAAGAAAAATAATCTTTAGCGCTGTAAACTAAAAGTAATTCTATTGTTCTTACAATACGGAATTATTATTAGTAAAATACTCATGAGTATAACTCCGTAAAACGAGTGAGCAATTCAAGAAAAAACCGGTAGTAGATATAAGAATTAAAATAAGGTAGATTTACGTTTTGTGTATTTTATATAGTAGATGTAGTAGAATTTAAATGTGACATAAGTATAAGATAATCGATTGATGAATAGAAATAAGCTGAGAGAGAGAAATTTCAGTATGAAATATAATTGTTTATTAGAATTATATTATTACCCCCCCGTTTTTCATAGTTAAGTGCAGGAGGATGTGACGATTTTAAATGTATCAAAAAATCGCACAGATTAAAATTTTTAATTTTAATAAGTAAGAGTATCATACACCCTTACCTATACCCAGATTCCTGAATCAACTTGAAACCTTCCAGTACCAACACGCCAAGAAAAGTATTAAGTAGTAAATAATAATAATAATTACTTAAATAATTAAAAAATGCGACTAGAGAAATAAAGAAATCCCTAAGTCATAATAAAATAAACATAAAGTATTTATCTTCTAATTAATGAATAAATAATAATAGGAAAAGTACGAACTATTTTCTTAGTGCGTAAATACGCCCTAGCTTACTGAGCCTTCTCCCCTAAACCGTACGCGCATTCGGCCGTAGAACGTCGCAATGAGTAGACGTGAGTTTTGGTATTGTACACATATACGTATGTGTAAGTTCTCTAGAAGCATATCCAGCGTGAAATCTTGTTATTGTGAATAATGTAGTGTCTAGAGTTTGTGAGAAAATATATAAATAAAATAGAAAAAGGTAGCCAACACATCTCTTAAAAACAAAATCAAATGTAAATGAGAACTATAACTGTAATTAAAATAAAGAAAATGTGAACTACAAGAATCTGCACTAAGAAAAGTGAAATTACAACATTTGGAACTTCAAGTAAACAACCTATCTTCGAGAGCTTCAAGTAAACTAAAAATCAACCCGATGTAGATACACCAAGAACAACGTACTCAACCCGTAGAAGACAACTGGAGATGTCCCAAGAATACAACAACAACCTCAGGTGATATCAAACCACAAATTTTGTAAATTTCCCCTTAATAAGAAGTAACAAAGAACTTTAAAGAACTTTCGCAATGTAATGAACAAATTAACAGATTTGTATATTTTGTAATTTTGTAAGAAGTAATAGTAACCGTAATGTATATATTGATAAATTAATAATTTTGAGAAAATTGAGACCCGGATCCGTGGTATTAAAACTAACAGTTATATGAATAAATTTTGATATAACAAGAATAGTATAATTAAGACCTTTGAATCAGTAAAAGCACTATTTACTAAAATAACTTCTTTAAAATCAGGAATAATGTTTGAGTAATATTTCAATAGCAATAAAGAGATGTTTTAGCTAATACCTAGTGAGTGAATAAGTTTATGCATACCTTGTCAGTTTCCTATATCATACTTGTTTTGTAATTTGTTAGTAAGAGTTTTACTAACAACGGCAGCTGGTTTAGTTTACTGGTAAAGAATTAAACTAGTTCCCGATTTTGTGTTGTCTTGCCAAGGGGCGGCACAGTATAATAAGAACTACAGCATTCTTATTTTATTCAAGATAAATGTAGTGGAAGATTCTCACTGTTTTTTGAAAACATTTTTAATTTTCATAGTGAATCTATTCGTGTTCTAAAATAAAGGAAGCGCTATTATAAAATACTAACCTTTTTCACACATTTTATTTATTTTTTAACGAAATATATACTTTGATATTATACAGATTTTTAACATTAACAGTAAGGTTTATAGTGGAAGATACATCTCCTTCCTGTACGTTACATAGAGATATGAATTACGCTATCTCGCATTCTACTATTAGAGTAATATAGGCCTATGTTACTTGAGAAACGATGCGTTTTATGAAAGTAAATTACGATACATTAAAACGATTTGTGTTTTAACTATCACATTTACCCTTACGTATCACACATACTTAACAAGTTAGCCGAAACTTATAATGAGATATACACTACTCTATATGTTCCCTACAAGTTGTAGGCATTACGGAGCAATCGTTATAATCTTCTTTCAAGATGGTGTTATTGTATTGTTTGTCGTAGTATTTTATAAGTAGAACAATGAGCAATTCTACAAAGATATCTAAGCAGAATCCTATAATTGTAGCCTGACAATCTTACTGGTAACGCCTGCGATCAAAGCGAATTTCTCTGTCAAAAGGTAACAAGATTCTCACCCATAAAAATTCGTGGTTTTACTATTAGTAACAAAACTGTTTCTCGTTGGCTGAACCAATTTTCTCAGTGGCTCAGTTGAGACGTCACAATCTCAAACATTTAACACAATTAACTTGTGTTCGTCACCGCCGGCAACCACTGCTCTTTCGATTTCACATCACTGAAACCTTCTTAATGTCCATGTTTGAATTTACACTTTACACTTTTTATTTAAGATTCCTCTTCTTGTTCATCTTATTTACTTAATCTGTCCACTCTTCACAACATTCGCTGACTGTTTTCATCAGTTGACGGTCATCCAATCCTATTTATATTTATTTTTTGTCACCCGAATGATTTCTTCAACGACGACCTATAAATGTCACACTTTAGCTAGTTAGATTCTGCAGCAGATGTCGAAACAACAAAAAGATTATGGAAATTCTACTAAGTGCCCTTTATGATGCAATTTTTCTAAAAATTGTGGTTTATATTTCCACACACGTTCCCTGTTAAGAGAACAATTGTGAATTTTTGTAAATAAATAGGGTATGCAGTGGGCGGTTATAGTTTACAGTCCTACTGGACTCCTTGATTAAGTAAAGTGCGGCCGAAATGAGAATACGTTGTAGTAATAATGATTTTGTGCTTTCGTACTCGCTATTTATTACTCTAACTTGTGCAGGTATTTCCTGTATTTCTTTACATTCCAGAGTTGCACTCTGTACACTCAATTAAATATTTTTTACTATTTGTTTTATGAAATTGCTAAACTGCTACCACAGGTTGTTCAAGACCTGATGATGTCAGAGATGACGAAAAGCTTTGTCTGAACAAAAAATTGTATCAGTTTAGCAATTTCATAAAAGAAATAGTAAGGATGGCTGCTAATTCAAATAATACGAAGAATAAATATTTTTTTATAGTTTATAAAACTCAAGTGCATATTCTCATTAAATTGTCTTGGTTTTTGATAATTTAATTTAGATTAACATTTTCCCAATCAATGTCTCCTTTTACTAAAGCCGCCTTGGTTTTTTATAGTAATTTGCTCTGCCATACCTTTTAATCTTTTTATCTTATCTTACTATAGAAATATTTATATTCTGAGTTAAGAAGACTAAAGAACTTATTTAGTGATATTATATTTGAAAGTGATCTGAACAGTTTCGTAGATAGCCTAGAGTAGTATTCCATTAGCTCTAATAATATAAGCAGTACGAAGTATAAGTTTATATCTTCCTATAACGAAAGTACACGGTGAAAACATACATCTGCTACATAATTAACAGAGCAGAGTTGTGTTGAAATGATGGCTCTCTTAGATACCTTATATCTATTCCTATTTAATTAGTAACACCATATGTAGTCCCCCGAGCGGTTAATGTTAGTTGCATAATGACTGTAAATTTAACATGAAGATAACAGTCACATGTATAGGTAGCATACGAGTTATTTACACGTTATGGAACGTCGACGTTTGTTATTGTAGTTCTTGCTACAAAAACAATATTTTTACAAAATGCACTCAAGACATTCCACAGGAACAATTACTTCAACATCATCATCATCCAATAGTATCGTTTATAGCATCGGTCGACGCTCTTTCACCATCAAAATTCTCGTCGAATCCCTTCTGTCCTGCCACATTCTTTCCACAAAACCTCATTCTCCCATGAACGTCTCAAGTTCTTGATTTTTTTATTCTGTGTGTTTCTTTTTTTTCTTGTAATATCCATAGTGTGTGCGTGATCTTCCGGAATCATTTTACACGTTTTCTTTCTATGTAAACATTTATTATATTTTTGTAAGCCTTTTATAAACTCTGATCCGTCAGATAGTACGAATAACCTGAAAGGAAAAGAGGCTCATTAAAAAGTCTAGAATAACACCCTCATTAACTTTTTTCTGGTACATAGGTAATTGGGATTTTCTTTTTGATTTAAATGGAATAAATCCTATTGTAGTCCCAAGCCACGTGTTTGTTAACCAAATACACTGTACTCACCGTCTATGGCTTTTTTCCGTGATGTTTTTTCCGCGTTTACATGTTTCAAGGCACTTGCCTCATCATCAGAACTTATAAAATCAATCTATGTCATAAATAATGACATTTGTCAAAATATTAAAAACACAATACTGAGTACGGCGCGTGTTGTCTTGCAAGGCACACCGAACATTTTAAAGCGAATTTATGTACATAGTTTAATTGCCGTATTGTGTTTTTAATATTTTGACAAATGTAATTATTTATGACATAGATTGATTTTATAAGTTCTGATGATGAGGCAAGTGCCTTGAAACATGTAAACGCGGAAAAAACATCACGGAAAAAAGCCACAGACGGTGAGTACAGTGTATTTGGGATTTTCTGATAAACAAAACACAGGCTTTGAAGCTATTAAAGAATTAAAAGTGAAAATAAAAACGATGGGTATATTGAAAATCATACTACAATTACGCATTAGTGTTCATAACAGAAAAAGTGTTGGAAAGATGTAGATTCTATAAGCAAACAACGGAAAAACACGTGTTTGGTTATAAACGTGGTAAAGTGAATTAGATATTATGGGATAAATTAACTAACTAATTAACTAACTATAATTATGGGATAAATTAGATAGAGTGGCTAGGATAGATAGAGAAATTGAGTATTGTGACAAAGTACACCACACAGGAACGAAGAGTAGAAGAAACGATTGAAACTAATGAAACACTTTAGAAGGTCAAATGTATGAATAATAAAGTAAACCAAGCAAGTAAATTTAATAGTCCTATAGTTCTAAAATTATTAGTGAAATAAATATTATACAAGGATGTGATAATTGTAACCCATTAAATTGTGTTATGCTACGCATTTAAAAAAATAAAACATTACACATTCTAACGTAATGAAATGTGTTATTAACAGCTGGTGAGTTTTACGGTTGGCCAAATCTCTGAAACAAGACTGGTGTTACCATTAATAATCTCATTACAGGTTTGCACGCATTTCCTTCTCACTTCCAAATTTAACAGGGTTCTCTTGATGTAAAATCAATATTGTTATAAAACTGAAAGAATATTGAAGCCAGTATCTGGAATTAGCCTGAACACATATAATCTACGAAAATGGATATTCCAGGCGTAAGGGCGAATAAATTTAATAAATTTTAAAGTTTAAGTTAGGATAACGCACGATTGACCTCAGTGAAGTACTTTCAGTATCACTAACTATAGACGTATGTGTGTGTTTGACTGTATTACTAAACTCAAACGTATAACGCTAACAGTGTTCCAACCCGCTTGAATTTTTTATTAAAACTATTTAGTAATAGATTTAATTATTATTTTGCAATAGAGTAGTGCTTAAAAGTATAAATTAAATTTTTTATGTAATATTTTTTTCTTTGGCAACCATCGGGTTTTGTACCCTACGCGACATCGAATGTTTTATCGTTACAAGCGCACATAGTCTGTTCCTGTGATAATAAAAATTATTATTGTAGTTGCTATTATTATTACTATTATTATTAATTATGGTTTGAGATCTTGGCAACTTAGGTCTTTATCCCAACAACGTCAACTAAGAATGTTGCTCGACTATACGTATGTTTGGTTGTTTCACCTACAGTCTAATCACTCATTGGAAGTGAGAACTCGTACACGTAAAGACAAAAACGAACTTA
The DNA here is from genome assembly GCA_034769895.1 of Magicicada septendecula. Classification (NCBI taxonomy): domain Eukaryota; kingdom Metazoa; phylum Arthropoda; class Insecta; order Hemiptera; family Cicadidae; genus Magicicada; species Magicicada septendecula. The sequence goes on along the minus strand of CM068370.1, from coordinate 362,483,994 downwards.
TCTGAGCCTACACAGTAATTTTGATGCTTATAGGATGGATAGGAAGGACGGAACTCTGTCTGTTGCCGTTTATTTATGAGGTCTTCTTTTTCGTTTCCGTTTACGTACTTTGAGCCTTTGTCTGAGTTCAGTAAGCGCACTGTATTCTTTAGCTATAGGTTTCTCTGTAAATGCTCTACCACAAGTGCAGATGAACCGGTTTTGTCCTTGTAAGAGGTTTGAATACGTAAAGGTCGTGTGGCCAATTCGCAGTCTGGTGATGCAAACGTACTCACGACAACTGCGGTTACCGGTCAATTTCCATTTACGGACTAAATTCTTTCACTGTGGTGTGGCCTAAGTTCATTCAGTTGAATTCTAGTGCTATTGTATAGATAGATCAGATTTATAATCAGGTTACTAGGACGTTACAAAAAATGTATTGTAGTTTAAAAACTGCTATTTTTGTTTAGGCAACTAACATTGCTTATGTCAAGTACAACTTCATCGTTATAGAAACACAATACAGAAATATAATGGTAGTTATACAGTCGAAAAGTGGGTTATATATTACAATCCATATATAGTACCCCATAACGTGAACTATTTGTTGTAATCTGTAACTAGCAATATACGTATTACACAAGTAATCATACATATGTACATGGGCTACACATGTTACTTGTGTCGTATTGTCGTTACAATGGGCCTACAACATTATAAACATAAGGTGGTTTGTGAACCGTCAGTATACTGCGCAGAGCTTGTTAAACTTTATCTCTGTGTCATTCCGTACTTTCATGTGTGTTATAGAGCAGAACAACGTATCCAACTCAATATTGAATGTACGGCACATACTGTAGATACAGACATTAACTTACGTTAAGTGTCCTCCAAGCTACTTCTAGTTGTTCACATAAAGATAACATGCGCGGCGCGACATCTCTGTAAAGCATTTTATCATCTGACCTGTGTACAAATTTTGCCGTACCAGAAACTAGCTTTATTACACGACTTACATTAATGTAGGGGGGTGTATATTGTATATGTAACGACACACGGCATTTATAAATATTTATAAATCATTTATGTAGTTCCTATTAAACTGGGTTCTCTCTACTTACTGTGTATTGTTGTCCTTTTACGACAAGATCCGGTTTACAGTTAACAGTCTTGCGGTCGAAACGTACCTACATAATACAATGCACTACACACACGATAAACATTAAACATTAGAATCACTGACGTAATTAAACATTTTACAGTACAAAGTGAACATTCCTAAGGCTTACCTAATCAATCTATAACACATACTTTCATTACTTCTGTTCGGCAGACAATCCTTATCATTTCGTATTTTGTCAGTGTATCTTACCTTTAATGAATTATTCTGTGTTATTTTATTTATTTTATTTCAAACTACTTTGTACACTGAATGCGTGACTTGAATTATTTTTTTTTTGTTTATCACCTGCGAGTTTTTATTTCTTTGAAATTTTTAATTCTTCACTGAAACAACGACTATTCTTCACTCCATTGCATATTTCATTCAAAATCTTCCGTTTTAATAGCCTTTCTTTCTTTACATTGTTTAAAACAAGAATTATGGTCTCTTTAATTAATGCAGGCCAGTTAAATTTTCTTTATTCATCCTGTCTGTTAACCATATTAAATTCTGCTTATTTTCTAATGTTTAATTCTCATTTCTTCTTCTTAAAGTGCCGTCTCTTCTAAGAAGATTGATGATCAACATGACAATATAAACTCTAAACACATCAGCTCTGCAGCTCTACATAAGTCCATAGAGCTGAAGTTGAACCAGTCTCTTAAGTTCTTTACCCAAAAAGGGCGCTTTGTTTCTGGATCATTTTTCCTTCAATCTTGCCCTGTATTGTAGAAGGTGAATATAATTTTCACTTGATAAACATATAATGACATCCTACATTATCACGTCATATTCTAAGGCATTTTGATTTCATATGTTCATACGTTTGAATGTAATTGATATATTGAAAGGAATATTGATGTTTGAATTAAATTGTAGATTACAGGAGGTAATTCCATTCTGTACCTCTGACGGAAAAATTTTCTTATATTTTAGCACTTGTTGTTTATACTACTGAACACATATTACTAAAGAAAATGTATATAATGAATGCCTTGTGTTTCATAATTTTTTTTATCTGTATGCATTTGTATTTGTATGGAAAATGTTACCGTCTTTTTAAAAATATTTGAAACAGAATTATTGTTTTATAAATTTAATAATAAAATTAATACAATTTTAATTAATACAATTTATTAATAGTAGTTTTAAAATGCATTATAAATATTATGTATAAAAAAATGAGCAAATAGGCCAAACACTATAGAAATACGCCACAAAATCCAATTTAAACATTCGGCAGTAAAGCTGTGTACTTTACGTGTTAATGGAACGAGCAGTTTGATTTACGTTAATTGCGTCACTCGGCTAACTAAACAATGTGATTTCATTATCAAATTAAATATTTTACTAAGTTTAGTTTTATAGCGTTCGCTCCGTACTTGCTAACTCCAAACAATACTTGAAGACTGAGAGTGTGAAGAGAGCTGGAATATATTTTTGGATGATAATAGAGTTACAATAATTTCCTCGATCACTGTCTGTTTTATCATCTTCTTATTTTTAACCCTTATGTACATGGGTCCGATTATGTAACTCCGCATGCTCGGAATTGACAAAAATCTGATTACATGTTGACAAATACTATCAAGAATGTTTAGGATTGCGGTATTTGAAATCGTTGGCTGAATAGTATCTTTTTGAGTTTATTAGACACACTCGGCATGCAACAAGAGCTATCCAATATTGGCAAAAACAATATTTTTTTATGAGCAATATTCTTTTTCAACGATATATATGCATTTACTCTTGGACTGTGTCTGTTGTCAACTTGCACAGCGTTTGATCTTTTTAAGTTCAGCGTTTGATCTTCATTAACTTTCTCATGCACGTTTCCCGCCCAGTTCCGGTCTTCTTGTTTTCTGTATTTGGGTGCTCAACATTATAATATTCTTTTAAACCACTGATGTTCTAACGTATCCCATAACACACTACACAAATCCATTCCCCATCACATAAGTAATAAACCAATATAAAGATAATCCCGTGGTTCCCATATCTTCCATCCAGAAAAGGTTCCATTTCCATCCAGATAAGCTGGAGACAACATTACATTCATTCTAACTCCACTGTCGTAATTTTTTCGCTAATATTTGTTGAACACCTTGGTGAACACTTTTTCACTCTGCTCAATGGAAAGATTTTGTCTCCATTTTTCTAGCGCTGTTCAGGTTTAGATATCTTATCTATCGATTCAGGTTTGTGTAATTCATAAACGTATTGTTACGACGGTCTACTCGATCGTCGTAGGTACAGTGGAAAACAAAATAAGTACAAGACACCAATTAAGTCACTAATCACCAGCTTTAATTTTCACAGTTAACAGTTCGAAATTAACAACACAATCTCTTATAACAAATCAAATAAAAATTGTTCACACGCAAATAAATGTCACTAATATTAAACACAATTGTATTACAATTATACCGCCCGATTATAAAACGCAACACTTCACTAATAACTACTTGAACGTACACAGTAATAACTCGAACCGCACTGAAAATATATCGCAGCTGTACTAACCTGAACGTCGTTGAGTACTGGTATTTATACCTCCCCAAATTACCAGATTATTCCATAATGCGTGTTAGTGCCAGAGTGTGCGACGTAATTAATTTCGGCCTGGACACACTCCGCGCCTTCGAGAAAACTATCGCGAATGAGTCTACAGTCAAGTAGCCCACACACATTAGAGCGAAATTCTTCTGGTACATTCGACAAACACGTAGATTTTTCTGTGATGTCGTAACACTGCCCCCTCCTTAAGCTCTGAAGTAGTACTTACTCAGGCGATCTAGTTGGACGACCTTGAACTTCCGTTCTCCTTCCTGTTCAATCCGATAAACAACATCGTTGATTCTTTTTTTCACAGTGTATGGCCCTTCCCAGGTAGACTGAAGCTTAGGTGAGCGACCACGACGGCGCTTTGGGTTGAACAACCAGACCTGATCTCTTCTTGGAAACCCACACTATTGGTGCGAATGTCATACCGAGTTTTCATTTTATCACTGGCAATTTTCAGCCGTCCTCTTACCAAGCAATTCATTTCTCGCAGTTGGTTTTCTAATTGCGAGGAATAGTTCTGCGGCTCTTGGGACTGAGTCTCAGGTGATCCGAACATAAAGTACCCAGGAAGACGAATCTCCCTCCCAAACACCAATTTTGCTGGAGTCATGCCGGTTATGTCGTGTACTGATGATCTATACGCCATGAGGAATAGTGGTATACGTTGGACCCAGTCTGTTTGGTTCTAGTTAACAACCTTCGAAAGTTGCAGCTCAAGTGTCCTATTGAATCTCTCAACCATCCCGTCCGACTGAGGATGCAGAGGCGTTGTCCTGGTCTTTCGAATTCCGAGTGGACGGCATAATTCTTTAAACACTGCTGATTCGAAATTTTTCCCTTGATCCGTATGGATTTCCATAGGGGCTCCATAACGGCAACAGAAGTTGTGAACTGACTGCTTTGCCACAGTGGTAACCTCCTGATTTGGAATTGCGTAGGCTTCCACCCACTTAGTAAAGTAGTCACCTACAACCATGATGTACCGGTTTCCATCGTCAATAACTGGGAATGGTCCAGCAATGTCTATGACAATTCTCTCGAAAGGCAGTCCAACGTTATACTGTCTCATTTTACCCCTGCTTCTGGTTTGTGGGCCATTGCTTGCAGCACATATTTCACACGTACGAACCCATTCCTCTACGTCGTGGCGAAGATGAAGCCAATAGAATCGCTTCCGTATTTGTCAAGGGTTTTATTAACGCGAAGGTGGCCTCCAGATGTGCCATCATGCATCTCCTTCAAAACAGACTGCACTTTACTTTGGGGAACTATCAACTATATGACCACGTCTCATCCATCTGCACTTTTCCAAGCCCTTTTCAGCAATCCGTTTTCTAAGGTGAGAGATTCCCATTGTGCCCAGTAGCCCTTCAGCACTTCAGAACCATGGCAGATATCTTGCCAATCCAGGCGGCAACCTTCCGCTTTTGCTGTCAAGATCGGTTCAATGTCTTCATCAGTCATCTGTTGTTGTCGACAGTCTTGTGTTGTCCAGCCGTCTGCCAGGAAATCTACAGTGATGGCTTGAACATGTTCGCTTCAGTTTTGTTCTTCCTTTCTGTGGCAATGTCTGCAGTCTTCCGGGCACGGTCTTCATGATAAGCCATCTCTGCATTACCATGCAGGCCCATCCGTCGATGTTGTACCTTGAAGTTGTACTCTTGCAGACGTTCGAGCCACCTTGCCAACTGTCCTTCCGGATTTTTAAAATTCAAGAGCCATGCATGCGCGGCATGGTTGGTACGTAGTGAAAACTCTCTTCCATAGAGGTATTTATGGAAGTGCTCCAACGCTCGGACGATTGCCAGCAACTCTCTCCTTGTAACGCAATAATTTCCCTCCGGTTTAGAAAGTGTCTTGCTGTAATACGCTTTTACTCGTTCTTCACCGTTTTGCACTTGAGACAAAACTGCTCCTAGACCAGTATTTATTGCGTCTGTGTCTACGATGTACTTCCCTTCGGAAGCTGGGAAAGCGAGAATTGGTTGCGAACATAATGCAATTTTCAAAGTCCTAAATGCTTGATCAGACTCCCTCGACGACTGGAAGTTTCGTTTATTTTCCGTTTGCTCATGTAGTGGTTTAGCAATTGTAGCTAAGCCTTGCACAAAACGTTTGTAATATGAACATAACCCGAGGAAACTCCGAACTTCGTGTTTACTCTTCGGCACTTGCCAGTCTCTTACGGTGTATACTTTATTAGGATCCATGCTAACACCCGCTACCGAAACCAGATGGCCCAGATACTGTACTTCCTTCCGGAATAGAGAACACTTCTTCGGGACCAGCTTTAGTTGAGCACCGTAAATTCTAGTTAGAACCTACTTAAGGTTTTCCAAATGGTCTTTGAAGGTCTTCCCGATGAGTATGACATCGTCTAAATAAACAAGGCAAGTGTTCCACGTTAGGCCTCGGAGTACCAGGTCCATCAATCTTTCAAATGTTGCTGGTGCATTACAGTGTCCAAATGCCATGACGTTAAATTGGAGTAAGCCACTTGGGGTCGAGAAAGCGGTCTTTTCCTTGTTTTGTTGATGAAGACCCACTTGCCAATATCCACTCTTCAGGTCCAATGTAGAAAACCATTGTGCTCCGAACAACGTGTCGAGTGTATCGTCAACGCGAGGTAATGGAGAGCAGTCTTTTTTTGTAACGTCATTTAACCTCCGGTAGCTACGCAGAAACGCAATCCACCATCCTTCTTCGCTACCAGCACTACAGAGGAAGACCAAGCAATTGAGGAAGGTTCCATTACTCCCTCTGCCAACATGTCCTGTTCTAACCGAGACATTTCCTCTTGTTCAGATAATGGAGGCCTTCGAGGAGGTTGTCGTATCGGTGTTGTGTCTCCGGTATTGTTGCGATGTTGCACAAGAGAGTTTCTTCCCAATGACTGTCCCCGAACTCCAAAACAATCTTTGAATTCATGTAAAAACTGTCTGAGTTCTTTTACCTCACCACTTGAGAGATCGTTAGAAGATCTGTTCAATAATTCTTGCAGTTCCTCTTGTAATTTGAAATTATCCGAAGCACTGGATCTTCGTTGCGTCACTCCGGCTACCCAGGCCACAGCAGTCAATTTGCCTATGAGCATACTGCTTTGTAAAGTGATAGCTTGATCTAAAATATTCTCCACTTTAATAGGTACATTTCCGGTTTCGTCAGGTTTTACTAAACTTCTGGCAATTAGTATGCCCGGTGTGCTGACTACCTGGGGTTCGAATATAGAGCACTGGTTGCCCCTAGTATCTACCTCGGTTCTAACCATGATGGTCTTTTCGGAGTTTGGCGAAACAGTTACGGCCACTTGGTTTATGACGTCCATCGATTTTTCTGCTGTCGTCATTGTTGATAGCATTACCTCTTCGCCTCCGATTTTCAAGACATTGTTTTTGAATTCGGCAATAAATCCGTACGCGATCATAAAGTCCACATCAAGAATTGCTTCATCCACAATGTCTGCGACCAGTATTTGATTATTAAACTCAAGTCGACCGAGGCGTAGGTGTATCTCCACTTTTCCATACAATTTTACAGGCCGTCTAGTAGCTGTTCGCAAATTTCAAGAGCACCAGATTGGCTTGAGATCTTTCACCACGTCGGGGCGCACAATAGAAACTGTTGCGCCTGTGTCAACTGTAATCGAGGTTGTTCTTGAACAAATCCGGTAACTACCAAGCTCCCGCTGTTTTTCTGAAGTGTAGAAATTGCGTATTGTCTAGGGGCTTCGTTCCTCCAGTTAGTCAGCACACGCCCCGTTGTACCGACTATTGCTCGTTTCCCTGCTGCTGAATTCTAACCCGACAATCTCGTTGTAGATGTCCAGGTTTCCCACATCTATAACACTTCGGTCTTCCATCCTTTCTTATTTTATTCCGTGGCGTCGATCGTCGAGTGTCAGTTCTTTGGTCTTCTTCCTCATCGTCTGTGCCGTCGCGATCTTTTAGCGCACGCACTTTATGACGTGTCCAACCAGACGCTGATTTGGCGGCCTCAAATTGCAAAGCATGTACCAGGGCGTCCGCACTGTTCTGGTGTCTTGCCATTCGTAACACTTGCTGTAGTCCGTTATCTCGGACACCTGCAGTAAACGTTTGCATCGCAAAACTCGTTCGAAAATCTTCTGACGCCAGTCTAATTAGCCTGTCGATACTTTCTTCAAACTCTTGAAGGCTCTCCCCGGAATGCTGCCGCCTTGCTCTCAAATGGGTGCAGTACACATCTCGCAAATGTTAATCACCATACCGTAATTCTAGAGCTTTTATCATCTCGGCATAAATGTTCTGGCTGTCAGGTGGGACTTTCTGTAGTAGTTCTGCCGCGGGTCCTTTTAATGCGAGAACGAGTGAGACTGCCTTGTTTTCCTCTGTCCAATTATTTGCGCAGCAGCAGCTTCAAATTGGCGGAGGTACGTTGCCCAATGACTGCTTCCGTCAAAGGTTGGAATTTTTGACATGAACTGTCCCTACTGCAGGCAAAGTGACTTTTTCTATTAACTTATTTTCTGCGTCTTTTTCTGTCGTTATCATTGGTATAGTTGTTCACAAAGTTGTTTTGGTTGTAACTTCAGGCACTGCTCGACTTCATTTTTAATCTGCTCTTTTATATTTGTAATCGAGTGCCCTATTTTTCTTGACGTAGCTTTTTCCACACTCAAGACAGATTTTTCTACTTCAGCTATTTTATTTGACATGGATTCTTCTACGTCAGGTACCAGATATTCGGTAATTTGATTGTTAAGCTCACCTCGCTATGTCACCACGTAGGAGACCCAATTCTGCTGTAGTATGTTCTTGTATCTGCTTTTGCTCATGAATTACGGCTTTGATGTCATCTGCTTCCTGCTTACGCTTTTCATCCTGTCGTTTTTCTGCCTCTTCCGCCTCTTGTCTGCGTCTTTCCTCTGCTTCTAGCAGAAGGTTTTCTGTCTGTCTTCTGCTTTCTCTGCATCCTGTCGTCGTCGTTCCTCTGTCTGCAACAACAGCGGCTGGAAATTTTCCATCACCTGACTGGCATCTATTGTTTTCAGATTAATTACGAATTACACTCGTCTCGTCCAAAGTGTCCACTGTTTCCACTGTTAACTGTTCTATCCCACTTCTGACACCACTGTTACGACGGTCTACTCGATCGTCGTAGGTACAGTGGGAAACAAAATAAGTACAAGACACCAATTAAGCCACTAATCACCAGCTTTAATTTTCACAGTTAACAGTTCGTAATTAACAACACAGTCTCTTATAATAAATCAAATAAAAGTTGTTCACACGCAAATAAATTGTTCACATGCTAAAATATCGTTATGCAACGATACGTTTAGCATAAATCTCCGTATCAACCCCTGACTGCGGTATAAGAACATACGAACGTACGTATGAGTCGTGTAAAAGATGTAAATAATGAAAATAATGTAATAATTAAGCGTTAGGTATAAGACATAAATAAAAGAAACAAACGTATTAATTAATTTTAAATAAGGAAATAATTGTAAGTGAACATGCATATGGAATTGCCAAGCCTTGTTGGTTTTAAACGCAGCGAAGGGAGACGAAACACGCCCCGACTGGCAGCTGTGACGTCATGGCGACAGGCAACCGCGTGTGTATCAGTTTGTGTGTGTGTGTGTGTGTGTGTGTTATTTTAGTGTGTAAATGAAGAACACGTTGAATTATGTATACGATTTTGGAAAATTTTACACAGTTTTTTAAGTGCTGAACGAAAACCAGAAGTCACACGAATCAATGACATATGTAGAAAAACAGCTGGCGCTACAATTCAATACTAAGTGGTCTATGATCGTGGGAACCGTTCAGCTACCGTGTGAAATTTTGCCATAACTTCCATAGTTTACACACCTTAATGTTCATAATTTGCATAGGTTAAGTTTATTAATATACCTAACGATTTGTCAAATAATATTTATAAAAAAGTGTGCGCTTCATAGAAAGACGCGTAGGTTGCAATTAGTTAATAAACCGACGCGCTGACTTGTTCAACTCTGTCCGAACAGTTTTCAACAGGAATTGAACGCCGGCAGGAGTATAAAACCCCAGCGAGCGACACACGCTTTCTCAGATCATTAACAGACAGTACGTGAAATCCACGCATCTCGCCACCGCAAATTTTAGAAAATTTAAGTAATGTTTTAAATCGAATTACGTAACTTGAAGTGCGATGGAACCGGCAGTACGTCGGTGAAAATAATTAGTGATATACACGAGCGATGTAAAAGACAATAATATCGTAAACTATGAGTAGTCGAAACGTCGTCGATGAACTTCAAGAAGTCCACGTAGAACTTCGAGACATCCACGAGGGAAAAGACAAGGAGAGGAGAGGAACCAGAGCAATATACTAGAGGACGCAGGGACAGCCACACGCAGCTACATCCAGCCGTACATCATCATGACCAGAGGTCCATGTCAGAACTCAGCATCCATTAGACGGAGAGAGTAATTCCATACGACGCAGAGAGAGAGAAGGTGATACCGGAAGGGGATCCCAAAACTCGAGAGTCCAAGTGACGGTAACAACACAGTTAAATTGTTGCAGAAATATGCAGGTGAAGTCAGACATTTATTCAATCTTATAAATGACCCTGAGGTCTATCAAAAGAAGGCTCTAGATTCCATATCCAAGTTTACATAAATTTTATTATTTTTATTTGCATAATGAATAATTAATGAAAGTTCAGAGAATAATAATTTATAACAAGAACATCAAACTTATTAATCTCATAAATAAATGGTAATTAGAGGAACCATATTTTATTATATTTTTATATTTTTATTATATAATTAAAATCAAGTAACTGTAACGTAAAATCAAGTACGAAAGTTTTCTTGAATTGTTGATTTTAATTAATTGAGACATTAGGAGTATAGTTAAATAAAGCAATAGAATGGTCTCTATTAGAATTTTATAAATGTTTAATTATTGAATTTTTTAATTAAGTGGTATGTAATAAAAAACCACACTTGCTAAGTCAATATTAATGTTCAATTTCGTACGTGTTAATCACGCATTGTAAGAATATATGTGTTATATATTATATGTCTGTGTAAATATTCCAGGTCATATATGTCTTATTTTTGTGTATAATGCGTCTTAGACTATAAGAGATAAGATTTTGCCGCGTTATAATTATACGATATTCGTATAAGTGAATATAAGGGTTTCAATATTAGTTAACCCACACACTAATTAATAACATGACAATTTGCATTTTTTTAATTAATAAACAAAATGAATATAATTTTATTAACAAGGTCGTACTAATTTCACAACCAGTACTAAATCCTCTGTACTCTTTACTTGTAACGATATTTACGTGCTTATCCACCCTCAATTAACTACCAAAGCCTGCGACTTAGCTGGGAAACATCAAGGTAAATACTGCAGAAGAAGAGTATACCTTCGAGACGTGGGTAAGTGCGCACAAATGAGTAATAGCATATGTGCAACAGTGAGTTGTTAAGAGTATCGTTGCAGTCACTAATATTAAACACAATTGTATTACAATTATACTGCCCGAATATAAAACGCAACACTTCACTAATAACCACTTGAACGTACACAGTAACAATTCGAACCGCACTGAAAATATATCGCAGCTGTACTGAACTGAATGTCGTTGAGTACTGGTATTTATACCGCCCCAAATTACCAGATTATTCCATAATGCGTGTTAGTGCGACGTAATTAATTTAGGCTTTGACACACTCCGCGCGGCTGGCGCCTTCGAGAAAACTCTCGCGAATGCGTCTACAGTCATGTAGGCCACACACATTAGAGCGAGATTCTTCTGGCACATTCGACAAACACGTATATTGTTCTGTGATGTCGTAACAATATGTTAATTTTTAAATTTTACTTTGATCTTCATCTTGTTTCCTCCCTATAGCAATATACATATTAGCGATATACATTAAGTGTGTCGTTTGTTCGTATTCCATTTGGAGCTTCTGCACCATGATTTCCAATCTTGTCGATCATGATGGATGATGTTGCAACGGTCGGCATATGTAAGGAACACGGATGTTTATCTACCTTAGAATTAGATTCATAAACATTAGAATCGCATTAGAATGATAATCGTACCTAACATTTAGTCCCCTTTTAACGTTTTTTTCTACTATCCTTCAAAAATCAATTTGCCAAGATGACAGTTTAGGTATATTGTGGCAGCAATATGCTACCATAAGTGTCAAATAATCTTAGTTTTTAACAACATTGTAATTCCCCATTTTCACAGCTGCCGGGATAAAAGCTGACTGGTAGAGAGAGACACAAACAGAAAAACGTGAGCTAATAAGTTGATAATAATGATGTAGTGTAGTGTTTAATATATTTCAGTGGAAAGTTTTTTTATTGATTATAAAATTAGTTAACATAAATTTATGATTTTATTGTAGTCTTGCAAAACTTCTAATTAAGTATTATCAAATATCGCGGCTAAGACAGAAAAGTTTAATTAATTCCTCGATACCAAGTATGGATTGATTTGTTATCTATCATTGGTGGAAATATTATTCGGGAACACACAAAAAATAAAATAAACAAGTAGGCGTGCTAACTTGGTTAGTAAAACAGAACTTAATTAGTTTCAAATTGTTGATTAAAGTAAATATAATCAATAAAAATATTATTAAGCATTAACAAAATGTCAATAAACATCCGGAAAGTACGACATAAAGAATAATTACGTAACATTAGCACACGATACTTCCAACAAATGAATACTGTTCTTGTTTTCGTCCTAGAAATATAATTTTTAATAGTAATGTTAACATACACTTAAAATATAGAGGTGCTAGCTAAATGCATTTACTATAATGCGCAAATGAAAACCGTTAACAGTCATTCAATTATGAGTTTCGTTTAATTGTTTCCGATATTTAGAATGAACATAAGATGTAGGAAACATGCATAATTATGCATTAGGGTGCATAATGTCATGCTAATAGTCGTGAAGGGTTTGAGAAACTACTTCCTGTTACCAAGAGCTCAGCAGTATTTTTCGGGGTTTGTGCTTTTAAATTGCCTTTAGAGGGGTGGAGCATGGTCCTTCTTCTCATGGACAATAGTCATTCCACCTTACAACTTTCAACATCGTTAAAACTTTGACGAGTTCAATAACTGACTTTTTACGTTTATTATAGGTTTATTAAATATAAAATCGTTTCAAAACTTCCGCAATAATAATATCCAAAAATAAATACTTTTTTAAATTGCAAAGACATACACGGTCAATAAAATTTATAGTATGTACCCGTATAAAAACTTGCAAACCCAAGGGTAATTTTTTTAACTGTCACAACTAAGCGTCTTCTTTACAAATAAATGATTACTTCAACAAAGAAAACACGAAATCCACTTAAATACACTTACGCATTAAATTGAAAACCGAACTAAATCGACAAGAAGAAAAATACCATATTAAAAGCTGACCATACCCACTGAAACAAGTCAAACGTGCGACACTGACTGTAACACGTAATTAAACCTCTGATGGTAGAGAAAGTGTGTAGATTGGCGGGGGACCAGCGGTTGTAATAAACAAGTCAAGTAAGCTCCGAGCAGGCTGCACTCTTGAACACACGTTTCATGTGCGCAAGAAAGGAGTGCTCTGTCAATTATTGATGAAGAAATAACGGCATAAGAATTTACTCGTTGTTACAATAAGATAAAAATTATATCAGATTTTCAGAAATACTTTAGCATACTGCAGCACGATAACATGTATTGAGTGGCCGACCCCAGTTTATAGCATTATGTAGCAAACAACGTTTACTGGTTTTCTTCATCATTTAGTTGTATTGCTTTTTGTGATACTTCCTCAATACAACAGTAAGCGTGACATATAATCTTACCAGGTATAACCTTGTATACTGTTTTGTAAATGTTTTGATCAGGGTGTATTGCTTAGCTGAAAGACAACAGAATCCATCCCATGCAGTGCACCAAAAAATGTTCTAATTTTATGATGACGGCAATTAACTCAATTGCTCAGTAAAGACGTCTCAGTTTCAAAGAACTTCATATTTAGCGAGTGTTCGTCGACACTGTCTGGCTCCAAGGATTTGAACATTCCTTATTCCGGCTACATATTACTGAAGTTTTGTCTTCTTCTTCTTCGTCACGGCTTAGACTGCTTAGTCTGTTCTGGCTCCAAACTGGTCGGACCATCTCTTCTTGGGTTTTCCCAGGCTTCTCTTTCCTTTCGTCTGCAATAATAAGGGTAACTTTGTGAATCTGTCACTTTCTGTTCTGCTAATGTGTTGTTTCTACCTTTATTTATACTTATTGATTATTCTGTTTACTTCTTGAATTTTGAGTTCCTCTCTTATCTGATTGTTTCTTTTCATATCTAATTTTGTTTGCCCAGCTATGAAACGCAAAAATTTCATTTTCGTAGCCTGAATTCTTGATATTAGTCTAACTGAAATTTTTGTTATGTTCGTTTATTAATGTTTATATGTACAGTATATTATTTGCTTTACTAGCCACCTGTAGTTCATTCTGTTTATTTGATCTTTCCACTCTTCTCTTTAGTCGTTGACTGTTTCCATTACGATGTAATTATTCAAATACGTGATTGTATTATTGGCTCTCATATGATCTCTTCTATGACGACCAGTAAATGTCTAATTTCATAATCATGATTATGACAACATCATCTTGTTTTATCAGTTTGAATGTATCATCATTGCATAGTCGATCTCTACGTCTGATCCCTTGCAGTTGAAACATTAACTGCGTGCCTGATTGACTTGTTTGCCTTATGATTACAGTACCTAAGATTAACGAATATCTTAACACCGTTGTATAGAAAACGCAACTTATTTGCTTTTAGTGGTTCATCATCATCATTTCCTTAACAGTTTTAGCCTTTAGCGGCCTGTTCCTATTCCACAGTTTACCTTTTCTTAGATCTACCAACTTTTCTTCTGGCTCTATGGGTGTAATCTGTCCTGGTTCCGAGGCTACTGTTGGAATTGTGAGTTGTTGATTGAGACCACCGTATAGAACAACCAACCCTATGCCGGCTAGATTTTTACCGACCATCTCTGTTCTAGATCCGTCGTGTTCTGTTATAGGACCAACTCGAAAAATGGTGTGGCTCTTCACCACGCACGACGGTCTTGAGTAGGTAGAGGTTCAGTTCCAAACGGCTCTATGTTCCGCATGTCTAATTTCAACCGCTTGAATTCTGCAAAGTGAAAAAAAACTAAAACAAAATAAATGCCATTAAGTACCCTTCTTGATATTGTTTATCAAATTTTAGGCTTATATTTCCACACACACACACACACACACACACACACACACACACACACACACACACACACACACACACACACACACACACACACACACACACACACACACACACACACACACACACACACACACACACGCACGCACGCACGCACGCACACGCACACACACGCACACACACATTTATATAATACTCTCGGACTAATTCTGAATTAAGTCAAAAGTATATACGATAAAGAGTTGCGGTTGATAACGCTCCTATTGGACTCCTGAATTAATAAAACGTGGCCCAAGTGAGAGCCTTGTTTGGTGTTCTAATATATACTGGCTATTTGTACTCTAAAGTAAACAGAATTTTGTTGCTTTAGATTTCAGAGTTTTTCTCTGTATAAGCTTACACATTGCTTAATTTATAAAAGGAAGCCAGTTTCATTTCCTAGTTGAATTCTCTTACTTTTTAATACATACTTTTACATTAGTACTTTACTAATCACTGTCGCTCTTCTCTAAAGCAGTACGGATCATTGAATGTATGAAATTAAAGTTACTAAAACTTTGGTTCTCATGAAAAGTAGTCCGACTATTCTCGCTGACGGAAGTAACGTTTGGGTCTGCTAGAATTATACTTTGGGTGTTTGTCAGATAACGTTTAATGGAGCATGTATCTGGCCTTGAATTTCAGAAGCTTGACAATTTCTTTGTTCAGACTCTTCTCACTTTTTTACAAACTGAATGATATTAACTTTGATGTAATAAAATACAGAAGTAATTAATTCACAGTGTACTGTAGTTATATCGCCCAACAAAAAAGAAACAGACGATTTTCTAAGTAACAGATCTTAATTTGCTGGTGATATTAGTTGTGGCCCAATTAAGCGCAGTGTTTCTGAATTAGCATCGTTATTGTGGATATTTATTTGATGGTGAACAATTTATTTGAACCGGAACATTATGAAATTTTAATAGTTCTTCACCAACTGAATTATCCGTAATTCGAGACCAGATATGTTTCTTTGTACGAGATTTAACATGGAGCATATATATAGTTACACTGAATGATATATGCAATACTATACGATATATACTATAACAAAGACGTACTCTTTGGCTTCAGGTCCAAAACACGTGGGCATCCTTTACAACACAGTAGAATACATTGCTTTCACAGACTACTCGGGGACAATGGTGCCTGCGCAGTAGCGTTGAAATATTAATGAAGCAGTGACCAAAACAGTACGATTACGTGCTTCTCTATAGGGAATCTCTTAGCGGGGGAAACGTGATTATGTTAAACTGTTGGTGTTTGCTCGAAGTCCCTGAGAGATTTAGCAGCAACGAGACACAGAATATTGAACAGTAGACATTGGCTACCTGACAAACGAAAATTCTAAACAGTATTCATAATTCCTTTTCAATAGTCAATATTCTGAACATTGTTTCACTTAGCTATTAGTTATGTAGGTATTTAATGTCTAAAAACGTCATTTACCTTTCGGAATAGGGTCAATAATTACAAAACCAAAACAATTATAATTCTTTAAATAATTAATTTACTTTCCAAGCATATTACAGAATTAAAAAATATACCATTCCTTACAAGAAATTGTACTATTAAGACAATCAATTCTGTGTTTTCGATGTTACAAATAGGACTGAAGTGTAGTGTGCATTCCTGTTGGGTGTCTGAAAGCCATAATAATGAAAAGTCTTTCTCAACAAGGCTTGGTGAAACTTTTTCAAACACGTGTGTACAATATTTACAACAGTTTTTATTTACCTGTTTTACGTGTTGTTGATAAATGATTACTGTAAATATATGTTTTTATACTCATATAGGATAATTGAGTGGAAAGCAGTTATCGTATTCTCTTTATGGTTAATTCAATACAAATATTATTAGGTTTTGTGAGGTTTCTTAACCTTAGTAACTTTATTATACTTTACGGTTAAGCTAATTTACGTTCTCTTAAAATCTTGTAAAGGATATAAGAAGTCAAATGCAAGAAGGTAAAAATGAAACCAAAAAAGTAGGGCAACAGGCAAATGGTAAACGAAAGGAAATATAACAAACACTTTTTCAACAATAGGTCGACGAATGTTGTCCTAATTCTAACTAAATCGTAAGTGAAAAGTAGAGTCGATATCCGAAATAATTTTTGTTTATACTGAAGACAAATTTTTGTAAAACTACTACTACTCTATGTTTGGCATTGAGTTTGTGCTTACATGTAGAGTTTGATCCTTTTCTAGTTACGTAAAAGACATGTATTAAGAAACGTGTAGCAGTGTAGAAATGTCAACTGTGTTTTCCTTCGTCTGCGGTTTACCAATCAAATATACCTTCCCTTACCTAAATCTTGTACATAGAATCTATATAATATACGCTAGCTAGAATAGAATAATAAATAGCGCAATACAAAAAGTAACTTTAAACCAATTATGAATTATAATAAAATTTTGTAATTAATAATTTCTTAGAAACTAAAGAAAGTTTACGTGTTGGTCATCATTTCATACATCCTATGTTGGTCGATAACAAAACATTGTTCACTATATGTGTGAACGAATTTTTTCAAATTTTTCCTGTCGCTAGATGCGAATTTTCCTTTGTACACTGTATTTCCTTTCCTTATTATTAATTTTGTTATCGTACCATACGATAATTTTTTGGTCGTCTTCTATCTCTGTTATATTGTACTTTGGCCTTACATATACTTTGTATAGCTATGTTATCGTTAACTCTTCGATATATACCCCACCGGCTCAAATTCATACTGATAATAATAGAAGACTTTACTGCTACAATGCAATAGATCACAGCATATTATAGAAATTGTGCATCAAAGCAATAACTCGTTAGGTGCAGGAGTACAAATGCTAAACTAGCGAACTTCAGCATGGTAGCCGATGACCTCAAATATCGTCCGATTGAAGATTCTATTCGATTTGAGCAAAAATAACAACGACAAAGAATCATAAATTTAATTTTGTTCTCTGTCGTTCAATCTCTTTCCTTCAATTCGATAAGTTCATGTTTCGATATATTTTATTTAATAAATAAAACAACAACAAACCGAGGATCTCAGGACAAAGCTTGTGAATTATATTGTTGGATGGAGGCGGTGGATTTTTTCAACGACGTTGTCTTTGACCAGAAAATTGTTGCCATATAGATTGTCAGAACCAATTACGCAATAAACTAAACATGTCTTTGTTAGACGAGAGCACTGCATTTCATCTGGTTAAGCTTTAATCAATTTGGAGTTACGTTATTTAATTTTATTCTTTACTCCATTAAAAAATAAAAACAAAAAATAATGCCAGTACTTAACTATTGCCAATAAACTCCTAGCATTTAATAATACTTTAAACACACAGTTAAAATTTTATTCGAAAATTGTTTTCCAACTAACTTAATACGAGTACCAATATTTTAACATATTTGTCATAGTTGCACTCACATTAAGAAAAATTACTAATAACACAATCCGTAGCAGCAACATTAATGATCATTCAACTTTATTTACTATTTCAAATAGCGATTCAGTACCACTTTACACAACTACAACCTTCACACAAAATCGACATTAACAAGCTGCTAACTGAACCAACTTGTACCGCCGTCAAACCTTTGTATTGGCCACTGATAACGTCACTCATCACTCTCATTATCGTCAATATTGATAACACAACATTAGTCTAGTAATTAGGAATAATTTTAAAATTCTTCTTCTTCTCTTCAAGTATTAGGTTACATAATCTTGTTCCGGCACCAATCTCATCCTCGGACGACCCACATCTTTTCTACTAATGTCTTTATAGTTCAGTGCCGCTTTCGACAATCGATCTTCTGTCATCCTTTGCAAATCTGCTTTTTAAATTTTAAAATCTGCTACCCATAATTTGAGAGACATAAATTTGCTTATGGACCACATTTTGATGTAGCCTCCAGTCATCATTACGCTAGACGACAGAATTTTTTTATTGCGTTAATTGGTTCCTGGCGACCACATTGTAGAATGTAATGAAGCTATACTATCATCATTATTACGCCATCGACTGACTGCTACACCATGTGCCAACGATAACTTGCTTCTAATTTCTGCTGCTATTTCATTTGAGTATAAATCTTAGTTTTCACATTATTGCTTTGAAATTTTCTAAACAGATTTTCCAATTCATCCTGAACATTGTCTTTCTATTTCTTAAACCAATTTCCTTTTTTTTCTCGCCTTTATAATTTATAATTTTTTTACTACAACATGCTACTGTTAGTTTTCGTCACGTCTACATTTGCTCCACTTTGCAACAGCTTTTTATCTGGCTTCTTAATACTCAATGTTCTATTCTACAAAACAATATTGTCCAGTTATTTTGCTACAACTATTCTTATCTAAAACTTAGTTGTTTAAGCTGATAAAAATATTGTCTTTTCTTGCCTGATGAATGTGTTATCATTTATATTTTTAACTGGAGATATGTACACTCAGTCTTTTTATGTTGGCAGCGATTTACAAATTATTGCTTGATTTGTAAATTACGTGAACAAACTTATACTAATCTACAGAAGCAATAATCATGTTAGATATAAATTAATTTGAAATCAACAAAGTTAGTAAAATTGTTTTAAGAGTCGTTTCTATTATTTTTTTAAGCTTTGTACACGTAGTTGTTTTTTAGAGAGATTGGTTAGTACAACAAAATCAAATATTACAACATAGAAATACATTCTATGTATTTTATTAAAAATTTCACTCCTATAAACAGTTTAATTAATTAATTGCATTTCCTAATTATTATTTTTATAACGATTCATTAGCGATTAGTAGATATTTTGTATAACTATCCTGAAAACGACTAAAATTTTGATCTACGGCGGAAGTTATATCCGACAGATCATTAAACCCAATGTTATTTCAAGGGCTATGAATTGCCGTAACCTGGAAATTGCATCGCCAAAGTTATATAGCTTCAAGACTGTAAGCGGTTCGTATTGTGTTATGCCTATTTAACTTTTGTTTTAAAGAAAAATAGAAAGAAATTGTAATTCTTTATTAAGAAATACTTAAATCGTATGTAAAATTCCAACCCAACACAAATGATCAATTAGAACTAGAAACAGCGGTTACGAAAAGTAAAATAAACATTGTAAGCTGCAACAAAATACGACTCACACCGTTTTAGAACGTAGGGAAGTGGACATACATATGACCTTTTGGAAAAAGATCTGTTAGTAAGGAAATAAATTTATAATACACGCAGATCGAAGATGAGTTTGTAAAATAAATTTATGGGAGATTGCAAAGCTATGGAAATGATGGAGTGGAGCAAGATTTTAAAGTGACTGAGAGAAATGGGAAAAATTTGTTGAAGGGGTTAGGTAATATTGCACTGTATGACGAAGGGAGGAAAGTAGAGATTTCGTGAGTATACATTATTTTAATTAACTTTGGTACTCCTTTGTATAGTTAAAAAATCTAGAAATACCAGCTACAACTTCTCCGAGGAGTATGAGCTAAACGGTTGTGATAATGAATATTTCTATCCTTAACTGCTCGCTATACATTGTAATCACAAACTCCGAATTAATTGTGGAATAAACGTATCTTTATTACGAACGAGAATAAAGTCAACAGATTTCAAGAATTCTGTGTTTATTTTCCTTAATGTTTAGAACGCATATTCTTCAATGAAAAATAAATTTACAGTTAAAACATGAACCAATGTAAAATGAAAACACAGCTGACATTCCCCTACATGTTTGTTAATGAATGTATCCTGCGTAACCAGAAAATCGTTGAACTGGGCATGTCGGCAAAGATGAATACCAAACATGGAGCAGAAAAATTCTATGATGAATTGACAAATTTGCCTACTGAAAAATAAAGAGGGTGTCTGATTACCTCTCTATTTTACACTTAAATTTAATTAATGTTAATAATACAGTGGTTAGAATACTCATTGACTCTATAAACTCTGATACTCTGATCAAACTTCTATTTTTGTATTTACTTTAATTTATTTGCTTATGTTAGGCTTCACCCAATTTTTAAATTACATTTATTTTTATGGTTTTATAGGGATTGTAGTTAGAATAATTTTAATTATTTTACAATATAGTAATGTATCTGAGAGTAACATACCGTTCAAAAACCCATTAATGTTTAACCTATGTCAATTGTATGTAAGAATGAGATACTTGTACGGCGCCCAGAGAAATATGATGAAAAAATGTACAGGCCTACTAAAATGTACAGGCCTACTTAAATTAGTAATGCTACACTTAATTAAGTTGATTAAGAACTTCCATTGTTACCTTGTGGGGTAAGTTGAAGAATGTAAACACGACATACTGTTGGGACACGACACCAGTCACAAACACCCTGCTATTGTTAAGATTGTAGTCTAAGTGCCGCAACAAGATTCTACACTACACTTCAGTCATACTTATAACACCGAAAGCACGGACGTACTTTCTAGGCACGAATTATAAGTTCTGAGTGAGATTATAAGTTTGCAGCGTGTAGTTTGTAATTTAAGTACCAAATAAGATACAGTCAACTCTGCATATAGCGCCTGGAAACTGTACGTATAAACTGTGTAGGTTTATCAAATTTTCATCAACAAATCAATACTTTGTTGTGTTGTGAAATGACTGGCTTTCAGTTCAATAAAGGCTTTTACTCGACATAAATAATTTATTAAGCCGAGATTTTTCAAACGCACCGAGTTTAATTTCAGTTGATTTATTTTGGACAACACGCGGCTCCACAACTGTTTTCATAAAGTCACCGGCTCTGTGTTGCCGAAATTAATTTGCTTTGTACTGAATAGTCAATGACCTGTCAAACTAATAAATAATTCTTCTTTGCCCTGAAAAGACTTGAATTATTGTATATTGCGACAATACAAGCATACGCTGTAATGCGCATATATGAAATAAAATAAATATTTAAATTAATTTTAGTAATATATAATAGACGAGCAGGTGTGAAATTGGAAGGTGGTTTATAAACAGGAATCAACAAGAAACATCACGCGATTACCGCTGTATGCGTGTACACAAATAAAAAGAGTGTGTGCGTGAAGCCTGTTCGAGCCTGAAAGTTTGCAACCTCACCTCAAATAAATGCTAAATTAAGATTGTATTTAATTTTAAGCAAACCATCAATATTAGAAAGAGCGTAAAGACTTCTAAAAATGCGTAAAATCAGACACATGTGCAGTGCGAATTCTACGTAATTCTGACAATCAGTGCGAATTCTGTGCGGTTTTTAAAGCATAATAATTACACTAATGGTGCAATCATTACGATAATTACATATCATGTGTGTAATTAAATTAGATAATAATAGATCACCTTGAAATCCGCATTAAACAGTGCGATTGGCGAAAAAGTGCGAATATGTGAAATGAGACGAGAGTGGCGGCACTGACGCCGTGGGCAGATTTCGACATGCATATTCCTGAGCCAACAGGTGTGGTTTTCTTGGTGAATATAAATACGAGCCCAGGAGAGCCAAACTCTCTCTTCAAACAGTCTTCAGTCGTTGCGGTACGCTATGTCCGTCTGAGACGCGAATTTTTAATTACTTCGGGCCGAGTTAGACGCTATGTCTAACATCAACAAGATTTTTATATCATAAACTGTAAAGTATTACGGAAAATGTTTTATTTCAAGTAGTAATAAAAAATAAATAAAAAGTACCGTAACTAAAATCGTCGGACGTCTATGAACAGTCTACAACTACGAACATCAACTGTAGACAGATGGCGAGAGAACATCTAGCAGAGAAACGAGACGCAAAGCAATGGATACTGTTTCTATCACAACAGCAGCCGATCCAGAGCAACACGTCATTACAATCTACAGCAGCCGATGCACCATGAAGGTCGAGAGATGGGAGGACGACCAGTGAAAGCAGAAAAGGCAAGAGGACGTCCAGTAGGAGAGGACCGACAGATCACTGGAGGACATGGGACAATCTGCAGAATTTGAGGTGACGAAAAACCAATTTATATTTATCACAGCATAAAGACATTGAAAGACATTAATAAAAACATTTTAACATTAAAGAATAACTATGTAGATATAGATAAAAGAATGTAATTCAATTGTAATCAGAATTTGTTTAATGATTTTTTCTTTAGTGAATGAACAGTTAATGTAAAAATAATTTAAATCCTTGCTTGGAGTATTAATCATTGATTTAATAAGTTACATTTTTTTATTGAAAGCACTTAAAGTAAAGTAATTGGAAATAATCAATTAGTTTTGTTAAAATGATTATAAAGCCGTAAAAGGTATGTCAAGTAAAGATTAAGAAGGTAAATATTACCAATTATAAAGCACACATTCAGACTGAGTAGTCGAGACTTTATAATATGAATAAGAAATGTTTTACATAGAATTGATAATATAAGACGTAAGAGGTAACATATATTTTTTTATGATGAATGTACGGCAATCAAAAAAACATTGAAACAATAGATAATGAATTTCTTATGGGGAAGTAAATATTACTATTATATTATTATTTTTATTATGTTTGTTTGATGTAATAAATGAAAACCTATTACGATTCCTAAAAGGACTACTCTTATTATAATTACACCTGAACTCCAATTATACATATACGGTCTCAGTAATGTTATATGAGTGTAAACACAGCACAAAATTAAATTATATTAAATTTACAGCAATGTGTACCGTTGTAATATATAGAAGGGAACTGTGTATGATGTTCAAGCATTAATGCAATGAAAAATTTAGAAGTCATGGACGGTAAAAATCAAAATAATGTAATGAGTTTAACTTGTCATGAGTTGTATAGAATAGGCTATCTGCAATGAGTTTTGTGGATTATTTATATTACTGATATCTATATCGTGACAATTTGTTTAAAAAAGCTTACAGCTGTCAGCAGAGTGGCAAAACCTTCTGATGCGCTACTACGATATGGATGCTTGTGTACCACAAAGAAAGAATAAGCAGAAATTTTCTGGCGCAATAAAACTTGTACACTTTGCCAGTATAGACAACTATAAACGCTTAATGAAGAAAGTTGTGTTAGTGGTTGAAATCACAAGCAGAATGATCACTGTTGCACACCACTATATAAAAATTATCCCGATTAGCGATTTCAAGCTTCACAGCTCATCGTCAGATCGGAATTGACAGAAATAATGTGAAAACAACCCTTCACCTCATTCTCACCCCACCCACTCACACACAACAAGCTATAATTCAAATGTCCCTTCCCCACCCCTGAGCCCTGTCCCTCCATCTGGACAGTTACTTATTTTTCGAGCAAATTCTTTGTGTTTCAGTGTTGTGTGTGTGTGTGTGTGTGTGTGTGTGTGTGTGTGTGTGTGTGTGTGTGTGTGTGTGTGTGTGTGTGTGTGTGTGTGTGTGTGTACATGCCTTTTAAACCTACCGTCTTCCTCTCCACACACGTGGGTCAGTCACACACCCTTATTTTAAAACATCCAATTAGTACTATGCAATTATTTCTTAATCTTATCTATCTGTCCTCTATCATTTACTTCTTAATTATGTTATAAAATATTTCTTCATTATCAAATTTAATTTTAATATTAATTAAATTGTCTAACCCTTTTTCTCTTTCTTTTAATATTTCTAACTCCTCTCTAAGCTTCCTTTCAACTGTGTTATTTACTACTTTTACAATTTCGTAGTCTTCCAAAGGATGATTAACAAACTTATGGTTGTCTTCTATGAAATGTCTTGCATATAACGAATTGGTTGTTCTATTACCTTCTCCACGTTTGTGGTCAGACAACCTGCATACGAATTTTCGTCCTGTCTCACCTAGGTACACTTTGTTGCAGTCTTTACATTTTAATTTATAAATTCCGCTTTTCTGTAATACTGCAATTTTTTCTGTATTTTTATTCCTTATCTTATCAAATACCGTTTCACATTTTTTAATAGCTATATCTACTCCGTATTTATTAAAACATTTTATAATTTTTCTAGTATGTGAACCTATGTATGTCAAAGACCCTGCATAATTCTTTTGTTCTGGTTCTATTTTAGCTTTTTGTATGTTAACCCTTTTCATAACTTTATCCACTATGTTGGTGTTATAATTACTATTCCCTACAATTCCTTTTATCGTTTTTAACTCCCTATTTTTTGATTCGGTCTCTTTTAAACACTTCTGAGCTCTGTAACAAAATGAATTGATTGCCGCCATTTTATATCTATAAGGGTGGCAAGACTCTCTTGGTATAATTATATCAGAATACGACTCTTTCCTAAATATCCCAAACTGTAGTTTCTCATTTTCTTTAATTCCTATGTTTAAATCTATGTAATTTATTTTCTCACCTCCTATCTCTTCTTTAAATTGTAAGTTTCTATCCTTATTATTTACCTCATTTATAAACTCCTGCGCTTCTTCTATGCTTCCTTCTCAAATTACTAATACATCATCAACGTATCTAGACCATAATTTTATATTGTCTTTATACTTAGTGGAACTTATTAATTGCTTTTCAAAATCATTCATGTATATTTCTGCAAGAATAGGGGATAATGAAGACCCCATAGGTAAACCTTTTTTCTGTATATAAAACTTATTATTAAACCTAAAATAGTTCTGATTTACACACTCTTAAATTACTTTAATCAATTGCTTTTTATACCTGTATTCTCCTATATTATTATCGTTTATTAACTTAATAACTTTATTTACAGTGATATTGGTAAACATGTCCTTAACATCCAGTGATATCAATTTTGTATTTACATTAATTCTAATATTTTCTATTTTTTATATCAATTTTACATTATTCTGTATGTTGTATTTTGTCCCAAATTCATATTTCTCTTTCAGTACTCTGCTAACTTTCTTTGATAACTTATAAATAGTTGCATTAATAAAAGAAACAATCGGTCTAATTGGTTTTCCTTCTTTATGTATCTTAACCTGACTTTTAAAAGTTGGTGCTGTTGGATTTCTTTCTAATAATACTTTTTCTTATTTTCTTCTAGAAATGTTATCTGTTTCATCATTTGTTTTATCCTTGACTGGTACTTACTTGTATAATCATAATTTATTTCCTCATATGGTCCTTCACTTATAAATTCTTCCTTTTTCTTTATGCATTCGTCCTTTCTCATTAGTACCATTGTATTTCCTTTGTCCGCCTTCGTAACTATAATATCATTCTTTTTTATTTTATTCTTTAGTTTAGTTACAGTTGATTTGATTTTTTGTTCATTTTTTGAATTATACAAATTTTTCTTAAATATTCTATCTACTATATTCCCTACTTCCCTTATTCTTTTTTTATCATTTTCATTTCCTAGTTTTTGTATTATGCTTTCCCATTCAATAATCGTTTTGTCTTGATTTAATTCTGATGGCGGCGCGTATTTTAAGCTTTCTGCTAACATTTATTTTTCTTCTGTATTGACAGTTACCTCTGTAAGGTTTATTGATCTTTTTTTCATACTTATTCTTAGAGAGGTGTTCCTTTTTTACTTCGTTCTTTCTTATTAATTTATTTGAATTATAGCTTGTTGTGTGTGAGCGGGTGGGGTGAGAAGGGGGTGAAGGGTTGTTTTCACATTATTTCTTTCAATTCCGATCTGACGATGAGCTGTGAAGCTTGAAAGCGCTAATCGGGATAATTTGTATGTAGTGGTGTGCAACAGTGATCATTCTCCTTGTAACTATAAAAGCATAATTTTTCGATAAAAAGGTTCGTAATAGCACCTTCTTGCTGTTTCCTTTGCTTTTATTTTTTTGCCTTTAGTTTTATTACTTGCAACTTACACATGGCCACAATTTATGTACTCTAACTTCTCGTAATAAAGGCAGGCTTTAAGTTAGTGTCCGTAAATGTGAAAGAGCATAAATAAAAATGCACGGCTTATAAATTTAAATTGTATAAGGATTAGCGCGTAAAGGTGTTGATGGACAAAACAGAAGGTTTGCCCCTTCAGAGACATTAAAAATCGGTAGGGAAATGTGTATATTGAAAATCGCATTATGTTGTGCGGGATAGCGGATCGAAGGGAAAGAGAAAGCAATGGATATATAGTAAATAACACTTTGACGAAGAATTATAATGGTTAAAATAAAATTGTGTGTGCTGTGACAGTGTACGCACAAGAGGTTTAAGTATGTGAGAATCAAGTGGTCGTAATATAACTTTTTAAAGGTAATATGATACTTCGCATTGCTGCCATCATTTAGGTCTTGGGAGGTGCACAGGGAAACAAAAATGAAAATATATAGGACTGTTATCAGACCGTTGTTATGCTACGGGTGTGAGGCATGGACAATCACACAGAAAGCAGCCGACATAGTAGACACCTTTGAAAGGAAAATCCTCAGATGCATTGTAGGCCCAATACAAGAAAATGGCTCTTGGAGACTGAGATACAATAATGAACTGTGTCAAATATATAAAGAGATACCAGTCTCAAAATTTATAAGAATACAAACATTGCGTTGGGCCGGGCATGTTATGAGAATGGAGGATGGCAGGAATCCCGAAAGGGCTTTGCTGGGTACATGGGAGGGAACGAGACCTAGAGGCAGACCGAGGAAGAGGTGGGAAGAAGGCGTTGCAGTGGACGCGAGGGACATGGGGATAAGAAACTGGAGGAGGGTTGCCATGGATAGAGTAGATTGGAGGCGGACATTGGTAGAGGCCAGGGCCCGACTTGGGCTGTAGCGCCATAGGAGGAGGAGAAGGTAATATGTGTAAATAATAACGTGGACCAAGTACTTGTTATCGGTATAAAATAATAGAATAACTTTCGTTTAATAAAACTTTACACATTTCATCCTAATAAAATCTGTTTTACAAGTTTGTGATATTGTGATAGATCTATTTATGGACGTTCAGATATCTTACCCGAGGCCGGTGTTACCATTCCATTACGAGAAATTCTAACGCGTAGAAGTTCTAATGATAGCCAAAACACTATAGAATCCTCTTTACTAATGTCCATCTACAAGCATCACAAAACAGTCAGCCAAGACCAATATAAAATGTACGACAAATTGGTTGCTCACTTATTCCCTTGAATTCTTTATTGAATGTGACTTGAAAGTACCATGCTAGTACATAAGTACTGAAACAAAGGGAAAATTTATATGACTATGAATACAGTCCTACAGAGTTTGGTGATGTAACAGTGCGTTTAGTGTGGTACCAACATTAATTGTAGCTTCAGTCGTTACAAATAACTTCCATTCCCTTACCCTCTAACCGTCTACAACTTTTCCCTCCGTTTCCCTCTGTCCGTATCTCTCTCTTTCTCTCTCACTCTCTCTCTCTTTCTTCCTCTCAATCAGTTCGTTCAAAAATCATGTTATACAAACACTAGAAATATTTTTATTGTTTTATTTCATTAATGTTATATAAACTATTTTACACTTGTACACAAATATTAAGTAAACTATGTTGTTGGTTTACCACATTCTAGCTTATATTTATTTGTACCTTTCCAACGTATCCCAATTGTCGAATGTCCAATGCTTATTTCGTTTCGAATTCCCTCATCTATGGCTTCTATTTTTCATTTTCGTTTTGCTACACTCGAAAAATTTTGGGCGATCGACATCAGTCTTTTTTCACCCAATATCAGGTAAGTTGGAATTGTTTTATGTTAGCTTTTATCATTTGTGAATTTATTTTTATGTCAAAATATAATACCATCTTATAATGTCACATTATATTCTCAAGAAAATCCCTTTTCAGTCTACGGGGATTATTCTTTGCGTATTTTTCATTTCGGTTTTGTCTGCGGATACTTATTAATGTAAATGGGTAATTCATGTTAAAGTGAGCATTATAGAACAATAAGATCCTGTAGGTCCTGGTCATAAATCTGTCTCTAATTTAACATTGTTTGTCCATATTACTGAGTGCAAAGTACAGAAGACAAAATGCAAAGTAGCCCTACGGTAACCTACATTTTATTTCGTTACTGTTTAAGTCATAGATTATATTGTGTAGTATACCCGGAGGAGAATTAAAATATTTTTATACAGATATTATCTAATATTACCATCTCTCTGCAGATTTTTAAAATATCACTTTATCGTTTTTAACTATTCAATTATAAATTATCCATAACATTTAATTAATTATTAATGAACAGTATTAACATGGCTTACAGAATACAGATTACAGTATTAACGTTTATCGACAGAACTGTTTAATTATTAGGGTAACGTGGAATACGTCAAACACTAACGCCAATACGCAAAACACAAAATCCAATTTGAATATTCAGCAGTTAAATTGTGTATTCACTGATACGCAGTGTTGACGGAGGGAACAGTTTGATTTTCGTTAATTGCATCACTCGTTTAGACAAGTGATTTAGACAAACAATAAATATTCATTATGAAGTTATATAACTTATTAACTCCAGGTTTTCATTGTGCGTTGGATCGGCATTTGCTACATTCGAACAATACTGGATGACAGACAACGCCAACAAAGGCGACATGCATTTTTTATTAATAGAGTTACAATAGATTACCAAATATTCTGATTGCTTTATAGTCAACTTATTGCTAAATATTTTCCCTACGTGCGTGGGCCCGCGTGTGTGTAAATGTTTTTTGTGACTTTGGTTGCCTGTACCGTGAACTGAGAAATTAAAACTTTATTGACAACTGTTGATGAGTATTGGCTTTTTTATCTAAGTTCAGGTGAACTGCATGACGTTAGATTTAATAGATCCCATTCATACTTGAAAAATATCTGTGGAATACTGGTCAAAGAGTAACTTGTTGTGAGTTTTTTTTTACTGATTGTTTCCCCCCTTCAAAGTTATCAATTTTCAAGGGTACAACATATTTGTGGACACGTACATAAATTACATTATTCTATAGTACTCTTGACTATATTTTATAATATGATTACTATTATTATCCAAGTTTAGCTGTTAGTAAAATTTATCAGAAACTTTTACTTTTACCACTATATACTGTGCAACAGTGATCATTCTGCTTGTATCTGATTTAAGTCGTAATGTTCTACAGTTATTGTATAACTTGTATGTTTCTAAATTATGATTGTTTGTTAACACCAGTAGGGAGTGAAACATGGTAAAAATAACTTTTAATAATTACGTAGTGAACATCCCCTAATCTGTTTTAGTTATAGGTAATATTATACTTTGCTATATGTTGACTGCTGTAGGTATAAACAATTTATGTACCAATCTAATATCCAATTGTTGATTACCGTTTGTTTAATTAATTAAAATATCATTACATTTAGTAATTTAAATTGTAATACTGTATAAATTAAGTTCTCTCTTACTATAATTTGCTCGTTTTCTTAAACATAATTTGAAGATGTAAACAAACTATCATAAGTCTTCGCATATAAAATGATACATACATACGCACGCACACACTCACATACACCAACACGTTCACCCAAATATATAATTGTTTCGTTATGTTTGATATTTCTATTGTATTTCATACACAGGTCCTGAAGATGACAATAAATATTGTCGAAACGTCGACGCAAAATAGCTAAAATTTGTATTATTGACCGATCCTCACTAACCATCCACTGAAACATTCTTTAATTATAAAAATTATTTAAATTTTTGTATTTACATTATATAAAGTTAGGTATTCAATTTTTCTTCATTCATGCTGTTTTAGTTTATTTAATGCCTTTTTTTATGAAAAAAAAAAATTTTATCTACTTTCAGCGTTGTGTTACTGCGGCAACGTTATCGTTGCGTGCACCTGCGCGCCCGGGTATGTGTGCACATGTGTTTGATGATGATGAAAATTCCGGCGCTTCCATGTCGAGAATTAGAGTAACATTATAACCCTGTCGTTAGTACTAGAGTCTCTTCCTCAGGCTCATTTTGCTGGATCTTCTTGCAGATTTGGGAAATTTTGTTTTCTCCTGCATAATCAACGGTGTTAAAAATCACTGTTACATCGGTTTTTGCACTTATAACAGCGTTGGTGTGCAACACAGTACTTTCAAAAGATTTTTTTTTTTTTAATTATTCAGTACATGAAGATCGTTTATTTACAACTTATTAGTTTACCAAAATTTCTTCTTAAATAGTTCAGCTACTCATGCGTAATTTCCTCTCATTTTGTGTCCATATACTTTCTCTAATGGTACTGCCTGGATTGCTAAAATGTATTTTAAATTTAAAAATTTTTGTGAAAGAGACGTATTTATTATTAGTATTCATGAAAGCAAGGAAAATACGTCGTATACAGAGACGAGACTTCCTATCTTGCATGAAACAGGTATCTTCAGGCAGATCACACAAACTACAAATACACCGTATACGCCCTTAAACATACAAACTTACGGTCTGACTACACTACCGTAGTGTAATTATTGGAAAAGTTGTAATTATTAAATATCGCTGCTAGGAATAGGAACAACAATGCGACAACGGATTTATCCAAGGGAAAAGTAAAAAAATTTTACAGGATTCCTCTGTGTACAATACAAAATGATTTTTTACTTATCACTGTTAGAAATGTGATATATTTACTCGCGAATACAAAAAGAAGACAAGCAGACTTACAGTTTATTGTATGAAATAAAATGTGTGTGGTTCCAAGATCGAAGAATAAAAGAAAATGAAATAAAAAAGTTAATGTATGAAGATTAATTATTGAATAAAATTTAGGATTAAGACAGTAACAAAACACATGTCGCCAACGTGTCCATTTTATTGAAAACGCAGCAGGAACACCAATAATGGAATAGCTAAACTTGAAAAATACAATCAAATAAATAAATTATTGTGTTAATTTTAGTATTGTGATTTTGAGTACGGCAATACACACTTAAAGTTTTAACATCTGTTAAAGGTTAGAAAAGGTTAACTAAAAATTTGATAATATATGTTTTTTTCAGACGAAGGGGAAACAAACCTTAGAACAATTTTCTCCTTTTATTAGAGAAATGTGTGCATTAGGAACCCTATGTAATTAGAGTGAATAAAATTACTTCACAACAACAGCCAGGTGTACTAAGCTGAGGTTTCAAGGATTTAACAGAAATGACACTGTTGCAACCACTATTGAAAAATTATTCCGATCAGATGTTTCAAGTTTCACAGCTCATCATCAGCTTGTAAATATGAAGCTGTAAAGCTTAAAAGCGCTAATCGGAATAATTTTTCTACAGTGGTGTGAAACAGTGTTATTCCTGTTTCTGATTATAACCACTAACACAACTTAATTAATTAAAGATTCACGGATTGTTTATTAAACAGCAAGATTTAACCAAGTCATATTTCCCACCTTACTTGTATCAGAACCATTGGGGTGCGCTACACAACACAACCCTGCTGATAAAGTTTCAGTACAATGTCTTTGCAAATATTTGTATTGATACAGACGTGAGTTTTATTACTTCTGTAACGATGACTCATATTAACACTAAGTCTTTCAAGACAACCTGTTTCACAAAGTAAAGCTATAAACAAATTAAAATGCAAAAGTACATGAGATTTAAAAGTACTCGTTGTTTAGAGTAATAAATGTTTAGGACCAAATGTGATGGAACATGTTTAAGAGCTTCGTCAGGCTGATACTTATTTGTCATATTTCCCCGTAAATTATTCTTCAGAGCGATGAAAAAACAGTATCCTAAAAAGAAATCAACTAATTATTAGCTATTGTTGAGCTATTATTGGTGAACACAATAAGATAAAGTCATGTGTCACAGTTGCTTGCTGATTTGAAACGACTATTGTTTACGCAACTAAATGCATGTAATAGGGAAAATGAAGAAGTCTAACGAGCGCGCGTACTCGTGTCGCTACCAAATACCACGCAGGCATACTTATTGATTGCTCTAGCGAATTTTGCAGAGAGGGTTGTTCAATGTCTGTATGGTTTAAACAAACAAACAAAACAAAGGCAAATGTATATTTTAATAAGGGCAAAAAACATAATCTCTATTTTTGGTAACAAGTGGTATACATTTATGCAAACATTTTGTTATGAATTATTTATAACTTTAAGTGAGTAGGTTAACACGCTGTTTTTCTACTAAATATTATAATGTATGGTTATAGATGATGTAAAATAGTATAATTGTATCTATAGTTGTAGTTGTAGTGTGCTTGCAGATACGCTCCGGTATCTGCTATTATGTTGTTTTTATAAAAGCTGCTCCAATTATAATTATTAGGAGTTATTAGTGTGATTGTTTAATCTGCATAAGTGTCTATGGATAATTCACTCTTTCGATTTAAATAAGTTTCGCGCACTTTTTGTTGTATGCGTCCCTCACTTACCACAAGTATTTGTTTCAGTCCTGTTCTGTGACGGTTGTTGCTGAAATACATACATTTAAAATGCACACAAATATTCAATTTGAATATTCAGAACAGTTAGTACACACAATATGAATGAGTTAGCACGTATATGTAATACTTTAAATTATTCTCTGTTTGAATTCTTCCGCCACCTTTGGTAGAACTGATTTACAAGAAATAATTTAATTTATATTTGAAATGATACTCTTGTTCATAGGTAAATAAGTGAAGATTTATTAACAAATTTTAAAATGGCAAATTTCAAAATAATTAACAATCATTTGGCTAATAACCTTTTAAATAATAATTAAAATTGATTAATTTTAACATAAAACTCTGTCCAGGCTCAATGCTGGTAGTCCTGTCTTAGGTACAATAATTTGAACTTAAAAGGTTATGTTTTCTTGTTCATGTATTATCAGGTTGTTAGGTTCTTTGAGGATACATGATATCAGTGTCAAGATGTAATATTAATAGAATTAAGAAAATTGAACAATGGTTAAAAATAACGAATAAATATAAAACAATGAAATTTAGTACCATATGTATGGTAAGTATGTAATTATCGTACGCTTGGATGCGCACGCACCTTATAATACTCTATAGCAAGCGTCAGACTCGTGGCTTGTACAGTTTCAATATATCGTGTTATTTTCAACAATGAGTTTGATAAATATATATTTTCAAGAGAAAAAATTAATAAAATACAAAAAAAAACTCTTGATGTGATTTCTATTTGGTTTGGAAATTATTTGAGAACAGATGCAACAGTTAAATTAATAAGCTACCGCTCTTTTTGAGGTTAGCTAGCACAGGTAATACTATCACAGTAAATGATTTCTTAATGGTTAATATTTCTTAATTTATATTTCTGAACATAATATTAGTAACCCTTTAACATGTTACTATTAAAATTGCTTTATACTTTTTACGTAAGTTAATTTTATTTATTTTAAAACATCGAAATATTCAAAACAAGTTTAGTCAAAAGAGTGACTAAATGTGAACTCTTGTAATTAGTGACAATTACTTTAAACATACTTTTTATAATTATGAAAATTAATTAAAATATTTATTTAATATTTTAATAAGTAAAAATTGAAGTTTCTTGGAATTCTACTAATTCCATTATAAGTTTGATGCTGCGCTAGTAATGACTCGCGTAGTATCAAAATGTCTATTTCAAAATATTATTTTTGAAATCAAAGTTATTCAAATAAAATAATGTACTCCCTGTTTATTATCACAACACACGCGAGTACGACCGGGATTATACACTATCGTACTTATATAGTTCGGTAATCCCGCACATATCACTCGGAAGTATATTTGTTGTGTCAAGGTTATGTCTGTATATCAACTTACTGTCAATGTACGCACACAAATTTGAAAATAATACTTGTTCATGGTGTCGAGTTGCGTGACCTATTCGTCTGAAAGCTGTTCGTAGACTGTTACAATTTGCCAAAGCGTCTCTCTCGTGTCTGACAAAATGCGTTGATTTGATTGGCTGTAATCACTATAGTCTTCACCCCAAAAGCCTATGTTTTATTAAAATATTTGGTGTTTTACCAAATTTCGACTTTGGGTTCTGGTTTATGTGACGTAAGCACTAGTGTAAAAAATAATTGAAAAGTTAATAATTACAATAACTTCCTTATTGAACGTCCTATCGTTACATGAGTTATGTCATTGAATTATAGACATTTTCTTCTTTAATTTAAGTCTAAACAACATTATTTTATTTACATTGCTTCTCTTAAAATAACGTTTTTTATTAATTATCTTGGGTGTTTCTTATTTTTATAAGTTTTTGACACCAGATTTAATTATTTTTAATAAAAACACTTTCTAAATAAACACTTGGAGTCCATTTCTCACTTGGTTTGATTTGTTATTTGGAAATAATTATTTCCTTAACAATAGCTTATTTTAGCGTCATTAGGCGTCCATCTTGATTTTTATATAAAAGTATTTAGAATGAATTTCCCTTATCTAATACAAGTAATCTTATAATCTAATAATACTAAAACGATTATTTACATGATTTCACACTTAAATATCCTTACATGATTGTATTAAATATAATATACATACTGTCTTATTCCTCTTCTACTTGTCTCATACAATTGTCAACATAATTTTAGTCTTTTCTATGTGAATTATATTATGTATTAGATGTCATTAGTGTACGTATATTGTACTTAATGTATTACATATATTGGTCAGCTTCTAGCTAGTTTAGAATCCTTCAATTCTTTAATACTGGGTTTGTTCCTATGGTGTCTCAACATAGTGGTCATTTATTTTTCATAAAAACAATAATTAAACTGTTATTGTTATATTATGTTTGTGTTTCTACATTGGTATTAGACATTACTCCTACTTTTGGTAATGTTCTCAGTTACTCTTAGATAAATTTATATGTCATATTTTTCCTAAGTAACTTACTTAACATGGTTGGTTTATATCCGATTTCTGTCACTATGGTCAGTTGGTTTCTAATTATTTGCATATATACTGACTGTTTTTATAGTTCTAATCTGTTCTCAAAGTTGTATTGATTTTCCCTCTAACTACTGGTAATATTGTGAACAATCTGTGTTTAATCTTTAATATTCTATTTTCCTTAACTAATGGGCCATACAGTGGTCCATCTTACATCTGATTGTTTGCACTTGGTTAGTTAGTTTACATTATTTTGTTTATAATACTGTTGTTATTATGTTAAAGATCTGTTCTCAAACCATTACCAGATATTAGTCTTACTACTGGTAATATCGTCATTCACTTTAGTATTGGTTTTGATATTGCACTTTGCCTATTTGAATTGGCATATTTGTTGCATCTTTGCTATAGCTGTCTGCCATTGCATTTGATTGGTTTTATTTACATGGTTGCATTTTAATGCATTGTCTATTAGGATGTATTGTTATTTATAACAATTCCTTAATTGATATCATTGTTGATAATCATTTATTTTCATTGATATTTTTGGTTTTCTGTTTAACAGGTACCTTCTCTATGGGTTATGTAACAATGTACCATCTGTTTTAATGCAGTATGTCTCTACTACTTACATGGTATTTCACAATAATATTTTACTTATCTTGTGACACATGTTTATACATTCCTTCTTAAACACTAATACATCTCTTATTGTATTATTTATTATATCTTTCTAGTCATAGGTTGAATTCAATTCAATCCATTTTGTTTGATACAAGGGTTTTTTATATTGTTGTCAGTTCTTTACCAAAAATAAAACATAATTATATTGTTCTATTTTGTTTCATTTTGGTGGACTTATGCTTATCTGTGTTAATCACAACTTTATTAAATGCGTCACACTCATTGTTCGTGTCTATTTGACTTATTTAACATTTTGTTGTTTTCATCATGGAATTAACATATTTTCATATACTTATAAACTTCCTCACTATAATTGTTTGTGTGGTTTTATCAGTAGAAATAGTTGGTTATTCACATGTTTCACATCTATTAAGTACGCACTGTTATTGTTTGTGTTTCCTTAAATGCTAAGCACTGTTTTTCATCCTCACATTTGATAATCATTATTTCACTTGTCACTTATATAGTCTTTGGTACACGTGGTTTATGTTGATTTCTGGTATGATTTATTCATCTTCTTCTCTCTTCTGAGTCAGCTTTCTTGTTCTTCTTCTTTCTTCTTTCTTGTTATTTTCATCGTAGTCTTATTCCTTAATCGTTTCTCTCGCTTTTGGAGTTTGTTAATTCTTGTTTCGTCGTTTCCCCTCACTTTTGGATTTTGTTAATTCTTATTTAGTCGTTCCCCTCACTTTTGGATTTTGTTAATTCTTATTTAGTCGTTCCCCTCACTTTTGGATCCTATTGGGTCTATAATTGGTATTTTGTTTTGGCTCATGTCATTTTCTTTCTTATTTTTCGTAGTTGATGTCACTAGGTTGATATTATCTTATTCATAGTTGGATTTTCATATTAACACATTTGTAGATACACACTTTATATACATGGATTTATTTATCTAGATTTACATTCATATTTTTTCTCTTACTTGCCGTCCTTTAGGCTCATTTTATGTAACTGCCATATTTGGTTATGTTACATATGCCTTCCTTTAAGAATTGATTAATTCTTAGTTATGATTATACTATATTTTTCTATGAAGAATTTATCAATTATTGTACATTCCATATTGATTTACATTTTTTTCCATATATCCTTTCGCTTTCTGCTCTTTG
The DNA here is from genome assembly GCA_034769895.1 of Magicicada septendecula. Lineage (NCBI taxonomy): Eukaryota > Metazoa > Arthropoda > Insecta > Hemiptera > Cicadidae > Magicicada > Magicicada septendecula. The sequence continues at coordinate 362,446,436 of CM068370.1, read as the reverse complement.
AATCATATTTATTTCTTCTCTATGTAATTACTTCCCTCGTTTATTTAGTTCCCTAACATACATTTAGCTGGGGCAGTTTAGAGCGGCTCACTTTGGCTATTCGACTCTACTGGCCATACTAATTTCAATAAATATGGAGGCAAATCATCTCCTTTAATAATAATAAATGATTGCTGGCATTACTCTTCAGTCAATTCATCTCAAATCATTAATAATAATAATAGTGGTCGTTTTTCCGACAAATAATAAATATTCTTGGGATTAATTCTCGCATCTGCGGTTTGTACATTGTGATTCTCTCTTTTCGTGATTCAACTTAACTAATTCTTCACATATCATCGGGATATTTTGTTTTACATTTCCTCACTGGTATACTCTCATGATTTTCTTCGTTAGTATATTCTTTTTTATTCTTCTTCATCATAGATTAATCTCTTCATTCTGTGTTACCTTGAACGTTATTTCGTCATAATCTTCGTTCCAAATTCATTCTTCTAGATACTATGTATTAGTACATTTATTTTTTCTTTCCTTTTCCAGGTTTTAGTTGGTATTTGTACTTCATGTAGTGCTGGCTTTTCTTTATTCAAATACAAATTTGTCGTGTGTGGTCGTTTCTCTACAGTAATAATGTTCATTTGGTTTATTCTTCCAACTCTTCTTTTTCTTATAGTAGTACGGGTGAGATGTTGTTATTCTACTGGTTGACGTGGCTCTTGGAATTAATTTGTGCCAAAGATGATGTTTGTCGATCTCGTATTGACATTCCTTTTTTATATAGTAGTACGGGTGAGATGTTGTTATTCTACTGGTTGACGTGGCTCTTGGAATTAGTTGGTGCCAAGGTTGTAGTGTGTCTGTCTCGTATTGACATCTTTCTTATTTAGTAGTACGGGTGAGATGTTATTATTCTACTGGTTGACGTGGCTCTTGGAATTAATGAGTTTGCTTCATATATGCCTGGGATGTAATGTGTCGTTCTCGTATTGACATTCCTTTTTTATTTAGTAGTACGTTATCATTAATGAATACAATGTTCTGATTCCTTTACATAAATTCTCTGGGATCATTTTTTCCCACATTATAAAATGATAATATACATTCAATGTTCAATACATAGTTACATAGTTACTTTTCATTTAATATAAACATATAATAATCTTCATGATAATAATTCACCCTTTTTCTTCAATCAATATCTATTTTTATAATCATATTTCCGCTTTTCATTTTATAAATAACAATAATCTTCATGGCCACATTTCATTTTTCACCTTGATATAGTCAACAGTTATATTCATAATTATCTTTTCATTTTACACAATAAACATTTTCATCATTTACATAGTATTAATAATAAAATAATCCTTATCGCTCACTTTTCACTTGTAATTTCATATTTCAATTGTTAACATATTTTTTCATCGAAGTCTGATTATAGGTACCCTTTATCTTTTTTGTAATAGGGTTTTGCAATTCATAGGTGTTGTTTAGATTGTCTTTTGTTACAGTATATGGTCCGGTATATAATAGTAGTAATTTCTTTGCGATGCCCTCGATAGTACTTGGGAGTTCTCGATTTTTGATTAGCACTTGGTCTCCCACTTCGTATTTTATAATTTTGGGCTGCAATTTTTTGTATTTAATTCTCAGTTTTTGGGCTCTTTCAACCGCATTATTATAGAACTTGGTTTGGTCGAACTTGATCTCTGCACTTATTGGAAAGGTAATTATTTCTGTGATCTCTCGGGGTGGTCTTTTTTCACGCATTGCCATGTATGGCGTTTCCTCAGTTGACTGATGGTATGCGAGGTTTAAGAAGTCTTCAGCTGGGGACAAATATTCCTCCCACTTCCTCTGCTGGCTGTGACAGTAGGTTCTTAAAATCCTTCCTACTTCCCTCAACACTCTCTCAGCAGGGTTGCTGTTGGGGTGGTACACCGATGTCTTATACGTTTTGATTCCCAAATGGAGCAGTGTTTCCCGCCATTTCCGTCCTCGAAACTGCGTTCCGTGATCTGTAATTATTGATACTGGTCGGCCCACTTCGGGTATGTATTTGTTTATAACTACTTCTAGTATCTTGCTTGTTGTGGCTCGATTAAGTGGATACAGCTTCGTATATTTTGTATAGTGGTCAAAGATAATAATGATATATTTATACTGGTGTCTTCCACCACTCCGTGGAAACGGCCCACAAATGTCCAGGAAGATTTTTTCTAATTTTGTCACAGATGTTATCGGTATCATCACTCCTTCTCTCTTTTCGTTACTGCATTTGACTAGCTGGCAAATATGGCAATTCTGTATATATTTTCTTACCTTCCTATTCATATCAGTGAAATACACATGTTCTTGCAGTGCTTTTACCACCTTCACTGCGCCCATATGACCATATCGTATGTGATAGTCGATGGTCAGATCTCTCTCTAGAACCTTTGGGACAACTATCTTCCAGTCTTCACCATTTTTATTGCTTTTGGTGAACACTAGCTGATTGTGAATACAGAAATACTGTTTAATGTTTGCATCGTTATCTGCTAGTTTTTTAATAATCATCAATATTTTGGGATCTTGTTGTTGCTGTATAGCTATATCTGACAGTATTTTAGTAAGCTCAGATTTATTTTTTAGCAAGTGGTAGACCTTCGCGATGGTTTCTCTCTCTCCTTGGAACGTTTGGGCGTCGATGTTAATCCGGGACAACACGTCTGCAGCTGTGTTGCTTTTTCCCGGTATGTACTCCCACTGTATATTATACTCTTGGAGTGTGAGAGTCCATCTTGTCAATCTTCCGTGTTTCAATTTACAGTTCTTGAGGAATGAAATGGATTTATGATCCGTTCTTACTGTCACTTTATATCCCAAAATAAAGGTTCTAAACTTTTCGCAAGCGAATACGATACTTAATAATTCTTTTTCTGTGGTGTGATAGTTGCGTTCACACTTGTTCAACGTACGACTTGCAAAACTGATTACTTCATGGTTCCCGTCTTGGTCTTCTTGATATAGCACGGATCCGAGACTCAAATCGCTGGCGTCGCAGTTCATGAAAAATTGTTTTTCAAAGTTAGGGTGATGTAACATAACGGTTTCTAGGAACTTTTCTTTAATTAGCTTAAATGTAGATTCTTGTTCTGATTCCCATTTCCACTTTTCTTTTGATGAAAGCTGTGTTGAAAATCGAGCTGTTAAATCGGAATAATTCTCTTGAAATTTACGATAGTAGTTGCAGATCCCGAGGAACGATTGCAGTTGTTTCTTGTTCTGTGGGACGGGGAAACGCTGTATTGCCTCCATCTTTTCCTGGGACGGTGTAATTCCATGTTCAGATAGGTTAAACCCCAAAAATTGGACTTCTTTTGCTATTAATTGAGACTTATCTAACTTCAATGTAATGTGATTATCTTCTAATTTCTGTAAAACCTGTGCCACCCTTTCACAGTGTTCCTCCCAATTGTTGGAGGCGATTAAGAGATCGTCAACATAGACTGTTGTAAACTGCAGTGTATTGTGGCCCAGTATCTCGTCCATACATTTGACGAATATCGCTACCGAGTTTACTAAGCCAAACGGTAGTCTTTTGAAATGGTAATTTCGACCTTCGAAAATAAAGGCAGTATACTTTCTACTATTCGGATGCAGTTCAACTTGCCAATATCCGCATACAGTATCCCATATACTGTAGAATTTTGAACCATAAAACTTCTTTAACATCTCATCAATTTCTCCAGGTGATGTCCTGTCGTTAATTATGGTTTTGTTTAATTCCCTAGCATCTAAACAAATTCGTACCGCACCATTTTTCTTTGGTACGGCGACAATAGGGTTGGTGTATGGTGAATTGCTTACTTCGATGATGTCATTTGCTATCAAACGCTGGATTTCTTCCCTTACTGCTTCCTTCAGCGAAAAGGCGATAGGATAAGATTTTCGTTTAAATTCGGTTTGGTCTTTGAATCTTAACTCGCATTGAAAATTTTTGATTTTTCCGGGTGTATCGGAAAATATGTGACGATACTGGCAATATATGTTTATCAGATGGTCCTTTTGTTCCCATGTCAGCTCTTGGTTATTTTGGTTGGTCTTGAATTCTCGTATCTCATTAATCTTGGTCAACCATAAATCTTCCTCTGGGTTATTGTGAAGCTTCTTGTTGATGGCGCCTTCCTGATGTTGGTGGCCTTCCCTAATGTAATAGATCACATGTTCTGCGGGTGCCTTTTGATATTCTGTTAGCTTGGCTGTCCACTCAACCTCTCCTGTCTTCATTCTTACTGTATTTGTGTCCATGTTAATTATCGCAGTGTATTTCCTGAGTATATCACACCCAATGAGCAGGGTAAACGGTAACCCACTGGCTACGAGGAATATCATCTGTATCGTGTTGCCATTGCTGGATACATCAAGTTGCACTTGTTGTCTAATCGTCTTATTTTGACGTCCGGTAGCTCCAATGAGTACAATGTTGTTAATAGGTAAAGTGGGTATTGTCGCTTTATTTTCAGATTGGATTCTATCTAACTCCACTTTATCAATCAATGATACAGTTGCTCCGGTATCTATCATTGCCGTTGCTTTTATATTGTTGACCTTCACCGCTATGTATGCAATTTCACTATTACTTGTATCGCTGATAGTATTCTCTTTTTCTTCCATTAGGTCTCTTCTTATATTTTTCAAATAATTATTGGTGTAAGTTTTGCGAAGATTTGGATGGTTTGCCAAAACTCTAGACCCAATAGTCCGGTTCAGTGAGGGTACTACTTGGTTTTTCACTGCCGGTTGGCGTTTAAAGGCAGGTCACTATTCCCGTGCCTGTCTTGCGATGTCGAAGCTATGGGTTCTTGATTCCCATTTCCATGTCCATTATTGTAGACTGCTGTATTTTGCGTTATTGCTCCTTGACTTCCATTACTGTCGCTTCCGTTAGATCGGTATCCAGATTCCCGCTCCTCTCTATCGCTGTTGCTGGAGTGACTATGTTGATTAGGCAAACTCCTCCTTCCTTGGTAGTAGTTTCGACGATTTCCCCCTCGACTGGCTTGAGTATAGTGCACTCTACGAAAGTGATTATTATGTTGGTTGCCATTGTTTTGTCTTGGGTGATGATTGGGAGCTTGATTCTGGTACGGCCGGTAATAATTGTTACCTCTTTGGTAACCTGGCTCTCGCTGATATCCACCTGAATGCTGATTATTATTATTCCCTCTATTATTGACGTTATTGCCCCCTCCGTCTTGTCGTGGTATAGGGTGATTTTGGAATCTCGGTGGGTAATTGTGATTTCTTCCTGGGCTATTCCTTTCGTTGGATATGTTGGGGTTATTATTCCCAGGTCCTCCTCGATCATATGTCTGGTTAGGTCCTTGTCGACTACGTTGGTAGTAGCGTTCTCTTTCATGGTTCTCCAACAGTTCGCACATCCCTTGGACTGTATTTATTTGTGCATTTAGCCTTCCTTGTGATATGCCTTGATTGAAGTGGTAGGCTAATTTCGTCACTAGGCATTCTTCTGGGATGGCGGGTTCAAGATTCCTCGCCAGGCAAATCTTTCCCAAGAAATACGTTGTCATTGACTGCCTTCCATGTATATCGAACCTCCCGTTTGTGATATCATCCCTGACGATGTTCTGGGTGGCTTCTGACCAATATTTTTGTTTAAACGCCACTTTGAAGTTGTCATAATTCCCCACTTCGTTACGGGTTGCCGTAAACCAATTGTCGAACGTGCTTTTGAAAGCTTCGTCTAACATTCCCTTAATGGTAGTCCATCTACTCTCTCTGTTTTTACGTATGATTTCTTCCATCCGTTCTAAAAACTCTAGCGGAATTTTATAATAGGTCCTGAATTCAATCTGGTCTCTGTTGTCTAGATGAGTCAATCCAGATAATAAATTTGGTATCGTTTGTATACGATGCATCTCGTCGCGGAGGTCATCTAGCTCTCTTCGTTGACGCTCAGTTAGTAGGGTTCTATCATCATGTACCTGCTGCTTAATTGCGTCCACTCTTCCAGATACTTCTTCACACTTGTCGGTTAGTGTTGACTGTGCTATTTTCATGTTGGTTTGTTCTTGTGTTATCACATTTATTTGTGTACCGTGCGTTCTCTCCATTTCGTTAATGCGTTGATTGATGTCTAACTCTGTTTGTATTAGTCTCAGGCTGGTACCTTCTCCCTCCTTTCGTACTTCCTCCATCTCGATATTAACTTCAGTTGATAGGATGGCCATGCGCTTCTCAATTTCGTCAACATTTTCTTTCAATTTTCTTTCTATCATCTCTTCTGTATCCTTGGCGGCTTCCTTCATCTTGTTACTGTTGATACTTATTTGCTGCCACATCCCTTCATGGTCAGATTGTATTGTTTCCACGTCTCTATTGAACTTAGCCGTGATTTCATCCATCTTCTGATTGGTCTGATCCATTCTGACTCCCAATTCTGCCGATAACTCCTCTTTCATGGTGGCCATTTTCTTCTCCAGTAATTCCTCAGTTTTCTTTTGTCCATCTTCCATCCTCCTGTTCGTCTCCTGTATCTGGTTATTGAACTCTTCCTTTAATAATTCCATATGTTTTTGGTTCTCTCTCTGCCCTTCCTCTATTTTCTTGCTTAAATCCTTTTTGGTGGATCGCTGACCTTCCTCTATTCTATTTAAGTCCTCCTTAGTGGATTTCTGGCTCTCTTCTATCTTGCTATTCACGTCCGCCTTGGTGGATTTCAGGCCTTCCTCTATTCTGTTTAAGTCTGCTTTCAAATTTTGATTGTCCTCTTTGGTTGATTTCAGGCCTTCCATTATCTGCCTCATCCAATCTTGGAATACTGATTCTCTTAGTAACGTGGTTTGTTCAGGCTGACTTGGTTCCGGTGGAGTTTCTTGGATCATCACTTCCGGTTCCTCCATAGGTTGTTGAACCCCCTCCGCCGGTTCAATTTGTTTGTCCTTTACTTCCACTACTATCTCCTCCGCATCTTCTGTTGACATAGCTTCCTTCTCTTCTTTCCTGGTTTCCTTCTCTGCTTGCGCCATCCTTTTTCTTGACGTCGACCTTGATTTTGATCTTGATTTCAACCTGTCTGTATACATCTTGATCCTCTGATAATGTTCCTGCTGTCTTCTCACGAATTAGTATATTTAGGTTATTGGTTATTGTATATCTCCCTAACTCGTGCTCAGACGTTGGGCGCCAATCTATAATGTATGGTTATAGATGATGTAAAATAGTATAATTGTATCTATAGTTGTAGTTGTAGTGTGCTTGCAGATACGCTCCGGTATCTGCTTTATGTTGTTTTTATAAAAGCTGCTCCAATTATAATTATTAGGAGTTATTAGTGTGATTGTTTAATCTGCATAAGTGTCTATGGATAATTCACTCTTTCGATTTAAATAAGTTTCGCGCACTTTTTGTTGTATGCCTCCCTCACTTACCAGAAGTATCTGTTTCAGTCCTGTTCTGTGACGGTTGTTGCTGAAATACATACATTTAAAATGCACACAAATATTCAATTTGAATATTCAAAACAGTTAGTATACACAATATGAATGAGTTAACTCGTATATGTAATACTTTAAATTACTCTCTGTTTGAATTCTTCCGCCACCTTTGGTAGAACTGATTTACAAGAAATAATTTAATTTATATTTGAAGTAATACTCTTGTTCATAGGTAAATAAGTGAAGGTTTATTAACAAATTTTAAAATGGCAAATTTCAAAATAATTAACAATCATTTGGCTAATAACCCTTTAAATAATAATTACAATTGATTAATTTTAACATAAAACTCTGTCCAGGCTCAATGCTGGTAGTCCTGTCTTAGGTACAATAATTTGAACTTAAAAGGTTATGTTTTCTTGTTCATGTATTATCAGGTTGTTAGGTTCCTTGAGGATACATGATATCAGTGTCAAGATGTAATATTAATAGAATTAAGAAAATTGAACAATGGTTTAAAATAACGAATAAATATAAAACAATGAAATTTAATACCATATGTATGGTAAGTATGTAATTATCGTACGCTTGGATGCGCACGCACCTTATAATACTCTATAGCAAGCGTCAGACTCGTGGCTTGTACAGTTTCAATATATCGTTTTATTTTCAACAATGAGTTTGATAAATATATATTTTCAAGAGAAAAAATTAATAAAATACAAAAAAAAAACTCTTGATGTGATTTCTATTTGGTTTGGAAATTATTTGAGAACAGATGCAACAGTTAAATTAATAAGCTACCGCTCTTTGTGAGGTTAGCTAGCACAGGTAATACTATCACAGTAAATGATTTCTTAATGGTTAATATTTCTTAATTTATATTTCTGAACATAATATTAGTAACCCTTTAACATGTTACTATTAAAATTGCTTTATACTTTTTACGTAAGTTAATGTTATTTATTTCAAAACATCGAAATATTCAAAACAAGTTTAGTCAAAAGAGTGACTAAATGTGAACTCTTGTAATTAGTGACAATTACTTTAAACATACTTTTTATAATTATGAAAATTAATTAAAATATTTATTTAATACTTTCATAAGTACAAATTTACGTTTCTTGGAATTCTACTAATTCCATTATAAGTTTGATGCTGCTCTAGTAATGACTCGCGTAGTATCAAAATGTCTATTTCAAAATATTATTTTTGAAATCAAAGTTATTTAAATAAAATAATGTACTCCCTGTTTATTATCACAACACACGCGAGTACGACCGGGATTATACACTATCGTACTTATATAGTTCGGTAATCCCGCACATATCACTCGGAAGTATATTTGTTGTGTCAAGGTTATGTCTGTATATCAACTTAATGTCAATATACGCACACAAATTTGAAAATAATACTTGTTCATGGTGTCGAGTTGCGTGACCTATTCGTCTGAAAGCTGTTCGTAGACTGTTACAATTTGCCAAAGCGTCTCTCTCGTGTCTGACAAAATGCGTTAATTTGATTGGCTGTAATCACTATAGTCTTCACCCCAAAAGCCTATGTTTTATTAAAATATTTGGTGTTTTACCAAATTTCGACTTTGGGTTCTGGTTTATGTGACGTAAGCACTAGTGTAAAAAATAATTGAAAAGTTAATAATTACAATAACTTCCTTATTGAACGTCCTATCGTTACATGGGTTATGTCATTGAATTATAGACATTTTCTTCTTTAATTTAAGTCTAAACAACATTATTTTATTTACATTGCTTCTCTTAAAATAACGTTTTTTATTAATTATCTTGGGTGTTTCTTATTTTTATAAGTTTTTGACACCAGATTTAATTATTTTTAATAAAAACACTTTCTAAATAAACACTTGGAGTCCATTTCTCACTTGGTTTGATTTGTTATTTGGAAATAATTATTTCCTTAACAATAGCTTATTTTAGCGTCATTAGGCGTCCATCTTGATTTTTATATAAAAGTATTTAGAATGAATTTCCCTTATCTAATACAAGTAATCTTATAATCTAATAATACTAAAACGATTATTTACATGATTTCACACTTAAATATCCTTACATGATTGTATTAAATATAATATACATACTGTCTTATTCCCCTTCTACTTGTCTCATACAATTGTCAACATAATTTTAGTCTTTTCTATGTGAATTATATTATGTATTAGATGTCATTAGTGTACGTATATTGTACTTAATGTATTACATATATTGGTCAGCTTCTAGCTAGTTTAGAATCCTTCAATTCTTTAATACTGGGTTTGTTCCTATGGTGTCTCAACATAGTGGTCATTTATTTTTCATAAAAACAATAATTAAACTGTTATTGTTATATTATGTTTGTGTTTCTACATTGGTATTAGACATTACTCCTACTTTTGGTAATGTTCTCAGTTACTCTTAGATAAATTTATATGTCATATTTTTCATAAGTAACTTACTTAACATGGTTGGTTTATATCTGATTTCTGTCACTATGGTCAGTTGGTTTCTAATTATTTGCATATATACTGACTGTTTTTATAGTTCTAATCTGTTCTCAAAGTTGTATTGATTTTCCCTCTAACTACTGGTAATATTGTGAACAATCTGTGTTTAATCTTTAATATTCTATTTTCCTTAACTAATGGGCCATACAGTGGTCCATCTTACATCTGATTGTTTGTACTTGGTTAGTTAGTTTACATTATTTTGTTTATAATACTGTTGTTATTATGTTAAAGATCTGTTCTCAAACCATTACCAGATATTAGTCTTACTACTGGTAATATCGTCATTCACTTTAGTATTGGTTTTGATATTGCACTTTGCCTATTTGAATTGGCATATTTGTTGCATCTTTGCTATAGCTGTCTGCCATTGCATTTGATTGGTTTTATTTACATGGTTGCATTTTAATGCATTGTCTATTAGGATGTATTGTTATTTATAACAATTCCTTAATTGATATCATTGTTGATAATCATTTATTTTCATTGATATTTTTGGTTTTCTGTTTAACAGGTACCTTCTCTATGGGTTATGTAACAATGTACCATCTGTTTTAATGCAGTATGTCTCTACTACTTACATGGTATTTCACAATAATATTTTACTTATCTTGTGACACATGTTTATACATTCCTTCTTAAACACTAATACATCTCTTATTGTATTATTTATTATATCTTTCTAGTCATAGGTTGAATTCAATTCAATCCATTTTGTTTGATACAAGGGTTTTTTATATTGTTGTCAGTTCTTTACCAAAAATAAAACATAATTATATTGTTCTATTTTGTTTCATTTTGGTGGACTTATGCTTATCTGTGTTAATCACAACTTTATTAAATGCGTCACACTCATTGTTCGTGTCTATTTGACTTATTTAACATTTTGTTGTTTTCATCATGGAATTAACATATTTTCATATACTTATAAACTTCCTCACTATAATTGTTTGTGTGGTTTTATCAGTAGAAATAGTTGGTTATTCACATGTTTCACATCTATTAAGTACGCACTGTTATTGTTTGTGTTTCCTTAAATGCTAAGCACTGTTTTTCATCCTCACATTTGATAATCATTATTTCACTTGTCACTTATATAGTCTTTGGTACACGTGGTTTATGTTGATTTCTGGTATGATTTATTCATCTTCTTCTCTCTTCTGAGTCAGCTTTCTTGTTCTTCTTCTTTCTTCTTTCTTGTTATTTTCATCGTAGTCTTATTCCTTAATCGTTTCTCTCGCTTTTGGAGTTTGTTAATTCTTGTTTCGTCGTTTCCCCTCACTTTTGGATTTTGTTAATTCTTATTTAGTCGTTCCCCTCACTTTTGGATTTTGTTAATTCTTATTTAGTCGTTCCCCTCACTTTTGGATCCTATTGGGTCTATAATTGGTATTTTGTTTTGGCTCATGTCATTTTCTTTCTTATTTTTCGTAGTTGATGTCACTAGGTTGATATTATCTTATTCATAGTTGGATTTTCATATTAACACATTTGTAGATACACAGTTTATATACATGGATTTATTTATCTAGATTTACATTCATATTTTTTCTCTTACTTGCCGTCCTTTAGGCTCATTTTATGTAACTGCCATATTTGGTTATGTTACAATATGCAGAATATAAAGGAGTAAACGGGTGTCATTAGCGCTTATTGAAATCACTAAAGCAAAAGGACATACTTTACTGATTCTCTACGCTATTGTAAGGGAGACAATAAAGTGATTGGGAAAACAAAAATTTTGAAAGTTGTAACACGTAACTTGTGAAATAAAAAGTTAAAAACAAAACGTCAACAGATACTTGTAATCAAATAATCTAATAGTGTAATCAAATATAACCAATTTTATTTTTGAAGAAAAAGACACAAGCGAGTTGTCACACCTTGAACCTTGTAGGGTATCAAAGTACTCTGTCAGTTTAACGGAACAAATGTCATGGCTATGCTATTACCTTATTCAGCCTACATTAACGTACATGCAAAGTTAGATTTAGTTCAAATAAATTTCCTCACTCTTTTTCTCAGTGACGTTTATTGCGTACTTAAATCTGCCTTTTGTTCTTCCTTTGATTTGCTGCTGTAAGTACGGTTTTGAACATATATTGCTTTATCTACTAGTATCTTTGGTTCTTTTAAATTTATTATTTTGATTACAGAAAAATTATAACTAAAGGTACATACTCCAATGCGTAAATTAAAGTAATAGACTTAGGGAGAGTCTATTATGGGTTTGTGTTTTAATACTTTAGAATAGGACAATTGGTATAGGGAACAACTCGGTGCACAGTGCTGTATGAATTAGTGCTCGGTGTGAGTATAGGAATTAAAGGTTTTAAAACGACTGGGAGTTACCAAGTGCACACAGTTGTCACAGAGTTTGTACATATTCGCTTGCCTTCAGAAAAGGAATGCAGATAACATTACGGAAATAGTTGTACCGCCTCATTACGTTTAACATCATTAAACTTTGGCAAGTTCGATTAAAGTCTCGGCCATTTGGCAGAATTAATACACGTAAACTTATTTGAGAACTATTGTAACAGTAAGTTCCAACTAACTATTTCAAGAGCTTACATGGCGGATAAAATTTTACTTTGTTATGTGATATCACATATTTAATTGCAAATTGAAACAACAGAAGTAAAAAAGTGCGCTGTAGGTATACCACACTGGTGTTTCACTTCCCACAGTGGAGTATATCATGCACATACAGTACATGATAAAACAAGATTTTATGTCGTATATTAATCTTTTGTTCTTTAAAATTCTACTAGAGTAACCGTCTCAAATAGAATAAATGTCTATGTTAAATGACTAAGGATTAGATTTGTGTAGAAATACAACATTTTTTTCTTACAAAATATTTATTATTCGCTCAGATATTCATAGAGAAAACTGAAAATTTATATTTGTTATGCAACTTATTATGGGAGTTATTTTATTGATTATCATGTAACAGTTTATAAGGTGTTTCGTAATGGCCAATTTTGGCATTAACTTAAAACAATATTTCCACTTTTTGGCATTAACTTAAAACCATATTTGACAAGCATTACTTAAATTCTTTATTTTTAGGCTTTGCTAAATGAAATATTACATATATGAAATCCATTTTCTTAGAAACACGATCTTGCAATCTCAGCGTCTTGAGTACTGATGTCTCGTATGTAGACTATTGTCACGTTGGGGCTTAAAATAAACATAAATGCCTACGTGACGCAATTAGAGAACCAGCTGCGAGAAATAAATCAGTTGATAAGAGGACTACTGAAAGTAGCAAATGATATAATGAAAACGCGGTATAACATTCGTAGCAATATTATGGGTTTGGAAGAAGGGGCGAGGTTTAGTTGTACCAACAAGCGCCTTCGTGATCGCTTCCCTAAACTTCGAAGTAATTGAGAAGGCCCGTACATTGTACAGAACAGAATAAATGGTGCTGTTTATCGGATATAACAAGAAGAAGAGCGGAATTCTAGGTACTCAACCTAGACCCCCTGTCAACGTATTACTTCAGTTCGGCACGAAGAGGCTTAAGGAGGGAGCAGTGCTAGGTTTACCTGATGAAAAATAACACAACTGCCTAGGGACTCTTGGCACGTGATGGCACACGAGGCTGTTCCAGTCGTTTGGAGATTATGCTGAGCGGCAGAGTTACGTAACGATTTAGGTCATTCGAAATGCCTCTACCAGTCTTTGTTCGACTACTATAATATCCAAACCCGCTATGTCACTACAAGCATGGCGGCGAGGTGTGAATACTGGATTTCAAAGCGGCCGAGTTTCAGTTTAGACCTGGTGATATTAACGTTAGGTTTGGATTTATTCTCGCGGAAAGTGATTATCACGTTAACTAGTGCAAAATTCTAATAAGGTGTCATTTATTATTGTGCGTATTGGAATAATTTTGACTAGAAGAATCATATAACTGTGTCTTTGTTAATTTATAACTGTAATTAATGTTGTTATTAGTGACTTCATCCGGTCTACTAGTGCTAGTGTGTACAACACGATGATCCGATAGACTGCCGTAACACTATATTACGAACTAAAGCATTTTTCTTAATTTTGTTCATAAAACTATTTGTTCAGTTTCTGTTCTCGTCCATAAATAAGCGAATAGTTATTATTAATTATAAATAATATCTTAATATATTTTACGTTGCAGTTATATCAATGAGTGCTTTGGTATTCCAAGTATGTGGAAAATCGTTTGATACAGCTTTTCTAATTTTAACGGGAACGCTTCAAAGAAGATTTTCTATTTAGTCTATAATTGGTTTAGACTACGTCACACTGCATGGTATTAGCAATAAATCTACCACTTTAAAAACGATGAGTTGTATGAAAATAGATTACGATACACTAAAGTGCTACTTGAGGTTTGACTACCACGTTTAGCCTTAATGATTAGACATCTTACTAATTAGCTGTAATTTGAAATATGATGGCTTACCGTATATACAGCATCACCTCCGAGATTCCAACATCCTAACAATTTCTGCTCTATATACATATTTTGTCTGCATACATGCAAAGTAAAAGTTCATGTAAGTTTTGTTTGTTTAAGAAACGTTTTATTTTCTTTAGCACTAAACGTTTTGCTCTTTCTACGATGAGACATCTGTGACTCTACTGAGACGTCTCATTGTCACACGTTTAAGACAGAAAACAAAATGTTTAAAACTGGATGAAATTGTCGGTAGCAGGTGCAGTACTATTGCATGAACTTTAGAAATAAATGATATAAAATCTCACCAAACATAATACTGCCTCTCCATGAGCAAGGTAGAACGTTGCGCACTCCTATTACGTTATCCATCCGCACGGTGGTACGGGTCAAAAGTTCCAATCTAAAAGTCAAATGCAAAATTTCCAAAATTATTAATTTTCCAACGCCCTTTTTCCAACATAATTATTTTTCCAACTTTCCTTTTATAACATAATTATTTTCCAAATATTATTATTTTTCCCGTTCTAATAATTTAATAATCTAATAATTTTCCAGTTCTCGTTGAAGACAGCTCCGACGAATTTTTTTCAATTATTCGCTATTATGGGCTCCGTTGTTCAAGTCATTCAAGGTCGTGAGCAAACATTAGGTCTCCCATTTGTCTTCTCACTTTTGGAAAATAAAGAAGAGGTTGCATACAGGTACTCGAAATTATTCGAGGTTATTACGTCATCAGCGCAAACTTTGGGAATAGTGGCTAACCTGCCACAGTTTATTATGTCGGATTTCGAACTCCCAATTATTAATGCTGCTACTACTAAAATTGGTGACATTGTACACGTATGCTTGTTCCATCTCTGCCAAAACGTTTTTAGACGAATACAGTCTGAAGGGCTACAAGAACGGTACAATGATCAAGATGATCGAAGTATAAAAGAGAATACACAGATAATGTGCGCATTAGCATTTGTTCCTGTAGACCGAGTTCCTGATTTTTTTGGTATCTTTATCGATGAGGTTCCAGAGGAATTCCTTCCCATAGTTGATTATTTTGAGCTCACATACATCCGCGGTCGACGTGCTCAAGGAAGAAGAAGAGCCCTTCCAGTACGATATCCTCCAAAGTTATGGAATCAATACGACGCTATGCTCGAACATTTTGCGAGGACAAGAAATTCTTCTGAGGGATGGCACGACCGTTTTCAAGTAGTTACTGTTGGACGCCATCATCCGAGTTTATATGCATTTTTAACAGAGATACAAAAGGAACGAGGGGATACGGAAGCTATGCTAAAACAACTTTTCCTTGGCCAAAAAATCAAATGGCCTCGTTACCAAATTATTGAAGACATTCATAATATTCAACATAGTTTCCAATTTTCAAGTTGGATATTTGAAAACCGTCGGTTACAATTTACATTTTTGAGAATTTTATTTCACACATTTTATAAACATTTTGGTACTAATTTATGACTGGAATTGTATATTTTGGAACTAATGTTGTTTTGGGAAAATATAGTTTTGAAATTTACGGATATTGGAATTTTTCTTAGCACTTTCCGATTGGAACTTTCGGTTTGGAACCCCAACCCGCACGGTAGCTCTATTAAATCGGCTTCCATGTAATCCTATTTCCTTCTTAATACCCAAAGCAGACCCTTAATCGGTTAGTATTTATATTGTAACGTACCAAATTGGCAGTTACATAAGATAACTATCTATTACGTCAAGTAAAGGGAGATCATGAAAATATTTCAACTTACATAAAAGAAGGAACAGGAGAATATAAACAAAGTGTGTATCTACGAACGAATATTATTGAAACAACCCAAGAAAGAAGAAGGAAGAGTAATAAGGATATCATCGAGTATAAAAAGAGAGAAAATGACAACGAGCCAATATAATATGTTAGCTTCCAGGCCCAATGGATCCAAAATAGTGAGGGTATATGAAGAAAATAATTATTAAAATGAAAAGGATACGAATCAAGTACAACCACAATGATGATAAAACAAACGAATTTGTTTATTAGTATAAAATACTATGGAACAATGACTACCACGAACAAAAATATGGAAGAGTATGACAAGACTAAGGGAACATTGATTATCACAAATAATGTATAACCCAGGAGAACACCAATAGTGAGCAACAACTAACCAGAAGAAGAAAAGAAGAAGAAGAGGAAAGGAAACATACCACGAAGAATGAAGATAATGTATGAACAGTACAAGACATCAACATTCACAAGATATACAAGGAACTAAAATTAATATAGTGACCGGAAGAAGTGTAATGATTATTCGAAGATCAATGACAAAGAAACCAGTGTTTAGCATCATTGAGTGATCACGAACAATAACAGTGAAAACTTAATATGAGTGTAACAACCTGTGATATGATAACCATTTCACCCCAAGTAAACACCACAAACAATACAAGTGAAAATGTTTATAACGGAGAAAAATGATTAACCATTATAAGTGAAAGAATCCAAGATTAACTAGTTAAAATGCACAGACAATTAGTGTGACAATTTAATCAAGTTTGTAACACAACATAGATAATCATTAAGACCACCAAAAAAAATATGAGACAGAACAGTAAATTAATTGTTCATAGGGACTAATAATAAAAGCTTTGTAAGCCTTAATATGAAATGTGCCTGAATGCCATAGCAAGACAGGACAAAATATAAATAAATTCCAGAACAAACAGTAGCAAATAAGCTAGTTTGTTAGGGATAAAACAATCAATGTACCAAAAACTAGGTGCAACCCACCAAGAAATGTAATATTATTATACTAAGAATACCTGTGTTATTGTTTCAACAAATAGCGTAAACATGTGTATAACTTAATAATTAAACCATTGTAGTAGAATGCCATAATGAAATGGAAATAGTTGGGTCAAACACTGCATAAGAATATGTTGCACATTGTTGTCAGACAACTGACACATAACCTCACAGAAAGTGAACCTATAACATAAAATCATGTATATTAGTTAAACCAAGCAACTATCCACAATTGTTTCAAACAAAGAATAGTTAACAATAATAATGCAAACCAATAAATACCATGTGTACTGAAATACACAGCAAATGAATCAGATTGAATATGATATCATAAAGCCAAATAAACAGAACCCCAATGTGACAAGATAGTTAGTCAAAAAGCATTATCAAAACTTATCAAAAGATTGTGAAAAACGTTACCAGTAGTTAGAGAAATGTCTAATACTGCTATGAGAACACATCACAAATGTAATAGTAGTAGTTTAATAATTGAAATATTATAAACTACCTAACTGCACTTGTAAAACCAGATGTAAATAAACAGTATACTATAACTTGGAGAGCTTTCAGATAACGAAAAGTTAATAAATACATTGAACCAACAAGGTACAACAATCGTACACTATTTTAATTACTAACATTATATCCCTTGTGAAATAAAAGAATTAAATAAGTGACAAAAAGGAGAAATGAGAACAGAAAGTATTTTAATCATAATATAAGTATATAAAAAATAACATTTTTAGCAAAATAAAATGTGAAGAAATGTAAATAAATGTACATATTAGTGATAGGATGTCAAACATATGTAATAGGATAAGGAATAATGGCGTTACATGTAATTATAAACAATCGAACATGGTCGCTATGGACGCCATTAACAGATATTGTTTAAAATGTAAATATAACTATTTTATGTACTAACATGAAAGAGAAATGGACTCGAGATGTTTAGTAGTAAGTATTACAGTGTAATTGTAACGAAATATGGTGAAACAAACTTATTTATATTAAGAATCACCATATGAGTTTTTGAGATGGCTAAGTGAATTAATAATGAACGGATTTAGTGCTTGTTTAGACTTAAAATAAAGCCACAAGTGTCCGCGATTTAATGCCACTACCCAACCGACAATACGACAAAAGATAAGAAAGTTATGACAATTATAAACTTTTCAATCATTTTGAGTATCCATGCATACGCCACACATAATCTCGAACCCACGCTAAAAATTGTAAAAAATTAAAAGTTTTATTTGACCAAAGTGTTTTGGGGTTGAGAGTTTGACCTTTTAAACCAATCAAATAGCTTAAAATGACCAGACGAGAAAGAGACGCTTCGGCGAAGGAATCATTCGTTCTGCATCACTCACGACGAGAGGGCTACGCAAAAAGTCAACAAAATTATTTTGAAATGTGCGCGTCACATACAGTAATACTTGAACAGACATTAACCTATACACCACAATATATTACCGAGTGTCCAGTGAATTAAGTGAACAGTGAAATAGCACGACCAGTGTATAATAAAGGTCATGTTTTGTGTATTAAATCAGGGAGTACAATGTTTTAATTACTTTAAAGAAATTAATGAAAAATAATAATTTTCGTTAATGAACGAAAGATATTGTTTTGGACTGCACTAGTCATAACGCTTGAGTGCTTAACCTATGATGGACAATTATCAGAGCTTAATAAATAAATTGTAGCACAATAATTAATTCAAAAATAATTATTTTACAACTAAAGAAAAATTAAGAAAGGCGGAATTAACTTAGATACCGCTCATCAGTATATAGTATATAGTCGCTTACTTGACTAAACTTTTTGAGTTAACAAATAATTATTTTCTTGTGCAAATATTTTAAATATCTGATAATTATACGTCAAATGATTTATAAATAGAATGTTTGTGATCATACCATTTAGAATTTTATAAATAACATACTTATGCTAAATAAAGACTTACGTATACTAGGTAAACTAACCTAGAACTGATGAATATAATTTTGTCACAAAGAAACAATTCTGTTCTTGAATAATTTTACTGAAATGAAAGCTATAACAGGAGTTTTTTTTCTCTAGATTTTTTCTCTTGCCAGTACATGGTTTTGCTAATTAATGAATAAATAATAATAATATTTTTAACAGTGCAAATCTCAGAGCACGTGTTGACCACAACTGCTATATACGTTTGCATAGCGTACGATAGTACGATATATCGGTTATGGTACCGAGTTTTATAATTTTAAATTTTGTTCTTTTTTATAGTAATAGATAATTAAATATTGTTAATTAAAGTCACATCTTGTAATCTGGTATCATGTATCTTCAAAGAACTCACTAATTTGGTAATATAACTGAATAAAGTGAACCTAACCTCGTTCACCAAAAACATTGTACCTTACAACAGTGTTACCAGCCTTGAGGTACAGAGATCTCAGGATTTGTTTAAATTTGTTATTGTTTTTAAAAGATATTATTAATTGTTTTTAAAAGAGTTTATTGAATTTAATAATTGTGAATAAATCCCCAGTTTATTTTTAAGTGGAAACAGAGTTTTGATTTCTATACAATAGAAAAGTAGTTTAATTTTTTCATGAACAGTTCTCTCATAAGGTGGCGGTAGTATTTGAATGACTGATATCATTCAAAGTGCAATTGAACATTTAATTCATTTGATTATTTATGTGCATTCTTTGTGATATTCAAAAGGAATATCTATGTATGTATGTCAAGTGTTTTTACAGTAGAAGAAGTCACCATCGAGAATATTGAAGACAGCCACATATGGTAAGTGGGGAGGTTGACACAGTGAAGTGATAAATACTCTTTTAAACCACAAACGTTTAAACGTGAACACTCATTCAATTTTATTAATAATCAACTATAATAATAATAATAATAAACAATAACATCACATACTCGACTTGAGTATCAACACATCTATATAATCAATATCTATAATCGTGAATCTATTATAATATGTACACTAAAACCCTTTTACCTTTGGGATAACCATTAAAAAACTAAAACTATTACAATTATGTAGGTAATTAATTAATATTCCAAAACGTTTTTACAACTTTACAAGTAATTACACCTTTCCTTACTAAACATGTTGAACATGCATTCACATAGTAGTTATTATAATTCAATTTAACACAAAAGCATAATAATTTAGAACGAAAACAATTCAACATAATTTCAAAATAAGAATTGTAACGTTTATTAAAAGGAACGTTCATGTCTTGGATATAATTTCTTATCGACGTCAAAACACATATCTTAATCCAGGAGTGTACGGAGGCTGTACAATTCTTATCGTTACCTTTGCAGTTTAAATCTTTGCTTCCTTTATTGCCTTTTCTTATTCAATATGCTACGTTGAGAAATTGGATAGTACCGCACCGCTGAGTGACTACGTGACGCCTTGTGCGGCAGAGTTACGTAACGCTGTGGATTGTTCTAGGTCATGAGACATCCTCCTTCCAGACGTCACTCGACTACCCATCTTACTAAAGTGCAAGGCGGCGTACGTATAAATACTGGATTTCGAAGCGGCCCAGTTCAGTTACACCGGGCGATATTCCAGTGCGGATAGAATTGGTTATTACAATTTAGTGAAAGCGATTATTTTGTTAATTAGTACAAAACTACAATAAGGCGACATTTACAGTTCTGTGCAACACATGTAAATTGAATTGTTGTATAAGAGTGTAGAGAAGGCGTTTGACCGAATGAATATGGGGATACTCTGGTCAATATTAGATGGAAAGTGGTATTATAAACATTCACATAGTAGTTATTATAATTCAATTTAACACAAAAGGATAATAATTTAGAACGAAAACAATTCAACATAATTTCAAAATAAGAATTGTAACGTTTATTAAAAGGAACGTTCATGTCTTGGATATAATTTCTTATCGACGTCAAAACACATATCTTAATCCAGGAGTGTACGGAGGCTGTACAATTCTTATCGTTACCTTTGCAGTTTAAATCTTTGCTTCCTTTATTGCCTTTTCTTATTCAATATGCTTTATATTTCAATAAATATAATATAGCTACTTACAATGAAACGAAAATAAACATTCATTTGAGCGATGGACCATTTTCGAGGAAAATATTTACTAACAGAGGACTGAGACATACGTAGTGTCTGTCCTCACTATTATTTAACGTATACGTAGACAATATGCTCTGAAGACTGAAAGAGAATGTTCCTTTAGGCATAAAGCTAGATAAGAATACATGAATTAATATGCTGCTCTTTGCTGATGACATGATGTTTATTCAGGAGAGTGAGACTTCTGTGCAGAAACAGATTTATGAATTTGGAAAAGCATCTGAAGAGTATGACATCATGGTATCAGTTATAAAAACACAAATTATGGCTTTCCGTGAAAAATCCAGTTCTGTCAAAAATTGTCTTGTATGATAATGTTCTGGAACAGGTTGGAAAGATGAATTACTTAGAACAATGGTTCCCAAACATTTCAGTCCGCGGACCCCCTCAAAAATTATAAATTTCACGGACCCCGTCTAAGTTTTAAAGTAAAACAAACAGTAAATATGATAAAAAGTCTTATATATTAATTTAAAATATCTTAATTGGAAAGTTATAATATTAATGATATTACTTATAGTTTTTGTTGTGAACAATAAAGCTGCTTTTGAACAATTAGCTCTACAATATTGGGTTTAATAACAGATAATTTGAATATTAAGTAACTCTCAATATTAAGTTTATTTCTTAATATGTACTTTGACTTCGTGAGCTGGGAGAATGCGGTTTAATAACAGATAATTTGAATATTAAGTAACTCTCAATATTAAGTTTATTTCTTAATATGTACTTTGACTTCGTGAGCTGGGAGAATGCGGTTTTACACACATAAGTAGAAGGAAACAGTTACACACTGCAAAGGTTTTCTGTGAGTTCAGGATAATCAGTCATTACATATAAGCAGATTCAGCTATCTGTAATTACAGAAACAGATAGCCTAAACGACTAACCTTGAGGTTAGATGACAGGCCATCAGCAAATGGATTCCTTATTCACATGTCACTATCATCCGTCACGGGAAAATATTCCCGTAGCTAACTGCAAGTGCAGTTGCTCCAAATGACACTTAATAACGTTGAGGATCTTCTTTGGAACTTTTTCTCCTGACATCTGGACTCAATCTGCCATGGAAGGGAATTGGTTGAAGACTTTAGAGTCTAATAATCTCTCAATCTACAGCTACAATTTTTTTATCATCCGTCGGTTTTATCTCGAACCTGGAAAATAGTGATCCTAGATGCTAATAAATGAGTCCATTCAGACGACTGAAGATGTCAGCAAGATATGATAGCTTCAAAATCTACTTAAAGTCATGGAACCTGTCTTTAAGGTCGTAGTCTGAATCAAATAAAAAGAGCTTTACTTCATCCCTCAGTTCAAATAATCTGTTCCAATACCCTTCCACGCGAAATCCATTGTACTTCACAGTGGATCAACAATAGGTTGTGGCCACTCCCCATTTCTTCACATATTGTAATAAGCTTAATGTGTCGTGTGGATGATAATATTAAAGTTTGTGTTTGTGTAGTTGTTAGTTTTGTCGAACGTAAATTTGTCGTTCGGAAGCGTCTGGTAGCCTGCGTGCCTTACCTGTCCCTTCTCGCACTGATAGTAATTCCGGGTAGGCGCCAAATTGTTTTTCTTGAAAACAATTAAAAGTCTTTATTTGTGTAGTATGGTGATTTGTTATCGAAAATTCGAATAGTTCGCCGTCTGGCTTGTAACTGATTCTCGTGTGAGTGGGGGAAAACGTGTTGCCAACTTGAATTAATGTTGGTTATGTCGACCCACTGCTAGTAAACAAAACATACATAATATTCTCTACAAATAAATACTGGACAGTTTGTTATCAGTACGCACTTTTTTATTAGGCTTCTGCTTGTTAATTATCGTTAACGCTTCATAAAAATAATAACTGTTATAATAAAATTTTTAGCCTCGGCAATATAATCTCTCGCTCTGCGGAGCGCTAGGTTGGCAGTGCAATGTTTACAATTGACTCTGGTTATTATTTCACAAAATAAATCTGCCAAATGGGTTCTTTTAAGTACGAAACAGAGGTTTACATAACAAGATAACAAAATTATAACATATCGTTAAAAGTTTGTGATCATTAAAATTACACAAGGTTTGCTATAAATTAAATATTGTGGTGTTGAAGTGTGACAGTGTCGTTGTGTAACATAGGTTATCATGTGTTCATTCAATGTTTACAAAGTTATTTCTTTATTCTATCAATCCTTGAAAATATTCAGTGATAGTGAGAGTTTTACTTTATAGTTAGAATTTTTGAAAGAGTATTTGTTTTATAATATTCAAATAAATTCAGCAATACTCAACGTTAGTAGATATGGTGGGTATTGTCAGTCGTCCATGTAAAGTAATGGGCCGGTGTTTATTCTTCCTACTTCTGATCTTGGGATCAAAATTTGGTTGTCATCTTCTTCAAGTTGAACTACAAGTATTTTCCGGTCATCTGGATTAATTCCTAGCTGGTCCTTGGTGTAAATTAGTTGTAATGGCCTTTCATCTGTTGTACTGCTACTCCTTCTCAAAATTGTGGGCACTTATGCTTTTTTCTGTGGAAAATTTGGGCCCTTCACGGCGTGGCGTCTCTCCAGTTTAGCGTCACTACATAAAGTTTTGTTCCTAACTGAAATTAGTCAATATTCGGTTGTTGTCATGGTTACTCAAAGTTTTTGATTGGCTGAAATTGGCTAAAGAGTATTGTTAGGGTATTTGAATTTTTATTTAAACTGGTTACAGATCTTCTAAATGTAATTAATCTTCAGTACTCCATTTCTAGTAGTAAATATTATCACCACTGTTCATATTTTTGCTCAAGGATTAATTTGACATCCAATATTATAGTGTTCACTTAGGTATCAACATTTTGACAGTTTTGTGAATTTTATTTAATTATACTGTTTTCTCAATTTACATTATTATCATAATATTTCTGCCTTAACATAATTGTTTATTTGTATTTCATAGTTTATGTGGTTTAGTCTCCTAATGCCAATGTTTAATTCTATAAATTGAAGTTTTTTGTAGTTGACAGTTGGGAATTTGCATAGGCTTAAACAGCAATTGACTATTTTTCTTTGATTACTGATATTACATTTTATTCTCCTTGTAATGGGTCCTGATTGTTTGAATACAAGATTCTGTTCATTTGTTCAATGTTTAAGTCGGTTCTTCTAATTGTGTATAATTTTATTGTTTCCCTATATTAATTTGTCTACTGTGATAACTCATTTTTAGTGTCATTGTATTTGAATGTATGGTTTGTTTCTTGTTTACTGGTTTCTGTTGGTTTTAAAATCTTATTTCTTACAACATATAACATAACATCTAATGGTTTTAACAATTCCCATAGCTATAATTCTTATCGTTTAAACATAATTATTGGAACATAAACCTTAGTCATTAAAACATAATTCTTATTCATTTAAACATAATTATTTGAAACATATTATCCACTCATACTCTTCATCTCCCCATACTCTTTGATGAATTATAATTATTACTTGACATAAAAAATAAAGACATAAACATGAATTAAACATATTAATACAATGGTATATTGTTATGACTAACTCTGAATGACATTAAGCCATAACTGAATCTTCAACAACTGTTTACTATCTAATATTAATATCTTTTTTTATTATTATCAGTTTGTCATGAAAAATATTCTTTAATGTATCATTTTAAATTAATGATATTGGATTCTTATTTCTGTGATTAAAATCATATATTTTGGTGTATTAATACACTGATAGTAATTCGTTCTTGAATACATTAGTAGCAATACTAATTAACAAATTATTACCTAACATTAAGATTTGCAAACTAAAATATGACAAGTAGTAAATACTACTGTTATCTAAAACCTACTTATTATCTAGTCTGTTACACTTTGTTTCATTTTGTTATTAATACACTTGTGTTCACTGGATAATTGCTATTAAGTGCCACAGTCCTTTCTGTGATTAGCCATTATCAGCCTTCACTTATTTTTTACCACTCACTGATGGTTTTTGATCACTCTTAAATCTTTAGTGTTTTTTCACTGATTATTTGGTGTCTATCCCTATCAATAGGGTTCTATTTAATTTGGGGTTTTCACACTATCACTTTGCACTTTATATGTTTAATTTAAGTGTTACTAGTGGGTATTACCTAACTTTAAATTCTCTTTCTCACTTTACTATGTTCACTATTTTTCTAACTCTCTACCTCTCACTTTACAAGGTTTAATTATAATATTAACAAGTTCATGTCGTTTTATTGTACCACTAATATGTTAGTATCGTGCTAATGTGATTTGTCTTAGTTTACTCTATTTGTTTGGGGTTATTGTGCCCTTCTATACCTTAAGTACTTAATTATTAGTATCTCTAACTTGTCTGTCCTTACAATTATTAATATTATATAGAATTTTCATTAGTGATTCTATTTCTTTGGTTTAATACAAGTTTGGTATTCCTTCTTAGTTCACTTTCTTTTGTCATATATTATCCGTCACTTCCTTAGTGTTGTGGTTGATTGTATCATTACACTTATATGTTAATTGTCTTTTAGTCACTATTCTTCTTATTTATACTTATGTTGGTGCGGTGGCTATTTCTAGTCCATTTGCAGTTGTCACTATTAGGTTATTCTTGGTCCTTTTGGGGCTAGTTCTACTCTCTCACTTACCATCTATTGGGCTATTCGGGTTAAATCGTCTTGTTTCTGTATTTACCATTTTGACTTGTTTGTTTGTTACTACTTTATTAATATAAGTTACTGTTCTGACTACCTTGATAAGTCTGATCGTTTTATTATTCTGATTCACCCATTCTTCTATTCTAATTCATCCCTTTTTATTCTAGTGTTAATGACTAAATAATTTATCTGGTCATGTCTTCTTCATTATGGTTAGGTGAAGATATGTACCATTACAATATAAAATGGAAGAACGTTTTGCTTAGATACAGTCCTTATACGCGAGATACAATGTGCATACGAGGACTAAACGCGATCAGTTCTGCGTTGATGCGGCGCTCTAGTCAGGTCGGCTGACAAACAGATTTGTTACACGACATGATTTAAAGTCATTATTAAAGCCTTCAGCTTGAAATTACTTTTACAATTACAATTATTTTGAACTAAAACTAAAATATTACTTTTCCACTAATCGTTTTAAGATTAGAAAATTTATATTTTAGAGCATAACAATTCGGGGAAAATTACGGTATATTCTATTGTTTATTAAAAGTGCCTTCGGAAACCACTGACTTTGTGTTGTGTTGTGTCACATATAGCCGTAATTAGGATTTGACCAGCAAAACCAGTAAATTTTAACTTATTTACGGTGTAATAATAAACACTCTGAAAAAGAAGACCAGAAATGAACTAATTTAAAATTTTACAAGACAATAGTTGTTCCAGCATTGTTAAGTATATACTGCGAATCTTGGACGATGATGAAGAGCGACTGGAATAAGATTTAAGCAGCGAAGAAATGAAATACTTAAGAACAGTAAAGGGATGTACAAAAGCAGATCGTATAGGAAATGAGGATATAAGAAAGGATTTGAATATAATTTCAGCTAGAGAAAAGATAGTGTTGTATAGAGAAAAATGGAAGATCTATTTGTAACGAATGGGTAATATCCGCGTTCCACGGTTAGCCTATAATTACCAACCACATTGAAGAAAAGACGTTGGACGACCGGTAGCAATGTGGTGAGAAGCATGAGGCCGGAACAGGAGAATGCACGTAAGCCTTGAACGCTTGACGATGATGATGATTTATAAGAGTGCCATTTTTCATTTCTACCTATTATTTTATCTAATTAAATCTCCTAATTAGTGCCTTCGTTGGGACCAGTTATTCCGTTTCCGCTGTATAACACGACAATATGTGTGACATTACACCATTCCAGGCCTGGCTTGAGCATCTTCTACTTCTCTTATATGGCGCTCTGACCTACTATCTAAATTTTACACGGACAGCTACTCGCAATACAAATATCTACTGCTACAGTGAAGTAGGTAATAGCAAGTTAACAATTGCGCGCCTAAGTAATACTTTGGTAGATGAAACTACAAGAGTTGGTTGGCTAACCACAAGGCGGCTTCGGAGCCTTGACCTGTGAGCTAACAAAATTGGGATTTAATTTAATTTTTTCAAAAATAACAATAAAGAAAATCATAAATTTCATTTTCTTTTCTCTCTTTTGATATATTTTCTTCATTTTAATCAGCTCATGATTCGATACACCTTATTTAATAAATAAAGCTTCATAAAACTGAACCATAGAACATAACTTGTGAACTATATTTTATGCGGGCTGGTAGACTCTTTATGTTGACGTATTCTTTGGTCAGAAAATTGTTGTCGGACCTATTGTCAAAACCAGTCACGCACCATATTAACCGTTGTCTCTGTGAGACGGCAATACACCGTTCTCATCTCATAGAAACGAATTTTTCAGAGTGACGTTATTAATTCGTTTCTTTACTCTGCAACGCTACAAAATAAAGACAAGAATAACCTCAATACTTAAGCACTAAAGATGAGTAAGTTAAAATAGTTACTAATATTTTGACTATAAAGTTTCACAGGACTCATTTAGTCAAAGTTCTTTTATTTCATCAAGTTTATTACAATCATATATTCATTTCGAATATCCGTCTTAATCCATCTCAGTAATCTCTGATGTCATTATGCATTTAAATGCCGGTTAAATACCAACTTACACAAAGTGGTACACATACACACAGAATCATTGTCAACACGTATTGGTTTTAAAAGTCATGTAATAATTGATATAAGTTGCTTTTAATTTAAATTATTACCGGTATATGTGTCACGATTACTAATTGCCTACATTTTGTAAGTCTCTATACATAATTTTTAATTGGTTACTGTATATTAATGATAAGGAACGTCATACGTCTGTCAAGCAGAAGGAAATTGTACCCATTTATCTCTGACTGAAAAGTAAGTAATATGCACATGCTATTGAGATCAGAAAACCGTATGCAAAATAATTGATATCTACCACCTTTTTGTGGGGGTGAAATTGGATATTAAGAAAAAGTAAATATAGAACACATTTCCAGAAATAAAGTTTATAAAGTTTTTAAAGAGAATAATATAAACGAGGAAGGTTAGGAAACCCAGGAGAACGGAGAATATTTTAGAAAATTTTAAGTTAAATATATGTGACGCAAGATATATTTTATCAAATGAGAGGAATTGGTGCAACAAGAGCGTGGGTTAACAGTGAATGATGGTATTAAGTTATTATATTTCATATATTTTCACGGCGACGCAGGTAACGTAACAAAACAATTATTGACCTCTAGCCTGGTATTGAATGAACATAAAAATGATGTTCATTTTTGCTTGTATAAACAAGCCAATACAGAATAATTTTAAAATTGATTGTTTGGGATTGCCGAGTTTCATCAAGACATATTGGTATTGACCTTCCACTATTTGTTACCTTGTGGAGTCAGCTGAAGTGAGTAAACTTTACATACGGTTGAGATAGAACACCAGCCACAATCTTGATGCTGTTGATCATGTTGGGAGTCTCACAATGAGACTGTACGCTAGAATGCTTCCTCATCAGTAGAACTCGCTCATTCAGGTTGGGAGTCTCACAATGAGACTGTATGCTAGAATGCTTCCTCATCAGTAGAACTCGCTCATTCAAAACGACCAGATTTTTGTTTAAATCCGCTTTAGTCTGACACACAGCAATATTTTTACTATTAAAAATTTTGATTCCGTTTATGGTGTTTGGGGTTAATAAATTTTGAAATTTGCAGAACCGTACAACATATTCAGATTTGTTTTGAGGTTTTATTTAACTTGATATCTCACGTGGTATTAGCAATTTTATAAAACGTTTGTCCTACTTTTGGGCCCTCGTCCCTCAATATTTTGTAATTTTAGAAACTTAACACTGAATTCAAATATTAGATAACAGTCGTCTTAATCTAATATGGCACTTGAATTCCCGCAATTTTTTCAAAAAATTTTACCTACTTTTTTGGTACTTTGAGTCTCAAGATATTTGAATTTTAAAACACTAACAATAAATTCATCTTTTGGTTAAATTCACTTTAATTAGATACCTTAGGGGCCTACTGCGATTTTCCAGAAATTTTACCCCCTCACAATCTTGTCTTATGTACTCTAACAGTGTGGACACGCGTGCTACATTTTACGGAAATCGGTTGATAGGCTCAAAATCTATCGCTAGACGTAGCTCAAAAGACAGACAGACAAATGTCAAACGGTTCAGTTAAACCGGAGAACTTGCTTCGCTCATTCGACTAATTTGTCTGTAATATTTGCAACACCAAAAGCTAGGCTAAAATTCTGGGTAGACATTATAATTGTAATTATAAAAAGCAATTAAAATATTAAAATATTTACAATTAATTATATAATTAATAATTATAAATATTATTTAAAAAAATATATATATGATTTTAAACTATAATTATAATTTGCGATTATAATTAAACAATAAGTTAACAGGAAATTTAGTAATTTAAGCAAAGCATAATGTAACGCAACTAAGAACGTATAGGGGCCTGGAAACTGTAAATATAACTCTGTAGGTTAATTGAATTTTGTTGAATAAAGCGATTCATCACAGTGGATTTAAACTGGATTTCAATCCTAAACATGCTTTTAATCGATGTAAATTATAAAATCAAGTTTATTGAAACGACCAATTGGTATTTTTAACTGATTTATTGTGAGTAGTCACGTAGCTGCGTAACATTTTGTAATAACTGATAATAACCCATAAAATAGGCATCTGTATTCAAAGTCACATAATTTCTGGGCATAGATATTATTTTCTCTGAGTTTTAGAACAGCCTCTGATACAAGATAATCTGTAGGTTACCAATCATACCTAATAATACGACGAAAGGTGGATGGATAACAAACACACAATGTGAAAGAACAGTTCGGAAAATATCCAAAACAGGAAAAATTTGAAGTAAACGTAACATACATTTTGCAGCGAATATTAGTGTTAAAGGGAAATTAACGGAAGAAAGTGTATATTGAAAATTGTATTACACTGTAAATAGGTATGGACTAAGACAAAAGTGATAGTATTGGAGTGACAATCTACACGTATAAGTAAGTAATGAGAAAAAATTATTTGGCTAAATATATAGTGACGAACGGCTAGATTAAACTTGTTCACGGAAGAATGAGTGTGGTGTCAATGTATGGTAAAAGAATCAATTTGATTTTATGGAGCTTAGACTAAGTAGTTTCAATAGATTTGTCACTATAAAATTAAAAATTAAAAAAACTTAATCCGTTGTATCCTAACAAACGTGTTACTTTTAATAAAACTCGACACATTCCAACCTTATAAAATATGTTAGCAGAAGGTCAAGAGATTTCATGGTGGTCCAACGTCTCAGACGATACCGATGTCTCATTCTAGTAGATTTATGAAGCCTTTACACAATTCTTTCTCTAATGGCTACACGGTATCCATCACAACACAGTAAGGCGGGATCAAGGTAAAATATTGTACAACGAATTGACAATTCGGTGTGTGCTTTGAAAGTCAGCTGTTACCAATGTATCTCCTAGTACGTGCATAGTAAAGACAGTGAGTTATTATTTGCATAATTTTATATAATTCTAAAGGAAAAAGTAATCCGTAAAGCCGGTGCTATAAAATTCGGCCATATAACGTTATTGAAGGTTTTACTAAGTTAAATGCAGATCCATTTTTTGTGATCAGTTTCTTTATGTAAATCTCATTTGCATACCGTCTGTATCTCCCTCTTTCCCCCTTTTTACATTCACCTTTCCTCCTGACTGGTTTATGGTATTCTTCAGTCAATTCCTTCACTTCCCGAAACAATCTACGTCAGTTACTGCAATATCTGCCTCCCCTTTCATTGCACACTCCACCACCAAAATCACTAATTCTGTATCAACTAGTGCTCTACTAACGATCCTCATCTTCTTGTTGCAGTCCACTACAAACGTCTTCCGTTTCTTCCGTACTTTCTACAATCCACTTATTAGTGCGGTCCGAAATTTGTGAGCGTAAGAATTGGCGGAACCAGAGGCTGTGCAAGATTCTACGCGATACACAACCTACCAATTTATGGATCTCAAACAGTAACAATAAAATTATAATAATCACATATTTTGTAAAGTAATTAATCGTCAACTGTGGCTACACTTTATGATTATCCACCGTGTGATAATCTATCCACATTTCTATACTTATACACGTGACGCTTGACTTTGCGAGTGAAGCCACATGCTACAACTACACGACTATACTCCGGGAATAATAATAACAGTAAATTTTTTCAGCACACACACACACACACACACACACACACACACACACACACATCTTTATAACCTGCCGATCTATCTTCTATGACAAAAGGTCTCTCAAGGGAACAAGTATTAGGAACAAGTGTGATGCAAGTATGATGAACGGTCCATTAGAGCCTTACTGTATCACACTTTAATCCTTAGAGATTTAGTGTATGAAGTAAGAAGGGGCGACTGTGACAAATAAAATAGAAAACATAGTCAATTCTAAGTAGCCTACTACACATTTAACAAGTTACGCCACAAAATTAAAGTGGTAGGTCAAACAAGTAGTGCAGTCAGCAAATTCTATCGAAACGTCCTATAGTAATAATAATAATAACAACAACAACAACAACAACAAGATTACTAATAATAATACATAAAATCCATAATCATGTTATAGGGTACGCCCTAATTTAGCGGTATTGTAAATAATTCTGTAAAGTACTGTAACACACACTCGTATTTAAGGTTCAACATTCAACAATTTAGGTTACTGATATTAATTTTCCAATATGCACTTCTAAATGATAAATGTAATATAATTCTATTGAAATCGACATAATTTACTTATAAACTCTAACAAAAGTCAAACCAATAACTGGAACTGGCCCGAAAATTCATAATCTATTAAGTTGAAACATTCCACCTTTAAAGTCGGTATGTTTGAACAATTTAATAGAACGCGCAGTTTAATTTTCGTTAATCATAACGCTCGATTAAACTTCGTGAAGTATATTCAGTGTCCAAGTTAAATAATTTACTAACTCTAAGTGTGCGTTACACCGTACTACTAAACTCGAACAGATAACGGTAACAGCGATGCAGTAAGCTTTAACTAGCATAATCATTCTCGGTTAGTTGATTACTTTATTATTTCATGATACAAATGTTCAAAGTATAAACTGAATTTTTTCCACCTTTTCCTAGTTGGCAACTCACGAGTTCTGTATCCACGAAAATGTGTATTTTTGTACCAGTTACAAGTACACATCGCCTATTCCATTCTCTTCCACCTATTCTGAAAATATTATTAGCATTATTTAATTTAATGTTTCACAGCAGGTCTTATGAATTTATGTGCAAATTTTTATTTGAGTCGGCCCTACCGTTAGTTTCGTACTTCAGTTCCTAGCGTTTCTTTTTTTTTATAAATCACGGCTGAAAATTCTTTATGTACCACGCCCTAGAGTTCCTTCTGCCCCAGAAAGTTACCCTCAGAACCTGTTCAAGCCAGATTACTGTGGACATCTACGTGATGTATTTGCGTTACCTATTTTTTACGTTGTCGAG
The DNA here is from genome assembly GCA_034769895.1 of Magicicada septendecula. Lineage (NCBI taxonomy): Eukaryota > Metazoa > Arthropoda > Insecta > Hemiptera > Cicadidae > Magicicada > Magicicada septendecula. The sequence continues at coordinate 362,413,477 of CM068370.1, read as the reverse complement.
GCTTGCCACATGTTTCAACTGTCTGGAACATTGGGTGCCACCATGTTTAGAATCACTTCCTCTAGAAAACTGACTTCTTCATCACTACCATGGTTTAGCGTCTATATTAGCAAAAATGTATGTAATTTTCAGAAATGCAAGTTCCTTTTCCAACTCAAAAATTTTTAATTTGTTTAGATCAACTCGATTTGTGTGTGATTTAGATTTTAATAACTATTCTGTTGATTCGTATACGGCAGAACTTAATGCTATGTTGACTCCGTACTTACGAAGTAAAGCATGATGTTGATCAGAAGCTGGCAAGTTTTAGTCAATACGTGAAAAACATTCGTCAACCGTTGTCAAGGAGAATGATGAAACACACTCAGCTAAAAATATGTAAAGCAAAGGCGGTGTCGGTGTTGTTGTTAAGTCCTGAAACTTGGATTAGAACCATCTTGGTAAAATACGAGCATTGCGTATAAGACTTTTACGATATGTTGAAAACTGCACGCAAAATAATAGACTCTACAATAAAAAACATACCCAAAGAGGTAATATTTTCTAACATACAAGACTGCATTGGGTGACTAAGAGAGCTGCTGAATGCTACAAATATTTCCAAAAATTTGACATTCCACGGTTCGAAATCGACCTTTCTCACACTTTTTTCCTCTTGCTCTACTTATCTGCCTACCAATGGCTGGACCCGCAAGATAGAGGAGGTGACTTGGAGACCTGTGAAAAAATAAAACTAAATTAAAACAAACAGATAAAAAGAAAAATTAATATTATTATCATTTTACCTTTACCACTATTACTACTACTACTACTACTACCACTGCTACAACAACAACAACAACTACTACTACTACTACTACTACTACTACTACTACTACTACTACTACTACTACTACTACTACTACTACTACTATTACTATTACTATTGCAATCAATACTGCAGGAGATCTCCACAAGAAGCAGGTCAGCTTTAGGTCGGGAAGATCGACGGTGGACGCGATACAGGAAGTGTGTGAGGCTGTCAGAAGAGCGGAGGATCACAACCATTTCTCGAGAAGGGTTGTGCTGCTGGTATCACTGGACGTCAAAAATGCGTACAAGTCCGTAAGGTGGAGCGACATGTTGGAGGTGTTGGACCATGAATTTTGCGTACGTAGGTACCCTCTACGGATGCAATTACCTCAGGACAGAGCTCTGCTTTATGAAACACAGAAAGGACAGCGGCGGATGGCTGTTTCGGCTGGGGCAGCCCAGGGTTCAGTCCTATGACAGCCTACTTAGGATGGAGATGACCAGAAGAGTCGTGTTTGGAAGGGTACGCCGATGATGTGGCGGCGGTTGTCGCTGCTCGTACCATCGACCAGGCCCAGATAAAGGAGTACAGGGTGATGCGATTAGTCAAAAATTGGATGGTATCACACGGGGTGATGTTAGCCTTCAGTAAGACAGAAGTCGTGGTCTTGACTAAGAAGATGATGTCCACTCTAATCCACATACGAGTCAGAGACGAAGTGGTCGAGTCAAAGCCAGCGGTGAAGTACCTTGGAGTTATGATCAATTCCAAGTTAAGCTTTTTTGAACACATTAGGTATACGGTGGACTTTTGATCGCTGTTGTGCAGTCAGTCCTACTGTATGCAGCAGAACTGTAGGCGGCAAACTCCCTGAATCGTTAGTGTTACAGTAAGAAAATAGCCCTGGTCGAAAGACAAAGTGCCCTTCGAGTTGCATCGGCCTACCGTACGGTTTCCGAACCGGCTGTCTTGGTCCTTGCTGGAGTGATGCCGAATGACCTTCTCGGCAGTAAACGTCAGATCGCCTTTCAGAGGAAGAAGGAGGTAAGTGGTCATGCTCCACACCGAGAGATACGATGCCATACGCTGGACAGCTTTCAGAGAGCTTGGGAGCAAGAGGAGCGAGGTCGCTGGACAAGAAGGCTCATTAAGCAGAAGCATGGGAAGATCGACTATTACTTCATCCAGTTTCTGAATGGACACGGGTATTTTCGATCTTACCTGAAGAAAGTTGGAAAGGCCGAGTCACCAGAGTGCATGTGTTGCCCAGGAGCTGCGGACGATGTCAGCCATACATTATTCGTTTGCGAGAGATGGGGCCATAATACAAGACCGTTGCAACATAGTGTTAGGCAGGAAATCTCCCCGAATAACATCGTTGAAGCGATCATTCAAGAGGAGGACGCCTGAAAATGTGTGGCACGCTTCGCAGAAGAAATTCTTCGGGAGAAGTTAGATTTGGACAAAACACTATTAACATTTGGACAATAACATTAACAAGCCAGATGTGAGCTCTAGGGCTGAAGAACAATATGCTTTGGCAGAAGTACTATGTCAAATCAGGTAACAGTTTCAGGTTAGTGTCCTAGTAGAGGAAAGGGAGGCGGCGTTTTAGTGAATCCGGTATTATACTCAAACCCACAGACTCCGGAAGTGTGGAGCCTTCCGAACATTTGTACAGCAAATTTTCCATCTGGTGCCACCCTAAAAAGAAAAAACAAAAAACTACTACTACTCTACTCTTACTACTACCACCGTCACCACTACCATATTAATAATAATAACAATAATAATAACAACCATTTTTTTTACGATGTTAGGTGGAAAAGTATGGTCAACAAATTTCCGGGAGAGTGTACACTTCCGAAATCTGTGAGTTTGGATATTATACGTATACCACATCCATTAAAAAACTACCTCCCTACTTCCCTACTGGGATGCAATCTGGACACATTACTGCCGGTTAGGCCCTTTATTTTTCAGCGCTTGAGTTCTGACAGTGTTGACTCATTTGATGATGGTACACGATTAAGGAGGCCGCACAAATACAAATGCAGGAACGGAGTTGAGAGAAAGTTCAGGTAAACGTTGCCTTGCGCACAATCACCAGACTTATGACAATAATGATGCTAACAGCAGACACGCAAATTTAAATAGAGGGTCTTTTTTTGTAACGAAGAAAATATTCAGTTAGTTTGTGAGGCAGATATAAAAATCAGTGAAACGGAAGACAACATGAAAACTTTTTAACCGAAAGTAATTAATTATTAAGTGAGAAATGCTATAATGTTATCGCAAGGCGTAACCTGTTCTTGTGCAGTGGCTGTTGATAACTCATCAGCAACCCTTCAGGTGGCTAGGCCAATCTATCATCTTCAGAAATGTTACAGAAAGTCATACAACAACATTGTAACAGTTTGATGACGTGCTGGCTATTTTTACTATTTACCTTTCCCGTATTATATTGTCTAGAGTTCAGTTGAATTAGCAACCGGTACTAGCACCTGACTAGCGTGCCAGCCGCATTTAGCAAGTAATATGACAAATGGTTACTAGTTGACATTGCGGTCTCACAAATTTATTAATCTTTTGGTTATTAATACTTGTTGTGTTGAGCGCCTATTTGGTATTTGTACAAAATAAGAGATTTTAATGTTACGAGAGAGATAATTTTTATCAGTTAGTGGTGATACAGATTGTCTTCATGCATTATGGCGTTTAATAGTCAATTCCGCTGTGCGTATGTGTGTGTGTGTGTGTGTGTGTGTGTGTATTGTTTTCTATAAGATCTTGATCGAGATATTTTATTTACTGTTACAAGCGCATTTAAGACGTTAAGAATCTAAATTAATATTGCTATGCAATTGTGATTAGGCAATGCAGACATGTACAGAGTTCACGGGACGCCTTGTCACGTATTGTGAGACCGGCTTGGACAATGCAATTCCACACATTTTAGCTGCGGATAGAATCGTCCAGACATCTGAAACTTTCTTCTCTTTTTTGTCAACCTTACACACAGGAAACGTTGCCTATTATATAAAAGCTTGGTGCGGCAATTTAACCATTTGGATTATGAAAAGAATGGAATTTGTGAATTAGGCGGAAGGAATTATGCCGTTACATATTTACAGCGTTTAGCGATAAGTCTTCAGCTCTTTGTTTGTCGTACGGGCTATAGTAATTAAATAACATAGTTACACGAATTATTGTTTCTAATGGTGCGTACTGTACATCAGTATGACTACAACTAATGTAAGACGATCGTGTTTGCAGGTTTAAAAGAGTTCATAAAATTTTTATCAATTTTACTGGGTGTCAATAATTCAATAATTTCATTCCTTTATTTAAGATTACAATTAAAGTTATAATCATAATATTATTATTTTCATGTTAAAATAGGCCTCTTGAAAATGTTAGAGAAGAAATACAAGCATTTCGTAGAATTTTAACGAGAATTATAAGAGAGACACTTAGAGATTAGAAAAAACTATCAAAGGCAAGTTGCGACATTGACTGGAGTACGTGCTTGTGAATAATTAACGTTACTTTACTCAAGCACAATCGGCGAATAGACACGAGTCAGCCTTTGAGTGCGCGTTCCGAATACTTTATACTTTTAATGTATTTGAACATCAACTTACAACACTTACAAATTTACTACACCCGTTAGACAGCACATTAGAATTGCGTTACCGACTGACATCTTTCAGCGTTAACAGTGATTGAATATTTGAGTTAAATTAAGAAAGTGATACCATCTTTAAATGGTTTACACAGGGTATTAAGGTTGTTACAATTTTAAATACACAAACTTCCGATCACAAACGATCTGTGGTCGCGTTCTGATGTATTAAGAAATTAATTTAATAATTTAAAGCTAAGTAGACGAGATAAGTTGCAACCACAGACGTAAATAAACGAAAAACTATATTGCAAAAAAAATGTCATCTTATAAAATTAATGTTAACAAAAACCATTAAAATTTATAAAACAACAGAAAAACGTATTTTCTCTCAAAGTCTGTTGAGAAGAACGGAAAAATACAGCAACACAGAGAAGAAAGACTAGAAGGATATCATGCTGAAATTCTAAAAGACAATGGGAGTATCTACATTGTTGTACAGTTGTAAAAAGGGTATTCCCTCTTATAGAGATAAATTAAGGCCATTGACACCAGAAACAAAGTTTCTACGGAAAATTAAAGTCATTATTTTCTCTATGTTAGCAGTCTTCATCACAACTTTGTCAAATTTTGTTGCTTCCCTGCTATAAACACTTTTTACTTCCATATTCCTTAAGGAAATGGAAGTATGGTGATGGCAAAAAAAATCGTGTTCGAGATTATTGCAGATTCTGATTGTACTACACTCAAAACATGAAAAAAAGTCGTTTTCCGAAAAGTGTCTGTGTGTGTGTCTGTGTGTCTATCTGTGTGTCTGTCTGTCTGTCTGTATGTAGATTTTTTTTTCTATGGCAAACGATAACTGCCGCAAATTCAAACAGAATCAAATAATTTTTTGCATACAGCCCTGATTTGTAGAGTACTCACGATCTGTTGTTTTTGGTGAAGATCGGTTGAGGGAAAGGGGTAGTTTACCTGCAACGGTTTTTTTTATAAAGGGAAATTTTTTTTTTGGCAAACGATAACAGCCGCAAATTCAAACAGAATCAAATAATGTTTCGCATACAGCCCTGAATTGTAGAGTTCTCAAGACCTATTGTTTTTGGTGAAGATCGGTTAAGGGAAGGGGTAGTTTACCTGTAACGTTTTATGTTTTAACAAGGGTATTTCCTATGGCAAACGATAACAGCCGCAAATTCAAACAGAATCAAAAGATAATTTGCATACAGCCCTAAATTGCAGAGTTCTCAAACCTATTGTTTTTGGTGAGGATCGGTTAAGGGAAAGGGGTAGTTTACCTGCAGCGTTTTTTTATCAAGGGTATTTTCTATGGCAAACGATAACAGCCGCAAATTCAAACAGAATCAAATAATGTTTTGCATACAGCCGTGATTTGTAGAATACTCAAGACCTATTGTTTTTGGTGAAGATCGGTTGAGGGGAAGGGGTAGTTTACCTGCAACGTTTTTTATCAAGCGTATTTTCTATGGCAAACGATAACTGCCGCAAATTCAAACAGAATAAAATACTTTTTTGCATACCTCACTGAATTGTAGAGGACTCAAGGCCTTTCGATTTTGGTGAAGATCGGTTAAGGGGAAGGGGTAGTTTACCAGCAACCTTTTACGTTTTAACAAGAGTAAAGTACTTGAAAATTCATTTAAACTTTTTCAAACAATGGTAATTGTTAAAAATAAAATAATTTTGTTGCCAGGCAACAAAATTATAATTTTTTCATTTTAATGTAAATTTGTACATAGTATAAAGTAAAGTCGGTCCGTTTTCTCTATGTGTTTGAAATCGCTAATCTCAGGAAGTACTGAACGGATTTTATTCAAGTTTTCGCCAATAGATAGAGTGTCTATCGAGGAACATTTATGTGTATAATTAATACATATATGTTGTACATTAGCTTAGCTATCACGGTTTATGTCAAGTAAGTGGTATAGTTTACATCTTATATATAAAAATGAATGTTTCTTTGTTTGTCCCGTATGCGTTCCTATACCATTCATCCGATTGCGATGAAACTTCGGTGAGTTGTTGTGCGCACGTCCGCGAAGGTTCCTTCCACATCTCCTCCTAAACCACTGTACAGATTTCAGCCAAACTTGACACAAATATTTTACGCAACGGGAGAACCAACATAGGATAGGTGTTTTTTCGATGGGGTCCTTTTGGGGGTTCTTTGGGGTCTTTCACATCGCCTCCTAAACCACTGGACCGATTTCAACCAAACTTGGCACAAATATTTTACACAAAGGGAGAACCAACATAGGACAAGTGTTTTTTTCGATACGATCCTTTGGGGGGTCCTTTAGGGTCTTCCACATCTCCACCTAAACCATTGGACCGATTTCAACCAAACTTGGCCGAAATATTTTACGCAACGGGAGAACCAACATAGGATAGGTGTTTTTTCGATGGGGTCCTTTTGGGGGTTCTTTGGGGTCTTCCACATCGCCTCCTAAACCACTGGACCGATTTCAACCAAACTTGGCAGAAATTTTTTACGCAACGGGAGAACCAACATAGGACAGGTGTTTTTTTCGATACGATCCTCTGGGGGGTCCTTTGCGGTCTTAAAAAACTATTAGATCTGGTTAATATGGCAACCCAATAGAATAGATTCTGTTCTAAATATATTATCGCATTAAATTGAAGACCACGCGAACGAAGTTGTGGGCAACAACTATTTATTTTTAAGAAGCCTACTTTAATTAAACTTTATTAATTAAACTAACATTTTCATTACGTACAACGTAAAACTCCGTAGCGAAGCACGGGTATTCTGCTAGTCATGTATAAGAGAAAATATATCGTGCGTGGCAGACAAGCATATCTCAGTTATGTACTGTTTACGTTTCCATTTTATTATTATGACTACAGCAATAAAAAGGCAGGGAAGACACACACACACACACACAATTCGCGTTATTTCTGGCCTCATTCATGTTTATTTTTTTACATTTGCACGGTTTTTAAATGGAAAGTGCCGAATCCATACCAACATAACGCATGCAAGCCGAAAAAGTGTCCAGCGTGGATAGCGATTTGCTTCCTGTAGATCGCTGGGCAGTGTAATTGCACGTGTTTACAGAGGAACGATTCATAGACAGACTTTTCGTCTTTAGGGAATGAACCCTCTGCAAGATGCTGAGAGTCCATGAGTGACTTCGGAGCGCTCCTTCTTTTCCGCGTGTTTGTTCTGTGAAACGTACACTGTAGATTCCCAGATTTATTCTAAGCAACGCTCAATAGGAAATGTTGAAAATTTTTGTCCACGGTGAACCCTCATACACACTAAACCTGCTCTGATGTTTTAATTACGGACATCATAATATTAAAACTTTGGAAACTTGAGCACTACTTAATGGAGATTAACTTATACAAGCCATTAATTTTATGCATATTTTTTATATATATGTGTACAACGTTATCGGCAACAAAGAAGTAGTTTTTGTTAAAATTCCTTCCCGGGATATTTGGCCGTAGTCCAATGTCTTCTACAAAACCAGACGTTTCGGCAATGCCATTGACTTCCATCATCAGTGAAAATCGAGTGCGATAACGTGAGGTGGTATATGTTAGTGACCACAGTACTGTGGTTAAGGCTGAAGCAGTAAGTAGAAAGAAGTAGTTTCTATGGTAATATTTCATTTCGAAAATGATTTTAAAAATAAATCTTAGAATATGGAAGTCATGTATGGTTCTCCATACCGATATTTCCTCGAACGAGGCCTTTCGGTTTAGCAACCATTATCAAGTTCTTCCTACAACGAGTTCTTCCTACCATTATCAAGTTGTAGGAAGAACTTGATAATGGTTGCGAAACCGAAAGGCCTCGTTCGAGGAAAAAGTGTTTACAGCAGGGAAGCAACAAAATTTGACAAAGTTAGAAAATTAAAGGCTGCAAAAGATTATATAAACGAAAGAATATAAAACAAGATTTTGGTAGATACGACAAATTCACACAACATAGACAGCAGTGGAGATGTCAGTTACAAAGGATGGACGATGAAAGACTAATGAAGCAAGTGACATACAATGGTCCCCACAAGGCCGAAGTATGGGTCCTCAACACAGAAGATGGAATGAAGTGTGAAGTCGGAAAAACATGTCGTCGAAAATTTGAAGTGCAAACGAGGACGTAGGTACTTGCTATAGGTAGCTAAGCAAGTATCCCTGACTGTTAAAAGTAATGTAAACACCTCATAGTCTCATCTGCATAAAAATTATCGCTATTTTTCTATATCATCAGCGTGACAGAGTAATAGTTCGTTAACTATTTTATATCTTCTACAATTATTTTCGTGACCACTCGTATTATTTCTTGTTTAGTAACGTGTCAACAAAAATCAATTTAATGGCAGTACATACTTGAGTCATATAACTTTACGGCTTGTGTCTGTGAAGTCTCATTTTCGTTATGCATTCAAAGTCATATTCACCATACAATTATTCTTCCTCTCTCGTCTACCCATTTCTCTTGTGTTTTCTTTCGATAGCTGTATACTTCCCCTCATCGGTCGGTGCTCCTCCCACCTGCTATCGTCCTATGAGCACTCCACACACACACACACGCGCGCGCGCACACACATATCCTCTCTCCCTCTCTCTCCCATATACAAAATTACCATGGAGACTTAAATTTGTTTTGATTAAATGACAGCAATATGCTTCCAAAAAAAGGCAAAAGTTATACTAAAAATAATCAAAACAAGATACACAAACAAAACTGTAACAAATATAAATCAACCAAGGTACACACAATCACTGGTTGATTTCTAAAATTATTGGTGCCGGAACGCATCAATTCAAAAGTTATACAGACACAGATATACTTATATTTTATATTACCTCGAGATCTTCTTCACTAATCAGTCTGTTTTCAATCGATTTTTTTCAGTGCCTCATAACATTTTGCAGGGTCTACGGGATTATTTTTTTTCCTACCTTCCTTTTTTCTGAGGCGGAATTTCGAAAAAATGTTAATTTTTGTACTACTTTCAGGGCCATACTGAATGGGGGCTTGGTACTGATTTTCTGCTTTCAAATAAAGAAGCAGTAATTTTTAGTTTTTCGTTGGCAAAACCAGGACCAACATTGCGATTCTGCAAAAAAAAGTAAACGATAGTAGTCAAGATAAAGATTAGTGCTGGTGGTTGATTTTGACAAATGTTTAGTTTTGTAGTGGGGCTGATGAGGTGCACAGTTTAAAAAGTAGTAGTAAATGTTTGTAATAATTCGGTTTTAATTCATATATATTTTTTCGGTAATTTATTTTGAATCAAAGAGGTTCCGGAACGCAGTTCCGGCGCGTTCCCCTTAAATCAAGCCCTGCACACAACCAGCCAAACACACACACATATACAGATACGGCTCGCGCGTGCATGCGTACGTACAACCACACTCAAACAAAAAGTAATTTGAAGTTGTTAAATAATATTACTTTCAGAAAAAAAAAAATATTAAACTAGCTTATAAATAATCATGTATTCCGAAAAAGGACATAATGTTGTATATTTTGTACACAATTTTATAATATTGTATCTGCAGTTTTATACAATATATATTGCACTGAAATTTCTGTATGCTAATTTATTAAAATTTTTATACATTGGAAAATAAACTGACATGCATTTGAGTTACAGAACACTATAAGAAAGGCATTCCAATGTAAAACGAACAAGTCTGTATTAAATATCACTAATGACACTGAATTCAGTCGGCGCTCACAGTCTGATCACAGAGTCTCCCACTGCCTACCTCTCAACTTCCTACTTTATCAGTTCTGATTTATGGTTGCTCAAGTTTCCCGATCCTATTAAGATATTTATGTAACTGTTTTACGTATTCTCCGTCGGAAAGTGTAGTTTCAAGTTCAACTATAATTTTTTAAATCTATATAAAACTAAAAGTCTGAGGATTTATTTGAATTGAATACAAGTCCACACCGTTACACCGATTGCCACCAAATTTTGCACAGATAACCTTTGACACAAAGGGAAACCCCTGTATAACTTGGAATTTGATGTTCTGCCTTGTTTGCACGATTAGGTTTTTTTAATTATGCCCTTTTGTTGACGTATATTGTAGCATGACAGATAATCGACTAAATCATAAATCCAATCTGATCATAATTTAATATAAATTAGATTAAATAAAAAGAAAATTCAAATGAAAATAACTAAATGTCGAAGTAAAATACCACCATAAAAAGAAAAAAGAAAATTTAATTATAATAATGCAACAAAAATGTATCAAGAAAAATAAATCCTACAAAACCAAAATAAAATCAGGATAATACCCAGGTAGGATAGGAGCAGGTAAAGAAGATACCCCGAACAAACCAACGAACCATAAAATCAGATTACCTTGGAGAACCCAAGATGGAAGAATTGTGAAGAGAAGAAAATGTAGAATGGGAAGAACTACAAGATATACCCAAGGAAAACCTATTACAAAGAATAACAAAACCCAAAAAAGATTAAATGTCACCCATGAAAGTATAACAACCCAAAACCTCATATAAAAATGTAAAATAGTTATAAAGAAAAGCATTTAGAGTAGTAAATAGAAGTGCACCCACTAAAGTTATTAGGTAATGAAATAAACAAATCTTCATTGTCCCTTATCTTTAAGATTTTGGTCTTGGAGTATTGTAAAACTCAAGTGTAAATAAGAACCAAAAATATAAGTGAACCAGTGCAAGTTATTTCAAAATACTGAATAAACTTCAAGTATAAGTGTAACTGATATTTCAACTATGTACAATTAAACTACTTTAATTTTGCTATAAATACAAATATAAAATGTTATGAGGTATTCTTATGAAAACATTACAAATGTTTCAAAGAAGATGTCACTTTTTATCAAAAAATATTCTTTAAAATGTGAATGATAAACAGAGCAGGTGGGGAATAAATACAGTGACAAGGGGATTAAAATGTAATAATAAAATATAAACAGAAAGGACTGTAAACAAATTAAATTTAAGTAAAATCAAATTAAATGGCTCTTTATGTTTGTGTTAAAGCCTATGAACACCATTTTTCAAAGTGGTGTATAGAATAAGAATTATTATTATTATATTTATGTTTATTATGTCTTACAGTGTTTATACAGAATAAATGTATTAGTATGAATACCATACTATTTTTATAAAATGTTTGTTATGTGTTATTAGTAATAGTTAAAACTAAAATGTCTGACTTTAAAGACCAATAATTAATTTTAAATATTGATTGTGTATTAAGAGCATGATACAATGCTACATGTTCCAATAGTTATATAAGGAGATTGTATTTAATATTATATTAACTTCAGAAAGTCAGAAGGGGTATAGACATAATATTATTCAAAAAACAGTATATGTAAGACCAGAAAATCTAGGCCAAATAGGAAATTCCAATAACATTATATTTGAGTAATTAAGTTAAAATAAACCAAGTAAATTGATGAGATTTATATAAGGTGAATCAATCACCAAATACTATAACTAAAGGTATACTTTAAAGGAATAATATAAAAAGATGTATAAAATTATTCAAAACTTTGCAAATGTAATACCTAACAATTTCAGAGGGGAAATCAGAAATTCATTAATTATATTTAAAAGGATGATCAATTGATAAATTTACAAGAAATTAATGAAAGATAAACATTTATATCAATCTGAGATTTAATATCATCATAAGTATAACACATAAGATGGCTAAATTTTGGACAAGGACAGAGAACAGAATATTGAGCCTACCTTTCCAAGATGACAGAAATATAGCAATTTTGATAAAAAACTTTATAAAGATGGATTATTGTATACCAATTAAGCAGAAGGAGTTAAAGAAACCGATTATGTATTTGCTATTATATGAAATTAATTAATAACCAAAATATATTCTATGATATAATGTACTTTAATTGAATGCATCGGAAGTGAATAAAACTTAAACAATACTTTTCTAATATTACATCGGCTAAGAGATTTCAGAAACGAAGGAAGTAAAACAGTTCTTAATTAACATTCGAAGAGTACGGGTGAAATAAGCTCCTGCTAATAACAGTATACCGGAACGATTAATGGCGGATAACAGTTAAAACATAGCCTACTATAAATATTGAGAATTTGGACAGAACACTATTAAACAATAAATACAGTGAAAATTACCAACAACGAACATAGAAACAAGTGAATACACCACACAAACTAGTGTAATAACAATTTGAACCACTAACACTACTAATTTCCAAACAACTGAAACGAACTTTTACAACACCATATCTTAAAAAAATAAAACGCACATTTTCTCGAGTGAACAACAGAACAGTGAACGAGTCTAACATCACCAGGAACGTTATTCAATATTGCGGAGACGAGGAAGCAGCTGTGAAGGCATCTTTATTTAAAGAAAATCCAGCCACACCATTGTCGTTTTACAGAACAGCAAGCGAGCGGCCATGATGGTTCCCAGCATGCAAAGCGTCCACAAGGAATAAGATCTGTCGATACTGCATTGGTCTGAATTTTTACTTAATAAACATTATATATCATAACTAAATTTGTAATTATTAACTATTAAGATTTTTTATTGTAATGTTATACTTTCGAGCTTTGCCCCTTCTCTGACTATATAACATAACCGTTTAAAGAACCTTGAAAATATTTTATCAAATAACATGTGTCAACACTCGATTCGCCCTGTGAAGGAGTCGAACAATATAACCTAATCGATTTTTAATCGATCTTTTTTCAATAATTGTTAATAAAATATAGTTATTCAACATTTTTGCTATTAAATTTATTTCTAAACTATAAATAGAATTTAGTGAACAACATCAGCTGCCAAACATAAAAATTTTTTTTTTGAAACATTTTAAAATAAAAATAAATTCTTTTTATTTTATTTTTTCGTACACGAACAGAAATTAATAATTTGTAGACACACGTATTGTTACAATATAAAGACGTCAACAACACCTAGAATTATTTATCATAGTAACAAATGCTATTTAGCGGCATCGGAACTGTACCTTTATCCATTCCTGCAGTACATTTTCGTTGTTTTTAATAAGCGATTGTATCGATATTTTACGATGTAAAAAAGTAGTAGTATGCTATTAAATATATTTAAATTTTCTACACGACCACATTACAAGAATTATTTATTAAATATTGAACATTAAAAACCAAACATAAAAAAAATTTTTTTTGAACATTTTTAAAATAAAAATAATTTTTTTTTTTTTGCGTACACGAACAGAAATTATTAATTTGTAAACACACGAATTGTTACAAATTGGCGTCCAACTGAAGGGCTTCAATTAGCCATTGAAAGGCCACAGTAATTTGCCAGCGGTTATACAGTCAAGAAGGAAGCAACATGCAGCGTCGTGCGACTTCAAAGAAAAGGGCGGCAGAGGCCGAAAAGGAAATCGAGATGGGGGACAAGGAGGCAACACCCGTGGAAAATGTAGAAGTGTTATTGCCCCCAGAGGAACAGAAACAACCCGCACTAACAGATATACAACCTGAAATGCCAACACCAACAGGGGATGTTAATTTCCAGGAAACCCTAATGAAAATGATAATGGAAATGAATAAGAACATAGAATCAAAGATGGAAGGAAACAGCAAGAAAATGAGAGAGGTTAACAAATCAATGAGCAAGAAATTGAATCAGGAATTAAAGGAAGAATTCAAATCCACAAAAGAGGATTTGAAGAAGGACAACCAATCCACGAAGGAAAAATTAAGCAAGAAAATGGATGACAACAACCAGTCCACCAAGGAAGAATTGAATGAAATGAATAAGAAGATAGAATCCAAGATGGAAGAAAACAGTAAAAAGATGGAAGAAGAAATGGGAAAAAGGTTAGGAGAATTGAAGGAAGACAACCAGTTGTTAAAGGAAGAATTCAAAACAACCAAGGAAGAATTGAGTAATAAAATTGAAGATACGTATAAGAGGATTGAAGAAAATAACAAGAAAATGGAAGAGAAGATGGTGGAGAAGTTGGAAGAATTGAGAGAGGATAACCAACTACTAAGAGAAGAATTAAGGGAAGTCAACCAGGAAAACATGAACAAAGTAGACGAGAGAATAGAGTTGGCGAAGGAAGAGTTGAGTAGGAAAATCAACGACAATAAGAGATCTATGAATAAAAAGTTGGAAGAAGAAACAATAATAGTAAACCAACAAATCAGGGAAGTTGACGAAAGATGTCACCGAACTGAATGTGAAGTACAGGAAGTCAAGGAAGTAGTAAATACCAAGATGACCAAGATCGAAGAACAACATCAAAAGGAATTGGAAGAAAACCGGAAGGAAACACAGGAGGAACTAAGTAAGGTTGGTAACCAAGTTACGGAGAGGTGTGACGGAATGGAGGTACCCATGACGAATATCACCGGTCAAGTGCGGCAGAGCCAGGAAGAGATGGAAGTGATACGAAACCGACCAAATAACTTCACACATTTCCCCATAAATGAGAATCGAGAGTGGTTTAAAAGAAAGCCCATGCAGTTCTTGGCCCGAATAGAGGAGTATATTGCCAAACATAGGGGCAACAGATGGGTCAACAACCGGGAGCTGTTAGATGAATCATTCCGGGAAATGACAGATCATTGGTGGATGGCCAACCGGAGCGAAATCGAGGATTACCAGCAGTTCAAAAGCTTGTTTAAAGCAAAATACTGGTCTGAAACTACCCAGAATTTAATACATGACAACATATGTCACGGCCGATACAAACCACAGATCGGAGCTCAATGACTGCATACTTCCTCGGCAAGATATGTATGGCTAAGCATTTGAAACCAGCCATACCAGAAGAGCGCCTCATCAACAAATTATCGTATCATTACGATGAAGAGGTAATCCGAGCCAGGAGAGGCAGCCAAATCAAGACGATACAGGCTATGACCGAACTGCTCGAAAATTACGAGAATGAGGAATATTACAGACAAAGCCGGAGGAGGAACGATCGGCCGGAACCCAGGAACCAGCAGTACACCAACAACGGTAATAACAACAACAGTAATGGCTACCAGGGAAACCGTACCAATCCACCAAATAACAACAACAACAACAACAATAATAATAATAATAACAATAACAACATTCCTACTAACCAAAATAACAATCGAACGAATAACGGTTACCAGGGTAATAGAAACCAGTATTACCCAAACCCCAACGTTAATAGTCAGAGAAACCCCAATTATAATAACACGGAACGTTATTATAACCAAAATCGAGGCAATCCACCAAACCAGAATAATGGTAACAACAGGTTTTCCGAGCGCGGGTGAACTTCATACGAGCTGAATACGGTCGCCAACGAAGATACTACCATCAGCGACGTAACAGCTACCACGAGTATGAGGATCGGCGGAGGAGCCGAGAACGGGACGATCCAAGGTATAGTCAGACTAGACGGAGTACCAGTCTAGACAATACAGAACGGCTAACAAGCCGAGATCAACCGTTGGATCATCGCACAGAGCGGCAAGGACCCACTCAAGGTCTCCCGACTGATGCATCAGTCAGCGCGACTAATACAAATAATGAAACCGAACATTTAAACGGGAGGAGGCAGTAATAAATCACCTTGACCCTTTACTGCTCCTATCTCCTGGGTATCTAAACGAGTTGCAAAGAGCAACTGATACAATTAGTATAACAATAATAGGTTGCAACTACTTGAAAAACATTCAACACGAGCTATTGGAAGAGGACGACACTAGCTTCAATAAAATAAACAATGAAATTATACATATCAATGCGGAAGTAGAAGGAGTCCCCGCAAAATTAATGATCGATACTGGTTCGAATGTATCAATAATAAATACAACAGAGTTGGAGAGAATCCAAAGGGAATGTGGAAGAGTATTGCCGACATTGCCGTTAAATAATATTGTTTTACTAGGTGCCACCGGCCGTCAAACAAGACGATAAGAAGACAAGTTTCGACCAACGTGATTAGCTGTGGTATAGCAATCGACATGATATTCTTAGTTGCGACCGGGTTACCGTTTAACATATTAGTGGGGTGCGATGTGCTCAGGCGGAACTCCGCCATAATTGATTTACGCACGGAGAAAATATCACTATTTACAAACGGACAAACCTGGACGGCTGACTTGGTCGGTAGCGATACAATAATTCCCAGTGATATCCACCAACAAATCCGTAAAATAAATCATATCGCCAATACTTCTATGGTTACACAAATAACATACGATAATTCGAATGAGGATTTATGGTCCCAAAAGATCCAGGAAATCAGGGATTTCCGGGGCGGAATTAATAAAGAAAGGTTGCCGATACACCAAGCGAATCAATTGATAAACATGTATGAACAATACCGCTCAGTATTTTCTGACGAGCCTGGTAAGGTAAAAAACTACCAGTGTACGCTGCAATTTAGAGATACGGTGGATTTCAACCGGAAGTCATACCCCATCGCGCATTCACGAAAGGAAGCTGTAAGAGCTGAAATAAATAAAATGATTAACCGTGACATAATAGAGAGTAGCCAATCCCCATATACCAGTCCTATCGTAGCTATTCCTAAGAAAAACGGCCAAGTCCGTCTTTGCCTAGATGCGCGAGAAATAAATAAGATGATCGTTAATGACAGGACCTCGCCCGGTGAGATAGAAGAGATTTTAAAACGTTTCCACGGTACCAAGTACTTTAGTACCTGGGACACGGTGTGCGGCTACTGGCAGGTGGAATTACACCCACAGAGTCGCCAGTATCTGGCATTCATATTCGAAGGGCGTAATTACCAGTTTAAGAGACTGCCCTTCGGACTTGTGAATTCGGTCGCCGTCTTTGTGAACTGCATGGACCAGATACTTGGCCAGGAATCACTACAATTCACCACCGTGTATGTAGATGATTTGCTTGTGACCTCAGAAACGTGGGAGGAACACTGCTACCGTGTCGAACATGTACTGGAGAAATTGGCTGCGAATAACATCACGCTCAAACTGGAAAAATCTCATTTCATTGCCAAGGAAATTCAGTTCTTGGGTTTTAACTTGAACGACCAAGGAATCTCACCGTCGGCCGAAAAGGTAGAAGTGATACAGAAATTTCCGGCACCAAAGAATAGAAGGCAATTACAGTCATTCCTGGGCCTCTGTAATTAATACCGCAAGTTCCAGGAAAAGTATTCTGAATTGACCGCCAGATTTCAACCGCAACTGTCATCTAAAAATAAATGGATATGGGGTAAAGAGCAGAACGAGACCTTACAATTAATTAAGGACAAATTTTTAGAACCCATAAGACTTCGCCACCCAGATTTCAAAAAACCTTTCTTCCTAAATTGCAATGCCAGTGACATTAGCCTCGGAACGACGCTATATCAAAAGGATGAGGAGGGCAAACATCTAGTGATTTGCTTCGCAAGCAGAGCTTTAAACAAGTGCGAAAGGAACTACCACGTCACTGAGAAGGAACTGTTAAGTGTCGTATTCGCGTGTGGCAAATTCCGCACCTACATCCTAGGTTATCCCGTTACCATCCGGACAGTCCATAAATCCATATCGTTCCTGAGGAGGTGCAAATTGAGTCACGGAAGGCTGACCAGGTGGATACTTGTACTTCAAGAATACAACCTTAAGTGGGAGTACATCCCAGGAAAGAAGAATGTCGTTACAGATGTATTATCACGTATTGACGTGGAAAAGCAAACATTCGAGGGGGAGAAAGAAAGTGTACTCAACATATACCACATTCTTAGCACCAGAGCCGATCTATCCACATTACTAACAAACCTGAGCACCCACCAACAAGCAGACCCGAAATTAAGAAATATTAAGACTCGATTAGAAGCAGGGGACGTAACTATCGCCCAATATTATCAGCTAAATAAGGATATATTGTTCGTTAAACCATCTTTAAGGAATGATGGAAGGTAATCATTCCAACCCATATCGAAAAGGAGATAATAATTAATTATCATACACGATATGGGCATATGGGCGCCTTAAAGGTGATAAAGGCTCTGGAGGAGAGCTGCCACATGAAAAACGTCAACAGGGAGGTCCGGATGTATATCAGAGGTTGTCACATTTGCCAACTAGTTAAATCCAATAATGAGAAAAAGGAAGGCCAAATGATTCCTATAACATCACAGGCAAAGTTGGAAAAGGTATTCTTGGACATCTGCGGACCATTTCCCCGCAGTGGCGGTCGTCACAGATATAAATACCTGATCATCGTGCTGGACCATTTCACTAAGTTCATTAAGCTATACCCAGCTAATCGGGCAACTACAAAAAAAATCTGGGAATATTAACTGACCAGTACTTCCCAAACGTCGGAAAACCAGTTTCGATCATTACAGATCATGGAACCCAGTTTAAGGGGAAGAAATGGCGGGATACCCTACTATTTATGGGTGTTCGTACTTACAAAACCTCGGTCTACCACCCGAGCAGTAATCCGGCAGAGAGGGTGTTACGAGAAGTGGGGAGGATATTACGCACCTATTGTCACAATCAACAGAGGTGGTGGCAAGACTATCTAGAGGTCACAGAAGAATTCCTCAACTTGGCATACCACCCAGCCATAGGAATTACCCCATACTCCGCCATGTACGAGAAACAACCCCCACGAGAGATCACAGAAATACTAGAGTTCCCAAGAGATAATGTTTATACTTTCGACAAGATTAAATTTTACAACAAAGTGGCCGAAGACCAGGAGAAATGGCGAAACAAATATCAAAAGAATAGTAGTAAAATAATAACCTATACAAATGGAGAAAAAATATTATTAAAAAATCGGGAATTACTCAGCACACTGGAAGGAATAACAAAGAAGTTGTTACTACTATACACTGGACCCTATATAGTCTCCATGGACAAAAACAATAATACTTATGAAATAAAAGAGATGGGTTCTGGTAGAATCAAAGGTGTATATAACCAGGCTTCCATGAAGAAATATTATGAGGAGTAGGAATTTAAAAAATTAAAAACAACTAAATTCAAAAAATATAGTAAGCACACATTACTACCAGTATTTATGAAAACAATTTATGGAATATATAAAAAAGGAGAATTTTGAATATTAAAAACAACTAAATTCAAAAAATATAGTAAGCACACATTACTACCAGTATTTATGAAAACAATTTATGGAATATATAAAAAAGGAGAATTTTGAATATTAAAAACCAACTAAATTCAAAAAGTAAAGTAAGTTCACATTACAAACCAGTATTTATGAAAACAATTTAAAGGATATAACAAAAAGGAAAATTAAAAAAAAACACAAAATTCAAAAAAGGAAGTAAGGTCACCTAACTAACAAGTATTTAAGAAAATCATTTTCAGATATCAAATAGAAAAAGGAGAATTTAGAAGATAAAAAACAACTAAATTCAAAAAATATAGTAAGAACACATTACTACCAGTATTTATGAAAACAATTTTTGAAATATAATTAAAGAGGATTTTGAATATAAAAACAACAGAATACAAAAAATATAGTAAGCACATCTTACAAACCATTATTTATAAAAACTATTTTTTTGGAAGTAAAGGAGAAAATTATTAAACTATTTATTGATTAAACTATCTATGATAAGTAAAAGAAGAGAATTTTGAAATAAAATTGTCAAAATAAAAAGGAGAATTTAGAATAAACAAATAAATTCTAAAATATATAGTAATATCAAATTACAACCAATTATTTATAAAAATATTCTATGGAATTAAAGAAAGGGAAGTAAGAACCACGAATACAATTAAATGAATAAACTTGTATGGAAATAAAAATAATAAAACTTTGAAGTAATACAAGGAGAAACAATGACCACATTAATATGATAATTAAAGAATTCATTTGAATAAAAAATCAGAGCGAAGTAATTTGTGAAAAAGAACAAAATATATAAATGTAATTAAATAAATCACAAATGAGTATGATCGTAAAATAAATGTCGCGTGTAATAAAGACAATTAGAAGAAAGTGCTAGAACATGGAACTAGTGGAATTAATGAAAACTGAGAAACAAACAAAAAATATCATAAAATATATGCTGCCAATGACCAGAAACAGATTGCAATAACAACCGAAGAAGAATAGAGAAGTAATATCAAAAACTGTATATTTGATAAATAATGATAATTATATGAATAAAAGAGCTTCCCACCATAATAAGAAATGAGATAACAATAAAGCTAACAAGTCAGAATAATAATTAAGATAGGAATATTAACAGATCTGAGTGAGCAATATACGAAGTGAAGTATCCAAAGATATTTTTTTTAGTAGTCATAAAATTGACTATTCTTAAATAATTTTTATTAATAACTGTCTGTAGATAAGTCCAGCAGTATTAATATGTTTTTTGAGCAGAGATGATTTGCCTCTGTACTCAAATAGAAGTGAAGTATGGCCAGCAGAGTATGTAGCCTACAGTGCCTCTCTGAACTGCCCCAGCTCATGTGTTAGGGAATGATAGGGAATAAATATCCCAGGGATAAAACACCAAGTTAAGAAAATGAAAATAAAATAATAAATATGAAACTCAGATGACTATTACTATCAAAGAAGATCAATTAAAAATAAAATATATGTAAGCTCGAATATGTAGAAGGAAATTTAGAAATGGAAGGAAGTTAAGAATTATAAAAATATAATAATTATCATAAGCAATTATTTCAGACCAACAAAGTATAGTCTGAACTAATCACTTCTGGAGGAGGGCAATCTGTAGCATGACAGATAACCCACTAAATCATAATTCCAATCTGATCATAATTTAATATAAATTAGATTAAATAGAAAGAAAATTCAAATGAAAATAATTAAATGTCGAAGTAAAATACCACCATAAAAAGAAAAAAGAAAATTTAGTCATAATAATGCAACAAAAATGTATCAAGAAAAATAAATCCTACAAAACCAAATAAAATCAGGATAATAGTCAGGTAGGATAGGAGCAGGTAAAGAAGATACCCCGAACAAACCAACGAACCATAAAATCAGATTACCTTGGAGAACCCAAGATGAAAGGATTGTGAAGAGAAGAAAATGTAGAATGGGAAGAACTACAAGATATACCCAAGGAAAACCTATTACAAAGAATAACAAAACCCAAAAAAGATTAAATGTCACCCATGAAAGTATAACAACCCAAAACCTCATATAAAAATGTAAAATAGTTATAAAGAAAAGTATTTAGGGTAGTAAATAGAAGTGCACCCACTAAAGTTATTAGGTAATGAAATAAACAAATCTTCATTGTCCCTTATCTTTAAGATTTTGGTCTTGGAGTATTGTAAAACTCAAGTGTAAATAAGAACCAAAAATATAAGTGAACCAGTGCAAGTTATTTTAAAATACTGAATAAACTTCAAGTATAAGTGTAACTGATATTTCAACTATGTACAATTAAACTACTTTAATTTTGCTATAAATACAAATATAAAATGTTATGAGGTATTCTTATGAAAACATTACAAATGTTTCAAAGAAGATGCCACTTTTTATCAACAAACATTCTTTAAAATGTGAATGATAAAGAGAGCAGGTGGGGAATAAATACAGTGACAAGGGGATTAAAATGTAATAATAAAATATAAACAGAAAGGACTGTAAACAAATTAAATTTAAGTAAAATTAAATTAAATGGCTCTTTATGTTTGTGTTAAACCCTATGAACACCATTTTTCAAAGTGGTGTATAGAATAAGAATTATTATTATTATATTTATGTTTATTATGTCTTACAGTGTTTATACAGAATAAATGTATTAGTATGAATACCATACTATTTTTATAAAATGTTTGTTATGTGTTATTAGTAATAGTTAAAACTAAAATGTCTGACTTTAAAGACCAATAATTAATTTTAAATATTGATTGTGTATTATGAGCATGATACAATGCTACATGTTCCAATAGTTATATAAGGAGATTGTATTTAAAATTATATTAACTTCAGAAAGTCAGAAGGGGTATAGACATAATATTATTCAAAAAACAGTATATGTAAAACCAGAAAATCTAGGCCAAATAGGAAATTCGAATAACATTATATTTGAGTAATTAAGTTAAAATAAACCAAGTAAATTGATGAGATTTATATAAGGTGAATCAATCACAAAATACTATAACTAAAGGTATACTTTAAAGGAATAATATAAAAAGATGTATAAAATTATTCAAAACTTTGCAAATGTAATACCTAACAATTTCAGAGGGGAAATCAGAAATTCATTAATTATATTTAAAAGGATGATCAATTGATAAATTTACAAGAAATTAATGAAAGATGAACATTTATATCAATCTGAGATTTAATATCATCATAATTATAACACATAAGATGGCTAAATTTTGGACAAGGACAGAGAACAGAATATTGAGCCTACTTTTCCAAAATGACAGAAATATAGCAATTTTGATAAAAAACTTTATAAAGATGGATTATTGTATATCAAATTAAGCAGAAGGAGTTAAAGAGACCGATTATGTGTTTGCTATTATATGAAATTAATTAATAACCAAAATATATTCTATGATATAATGTACTTTAATTGAATGCATCGGAAGTGAATAAAACTTAAACAATACTTTTCTAATATTAAATCGGCTAAAAGATTTCAGAAACGAAGGAAGTAAAACAGTTCTTAATTAACATTCGAAGAGTACGGGTGAAATAAGCTCGTGCTAATAACAGTATACCGGAACGATTAATGGCGGATAACAGTTAAAACATAGCCTACTATAAATTTTGAGAATTTGGACAGAACACTATTAAACAATAAATACAGTGAAAATTACCAACAACGAACATAGAAACAAGTGAATACACCACACAAACTAGTGTAATAACAATTTGAACCACTAACACTACTAATTTCCAAACAACTGAAACGAACTTTTACAACACCATATCTTAAAAATAAAACGCACATATTCTCGAGTGAACAACAGAACAGTGAACGAGTCCAACATCACCAGAAACGTTATTCAATATTGCGGTGACGAGGAAGCAGCTGTGAAGGCATCTTTATTTAAAGAAAATCCAGCCACACCATTGTCGTTTTACAGAACAGCAAGCGAGCGGCCATGATGGTTCCCAGCATGCAAAGCGTCCACAAGGAATAAGATCTGTCGATACTGCATTGGTCTGAATTTTTACTTAATAAACATTATATATCATAACTAAATTTGTAATTACTAACTATTAAGATTTTTTATTGTAATGTTACTTAACTTTCGAGCCTTGCCCCTTCTCTGACTATATAACATAACCGTTTAAAGAACCTTGAAAATATTATATCAAATAACATGTGTCAACACTCGATTCGCCCTGTGAAGGAGTCGAACAATATAACCTAATCGATTTTTAATCGATCTTTTTTCAATAATTGTTAATAAAATATAGTTATTCAACATTTTTGCTATTAAATTTATTTCTAAACTATAAATAGAATTTAGTGAACAACATCAGCTGCAAGAAAGGCAGCCATTACTCCAGTGAAAGTAATATATTGGAGAAAGAAGAATAATCGCAAATCGATTAGTGAACGAGACAATCCAATTAACGCTGGATTTACTTACAGCAAACCACAAGTGATATAATTGCCAAAAATAACTTAAAAAGGAATTTAAATTTTCTACACGACCACATTACAAGAATTATTTATAAAATATTGAACATTAAAAACCAAACATAAAAAATTTTTGTTTGAAAAATTTTAAAATAAAAATAAATTCTTTTTATTTTATTTTTTCGTACACGAACAGAAATTAATAATTTGTAAACACACGTATTGTTACAATATAAAGACGTCAACAACACCTAGAATTATTTACCATAGTAACAAATGCTACTTAGCTGCATCGGAACTGTACCTTTATCCATTCCTGCAGTACATTTTCGTTGTTTTTAATAAGCGATTGTATCGATATTTTACGATGTGAAAAAGTAGTAGTATGCTATTACTACTGCTACTACTACTACTACTACTTTTCTGTATTATTGGAGTTGTAGGCATCAATTTTTAGTTATTTATTTATAGCCTGTATCGAGTTTCGAAGAAAATTGATATTTTAACTGGCCTTGACACCGTTGACCCATTCAAAACTTACATGGCATTCAGTGTCTTTCGTTGATATTTTAAATCAACATTAGCGTAGAGAGTATGTCGTTAACTACTATAAGTTACCAGACTCACTGCGTAGTGCGTAGTTGTTGATTAATCTGAATGACACCGAGTCGTTGTCCGACTTTAACTATAGCCATTAATTGTTTCTCAGTTCAGCAACTTTGCGTGAGCGTTTGTAAAAAAAAATCTCGGAAGTTCTGCTGTGTTCGCTTTCTCTTTCTCTTTCTTTTCTAAGGACGCCGACAATTAAAATTTGCGGTCAATTATTTTTTTAGTCGATGCAAGTCGATTGATTTGTCTATCGAAATATTCTTAATAAATAGTTAATTTTAATTAATCGAAAACAGAAGTGTCAAGTTTTTCTTCCGACACCACACCATTGTAAGTCGTACAAAAACAAAATATTCATCACATCTTTCACGACCAGTATTTGATATCTGCTCTCTTTAGCTTAATTTAGTCAGTGATCCACTGTAGTCTATCCCAAGAAAAATGGAATGTGGAAAAATAGAGTTTGCTCTGCAGCGCTTACCAAATGTACAAAGCAATAAAGAGTACTGTATTAAGTAGATGGGAGATTTGTATTTTTGTATTTGGAAGGTTATCTGTAGAGTCTTTTAATGTTTCTCGGTGACCCAGGCTTCGCAGAGACGCTTAACTAATATGTCCTACTGGCATTCGCTTCACAAATCCCTTTTGTCTTGCCTTACTGCATCTTTTCATTTACAACGTTGTGGATTCTGAGTTCACCTCGTATGTACCCTTTCCTCAACCTTTCCAACAAAGTACATTTCAACTTTCCGTAATTAGTGTAAGAGATGGTGGTTTCGGGGAGAGGAAAGAGAGAAAAGAGACCCAGTCAGCCTGACAGACAGACAGACAGAGACAGAGACAGATACTGAGAGAGAGGAAAGGAGAAAGTTGTAAAGCTACGGTAGTAAAAAACCATGGGATTTTTAAAGGAGGTGGCTACTGATAACGTACTTGAAAATAATGAACGAGTATACTCAGATAGACAAAGTAACCTTTCTCAATTCGGATTATGACTTGTTTTTAATATATAAATGTTCAAAGTATATGCTTCAACATCAGATCATAAAATATCACTCGTAGGTTGTCATCGGTTAACAATCCTTTGCACTGTATAGGCCTACGCGTCAGTAGGTTCGCAACTATTAACGTTTGGTCGCCCACATTGAGTATATTCATTATTACATAGACAATTTAATGAAAGATGAATAGCATATGTAGATTTAGTATAAAAACGCCACAAGGTTTTTAGCACAAACCATTCTACTTTTTATGTATGCTATGTGTACACTAATTTTTACATTACAGCAGCTCTAGGCACTCATTCTGTACTTTACAGTTAAAACTCTGCTACTCATTCATATATTTGTTTGAAGATTTGTGACTGCATAGTAATGCGTTTTCATATTTAGTGTCTGCAATAAATTCAACCCTGATCGTATTTTCCCAATGTGAAAATACTCGGGTTGGAAAGTTTTACTACTCTGTGTGCCACGATCAAAACAACAAAGCATGTGTGTGCACCGCGAGCGCAACATACGCGCGCGCGTGCCAGAGTCCGTGCTGGAGACAATGCAAGCCGCGCGCGCTCGCACAGATCACAACACGCAGACTGCAAACCGGGACATGTCGGCTCAAGCGGTGCGGTGTAAGTCTGTACGCGTGGGGGTCACATGCTTGCGCGTACCAGAGTATGTGTTGGAGCCAATGCAAGCCGCGCGCGCTCGCACTGCCCCCCAACACGCAGACTGAACGCAGGCCGTGTGTCCGCCAAACGGGTGTGTGTGAGTGTGATGCCTGTGCACTAATCATAACAATCAAAACAGCAAAAAACCCCGTATACCCTGAGTATTTTGCAGTAGGTAAACATTTCACAAGATAGCTTTATTTGCAGAGACACCAACGGAATACGTCTGTAATCGTTGACAATTTTAATTACAATAAATACATAAATTAGTTTCATTGAATTGCTTAGAAACAGACAATTTATTGTTAACAATTACAACAATTAAATTTTAATAGTAAATTTTTGGAAGCACGTAAAAGTCAAAAATTCGTGTTGACGAAAACGAGAGGAAAAATGTATTTAATCTAAAATTCATTAAATTTCAGAATTTACCTTAACTAAAAGAATTTAGATTCTAAAATTCTACTTTCTGTTGATAATCTATAATATTAGAACGCCTTTGACTGCATAACGTCAAATCCGCCTCATTTGTATCTCCAGCTCCCACTTATTTTTTTATGACAAATTGTTAGATATAAAAAACGCATGTCTTGCATACGTGGAAGAATTTATGGATGCTCATTAGTTCACGATGTTACGTTGTAATGAACATATAACATACTTTGTTCACGATGTTACGTTATAACGTACATATAACATACGTAATACGCGTTGTAGACCATGTGACGTATTTTCCTCGTATTGAGTAATCAGAGAGTTCATAATTTAACTCTGGATTTTTATTTTGATAGTGGTGTATGATAAATTGTATATCGTTGGCTCTCACCGGGGAAGTCAACATTATTAAAAAAAATTATTAAATAGAAACGGGAATTTTGTGCCGTAGTTGAGTTGAGTAGTTGGTTGAGTAGTTATTTCTAAACGTTTCGACCACATTTCCGGAGGCCATCTTCAATAGAAACGAACTTTTGACAAACCGAACCCACCTCACTTTCGAGGAGTAAGGACAAATTTTATAATTAGGGAATAGTATACGTTTCATATCTTTTAAGACAGTTCTCGTGATAGTTTAAGTCTGTACAGATAGTTTGCTAAATTAGTTAATTATCAGTAATAGTCTTTTGGTCATAGTCTGTTTATTTCGTGTAATACAGTCGTGATAGCAGTTCTATTTCACAAATATTTCCCGGCACTGTTACTATTTTGTACACTACGCTTCTTAAATCTAGGCTGGTACACAACCAGCGAGTGGATAAATAATACAGGGGTAATATAAATTGCAAACAGACTGTAAATTACGGCCTCAACGCGTGACCTCGTTCAGTGTAACACATTGTTCGTAGTTCACGTAGTTTACACAATTTCCCTAAAGCCATACGATGTTAATTGTCTACTGCCCACATCCTAAACAGAATCGACTGTTTTTGTTTTGTAAAAATATGACTTAAATTTATCTGGACAGTTATAAAAAAGTCTGTCCTGTGTAGCTCATCTTGAATATTTTTACATGAATTAAAGTTATCATGCTAGTGTGTCTAACTTTGAAAATAATAGAAGTTAACGTAAAATCTTTTGAAATTGTTGTTAATTAAACAAAACGTTTTACCCAGCAAAACCACTGATCAAGGAATCATACTATTTGAATATATTCCAAATGAACGAAATAAAATTTTATAGTAAAAAGTGTTTAGATTAAATTAAAAAGAAAATGAAAAATTAAATTATCTAATAAATAATATTTTCTACTTATCTTGAGGAATCTGAAGTATTTTTATAATTATAATAAACCTCTGTCTTAGAGTCCGCAAGGGACAAAGACATACCTCGCGGCTTTTTGTGTTTAGTGGATGGTGGTATGGCTAGTACCTTATAATTGCGAATAGTTTAAATGGCATAGTCTTTAACAAATGATGTACAGTTTGAGTTTTTATTTTATCATTTAAAATCTATTATTTCATATTCCCTTACGTATGTAGTATACGTCATTTATGTAGTTTAGTTACTTTTCTGCAAATCATCTACTTCCCTCTAATCAAATATATTGTCATTTATTTTGGTGTATTTACCTTTGTTAATTTAGTTTTTAAAAGCGTGTACTTATTTAGCACAGGTGTTTCAATTATTGTTTTTAATACGTAAAATATCATTGTTATTTTTTACTCTCGAATTTTAAATGTCACTTTAAATTTTGATCACTAGTAGCTCTGTAAGTTTTAATTTTTAAAATTATGATGTATTAGAAATGTTACGCATTTCATTGTAAACACATCTACACCTACTTTGTTCAAATACGATAACAAATGTCTGAGTTATTTAGTGAGTTCAGTTATAACATGTGTAGTTTAACTAGCCTACATAATATCGTCAGTTACTTTTCTTAACGAAAATTTTAAAATTCATTTGCTCGTGTATCTTTTTTCGTTTTGATCGTGTAATTGTTGGGAATACCTAATTACAATTTTGGTGAAATGCAGTATGTATTACTGAAGCATACTCACCTAACATTTTATTTAATAAACTATAATACTATAATTCGATAAAAATTAAAATTTACAAAGTTATTAGTGATAAAAATTGAAGTGGGCGCCATTTTGAAATTTGAGATCATACCGTTACGACGGTCTAATTGATCGTCGTAGGTACAGTGGAAACAAAAAACAAGACCCAATTAAGTCACTAATAACCAGCTTTAATTTTCACAGTTAAACAGTTCGTAATTAACAACACAGTCTCTTACTACAAATCAAATAAAAATTGTTCACACGCAATAAAATGTCAACTAATATAAAACACAATTGTATTATAATATACAACCCGACTATAAAACACAGCACTTCACTAATAACCACTTGAACGCACACAATAATATCGCCCGATAATAACTCGAACCACACGTAATATATCGTATAGCAAAATTGAAGGTTAACGGCATTGAAATGCGCGAAACTCTTACGGTCAGAGGGGAAAGGCGATATGTTGGGAGTCGCTGTGAGATGTGAGAAGAGAATTGCTGTTATCAGAGACGGTGCTGCCAACCTATGAACATTATTTCTAATAGTAACAAAAACTCGCGCCTATTAAGGTTTGTTTTTAAACAAAGACTTTATATTCAAAGCCGATCATGCTGAAATAACGTAAATAAAAGAGTAAAGTCTTTCAGAGCGTAACAGGTATACTATAAGTCTGCACCGTGATACATAAATGGAAAAAAGGAGCAGAGATTGCAGTTATTTTTATTCGTAAGGACATAGTAAGATTTTAAAATAGGTCCAATCGACATGATAATAAGTTTATGTTTGTTTGTCACCACGAATCTCTATCTGTGTGTGTGCGTGTGTGTGTGTGTGTTTGTACATACAGTCACACAGCTGGGTTTAAAAAAGAATTATACGTTTATTGTTTCCGACGTAAATCAAATAATAATAATAATAATACTGTAATTGTATTACTATACAAATCAAGCAAATGATATGTACTGTTCACACGTATCGGAATTTGTTGCTGTTACGTATCAGAATGTTTTATAAACATATCTGAGTGTTATCTGGTTCTGTCATTGTGTACTGCTGAGACGTAAAAAACCTTTCTGACCGTTCTTATCTCAATGGAATTTGCAAACTGTACACTTCCACTCCTTAATTACACACGACTATCTCTGCAGTTTATCATTACATAAAGGAACGTGTTCCTCGTATTATTTGATTGCAAGAATCTTTTTAATCTTGGACAACACAAAACTGTTTGTTATTATTTCCCGTGCTCGACTATGAATAACTTTCCTGCCTTTGATAGTTGAAGGAGAAGTATTCATTTTAACAAATCTTATTACTGGATGATAACACAAATAATTACGATAATACGTAATTACAGAATAAAAACTACCAATAACTAAACTAAACTAAAAAGTTAAATAACTAATAAAAATGAGTGGCTGTAAAACAACGATACAATTAATAATAAATTCAAATAATAATAACAATTGCAAGATCGAGATAGTACGTCACACAGTAACTAACAATGTACGGGTAGCTAAAACATCACACGCAAAGTTGGCAACACCTTCACTTGTATACCAGCTGATCCTCCGTTACCTTCCCGCCATTCACAATTTCAAAGTGGACTCGTCCATCCATAAATTGGTTCTGCGCATATGCCCTTAACATTCAATTTTACTATAACTATAACTCTAAACTAAGGCCGCTGACGCCTTGTGTTTACACAACGCTCAAAAACCAGAAGATTCCAAACTACGCGTTAGCGCCAGTGTGTACAACGTAATTAATTGCGGCCTTGACACAGTACGCGCGGCTGGCGGCTTCCAGAAAAATCTCGCGAGCTCATGTTGAAATCACGTACGCCACAACATTTAGCCGTATACCATTGGATTCATCTGGAACATTCGATAAACACGTCGATTGTTCTCTAATGTCGTAACAATACAATAACCACGATTTTTTCAATTATGATAGAACATTAGTGTTGTCAAGTGTGCCAAATTTCGCTAAAATATCTCGATCCCTCCTTGAGATATAAAGTTTCCTATAAAGACACAAAATGGTTGCCAGACGGAAAAAGAAAAGTTTCCGGACCTATGTTTACAGAACATTATTTTCTTATATTTATGCATAGAATCCGATTATGTATAGCGTGAACACCTCTTTTACGTTATACACTGTATAACCGTACGTCCAACATGCAATTAGATCACATTTCACAATTTAGAGTAAAATTGAAAATAATTATGTAATCAGAGAGAGCACTTATCAGTAAGTAATTCAGGCCTTTGAAATGTACAGTATGCTAATCGTAGAAATCATTTTCTTAACAAGTTGCACAAAGAATAAACAATACACTATTTTGAAGACTACAAGCTTAGAACCAACTCATTAACTGTGTAAAAGTCATTGATGAACAGGATGAAATAAACACAAGATTTTAATAATACATTAACAAACGTAAATGCGCCAAAAGAAATTGGAGTATATTTGGTCAGTAAAGAAGCAGATGACGTCAAAAGTTCAAATATTTCATAAACGTATTAGATAAGACAAGGAAAGTGAAATAGTATATTTCGAATAGTAAAATGAAAACGCAAACTGCATCTCACTTGTTACAAACAATGTCATTTAAACTATTCACAGTTAACAGGAATTAAACAAATTAAAATAGAACACGAAACTACTCTTTGCGATGAACAATATAGCTGTTAAAGAAGAGGAAATCTAACGACTAACGATTAATTAATATTAGAATAACACTCTGTAAGTTAATAGTTAAAATATTTGATAAACAACCGAGAAAAATAACAGTAAATCCGTATTTTTATTAACATTTTTTAACAAAAATAATTGGAATTTTCCTGCTTAATCAGATACAATATATAGAATTACGGGAAAAGGAAAAGTGAAGAAGCGATACGAGAACCTAATCAAAGAATCAAGAATAATATGATCATACAAAATCAACAGCAGGCATTCAGAATACCATTGTCACCTGTTTCAGGGAGGCAGCCCACTCTAGTGATTTTCCGGGTCGATAGTTGCTTGTGCCCAACTTACTATGGGCGTTCTTGACCATCGTTATACCTTAAAATATACTGTAAATCTTTCTTAGCGATGTTATCATCGGGTTAATGTTTAAATGTCCTTTTAATTTTGTTATAATAGACTACTGCTTTCCTATTCAGTTTCGTATTCTTGGAAAATTCTTAAATATCTTCCCTTGTAACAGTGACTGTAGAAGGCGGAAAAACGACCGTACTACTTAGAAAATATATAACTAGATATGGTGGTAAATTCAGAGACAGGAGATTTGTCAGTCATCTCGCTTCGCAAAGCTCTTATTTGTTATCGGATTTAACCAAACAAGGTGTTGTTGGGTTCACAATGAAGTGAGCGGTCTAACATTTTACATAATATACCATTAAGTAAAATAATAAAATTAAAATTTACAGAGCTATTAGTGACAAAAAATTTAATTTGCCGCCATTTTGAAATTCGAGATTACAAATTAACCTAGATTTTTCTATTAATAAAGAGCATTAATATAAACAATCGTGCCAAATTTATTTCATTAAGATCTCTCGATCTCTTTACGAGATATAAAGTTTTTCTAAAAAAAAAACTAAATGGCGGCCAGATCAAAAAGGAGCAGACTTTTTCGGACCTATGTTTATGGGAACGTTTTTTCTTATATTGATGCATACAATGCAAATATGTACAGTGAGGACACCTTTTAAGTTACACCCTGTGTAAGTCTGGTCTTACTACCTTATGATAGTCAATAATTTACCTTAACACATCATAGCAACATTCTATGTAAGTATAGCTGGTGATGTACTTTAATAAACGCCACTTAATGAACGACAAAATTGTATCGCTTTTGTTAACCGTACAAAGTCCATTATTAAGGTCCATGTGAGCTTGGTGAACAGACACACAAATAAATTTGATGTCTATCTCAGAGGGGGAGAAAGAGAGAGAGAGAGAGAGAGAGAGAGAGGGAGAGAGAGAGAGAGAGAGAGAGAGAGGTGTGTGTCATAATGACGTGCAAATACACTACATTGTTCGGGGAAAGTTAATTACTAACAAATTTACTAATTACAGTGATTTAATACTTTGGGACATGACTTGATTTCAATTAAAATACATCTTTCACAGTTTTGTGATGGGATTACTTATTTTCATCACTGTTTCATAACGTGTATACTGCAAGCTATGAACAGAAGCTAAAGATTAGCAATTAATAGAAAAGTGCACAATGATAAAACTAAAGATACTCGATCTATTGTACGTATGAAAGTAGCACCCCCCCTTGATGCAATTTGTGTATACCTTCCTTCAGGGTGGGTGCAAACAAATTTGTTCAATCAGTGATCTGAAAATTTTATTAATACTATTAAACCTACAAATGATTCACCAATTTTGTTGGTATTAGATGGGCATACTAGTCACAGATGAAATATTGATATCATAAACATAAACGTTAAGATATAATTTGTTAACCACCCCACACCACACACGAGCTCCAACAATTAGAAAAATCTTTTATGTAGAACAGTTGCTACTTCATGTCCTACTTTTATAATCCACTACTTTCACAGAGCCAATGATGAGATCCCAATGTGGTTGAGGCATAACACTAGGGTCCTTAACCAGTATGATATAGTCTAACTGCCGGCAGAACGAGCCTATCTGAAAGTACAGACTGCAGTCAGTGGTTTTAGAGCCACAGGTATTTGCCCTGCCAACAGACAATTTTTGAGTGAAGATGATTTTGTTTCCGCTTGTATGCTGGACTTTTACTAAATGATATAGACGCTTAGGTAAGAGACGAAAATACTTCAATTCATTGAAGATGGGGATTTCTCGAACGCCACTCAACACACCACAGCAGTCAGGAAGATCGCTTGATCAAGGATCAGACTCATAAAAATGAATGACACGTGGTTCCTGTACATATCTCTGCATATTTTTCCACTCTCCGCTAAGGATAAAATTATTCATTCGAGAACAAGTTACGGTACGGGAAAAATAATTACTGCTTCACCATAGGAGATGAGTCTGGAGATTTCTCTCAACGGATCAAATAGTAAACGTCCTCCAAAAACTGATAAAAAAGAAAATTACATTACCTCGTCTTCCAACAAATCTACCTTAAAGGAAATAAGCAAAAAGTTGTTCTCACTTCCACAAGATGATAACAGTAGTAGTAACTCAGAGAACTTGAGATTGCATTCTGATGAAACGTCAGACTGTTTGGAAACGCAGGTGATAAACACACTCCTGTTCACCACAATTCTGAATGTCTGTTTTGTGACAGTAAATTCTCCGATAATGCTTAAAGTGCCTTATGTTCTGTTTATGGGCGCATAGTGATTGTGCAGGTGCCGATAGTGTAAATACTTACATTTCTGACTTTCTCATATATTTTTTTTTACAAATTATAACTCAAAATATTCTTGATGTAATTCGTATTATTTTTTATTTTGTGTTGTAAAATTTGTTAGTTTTACACTTGTTAACAATATTAGTGTCTATAAACTTAACAATTTTCATATCAAATGTATTATTTTTTATGGTAAACATAGTTTATATGTAAATAGTTACATTTTTATAACATTTTTGTATATAGAATACTTTCTTTTTTCCAAAATTGTTATAGAAACTTCTGTTACATTCGTTATTATACTCAATTTTCTTGTAACATTCGTCGTTAATGTGTACTTTTTAACGCAAAATATAATTTATACTAAAGAAATCACTATTAGACATAATACTATTAGACACTATTACACATTACATGTGTTACTGTTAGACATCACTGTCACATATGACAGTTGTTTTTTACATGTTACTGAGAACATTTGTTAATAAACTCAATTTTCTGTGTGAAATATGTAGTATTCTATATTGCCTTCCCTACTCTATATTACCCTCACTTTTCCAATATCTCTTTAAAAAGATCCCTTTTAGCATTCTGACCCTGCAATTTTAATTTAATTATCAGAGATAGTTACAAGCATACCGACTTTAAATTTAATTTCAAATTCTTAAGAAGCTGATATACTGTAAATATATTTTAATATTACTGAAAAACTAAATGGTGTTCCATAGTACCCGCACTTCCTCTACTAAACAATTACGTCAAACTAAGGAGTTACAATAATTATTGATTTGGCACATAAAACGATTTCTTTTTTTCCAATCCAATCTCGATAAGTTTAAGTTTAGGTTGCCACACAGCAACCTAGAGACTCGCAGTCATTATTAGCTGCAGGATGTCGTTAATTAACGTGAGCGGAAACCTCATGTGAAGTACCAGTTGTTGTGTAAGCCAACAATACTAGCAGAGTTACTAACGTAACATAGTAGCTCATAACAAGACGTAACATGTAGTGCAAAGTTTCTCCCCACTCCCCGTTACATTTTTCACTGACTAACACAGTGAAATATGTTATGTTTAAATAAATTAACAATTTAATTTTTTATTTCAGTTAATTTTTAACTGTTATACAGGTATATGTATATACTGAGACTGCTACAAGATTTTTTACATGCTATTGTGTATATCGTGCACACGTGCATATTGTGAGCACACGATTATGCAATGTCCTCTCATCTTTTCGGCCTTCTTTAACTTCTAGACGATG
Organism: Magicicada septendecula; assembly: GCA_034769895.1. Classification (NCBI taxonomy): domain Eukaryota; kingdom Metazoa; phylum Arthropoda; class Insecta; order Hemiptera; family Cicadidae; genus Magicicada; species Magicicada septendecula. The sequence continues at coordinate 362,378,043 of CM068370.1, read as the reverse complement.
ATGGTTTTCCAGATTCTACCATACCAGTACCTGGGTTAGTCTAATATCGTCAGTACGCTACCAAGACAATCTTGGAAAATATAAATACTCAGTAGATATTCTGTGAAACGAAATATATTTAACAGACAGAATTTAAACTGTTGCACAACACTATATAGGCTAATCCCGATTAGCGCTTTTGAGCCTTTCATCTTATAGGGAAATCTGTTTGTGAATATAATTACTAAAACTTAATTTATTACTTAAAATATGTTTCAGTGAAACAATTACTTGAAGTTTTTTTGTTGGATTGTTCTGTACGATTGTAACCCCTCTTTCCTTTTATGTCTTTTATAGGTATAAAACAAACTTCTTTTTATTTTATTTTTTTTTTGAAAGAGAAGCCACAAGTTAATTAGAACTAGGCCGGAGCCTAGAGAAGCCAAAATTGTGCTGGGTCCAGTATGACGGGACTTGCAATGAAACTCGGCTGTAATATAACAATAACAGTTTTTATTGTATCCCATCATTCGCTACATGTAGATGAAACTTTATCACATAATTATCACAAATAAATCACAAATATATCATAAATAAATAAGCCCCATCTTTTAATAGTGTGAAAAGACAAGGTCTGTATATCAGTAACAAGTATTTATATATATATATTATTTAATATTTATAACTAAATTTACCTCAAGATATACTTTTTTCCTATTAGGAACATGTTTCGAGAGTTCATGTTCTCTCATCTTCAGCCTTCGTCATCTTGTTTCTGGTGAAGTATTTGTGTGTTGGCTTCTGGATGTTATTAAGGTAGTTTGTTGGTCTTTGGTCCTTCAAAAACACATGACCCAGATGGCATATGGATAAGATATGTAGATGATGGACTATATGTATCAAATAACAAAAACACAAATGCAGAGAACATACTGAAACAAATCAATAACATACATCCCAAAATACAATTCACAGAAGAAAAAGAAAAACATAACAAAATCAACTATTTAGACATAACCATCACAAGATACAACAAACACATACAATATGCAATATATAGAAAACCAACTTCCACTAACATCATTATACCTAACCATTCTGACCACCCACCACAACATAAAATGGCAGCATTTTATTCGTTATTTAACAGAATGTACAAAATACCCCTAAACAAACAAGAAACTGAAAAAGAAAGAAATATAATATACCAAATTGGTTATGCAAATTGTAGCATGACAGATAATCCACACAAATACATTACTCAATGATCATTAATAAAGCTCTAAGATATGGAATATCCAGATGAGAATTAATTAAAATGCACTGTTTAATAATATATTCACAAGAAAGGTTGAATAAAGAAAATTTCTGCAAACAATATAATATAATACAAATTTAAAAACCCAGAAGACTAAAAATGATAATAACAAAATTACCCAGGTAAGATAGAAGCAGGCAATTAATATACCCCGTCAAAGAAACCAGACCAGAAGAAACGAAGCCATACACGGCGAAAAACTACAGAAGAAGGAAGAATAGTCAAAACTACCACTACAGAAGACAGAAGAAAGAAGACTAATTAAAACTACTACTACTGAAGAATGAAGACAGAAGAACGATCAAAGATACAGAAGACAGAAGAAAGAAGAATAATTAAAACTACTATTACTGAAGAAGGAAGAACAATCAAAACTCAAAGAAGAAAGAAGAACAAACTAAATCTAATGAAGAAAGAAGAACTAGTTAAAACTACTACTACTGAAGAATGAAGAAAGAAGAACAATCAAAGATACAGAAGACAGAAGAAAGAAGAATAATTAAAACTACTATTACTGAAGAAAGAAGAACTAATTAAAACTACTATTATTGAATAAAGAAGAACCAAACTCAAGAAGAAAGAAGAATAATTAAGACGACCCATATAAAACAAAAACCCCATAGGGAAAGAACCCCCAAAAAACCCCAAAATCAATGAATGCCCAAAAAAGAAAGTATAACACAATAAAAAACCATATCACTGTAAAACTGACAAAAAACTAAAAGTGTTAGCTGTAGTAAATATTAGTGCATTCAAAAAGTTATTGTGTAATGTGCATAAACAAATCTTCACAGTTCCCCCATGGTTGAATATTTCATATTAAAAACTAGAAAAAGACTAGTAAATATAGTAATAATTTACCATGGAAAGGTGCAAGTGATCAAATTATAAATAATAAACTTTAAAAGGGTACATGAGTTGCAGTACATAGTAACAAACTTTAAGTTTTGTGAACAGTGCCTACTTTGATAATGAAGTAGTAATATTACTAAATAAAAGCTACTAAAGCGATAAGAACATTCCATAGAATGGAATATAACTTAGATAGCTAGGGGTATACTTTAAGAGGGGGTATAAATTTTATAAATGGGGAACTACAGAACAAACTGTTTATGAAGAAGTTTATAGAAGGTGTTAACAATTATATATGGAACCAGGATGTTAGGTTCCTATTACATATAACATTTAGATAAATAAGGGTTAGTCATAAGAAATATTAGTATTATAATTGTTATTTTATTGTTCATGTTAATTTAGGAATGCATTATCTAAAATTAGATAACATTCCAATGTTGTAGAAATACTTTTTATTATGTTATTAGGTGATATACCAAAACAATGTTATTAAGAACACCAGTTTTATATATCTGGGTGTTATATTTTAATTGTATAATCTATAATTACTGTTATGCCAGATCAGAGAACTAATTTTTAATCAAATATATCAGAGTCAGAAGTCAGAGAAGGAAATAAAATAATTACATTAGTAAAACATTCTGCAAATAGCCACAATTCAAATCTAGGCAATATAATAAAGTTAAAATGCAGAATAATTAATAAACCTAATCTTATAAACCAGTCAAACTGACAATATTTAGGCAAGATACACCCAACATATTAAATACTATGTAAATAAGGCTTTCTAAAGATATGGTCATTCTATGAGTAAAATTATTTATTTGTATAATGAAATACCATTTGAAACTGAAATAGGTTCACTAACTTTATCAGAAGGGGAGTCATATACAACTGAATTATATTAAAAAACCATCATTAGTATACTAAATTGCCATAAAATAAGTGAGAATTGATAATTATACAAATTTCAGATTTCATAGAATAATAATTATATTAGTTAAAATGGCTATTATTTACATAGAAGACAGGGAAGTATAATTTTAGGCCTACCTCCCAGAAAATTATAAGAAATAATTTTCAGATAAAACTTTGTAATACTAACTTAATTACTATCAAAATAAGTAGAATAGAATAGTGAAAACGAATATGTATTTTATATTGCAAACAGTTAAGTAATAACGAATTTACTTTATGAACATAGTGTACTATTTTAAAACGTGTCGGAAGTTATGGCAATTTTTAACAATGTCTGAACTATATTATATAGGCTAAGATTTTCATGAGATGAAGAAAATACAGACAGTTCATTATTATACCTCGAAGAGAGCACTTCTCGTGAATATTTGTTTGAACCAACCTTTAATGGACGTTATGCTACAACGGAGTTCTGAATCATTTTATGTAAATTAAATTTTTAACTATTTTAATGAAAGTGAAGTGGTGAAGTTGACCCACGAACTACATAACACCTATAAACGAAATCACATATAACCAATTACATTGAAATAACACTGAAATCGCATCAAACACCAAGTGAAAATTCGAGGTTAACTGACACATAAACACCAGTTGATATACTTATTTAACAACATTTTTACACCAAGTGAACGTTTCCATCTAACAACAGTGACAATAAACTATACCCCAGAAGATCATATACCGTAGTGAAGAACATTTAACCAAAGAAGGGACATATTATCTCAACAAGTACGTTGTTTACATTAGAAGCTTTCAACGCGCATGCGTCACGCGGCCATTCTGATCCCATTTCGTCACCTCCATTAGAGACGACTAGACTGCTTTCTGGTTTGAACAAAATTATATATAAACTTTTATTATTAATAATTACCAGTATATTGTTTAAATTTAAGACCTTTTTTTTTTTTTTTGAATTGTAAGTGTTATACTTTCATGTCCCTGACCTTCTCTGGCTTTTTATATAAATAACCGTTCAAAGAACCTGTTTAAATAATACAATTGTAAAACTTCTAATATCGACCGACCTGAGCAAGAACTCGATATGGCTTGTAACTTCGATTAATTAATCGACCAACCTTATTATTGTATTTAATAAACGTATTTGTCTGTTTTTTGGTAAATTGGAGTTGATTTCTCTTATAAAAGGACATAATCATTAATTAACCAAGAAAAATAGATAATCTTTAAAGGCAGTATATGCGAAACTACAACATTTCAAGAGTAAGAAGAAGAGAGCCGTTTTCGCCTAACTTGAAGTTAATTGGATTATCTTTTTAACAAATTTACCGAACAGAAATTTATTACCAAATTAAACACCTTACTATTATAATTATAATTACGATCCACAACCTCAATTTATTCCTATTATTAAGCACATAAATACCTCGAAAATATTTGTTCCGAAATTATTTTTTTTTTATAAATATAAATTTTAAATTTATATTTTATTTCAATTTGCTACACAGCAAAATACACTTTATTTAATTGATGGTAATAACATCCCAATTACCAATAACAAAGACCAGGAACTTTACCAAATCGACGATTCCCAGAGCGGAACGTCACTACTGAACATACACACCATAAAATTATCCTGGATAATATTATACCAGAACACTATACAATTACAATTATAGTAGGGTTGTATTACAAAAGCGAAGGTCAACAGTGGGAGCTTAGAAGACAAGAAGATATTAGCTACGTACTACACATATTATAAATTAAGCTATATTTTGCAATATCGTTTTATTACAAAATCAGCTAGCACAACCAGTGGGACTTACAGGAGAGCACAATCTACATACATCAACCTTTTATTTATTTTATTATACCCACTCAATCACCGTTATATTACATAATTTGGCGAGTCCAACTTGTGGGGCTCGATTACCGCAGAATACCAGAACAAGCAACACTTTATAAATTTAATTATAATTTGTAATTTCACAGTTATATTACAAAATTGGCGTCCAACTAAAGGGCTGTAATTAGGGGTTGAAATTACTGTAATTACTTACCCAATTCCTAATTCAGCTTGGCAGCGGTTAGTCAGCCAGGGAATCAGGGAAGAAGATGCGTCGTGCCACATCAAAGAAGAGAGCGGCGGAGGCCGAGAAAGAACTCGATATGGAGGATAAGGAGGCGACCCCAGTGGAGGACGTGGAGAAAATATTAGAACGGGTGGAACATAAACAACCAGCACCACCAGAGAAACAACTTGAAGTACCCACTCAAACAGGGGAAGTCCATATCCGGGAGGAACAGTTGGAAAGACCTTCACAAGTGGAAAACACGACAATCCAAGAGATGTTCAGAGTGATGATGGAAGAAATCAAATCCAGTAGCAAGAAGATGGAAGAAAACTTGAAGAAGGACAACCAAGCAACAAAAGAAGAATTGAAGAAGGACAACCAAGCAACCAAGGAAGAATTAAGTAAGAAAATGGATTCTACTACAGAAGAAAATAATAAAAGATTAGAAGATTTGAAGAATGATAACCAATCTTTAAGGGAAGAATTGAAGAAGGACAACCAAGAAACAAAGGAAGAATTGGGCCGTAAAATTGAAAGGACCAATAAGAGAATTGAGGAAACCAGTAAAAAGGTGGAAAAGAAAATGGAAGAAAATAAGAAGAATTTGGAAGAAAAGATGGAAGAAACCAATAAGAAAATCGAAAGTGATCATCAACAATTAAGGGAAGAGTTAAGAGAAGATAACCAACTGTTACGGGAAGAATTACGGGAAGTGAACCAGGAGAATCTCGACAAATTAGACGAACGAATGGAGCTATTAAGAAAAGAAATGAACAAGGAACTCATGGAAAACAAGAAATCTATGACCAAAAGGCTGGAAGACGAAACCATAACTATAAATCAACAGATAAGAGAAGTTGATGGAAGATGTCGAATGACGGAAGTGGAGGTACAAGAGTTCAAGGAAGTGGTGAACACAAAGGTCACAAATCTTGAAGAGTCTACTCGCAAGAAGGCGGAAGAAAACCGAAGGGAAAGCCAGGAAGAACTCAGCAAGGTACGAACTCGAATTACCGAAAGATGCGACGGAATGGAGGAAGCAATGACTAACATCACTGGTCAAGTGAGACAGAACCAGGAGGACATGGAAGCAATTCGGAGCCGACCAACCAGCTTTACTAATATCCCAATAAACGAGAACAGAGAATGGCTTAACTTTCGCCAGTATAAAAGGAAGCCAATGGAGTTCTTGGCCCGTATCGAAGAATATATGGCCAAACATAAAAGTAATCGATGGTCCAATAATCGTGAACTATTAGACGAATCGTTCCGTGATATGACAGATAATTGGTGGATGGCGAACAGGAGCGAAATAACCGATTATCCACAGTTCAAAAGTTTGTTTAAGTCTAAGTATTGGTCAGAGACCACCCAGAATTTAATAAGGGACAACATCTGCAATGGCCGATATAGAACTCAGTTTGGCAGTACCATGACTGCGTACTTTCTTGGGAAGGTGTGCCTGGCCAAGCACCTGGAACCAGCCATACCAGAGGAATGCCTGGTGAACAAGCTCTCTTATCATTACGACGAGGAGGTCATAAGAGCTCGAAGAGGTAGTCAGATAAAGACCATACAGGCGATGACGGAGCTATTGGAGAACTATGAGAATGAAGAATACTACAGGCAGAGCCGAAGAAGGAACGAGCGGCCGGAAGTTCGAAATAATCCGTCATCAAACAATAATACTCAACCGGTCAACAGAGGGTACCAAGGAAATAGATATAACCCGAACTACCATAATCAACATCCCACGAATGGTAACAACAACAATAATAACCATGGAAATATAAACCCAAATAATAACAGAAATAATAACGGGTTCTCCGGAAATCGAGGTAATTATTACCCGAATAATTATATGAATAGACCAAGAAACAACAATCCTGCAAATCACACCGAGCGATTTGACAATAACAATAGGGGTTACCCTAATCAGAATAACAACAACAATAGGTTCTCCCGACCCCGGGTAAATTTTATACGGGCGGAAGGAAACAACCACCGCCGGTATAACCAGCAACGGTGGAGCAGAGTACGCGAGTACGAAGATCTAAACCGCAGCCGAGAATGGGACCACTCTAGTTATAATCTGCCGAGGCGAAGTACTAGCCTGGATGACCCGGAGCGGCGTACAAATAGAGAACAAACCTACGAACCGAGAACGGAAAGGCTGGAACCAACTCAAGGTTTCCCTACTGATGCCTCTATTGGTCCTTCCAATAACCAAGATGAGGAGAATTTAAACGGGAGGAGGCAGTAATAAACAATAAGGACCTTTTGCTGCTTCTATCGCCTGGGTATGTAAATGAATTGCCGATAGTAAATAATCCCAATAAAATTACAATCATTCGATGTAATTACTTGAAAAATATTAGAAATGAATTACTGGAGGAGGACAACGCCCGCCTCCCTATAATAAATAATGAAATAATATACATTAATGCAGAAGTCGAAGGAACATTCGCACAACTAATGATTGATACCGGTGCGAATGTATCCATAATTAATACAACAGAATTGGAGAGAATCCAAGGAAATTGTGGTAAGTTATTGCCAACCTTACCTATAAATAACATTGCATTAATCGGTGCCACTGGTCGCCAAAACAAGACAATTAGAAAACAAGTATCGTTGAATGTCGTTAGTAAGGGTATAGCTATGAACATGGTCTTCTTAATTGCAGCAGGATTACCTTTCAACATATTAGTGGGATGTGATGTACTGAGAAGGAACTCGGCTATTATTGATTTACGAATGGAGAAGGTATCACTCTTTACCGGAGATATAACCTGGACAGCCGATTTAGTCGGTAGTGAAATAACACTTCCCAGCAGTATCCACCAGCAAATACGTAGTATAAATCATACAAATACTAACACTATTTCCAATAATATAGTATATGAAACTACCGACGAAGATTTATGGTATCAGAAAATACAGGAGATAAGAGATTTCCGAAGCGGAATTAATAGAGAAAAATTACCCAATACTCAAGCGAATCAATTGATACAAATTTATGAGAAGTACCGCTCAGTATTTTCCGATGAGCCAGGCAAGGTTAGAAACTATCAATGTACCCTTCAATTCCGGGATACAGTAGAATTTAATAGGAAGTCCTACCCTATTGCACATTCTCGAAAAGAGGCAGTAAGAGCGGAAATCAATCGTATGATTAATAATGATATAATAGAACATAGCCAATCCCCATACACCAGCCCTATTGTCGCAATTCCCAAGAAAAACGGCGAAGTCCGGCTTTGTTTGGATGCACGGGAAATTAACAAGAAAATCGTTAACGATAGAACCTCGCCCGGTGAGATTGAGGAGATCTTGAAACGCTTCCATGGTACCCAATACTTCAGCACTTGGGATACGGTGTGCGGATACTGGCAGGTAGAGTTGCACCCACGGAGTCGCCAATATCTGGCTTTCATATTCGAAGGGCGCAATTACCAATTCAAAAGATTGCCCTTCGGATTGGTAAACTCAGTTGCCATCTTTGTGACCTGCATGGACCAGATATTGGGACAAGAAGCCCTTCAGTTTACAACAGTGTACGTTGACGACCTCCTTATAACATCTGAAACGTGGGAGGAACACTGTTACCGTGTGGAGCATGTGCTTGAGAAGTTATCTGCCAGTAACGTCACACTGAAGTTGGAAAAATCCAAATTTATCGCCCGAGAAGTGCAATTCCTTGGATTTAACTTAAACGATCAAGGAATCTCACCGTCGGCAGAAAAGGTAGAAGCCATCCAGAAATTCCCGGCACCCAAAAACAGGAAGCAATTGCAGTCATTCCTGGGACTCTGCAATTATTATAGAAAGTTCCAGGAACAATATTCTGAGTTGACCGCGAGGTTCCAACCTCAATTATCATCTAAAAACAAATGGGTATGGTGTAAGGAACAAGAGGGGATTTTCCAACAAATTAAGGACAAATTTCTGGATACGATAATACTTCGCCACCCAAACTTTAAGTTACCGTTCTTCATGAACTGCGATGCCAGCAACATCAGCCTGGGAACAACACTGTATCAGGAGGACGAGAAGGGTCAACCTCAAGTAATTAGCTTCGCAAGCAGATCCTTGAACCACTGCGAAAGGAATTACACGGTAACGGAAAAAGAATTACTGAGTGTGGTATTCGCTTGCGGTAAGTTCCGCACTTACATTTTGGGATACCCTGTGACTGTCCGCACTGACCATAAATCTATTTCATTCTTAAAAAGCTGCAAACTGAACCATGGCAGACTAACGAGGTGGATACTTGCCCTTCAAGAATACCATCTACAATGGGAGTACATCCCTGGTAAGAAAAATATAGTAGCGGACGTATTATCCCGGGTCAATGTGGAGGAACAAACTTTCGAAGGGGAGAAAGAAAGCGTGCTGAAAATATATCATCTTCTTAGCACCAGAGCCGATTTAACAACAATATTAACCAACATGAGTACCCACCAACAAGCGGACCCAAAATTGAGAAACCTCAGACTTCGGCTAGAAGAGGGAGATGAAACCGTTACTATATATTACCAGATGAATAAACAAATACTGTTCATTAAAACATCTTTGAAGGAAGAGATCTGGAAGGTAGTGGTCCCGACACAGATCGAAAAGGAATTGATAGTGAATTACCATATATGTTACGGGCATATGGGCGCCCTCAAGGTAATAAAAGCTCTGGAGGAGAGCTGCTATATAAAAAACATCAATAGAAAGGTCCGAATGTATATAAAGAATTGTAAGATCTGCCAGCTGGTAAAAACTAATAATGAGAAGAAGGAAGGTGTGATGATCCCAATCACTTCCAAAGCGAAATTGGAGAAGGTGTTCCTCGATATCTGCGGACCATTTCCCCGTAGTGGAGGTCGACACCGGTATCGGTACCTAACCATCATAATGGACCACTTCACCAAATACATTAAGCTATACCCTACTAACCGAGCGACTACCAGGAAAATTCTGGGGATACTAACTGAACAATATATCCCACACCTGGGGAAACCATCTTCGATCATTACTGATCATGGAACTCAGTTTAAAGGGGTAATTTGGAGGGATACGTTATTGTCAATGGGCATTCGTACATACAAAACCTCGGTCTACCATCCGAGCAGTAATCCGGCAGAGCGGGTGTTGCGAGAAGTGGGGAGGATCCTCAGGACTTATTGTCACCATCAACAAAAAAGGTGGCAAGACTATTTAGAAGCCACGGAGGAATTCCTCAACTTAGCTTACCATCCAGCTATAGGGATAACCCCATATTCTGCTATGTACGAGAAACCACCCCCACGAGAGATCACAGATATCCTCGAATTCCCCAGTAGCCATGTGTACAGATTTGATAAAGCTAAATTCTTCAACAAGGTGGCAGAAGACCAGTTAAAACGGCAGAATAAATATCAAAAGGCCAGTGGCAAAGTAATAATATATGGGAAGGGAGAAAAAATTTTGTTAAGAAATCGTGAACTTCCCAGCACACTGGAAGGAATAACGAAAAAATTATTACTATTATACACAGGACCATATATAATATCCAATGTGAAAAATAACAATACCTATGAGATAAAGGAGATCGATTCAGACCGGATAAAGGGAGTATATAACCAGGCATCCATGAAAAAATATTATGAATAATGGAAGGTATAGAAGAAGTAAGTAAAAATTCAAAAAAGAAGTAATGACTACTTACTACCTATTATTTGGGAAATAATTTATGATCAAAATGAAAAAGAATTTTGAATTAAATCTCAAAATTCAAAAATGAAGTAATGACTACTTACTGCCTACCATTTAGGAAACAATTTATGAATCAAAGAGAAAATGAATTTTGAATTAAATCATCAAAATTCAAAAACCCAAGTAAAAACAATTTACTACCTTATTTTAAAAACAACTTTTAGAAATGAACAAGGAGAAAAAGAATTTGGATAACACATTACAAACAATTATACATGGGACCAATTCTGAAAAACTTTCCAGAATAAAGAAATGGCAATACAAACCACTGATACCATTTAAATGAATAAACTTATTGTGAAGTGAAATTAATGAGAATTTTATGTCAAATAAACAGAGATATTAAACATATGACATTAATAATAAAGAGTGCATTTGGATAAAAAGCAAGAGCAGAATAAAATTTTAAAAAAGAAAGAAAAAACCATATATAAATAAGTCCATAAGAAAAAGATGATCATATATAAATGTCAGTTATAAGAAAGACAATTAAAAGAGTAATTGAAAAAACACAATACTAGTGGAACGATTCACAAGAATTAATAAAGGAACAAAAATATAATACAAAATATATGCTACCAATGACCAGAAGGAGATTGTGATAACAGTCAAAAAATGACAGAGAATTAAAAACTTTACACTGAATAATAAGTGATGATTATATTATACCAGCTTCCAATCACAAGGAGAAATAAAATGCCAGCAGAGCTAACCATTGAGAAAAATAACTGAGATAGAGATTCACTAAGATAGATATATAAATAGATCTGTTCGTATACGAAGTGAAATATCCAAAGATATTTAATTTTTTTTTTTTATAGTCATAAGGTGGACTATTCTTATATAATTTTATTAATGACTGTCTGAGATAAGTCCAGCAGTATTATTATGTATTGGTCAGAGATGATTTACCTCTGTAATCAATAAATGACGTAGTATGGCCAACAGAGTGAGATGCCTACAGAGCCCCTCTGGACACTGCCCCAGCTAACGTGTTAGGGAATTTTAGGGAATAAATATCCCAAGGATAAAGAAACGGGTTAAGAAGAAAATGGAAAAATAAAAAATAACGAACCTCAGATGACTATTACTATCAGTAAGAATCCAGTTAATAATGAAATATAGATAAGCTCAAAAATATAGGAGAAAAAATTTTTAGAAATGTGAAGGAAGTAAAAGAAATATAATTTATAATATAATGTCATAAGCAATTATTTCAGACAAACTAAGTATGATCTGAACTAATCACTTCTGGAAGAGAGCAATCTGTAGCATGACAGATAATCCACACAAATACATTACTCAATGATCATTAATAAAGCTCTAAGATATGGAATATCCAGATGAGAATTAATTAAAATGCACTGTTTAATAATATATTCACAAGAAAGGTTGAATAAAGAAAATTTCTGCAAACAATATAATATAATACAAATTTAAAAACCCAGAAGACTAAAAATGATAATAACAAAATTACCCAGGTAAGATAGAAGCAGGCAATTAATATACCCCGTCAAAGAAACCAGACCAGAAGAAACGAAGCCATACACGGCGAAAAACTACAGAAGAAGGAAGAATAGTCAAAACTACCACTACAGAAGACAGAAGAAAGAAGACTAATTAAAACTACTACTACTGAAGAATGAAGACAGAAGAACGATCAAAGATACAGAAGACAGAAGAAAGAAGAATAATTAAAACTACTATTACTGAAGAAGGAAGAACAATCAAAACTCAAAGAAGAAAGAAGAACAAACTAAATCTAATGAAGAAAGAAGAACTAGTTAAAACTACTACTACTGAAGAATGAAGAAAGAAGAACAATCAAAGATACAGAAGACAGAAGAAAGAAGAATAATTAAAACTACTATTACTGAAGAAAGAAGAACTAATTAAAACTACTATTATTGAATAAAGAAGAACCAAACTCAAGAAGAAAGAAGAATAATTAAGACGACCCATATAAAACAAAAACCCCATAGGGAAAGAACCCCCAAAAAACCCCAAAATCAATGAATGCCCAAAAAAGAAAGTATAACACAATAAAAAACCATATCACTGTAAAACTGACAAAAAACTAAAAGTGTTAGCTGTAGTAAATATTAGTGCATTCAAAAAGTTATTGTGTAATGTGCATAAACAAATCTTCACAGTTCCCCCATGGTTGAATATTTCATATTAAAAACTAGAAAAAGACTAGTAAATATAGTAATAATTTACCATGGAAAGGTGCAAGTGATCAAATTATAAATAATAAACTTTAAAAGGGTACATGAGTTGCAGTACATAGTAACAAACTTTAAGTTTTGTGAACAGTGCCTACTTTGATAATGAAGTAGTAATATTACTAAATAAAAGCTACTAAAGCGATAAGAACATTCCATAGAATGGAATATAACTTAGATAGCTAGGGGTATACTTTAAGAGGGGGTATAAATTTTATAAATGGGGAACTACAGAACAAACTGTTTATGAAGAAGTTTATAGAAGGTGTTAACAATTATATATGGAACCAGGATGTTAGGTTCCTATTACATATAACATTTAGATAAATAAGGGTTAGTCATAAGAAATATTAGTATTATAATTGTTATTTTATTGTTCATGTTAATTTAGGAATGCATTATCTAAAATTAGATAACATTCCAATGTTGTAGAAATACTTTTTATTATGTTATTAGGTGATATACCAAAACAATGTTATTAAGAACACCAGTTTTATATATCTGGGTGTTATATTTTAATTGTATAATCTATAATTACTGTTATGCCAGATCAGAGAACTAATTTTTAATCAAATATATCAGAGTCAGAAGTCAGAGAAGGAAATAAAATAATTACATTAGTAAAACATTCTGCAAATAGCCACAATTCAAATCTAGGCAATATAATAAAGTTAAAATGCAGAATAATTAATAAACCTAATCTTATAAACCAGTCAAACTGACAATATTTAGGCAAGATACACCCAACATATTAAATACTATGTAAATAAGGCTTTCTAAAGATATGGTCATTCTATGAGTAAAATTATTTATTTGTATAATGAAATACCATTTGAAACTGAAATAGGTTCACTAACTTTATCAGAAGGGGAGTCATATACAACTGAATTATATTAAAAAACCATCATTAGTATACTAAATTGCCATAAAATAAGTGAGAATTGATAATTATACAAATTTCAGATTTCATAGAATAATAATTATATTAGTTAAAATGGCTATTATTTACATAGAAGACAGGGAAGTATAATTTTAGGCCTACCTCCCAGAAAATTATAAGAAATAATTTTCAGATAAAACTTTGTAATACTAACTTAATTACTATCAAAATAAGTAGAATAGAATAGTGAAAACGAATATGTATTTTATATTGCAAACAGTTAAGTAATAACGAATTTACTTTATGAACATAGTGTACTATTTTAAAACGTGTCGGAAGTTATGGCAATTTTTAACAATGTCTGAACTATATTATATAGGCTAAGATTTTCATGAGATGAAGAAAATACAGACAGTTCATTATTATACCTCGAAGAGAGCACTTCTCGTGAATATTTGTTTGAACCAACCTTTAATGGACGTTATGCTACAACGGAGTTCTGAATCATTTTATGTAAATTAAATTTTTAACTATTTTAATGAAAGTGAAGTGGTGAAGTTGACCCACGAACTACATAACACCTATAAACGAAATCACATATAACCAATTACATTGAAATAACACTGAAATCGCATCAAACACCAAGTGAAAATTCGAGGTTAACTGACACATAAACACCAGTTGATATACTTATTTAACAACATTTTTACACCAAGTGAACGTTTCCATCTAACAACAGTGACAATAAACTATACCCCAGAAGATCATATACCGTAGTGAAGAACATTTAACCAAAGAAGGGACATATTATCTCAACAAGTACGTTGTTTACATTAGAAGCTTTCAACGCGCATGCGTCACGCGGCCATTCTGATCCCATTTCGTCACCTCCATTAGAGACGACTAGACTGCTTTCTGGTTTGAACAAAATTATATATAAACTTTTATTATTAATAATTACCAGTATATTGTTTAAATTTAAGACCTTTTTTTTTTTTTTTGAATTGTAAGTGTTATACTTTCATGTCCCTGACCTTCTCTGGCTTTTTATATAAATAACCGTTCAAAGAACCTGTTTAAATAATACAATTGTAAAACTTCTAATATCGACCGACCTGAGCAAGAACTCGATATGGCTTGTAACTTCGATTAATTAATCGACCAACCTTATTATTGTATTTAATAAACGTATTTGTCTGTTTTTTGGTAAATTGGAGTTGATTTCTCTTATAAAAGGACATAATCATTAATTAACCAAGAAAAATAGATAATCTTTAAAGGCAGTATATGCGAAACTACAACATTTCAAGAGTAAGAAGAAGAGAGCCGTTTTCGCCTAACTTGAAGTTAATTGGATTATCTTTTTAACAAATTTACCGAACAGAAATTTATTACCAAATTAAACACCTTACTATTATAATTATAATTACGATCCACAACCTCAATTTATTCCTATTATTAAGCACATAAATACCTCGAAAATATTTGTTCCGAAATTATTTTTTTTTTATAAATATAAATTTTAAATTTATATTTTATTTCAATTTGCTACACAGCAAAATACACTTTATTTAATTGATGGTAATAACATCCCAATTACCAATAACAAAGACCAGGAACTTTACCAAATCGACGATTCCCAGAGCGGAACGTCACTACTGAACATACACACCATAAAATTATCCTGGATAATATTATACCAGAACACTATACAATTACAATTATAGTAGGGTTGTATTACAAAAGCGAAGGTCAACAGTGGGAGCTTAGAAGACAAGAAGATATTAGCTACGTACTACACATATTATAAATTAAGCTATATTTTGCAATATCGTTTTATTACAAAATCAGCTAGCACAACCAGTGGGACTTACAGGAGAGCACAATCTACATACATCAACCTTTTATTTATTTTATTATACCCACTCAATCACCGTTATATTACATAATTTGGCGAGTCCAACTTGTGGGGCTCGATTACCGCAGAATACCAGAACAAGCAACACTTTATAAATTTAATTATAATTTGTAATTTCACAGTTATATTACAAAATTGGCGTCCAACTAAAGGGCTGTAATTAGGGGTTGAAATTACTGTAATTACTTACCCAATTCCTAATTCAGCTTGGCAGCGGTTAGTCAGCCAGGGAATCAGGGAAGAAGATGCGTCGTGCCACATCAAAGAAGAGAGCGGCGGAGGCCGAGAAAGAACTCGATATGGAGGATAAGGAGGCGACCCCAGTGGAGGACGTGGAGAAAATATTAGAACGGGTGGAACATAAACAACCAGCACCACCAGAGAAACAACTTGAAGTACCCACTCAAACAGGGGAAGTCCATATCCGGGAGGAACAGTTGGAAAGACCTTCACAAGTGGAAAACACGACAATCCAAGAGATGTTCAGAGTGATGATGGAAGAAATCAAATCCAGTAGCAAGAAGATGGAAGAAAACTTGAAGAAGGACAACCAAGCAACAAAAGAAGAATTGAAGAAGGACAACCAAGCAACCAAGGAAGAATTAAGTAAGAAAATGGATTCTACTACAGAAGAAAATAATAAAAGATTAGAAGATTTGAAGAATGATAACCAATCTTTAAGGGAAGAATTGAAGAAGGACAACCAAGAAACAAAGGAAGAATTGGGCCGTAAAATTGAAAGGACCAATAAGAGAATTGAGGAAACCAGTAAAAAGGTGGAAAAGAAAATGGAAGAAAATAAGAAGAATTTGGAAGAAAAGATGGAAGAAACCAATAAGAAAATCGAAAGTGATCATCAACAATTAAGGGAAGAGTTAAGAGAAGATAACCAACTGTTACGGGAAGAATTACGGGAAGTGAACCAGGAGAATCTCGACAAATTAGACGAACGAATGGAGCTATTAAGAAAAGAAATGAACAAGGAACTCATGGAAAACAAGAAATCTATGACCAAAAGGCTGGAAGACGAAACCATAACTATAAATCAACAGATAAGAGAAGTTGATGGAAGATGTCGAATGACGGAAGTGGAGGTACAAGAGTTCAAGGAAGTGGTGAACACAAAGGTCACAAATCTTGAAGAGTCTACTCGCAAGAAGGCGGAAGAAAACCGAAGGGAAAGCCAGGAAGAACTCAGCAAGGTACGAACTCGAATTACCGAAAGATGCGACGGAATGGAGGAAGCAATGACTAACATCACTGGTCAAGTGAGACAGAACCAGGAGGACATGGAAGCAATTCGGAGCCGACCAACCAGCTTTACTAATATCCCAATAAACGAGAACAGAGAATGGCTTAACTTTCGCCAGTATAAAAGGAAGCCAATGGAGTTCTTGGCCCGTATCGAAGAATATATGGCCAAACATAAAAGTAATCGATGGTCCAATAATCGTGAACTATTAGACGAATCGTTCCGTGATATGACAGATAATTGGTGGATGGCGAACAGGAGCGAAATAACCGATTATCCACAGTTCAAAAGTTTGTTTAAGTCTAAGTATTGGTCAGAGACCACCCAGAATTTAATAAGGGACAACATCTGCAATGGCCGATATAGAACTCAGTTTGGCAGTACCATGACTGCGTACTTTCTTGGGAAGGTGTGCCTGGCCAAGCACCTGGAACCAGCCATACCAGAGGAATGCCTGGTGAACAAGCTCTCTTATCATTACGACGAGGAGGTCATAAGAGCTCGAAGAGGTAGTCAGATAAAGACCATACAGGCGATGACGGAGCTATTGGAGAACTATGAGAATGAAGAATACTACAGGCAGAGCCGAAGAAGGAACGAGCGGCCGGAAGTTCGAAATAATCCGTCATCAAACAATAATACTCAACCGGTCAACAGAGGGTACCAAGGAAATAGATATAACCCGAACTACCATAATCAACATCCCACGAATGGTAACAACAACAATAATAACCATGGAAATATAAACCCAAATAATAACAGAAATAATAACGGGTTCTCCGGAAATCGAGGTAATTATTACCCGAATAATTATATGAATAGACCAAGAAACAACAATCCTGCAAATCACACCGAGCGATTTGACAATAACAATAGGGGTTACCCTAATCAGAATAACAACAACAATAGGTTCTCCCGACCCCGGGTAAATTTTATACGGGCGGAAGGAAACAACCACCGCCGGTATAACCAGCAACGGTGGAGCAGAGTACGCGAGTACGAAGATCTAAACCGCAGCCGAGAATGGGACCACTCTAGTTATAATCTGCCGAGGCGAAGTACTAGCCTGGATGACCCGGAGCGGCGTACAAATAGAGAACAAACCTACGAACCGAGAACGGAAAGGCTGGAACCAACTCAAGGTTTCCCTACTGATGCCTCTATTGGTCCTTCCAATAACCAAGATGAGGAGAATTTAAACGGGAGGAGGCAGTAATAAACAATAAGGACCTTTTGCTGCTTCTATCGCCTGGGTATGTAAATGAATTGCCGATAGTAAATAATCCCAATAAAATTACAATCATTCGATGTAATTACTTGAAAAATATTAGAAATGAATTACTGGAGGAGGACAACGCCCGCCTCCCTATAATAAATAATGAAATAATATACATTAATGCAGAAGTCGAAGGAACATTCGCACAACTAATGATTGATACCGGTGCGAATGTATCCATAATTAATACAACAGAATTGGAGAGAATCCAAGGAAATTGTGGTAAGTTATTGCCAACCTTACCTATAAATAACATTGCATTAATCGGTGCCACTGGTCGCCAAAACAAGACAATTAGAAAACAAGTATCGTTGAATGTCGTTAGTAAGGGTATAGCTATGAACATGGTCTTCTTAATTGCAGCAGGATTACCTTTCAACATATTAGTGGGATGTGATGTACTGAGAAGGAACTCGGCTATTATTGATTTACGAATGGAGAAGGTATCACTCTTTACCGGAGATATAACCTGGACAGCCGATTTAGTCGGTAGTGAAATAACACTTCCCAGCAGTATCCACCAGCAAATACGTAGTATAAATCATACAAATACTAACACTATTTCCAATAATATAGTATATGAAACTACCGACGAAGATTTATGGTATCAGAAAATACAGGAGATAAGAGATTTCCGAAGCGGAATTAATAGAGAAAAATTACCCAATACTCAAGCGAATCAATTGATACAAATTTATGAGAAGTACCGCTCAGTATTTTCCGATGAGCCAGGCAAGGTTAGAAACTATCAATGTACCCTTCAATTCCGGGATACAGTAGAATTTAATAGGAAGTCCTACCCTATTGCACATTCTCGAAAAGAGGCAGTAAGAGCGGAAATCAATCGTATGATTAATAATGATATAATAGAACATAGCCAATCCCCATACACCAGCCCTATTGTCGCAATTCCCAAGAAAAACGGCGAAGTCCGGCTTTGTTTGGATGCACGGGAAATTAACAAGAAAATCGTTAACGATAGAACCTCGCCCGGTGAGATTGAGGAGATCTTGAAACGCTTCCATGGTACCCAATACTTCAGCACTTGGGATACGGTGTGCGGATACTGGCAGGTAGAGTTGCACCCACGGAGTCGCCAATATCTGGCTTTCATATTCGAAGGGCGCAATTACCAATTCAAAAGATTGCCCTTCGGATTGGTAAACTCAGTTGCCATCTTTGTGACCTGCATGGACCAGATATTGGGACAAGAAGCCCTTCAGTTTACAACAGTGTACGTTGACGACCTCCTTATAACATCTGAAACGTGGGAGGAACACTGTTACCGTGTGGAGCATGTGCTTGAGAAGTTATCTGCCAGTAACGTCACACTGAAGTTGGAAAAATCCAAATTTATCGCCCGAGAAGTGCAATTCCTTGGATTTAACTTAAACGATCAAGGAATCTCACCGTCGGCAGAAAAGGTAGAAGCCATCCAGAAATTCCCGGCACCCAAAAACAGGAAGCAATTGCAGTCATTCCTGGGACTCTGCAATTATTATAGAAAGTTCCAGGAACAATATTCTGAGTTGACCGCGAGGTTCCAACCTCAATTATCATCTAAAAACAAATGGGTATGGTGTAAGGAACAAGAGGGGATTTTCCAACAAATTAAGGACAAATTTCTGGATACGATAATACTTCGCCACCCAAACTTTAAGTTACCGTTCTTCATGAACTGCGATGCCAGCAACATCAGCCTGGGAACAACACTGTATCAGGAGGACGAGAAGGGTCAACCTCAAGTAATTAGCTTCGCAAGCAGATCCTTGAACCACTGCGA
Organism: Magicicada septendecula; assembly: GCA_034769895.1. Lineage (NCBI taxonomy): Eukaryota > Metazoa > Arthropoda > Insecta > Hemiptera > Cicadidae > Magicicada > Magicicada septendecula. The sequence goes on along the minus strand of CM068370.1, from coordinate 362,357,798 downwards.
AAGGAATTACACGGTAACGGAAAAAGAATTACTGAGTGTGGTATTCGCTTGCGGTAAGTTCCGCACTTACATTTTGGGATACCCTGTGACTGTCCGCACTGACCATAAATCTATTTCATTCTTAAAAAGCTGCAAACTGAACCATGGCAGACTAACGAGGTGGATACTTGCCCTTCAAGAATACCATCTACAATGGGAGTACATCCCTGGTAAGAAAAATATAGTAGCGGACGTATTATCCCGGGTCAATGTGGAGGAACAAACTTTCGAAGGGGAGAAAGAAAGCGTGCTGAAAATATATCATCTTCTTAGCACCAGAGCCGATTTAACAACAATATTAACCAACATGAGTACCCACCAACAAGCGGACCCAAAATTGAGAAACCTCAGACTTCGGCTAGAAGAGGGAGATGAAACCGTTACTATATATTACCAGATGAATAAACAAATACTGTTCATTAAAACATCTTTGAAGGAAGAGATCTGGAAGGTAGTGGTCCCGACACAGATCGAAAAGGAATTGATAGTGAATTACCATATATGTTACGGGCATATGGGCGCCCTCAAGGTAATAAAAGCTCTGGAGGAGAGCTGCTATATAAAAAACATCAATAGAAAGGTCCGAATGTATATAAAGAATTGTAAGATCTGCCAGCTGGTAAAAACTAATAATGAGAAGAAGGAAGGTGTGATGATCCCAATCACTTCCAAAGCGAAATTGGAGAAGGTGTTCCTCGATATCTGCGGACCATTTCCCCGTAGTGGAGGTCGACACCGGTATCGGTACCTAACCATCATAATGGACCACTTCACCAAATACATTAAGCTATACCCCTACTAACCGAGCGACTACCAGGAAAATTCTGGGGATACTAACTGAACAATATATCCCACACCTGGGGAAACCATCTTCGATCATTACTGATCATGGAACTCAGTTGTAAAGGGGTAATTTGGAGGGATACGTTATTGTCAATGGGCATTCGTACATACAAAACCTCGGGTCTACCATCCGAGCAGTAATCCGGCAGAGCGGGTGTTGCGAGAAGTGGGGAGGATCCTCAGGACTTATTGTCACCATCAACAAAAAAGGTGGCAAGACTATTAGAAGCCACGGAGGAATTCCTCAACTTAGCTTACCATCCAGCTATAGGGATAACCCCATATTCTGCTATGTACGAGAAACCACCCCCACGAGAGATCACAGATATCCTCGAATTCCCCAGTAGCCATGTGTACAGATTTGATAAAGCTAAATTCTTCAACAAGGTGGCAGAAGACCAGTTAAAGACGGCAGAATAAATATCAAAAGGCCAGTGGCAAAGTAATAATATATGGGAAGGGAGAAAAAATTTTGTTAAGAAATCGTGAACTTCCCAGCACACTGGAAGGAATAACAAAATTATTACTATTATACACAGGACCATATATAATATCCAATGTGAAAAATAACAATACCTATGAGATAAAGGAGATCGATTCAGACCGGATAAAGGGAGTATATAACCAGGCATCCATGAAAAAATATTATGAATAATGGAAGGTATAGAAGAAGTAAGTAAAAATTCAAAAAAGAAGTAATGACTACTTACTACCTATTATTTGGGAAATAATTTATGATCAAAATGAAAAAGAATTTTGAATTAAATCTCAAAATTCAAAAATGAAGTAATGACTACTTACTGCCTACCATTTAGGAAACAATTTATGAATCAAAGAGAAAATGAATTTTGAATTAAATCATCAAAATTCAAAAACCCAAGTAAAAACAATTTACTACCTTATTTTAAAAACAACTTTTAGAAATGAACAAGGAGAAAAAGAATTTGGATAACACATTACAAACAATTATACATGGGACCAATTCTGAAAAACTTTCCAGAATAAAGAAATGGCAATACAAACCACTGATACCATTTAAATGAATAAACTTATTGTGAAGTGAAATTAATGAGAATTTTATGTCAAATAAACAGAGATATTAAACATATGACATTAATAATAAAGAGTGCATTTGGATAAAAAGCAAGAGCAGAATAAAATTTTAAAAAAGAAAGAAAAAACCATATATAAATAAGTCCATAAGAAAAAGATGATCATATATAAATGTCAGTTATAAGAAAGACAATTAAAAGAGTAATTGAAAAAACACAATACTAGTGGAACGATTCACAAGAATTAATAAAGGAACAAAAATATAATACAAAATATATGCTACCAATGACCAGAAGGAGATTGTGATAACAGTCAAAAAATGACAGAGAATTAAAAACTTTACACTGAATAATAAGTGATGATTATATTATACCAGCTTCCAATCACAAGGAGAAATAAAATGCCAGCAGAGCTAACCATTGAGAAAAATAACTGAGATAGAGATTCACTAAGATAGATATATAAATAGATCTGTTCGTATACGAAGTGAAATATCCAAAGATATTTAATTTTTTTTTTTTATAGTCATAAGGTGGACTATTCTTATATAATTTTATTAATGACTGTCTGAGATAAGTCCAGCAGTATTATTATGTATTGGTCAGAGATGATTTACCTCTGTAATCAATAAATGACGTAGTATGGCCAACAGAGTGAGATGCCTACAGAGCCCCTCTGGACACTGCCCCAGCTAACGTGTTAGGGAATTTTAGGGAATAAATATCCCAAGGATAAAGAAACGGGTTAAGAAGAAAATGGAAAAATAAAAAATAACGAACCTCAGATGACTATTACTATCAGTAAGAATCCAGTTAATAATGAAATATAGATAAGCTCAAAAATATAGGAGAAAAAATTTTTAGAAATGTGAAGGAAGTAAAAGAAATATAATTTATAATATAATGTCATAAGCAATTATTTCAGACAAACTAAGTATGATCTGAACTAATCACTTCTGGAAGAGAGCAATCTGTAGCATGACAGATAATCCACACAAATACATTACTCAATGATCATTAATAAAGCTCTAAGATATGGAATATCCAGATGAGAATTAATTAAAATGCACTGTTTAATAATATATTCACAAGAAAGGTTGAATAAAGAAAATTTCTGCAAACAATATAATATAATACAAATTTAAAAACCCAGAAGACTAAAAATGATAATAACAAAATTACCCAGGTAAGATAGAAGCAGGCAATTAATATACCCCGTCAAAGAAACCAGACCAGAAGAAACGAAGCCATACACGGCGAAAAACTACAGAAGAAGGAAGAATAGTCAAAACTACCACTACAGAAGACAGAAGAAAGAAGACTAATTAAAACTACTACTACTGAAGAATGAAGACAGAAGAACGATCAAAGATACAGAAGACAGAAGAAAGAAGAATAATTAAAACTACTATTACTGAAGAAGGAAGAACAATCAAAACTCAAAGAAGAAAGAAGAACAAACTAAATCTAATGAAGAAAGAAGAACTAGTTAAAACTACTACTACTGAAGAATGAAGAAAGAAGAACAATCAAAGATACAGAAGACAGAAGAAAGAAGAATAATTAAAACTACTATTACTGAAGAAAGAAGAACTAATTAAAACTACTATTATTGAATAAAGAAGAACCAAACTCAAGAAGAAAGAAGAATAATTAAGACGACCCATATAAAACAAAAACCCCATAGGGAAAGAACCCCCAAAAAACCCCAAAATCAATGAATGCCCAAAAAAGAAAGTATAACACAATAAAAAACCATATCACTGTAAAACTGACAAAAAACTAAAAGTGTTAGCTGTAGTAAATATTAGTGCATTCAAAAAGTTATTGTGTAATGTGCATAAACAAATCTTCACAGTTCCCCCATGGTTGAATATTTCATATTAAAAACTAGAAAAAGACTAGTAAATATAGTAATAATTTACCATGGAAAGGTGCAAGTGATCAAATTATAAATAATAAACTTTAAAAGGGTACATGAGTTGCAGTACATAGTAACAAACTTTAAGTTTTGTGAACAGTGCCTACTTTGATAATGAAGTAGTAATATTACTAAATAAAAGCTACTAAAGCGATAAGAACATTCCATAGAATGGAATATAACTTAGATAGCTAGGGGTATACTTTAAGAGGGGGTATAAATTTTATAAATGGGGAACTACAGAACAAACTGTTTATGAAGAAGTTTATAGAAGGTGTTAACAATTATATATGGAACCAGGATGTTAGGTTCCTATTACATATAACATTTAGATAAATAAGGGTTAGTCATAAGAAATATTAGTATTATAATTGTTATTTTATTGTTCATGTTAATTTAGGAATGCATTATCTAAAATTAGATAACATTCCAATGTTGTAGAAATACTTTTTATTATGTTATTAGGTGATATACCAAAACAATGTTATTAAGAACACCAGTTTTATATATCTGGGTGTTATATTTTAATTGTATAATCTATAATTACTGTTATGCCAGATCAGAGAACTAATTTTTAATCAAATATATCAGAGTCAGAAGTCAGAGAAGGAAATAAAATAATTACATTAGTAAAACATTCTGCAAATAGCCACAATTCAAATCTAGGCAATATAATAAAGTTAAAATGCAGAATAATTAATAAACCTAATCTTATAAACCAGTCAAACTGACAATATTTAGGCAAGATACACCCAACATATTAAATACTATGTAAATAAGGCTTTCTAAAGATATGGTCATTCTATGAGTAAAATTATTTATTTGTATAATGAAATACCATTTGAAACTGAAATAGGTTCACTAACTTTATCAGAAGGGGAGTCATATACAACTGAATTATATTAAAAAACCATCATTAGTATACTAAATTGCCATAAAATAAGTGAGAATTGATAATTATACAAATTTCAGATTTCATAGAATAATAATTATATTAGTTAAAATGGCTATTATTTACATAGAAGACAGGGAAGTATAATTTTAGGCCTACCTCCCAGAAAATTATAAGAAATAATTTTCAGATAAAACTTTGTAATACTAACTTAATTACTATCAAAATAAGTAGAATAGAATAGTGAAAACGAATATGTATTTTATATTGCAAACAGTTAAGTAATAACGAATTTACTTTATGAACATAGTGTACTATTTTAAAACGTGTCGGAAGTTATGGCAATTTTTAACAATGTCTGAACTATATTATATAGGCTAAGATTTTCATGAGATGAAGAAAATACAGACAGTTCATTATTATACCTCGAAGAGAGCACTTCTCGTGAATATTTGTTTGAACCAACCTTTAATGGACGTTATGCTACAACGGAGTTCTGAATCATTTTATGTAAATTAAATTTTTAACTATTTTAATGAAAGTGAAGTGGTGAAGTTGACCCACGAACTACATAACACCTATAAACGAAATCACATATAACCAATTACATTGAAATAACACTGAAATCGCATCAAACACCAAGTGAAAATTCGAGGTTAACTGACACATAAACACCAGTTGATATACTTATTTAACAACATTTTTACACCAAGTGAACGTTTCCATCTAACAACAGTGACAATAAACTATACCCCAGAAGATCATATACCGTAGTGAAGAACATTTAACCAAAGAAGGGACATATTATCTCAACAAGTACGTTGTTTACATTAGAAGCTTTCAACGCGCATGCGTCACGCGGCCATTCTGATCCCATTTCGTCACCTCCATTAGAGACGACTAGACTGCTTTCTGGTTTGAACAAAATTATATATAAACTTTTATTATTAATAATTACCAGTATATTGTTTAAATTTAAGACCTTTTTTTTTTTTTTTGAATTGTAAGTGTTATACTTTCATGTCCCTGACCTTCTCTGGCTTTTTATATAAATAACCGTTCAAAGAACCTGTTTAAATAATACAATTGTAAAACTTCTAATATCGACCGACCTGAGCAAGAACTCGATATGGCTTGTAACTTCGATTAATTAATCGACCAACCTTATTATTGTATTTAATAAACGTATTTGTCTGTTTTTTGGTAAATTGGAGTTGATTTCTCTTATAAAAGGACATAATCATTAATTAACCAAGAAAAATAGATAATCTTTAAAGGCAGTATATGCGAAACTACAACATTTCAAGAGTAAGAAGAAGAGAGCCGTTTTCGCCTAACTTGAAGTTAATTGGATTATCTTTTTAACAAATTTACCGAACAGAAATTTATTACCAAATTAAACACCTTACTATTATAATTATAATTACGATCCACAACCTCAATTTATTCCTATTATTAAGCACATAAATACCTCGAAAATATTTGTTCCGAAATTATTTTTTTTTTATAAATATAAATTTTAAATTTATATTTTATTTCAATTTGCTACACAGCAAAATACACTTTATTTAATTGATGGTAATAACATCCCAATTACCAATAACAAAGACCAGGAACTTTACCAAATCGACGATTCCCAGAGCGGAACGTCACTACTGAACATACACACCATAAAATTATCCTGGATAATATTATACCAGAACACTATACAATTACAATTATAGTAGGGTTGTATTACAAAAGCGAAGGTCAACAGTGGGAGCTTAGAAGACAAGAAGATATTAGCTACGTACTACACATATTATAAATTAAGCTATATTTTGCAATATCGTTTTATTACAAAATCAGCTAGCACAACCAGTGGGACTTACAGGAGAGCACAATCTACATACATCAACCTTTTATTTATTTTATTATACCCACTCAATCACCGTTATATTACATAATTTGGCGAGTCCAACTTGTGGGGCTCGATTACCGCAGAATACCAGAACAAGCAACACTTTATAAATTTAATTATAATTTGTAATTTCACAGTTATATTACAAAATGGATACAATAAAAATACTATGATCAAAATAGAAAATAAAATCAAATACAAAATAAAAACTGAACAATTAAGAATTAATCAAACTGAACAACACATAAATAATAACAACAACAAAAAATGGGCCACATTCACATATATAAATAATAAAATGACAAAACTAACAAAACTATTTAAAAACACAGATATAAAAATAGCATACAAAACTAATAAAAATAAATTACAAAATCTAAATAGCTCACACAACAAAGATAATACAACAACCAACGGTATATACAAAATTGAATGCCAAGATTGCAATAAATGTTATATAGGACAAACAAAAAAACAGCTGAAAAAACGTTATTTTGAACACCTAAATGCATACAAAAAACCAAATATATATAAATCCAATTTAGCCACACATGCAATAAACACAGGACATGAATTCCCAGACATAACCAATGTAACACTAATAAAACATATACCACACAAAGGCACCATAATGAACATTTGAGAAAATTTACAGATTTACAAACATAAAACACAAAACAAATTAATACCAGAACAAATACAAATCAATACAAAACATGACCCAATATTCAAAGCACTCAACATAGAAAATACACAAAATACAAAAACAGATACCACAACCACACACAGTAATGCAACTTTGAAGGACCAAAGACCAACAAACTACCTTAATAACATCCAGAAGCCAACACACAAATACTTCACCAGAAACAAGATGGCGAAGGCTGAAGATGAGAGAACAAGAACTCTCGAAACATGTTCCTAATAGGAAAAAAGTATATCTTGAGGTAAATTTAGTTATAAATATTAAAGTATTATATACATCAAGAAACGGACTGTAGCAGAAAGTGATTGAAATTTTATATATATATATATATATATATGTATAGAATAATGTTCAGTAAATATATAATTCTCCCCCATTTTGTGACTAGCTTAACATAGCCAAACATAACAACACGTACAGAAACATAAGGCACTTATACTCACAATTATACACCAATATTCTAAACACGAATGCCCCTGGAATGCACCTGCTTTGCAGGCAGTGTTACTACCATGCCCAGAAACCAGCAGTGATAAATGTTTGCCCATCAGCAACCCGTTTCTATTGAACTACATAAAAGCGAAAACCCCAGAAGGATGATAATCACTCATAACCCATAAGCAAGACCGGACCGCCCATATGTATAGAATTCCACTGATAAATGACCCATCATGAGCATATGAAACTTTAAGTTCCTTCAACAGCATTAAATAAAAATTTAAAGAAACTACATCACCTGATTTTAAGCAATTGTTATACGGTTCTAAAATGTTAATTTGTTTTACAAATTCAGAAGGATTCAATGAATCAGTATATACTTTACCAGTAGGAAAATTAATCAGTCGCACTTTACAATTCATTTTTTTTTTTAAATTAAATAGTATATGGTTTACAAGTAAAAAAAATTAATCAGTATATGTTTTACAGGAAAAAAAATTAATCAGTAGATGCTACAAGTGAAAAAGTTAACCAATATATGTTTTACAAGTAAAAGAAAAACAATCAGTATAGACTTTTGTAAGGTACAAAATCAATTAGTATATGCCCAGAAAAAATGTGCAAATTCTTTTCTATTAAAACCCGACTGGCTATATATATAATGAAATTACAATAAGGACGGTTGTGCCCTAACAGCTGAGGGAGCGCGCCAGCATGCGCTTAACCAAGTTTGACAGGAATCATACCTGCCCCAAACTGCACCAACATGCGCCAGGCAAAAACTATGTCCCTTTTTATATCCCAGAAAATAGCCACAAAGAAAACAAAAAAACACACCAGCCCTTAAATGTTAAACCAAACGTGAATATAATATTAACTCCATTCTGTTCCAGCCGGAACAGAATTCCTAACATGTCATATAAATTTTGTAGAGAGTAAGATGATGACTATATGCAATCTGTGAAAATGTCTAAGTGTACAAGTATCTCTAGCACGCTCCCCCAGTGCAGCACACAATTACAAGCATTGTACTTAGTTTTAGGTAATTCAGTAATTAAAGTGTTCCTTGAAATTAACTCATAATGTTCAGAATGATGTTCCGCTGACACCCTCTATAGCGGACAGTCTGGCCACGCGGGCACATGGATTCAAAAGATTTTTACGGTAAAACAGGTGCACTGCCGGCCCGGCCCCAAAAGGAAAATAAAAGAGTGCATATCACCTTAATTGTGCTGACTCAGTGTTACATCTTGATCTGGTCATCGACTCCTTCTCCGAACAGGATCGTCTCTAATGGTCCATGGCTGATGCGGATGGAAGTCAACCAGCAAGGCCAAATCTCCGACTTAATCGAGAACCCTGTTAATTCATAAAAATTAGAAAAGATGTTCACAAAAAATGTCCACCCAAGTTCAGGTAATTAACCTCAGAACGGGCCTTCAACCAACTCAAGATAAATGCACAAAGTTTCAGTAATAAAGTCTTTGCAACCAGCTTAAAGAGTAGAAAAAGTCTGCCATGGAATAATTAATTCCAACAATAAAAGATTTTATCAAGGGCGTAGAGTTAAAGACATTCGCACACTTTCAACAGGCATCAACAGAAATCAACAGGTTAACTAGCCACGTGGTGACACGATAATTGCCATTTGTCCAAAAAAAAAATTAACTTCAAAGCACTCACGGTATTAATAATGTGTTAATATTAATAATGTTTCCTCTACGGATGTTCTCACAAGTAATTTCTTTACTGCAAAGTTAATTAAAAAGCACACCGACAATCTGATGCATGAATGAGCATAGTTCATTACCTAACTACGCACTAACTTTAGCCTCGAATTTATATAACATTCTATACATTTCCCATGACAATGACAATTACAGTGACTCTTACACTATTATAGTAATAATAAAAGTAACATGGGCTATATACTGCACATTAAGTAAATTTTTCTTTTAATATAGAAAGTGTCGGATCGCACTCACGTGCATACGTCTTTTCATGCGGTAGCATACATTTTGTTATTAATTATTTAATTAATTTTAATTATTTTGAACGCATACAATAATATAATATCTTACCGGGAGTCTCGTAAGTTTCAGCCAGCCATAATAGAGGAAGAAAAAACTACGCAGTAAACTATTCGGAGACCAGAGTCGATGTATCTCGGAGCCGGACGGTGAATTGAATCCGGCTGTTACAGTCTGAGCAAGCCGACCCTTTCTACGAGTTGCGCGCGCAACCGTACACCCTCACGTACACTTACGTAGCCGTACAAGGGTCATTCTGAATAACTGGCGTTGTTTTACAATTAAATATTCTACAATTTTCAATGGCCGGAATAATACCGGCACACCCCCACCCCGAAAGGGCAACCCGGTTGCCCCACTCTGAAACTCGGGAGAGTACCCTGCAGTGTACCCCCTTCCCAAACAAGCTGGTGGACTTCATGGATATGGTGGCCCGGCGGCACTTGCTCTCAGGAGAACAGAGGCTCAGAAGGGAAAACGAAAGAGACGAAAGAAGACGTGTAGTATGTAAGTGTGTAGGTGCGGCACGCTGACCTGATCAGGGCCAGCCCACCGCAAAGAGGGACAGAGAAGAAAGACGAAAGAAAAGTTCGGGAGCTCCCTGAGTTCCGACCTCCTGAGGCTTGTCCACTCAAGCCAGAACACGAGAGCCACCTAAACAGGGCCATCTGCCCCATATACCTACGGGGTAGTTCTCTAATACGACCCCCCCATTCTAAACAATCCCATCACGGCACGGGGGGAGGTGAAAAGGGGAAAAGGGGAAATGATGGCCTCCACGATACGATGATCCAATCTCCAGACGTACATCCATTCTTATAACCTACTACATGTGTGCTCCAAGGGCATGCGGTAGACGATGTGCGGTACGAGGAGCCAGATCGACCCCGCGCCGCACATCGCCCACCCTCCACTCTCTCTAACCTCTAACTCCTTTTTTTTTTTTTTTTTTTAGGTACAGGTTAGGAAAATTGGAAGGAGGAAGGTCAAGGATCATTGAAAGTTCATGGGCTGGGACTAAAGGCAAGGACCTGGCTCCCTCCGGACATAAGGACAACTGGAGAAAGCCAAGGCTCGCGCAGGCAGGGGCGCATCCCTGAAGTAGACGAACCCCACTGGGACTGTGGGAAACATCTACCCGCTACCCTATCATTCTCAATACCGCCCCCGGAGCACGCCCTCTTAAAATTGACAACATCCCCACTCGCACAGAGACCACCATCATTCCCCCCTTCAGCCCGTTTACCCTTTTCTAAATAATTTTAATTTTGAGATATGTGTAGTAATCTCTTTAGGATTACTACCCGGCTCTTCCAACCGCGCCGTCACTGGTGACGTGAATCCTAGGATACGGTATAGTCCCGACCAACGATAGCACAATTTAGCGGCTCTTTTGTCCGCGGCTGAGCTGATCGGATGGCTCTGGCAGTAGACCCAGTCGCCGGTCTGAAAGGGGTTCGGAATTCGCCCCTGATTGTATCGTCAACGGACCCGCTCGTGCGCTCGCAGCAATAGACTTTTGTAAGGTACAAAATCAATTAGTATATGCCCAGAAAAAATGTGCAAATTCTTTTCTATTAAAACCCAACTGGCTATATATATATATATTGTAATATAACTGTGAAATTACAAATTATAATTAAATTTATAAAGTGTTGCTTGTTCTGGTATTCTGCGGTAATCGAGCCCCACAAGTTGGACTCGCCAAATTATGTAATATAACGGTGATTGAGTGGGTATAATAAAATAAATAAAAGGTTGATGTTTGTAGATTGTGCTCTCCTGTAAGTCCCACTGGTTGTGCTAGCTGATTTTGTAATAAAACGATATTGCAAAATATAGCTTAATTTATAATATGTGTAGTACGTAGCTAATACCTTCTTGTCTTCTAAGCTCCCACTGTTGACCTTCGCTTTTGTAATACAACCCTACTATAATTGTAATTGTATAGTGTTCTGGTATAATATTATCCAGGATAATTTTTATGGTGTGTATGTTCAGTAGTGACGTTCCGCTCTGGGAATCGTCGATTTGGTAAAGTTCCTGGTCTTTGTTATTGGTAATTGGGATGTTATTACCATCAATTAAATAAAGTGTATTTTGCTGTGTAGCAAATTGAAATAAAATATAAATTTAAAATTTATATTTATAAAAAAAAAATAATTTCGGAACAAATATTTTCGAGGTATTTATGTGCTTAATAATAGGAATAAATTGAGGTTGTGGATCGTAATTATAATTATAATAGTAAGGTGTTTAATTTGGTAATAAATTTCTGTTCGGTAAATTTGTTAAAAAGATAATCCAATTAACTTCAAGTTAGGCGAAAACGGCTCTCTTCTTCTTACTCTTGAAATGTTGTAAGTTCGCATATACTGCCTTTAAAGATTATCTATTTTTCTTGGTTAATTAATGATTATGTCCTTTTATAAGAGAAATCAACTCCAATTTACCAAAAAACAGACAAATACGTTTATTAAATACAATAATAAGGTTGGTCGATTAATTAATCGAAGTTACAAGCCAAATCGAGTTCTCGCTCAGGATCGGTCGATATTAGAAGTTTTACAATTGTATTATTTAAACAGGTTCTTTGAACGGTTATTTATATAAAAAGCCAGAGAAGGTCAGGGACATGAAAGTATAACACTTACAATTCAAAAAAGGTCTTAAATTTAAACAATATACTGGTAATTATTAATAATAAAAGTTTATATATAATTTTGTTCAAACCAGAAAGCAGCGTAGTCGTCTCTAATTGAGGTGACGGAATGGGATCAGAATGGCTGCCTGACGCATGCGCGTTGAAAGCTTCTAATGTAAACAACGTACTTGTTGAGATAATATGTCCCTTCTTTGGTTAAATGTTCTTCACTACGGTATATGATCTTCTGGGGTATAGTTTATTGTCACTGTTGTTAGATGGAAACGTTCACTTGGTGTAAAAATGTTGTTAAATAAGTATATCAACTGGTGTTTATGTGTCAGTTAACCTCGAATTTTCACTTGGTGTTTGATGCGATTTCAGTGTTATTTCAATGTAATTGGTTATATGTGATTTCGTTTATAGGTGTTATGTAGTTCGTGGGTCAACTTCACCACTTCACTTTCATTAAAATAGTTAAAAATTTAATTTACATAAAATGATTCAGAACTCCGTTGTAGCATAACGTCCATTAAAGGTTGGTTCAAACAAATATTCACGAGAAGTGCTCTCTTCGAGGTATAATAATGAACTGTCTGTATTTTCATCATCTCATGAAAATCAGCCTATATAATATAGTTCAGACATTGTTAAAAATTGCCATAACTTCCGACACGTTTTAAAATAGTACACTATGTTCATAAAATAAATTCGTTATTAGTTAACTGTTTGCAATATAAAATACATATTCGTTTTCACTATTCTATTCTACTTATTTTGATAGTAATTAAGTTAGTATTACAAAGTTTTATCTGAAAATTATTTCTTATAATTTTTTGGGAGGTAGGCCTAAAATTATACTTCCCTGTCTTCTATGTAAATAATAGCCATTTTACCTAATATAATTATTATTCTATAAAATCTGAAATTGTTATAATTGTCAATTCTCACTTATTTTATGGCAATTTAGTATACTAATGATGGTTTTTTAATATAATTCAGTTGTATATGACTCCCCTTCTGATAAAGTTAGTGAACCTATTTCAGTTTCAAATGGTATTTCATTATACAAATAAATAATTTTACTCATAGAATGACCATATCTTTAGAAAGCCTTATTTACATAGTATTTAATATGTTGGGTGTATCTTGCCTAAATATTGTCAGTTTGACTGGTTTATAAGATTAGGTTTATTAATTATTCTGCATTTTAACTTTATTATATTGCCTAGATTTGAATTGTGGCTATTTGCAGAATGTTTTACTAATGTAATTATTTTATTTCCTTCTCTGACTTCTGACTCTGATATATTTGATTACAAATTAGTTCTCTGATCTGGCATAACAGTAATTATAGATTATACAATTAAAATATAACACCCAGATATATAAAACTGGTGTTCTTAATAACATTGTTTTGGTATATCACCAAATAACATAATAAAAAGTATTTCTACAACATTGGAATGATATCTAATTTTAGATAATGCATTCCTAAATTAACATGAACAATAAAATAACAATTATAATACTAATATTTCTTATGACTAACCCTTATTTATCTAAATGTTATATGTAATAGGAACCTAACATCCTGGTTCCATATATAATTGTTAACACCTTCTATAAACTTCTTCATAAACAGTTTGTTCTGTAGTTCCCCATTTATAAAATTTATACCCCCTCTTAAAGTATACCCCTAGCTACCTAAGTTATATTCCATTCTATGGAATGTTCTTATCGCTTTAGTAGCTTTTATTTAGTAATATTACTACTTCATTATCAAAGTAGGCACTGTTCACAAAACTTAAAGTTTGTTACTATGTACTGCAACTCATGTACCCTTTTAAAGTTTATTATTTATAATTTGATCACTTGCACTTGTCTATGGTGAATTATCAATATATTTACTAGTCTTTTTCTAGCTTTTAATATGAAATATTCAACCATGGGGGAACTGTGAAGACTTGTCTATACAAACTAAATAATAACTTTTTGAATGCACTAATATTTAATACTACTAACACTTTTAGTTTTTGTCAGTTTTACAGTGATATGGTTTTTTAATGTGTTATACTTTCTTTTTTGGGCATTCATTGATTTTGGGGTTTTTTGGGGGTTCTTTCCCTATGGGGTTTTTGTTTTATATGGGTCGTCTTAATTATTCTTCTTTCTTCTTGAGTTTGGTTATTCTTCCTTCTTCTGTAGTTTTGGATTATCCTTCCTTCTTCTGTAGTTTTGGATTATCCTTCCTTCTTCCTTCTTCTGTAGTTCTTATTTTTATTATTCTTCTTTCTTCTTTAGTTCCAATTATTCTTCTTTCTTCTGTCTTCAGTAGTGGTAGTTTTGACTATTCTTCCTTCTTCTGTAGTAGTAGTTATAATTAGTCTTCTTTCTTCTTTAGTTTTAATTATTCTTCTTTCTTCTGTCTTCAGTAGTGGTAGTTTTGACTATTCTTCCTTCTTCTGTAGTAGTAGTTATAATTAGTCTTCTTTCTTCTTTAGTTTTAATTATTCTTCTTTCTTCTGTCTTCAGTAGTGGTAGTTTTGACTATTCTTCCTTCTTCTGTCTTCTGTATCTTTGATTGTTCTTCTTTCTTCAGTAATAGTAGTTTTAATTATTCTTCTTTCTTCTGTCTTCTGTATCTTTGATTGTTCTTCTTTCTTCATTCTTCAGTAGTAGTAGTTTTAATTATTCTTCCTTCTTCTTTAGTTCCAATTATTCTTCTTTCTTCTGTCTTCAGTAGTGGTAGTTTTGACTATTCTTCCTTCTTCTGTAGTAGTAGTTATAATTAGTCTTCTTTCTTCTTTAGTTTTAATTATTCTTCCTTCTTCTGTCTTCTGTATCTTTGATTGTTCTTCATTCTTCAGTAATAGTAGTTTTAATTATTCTTCTTTCTTCTGTCTTCTGTATCTTTGATTGTTCTTCTTTCTTCTGTCTTCAGTAGATTTGGTTTTAATTATTCTTCTTTCTTCTGTCTTCAGTAGCTTTGATTATTCTTCTTTCTTCATTCTTCAGTAATAGTAGTTTTAATTATTCTTCTTTCTTCTTTGAGTTCTAATTATTCTTCTTTCTTCTGTCTTCGGTAGTAGTAGTTTTAATTATTCTTCCTTCTTCTGTCTTCTGTATCTTTGATTGTTCTTCTTTCTTCATTCTTCAGTAATAGTAGTTTTAATTATTCTTCTTTCTTCTGTCTTCTGTAGTAGTAGTTTTAATTAGTCTTCTTTCTTCTGTCTTCTGTAGTAGTAGTTTTAATTAGTCTTCTTTCTTCTGTCTTCTGTATCTTTGATTGTTCTTCTTTCTTCATTCTTCAGTAGTAGTAGTTTTGGTTATTCTTCTTTCTTCTGTATCTTTGTTTTTTCTGGTCTGGTTTCTTTGACGGGGTATATTAATTGCCTGCTTCTATCTTTCCTGGGTAATTTTGTTATTATTATTTTTAGTCTTCTGGGTTTTTTAAATTTGTATTATATTATATTATTTGCAGAAATTTTCTTTATTCAACCTTTCTTGTGAATATATTATTAAACAGTGCATTTTAATTAATTCTCATCTGGATATTCCATATATTAGAGCTTTATTAATGATCATTGAGTAATGTATTTGTGTGGATTATCTGTCATGCTACAGATTGCTCTCTTCCAGAAGTGATTAGTTCAGATCATACTTAGTTTGTCTGAAATAATTGCTTATGACATTATATTATAAATTATATTTCTTTACTTCCTTCACATTTCTAAAAAATTTTTTCTCCCATATTTTTGAGCTTATCTATATTTCATTATTAACTGGATTCTTACTGATAGTAATAGTCATCTGAGGTTCGTTATTTTTTATTTTTCCATTTTCTTCTTAACTCGTTTCTTTATCCTTGGGATATTTATTCCCTAAAATTCTCTAACACGTTAGCTGGGGCAGTGTCCAGAGGGGCTCTGTAGGCATCTCACTCTGCTGGCCATACTACGTCATTTATTGATTACAGAGGTAAATCATCTCTGACCAATACATAATAATACTGCTGGACTTATCTCAGACAGTCATTAATAAAATTATATAAGAATAGTCCACCTTATGACTATATAAAAAAAAAAATTAAATATCTTTGGATATTTCACTTCGTATACGAACAGATCTATTAATATTTCTATCTTAGTGAATCTCTATCTCAGTTATTTTTCTCAATGGTTAGCTCTGCTGGCATTTTATTTCTCCTTGTGGTTGGAAGCTGGTATAATATAATCATCACTTATTATTCAGTGTAAAGTTTTTAATTCTCTGTCATTTTTTGACTGTTATCACAATCTCCTTCTGGTCATTGGTAGCATATATTTTGTATTATATTTTTGTTCCTTTCTTAATTCTTGTGAATCGTTCCACTAGTATTATGTTGTTTCAATTACTCTTTTAATTGTCTTTCTAATAACTGACATTTATTGTATGATCATCTTTTTCATATGGATTTATTTATATATGGTTTTTTCTTTCTTCCTCAAAATTTTATTTTGCTCTTGCTTTTTATCCAAATGCACTCTTTATTATTAATGTCATATGTTTAATATCTCTGTTTATTTGACATAAAATTCTCATTAATTTCACTTCATAATAAGTTTATTCATTTAAATGGTATCAGTGGTTTGTATTGCCATTTCTTTATTCTGGAAAGTTTTTCAGAATTGGTCCCATATATAATTGTTTGTAATGTGTTATCCAAATTCTTTTTCTCCTTGTTCATTTCTAAAAGTTGTTTTTAAAATAAGGTAGTAAATTGTTTTTACTTGGGTTTTTGAATTTTGATGATTTAATTCAAAATTCATTTTCTCTTTGATTCATAAATTGTTTCCTAAATGGTAGGCAGTAAGTAGTCATTACTTCTTTTTTGAATTTTTACTTACTTCTTCTATACCTTCCATTATTCATAATATTTTTTCATGGATGCCTGGTTATATACTCCCTTTATCCGGTCTGAATCGATCTCCTTTATCTCATAGGTATTGTTATTTTTCACATTGGATATTATATATGGTCCTGTGTATAATAGTAATAATTTTTTCGTTATTCCTTCCAGTGTGCTGGGAAGTTCACGATTTCTTAACAAAATTTTTTCTCCCTTCCCATATATTATTACTTTGCCACTGGCCTTTTGATATTTATTCTGCCGTTTTAACTGGTCTTCTGCCACCTTGTTGAAGAATTTAGCTTTATCAAATCTGTACACATGGCTACTGGGGAACTCGAGGATATCTGTGATCTCTCGTGGGGGTGGTTTCTCGTACATAGCAGAATATGGGGTTATCCCTATAGCTGGATGGTAAGCTAAGTTGAGGAATTCCTCCGTGGCTTCTAAATAGTCTTGCCACCTTTTTTGTTGATGGTGACAATAAGTCCTGAGGATCCTCCCCACTTCTCGCAACACCCGCTCTGCCGGATTACTGCTCGGATGGTAGACCGAGGTTTTGTATGTACGAATGCCCATTGACAATAACGTATCCCTCCAAATTACCCCTTTGAACTGAGTTCCATGATCAGTAATGATCGAAGATGGTTTCCCCAGGTGTGGGATATATTGTTCAGTTAGTATCCCCAGAATTTTCCTGGTAGTCGCTCGGTTAGTAGGGTATAGCTTAATGTATTTGGTGAAGTGGTCCATTATGATGGTTAGGTACCGATATCGGTGTCGACCTCCACTACGGGGAAATGGTCCGCAGATATCGAGGAACACCTTCTCCAATTTCGCTTTGGAAGTGATTGGGATCATCACACCTTCCTTCTTCTCATTATTAGTTTTTACCAGCTGGCAGATCTTACAACTCTTTATATACATTCGGACCTTTCTATTGATGTTTTTTATATAGCAGCTCTCCTCCAGAGCTTTTATTACCTTGAGGGCGCCCATATGCCCGTAACGTATATGGTAATTCACTATCAATTCCTTTTCGATCTGTGTCGGGACCACTACCTTCCAGATCTCTTCCTTCAAAGATGTTTTAATGAACAGTATTTGTTTATTCATCTGGTAATATATAGTAACGGTTTCATCTCCATCTTCTAGCCGAAGTCTGAGGTTTCTCAATTTTGGGTCCGCTTGTTGGTGGGTATTCATGTTGGTTAATATTGTTGTTAAATCGGCTCTGGTGCTAAGAAGATGATATATTTTCAGCACGCTTTCTTTCTCCCCTTCGAAAGTTTGTTCCTCCACATTGACCCGGGATAATACGTCCGCTACTATATTTTTCTTACCAGGGATGTACTCCCATTGTAGATGGTATTCTTGAAGGGCAAGTATCCACCTCGTTAGTCTGCCATGGTTCAGTTTGCAGCTTTTTAAGAATGAAATAGATTTATGGTCAGTGCGGA
Source organism: Magicicada septendecula (assembly GCA_034769895.1). Classification (NCBI taxonomy): domain Eukaryota; kingdom Metazoa; phylum Arthropoda; class Insecta; order Hemiptera; family Cicadidae; genus Magicicada; species Magicicada septendecula. The sequence goes on along the minus strand of CM068370.1, from coordinate 362,338,982 downwards.
CAGTCACAGGGTATCCCAAAATGTAAGTGCGGAACTTACCGCAAGCGAATACCACACTCAGTAATTCTTTTTCCGTTACCGTGTAATTCCTTTCGCAGTGGTTCAAGGATCTGCTTGCGAAGCTAATTACTTGAGGTTGACCCTTCTCGTCCTCCTGATACAGTGTTGTTCCCAGGCTGATGTTGCTGGCATCGCAGTTCATGAAGAACGGTAACTTAAAGTTTGGGTGGCGAAGTATTATCGTATCCAGAAATTTGTCCTTAATTTGTTGGAAAATCCCCTCTTGTTCCTTACACCACACCCATTTGTTTTTAGATGATAATTGAGGTTGGAACCTCGCGGTCAACTCAGAATATTGTTCCTGGAACTTTCTATAATAATTGCAGAGTCCCAGGAATGACTGCAATTGCTTCCTGTTTTTGGGTGCCGGGAATTTCTGGATGGCTTCTACCTTTTCTGCCGACGGTGAGATTCCTTGATCGTTTAAGTTAAATCCGAGGAATTGCACTTCTCGGGCGATAAATTTGGATTTTTCCAACTTCAGTGTGACGTTACTGGCAGATAACTTCTCAAGCACATGCTCCACACGGTAACAGTGTTCCTCCCACGTTTCAGATGTTATAAGGAGGTCGTCAACGTACACTGTTGTAAACTGAAGGGCTTCTTGTCCCAATATCTGGTCCATGCAGGTCACAAAGATGGCAACTGAGTTTACCAATCCGAAGGGCAATCTTTTGAATTGGTAATTGCGCCCTTCGAATATGAAAGCCAGATATTGGCGACTCCGTGGGTGCAACTCTACCTGCCAGTATCCGCACACCGTATCCCAAGTGCTGAAGTATTGGGTACCATGGAAGCGTTTCAAGATCTCCTCAATCTCACCGGGCGAGGTTCTATCGTTAACGATTTTCTTGTTAATTTCCCGTGCATCCAAACAAAGCCGGACTTCGCCGTTTTTCTTGGGAATTGCGACAATAGGGCTGGTGTATGGGGATTGGCTATGTTCTATTATATCATTATTAATCATACGATTGATTTCCGCTCTTACTGCCTCTTTTCGAGAATGTGCAATAGGGTAGGACTTCCTATTAAATTCTACTGTATCCCGGAATTGAAGGGTACATTGATAGTTTCTAACCTTGCCTGGCTCATCGGAAAATACTGAGCGGTACTTCTCATAAATTTGTATCAATTGATTCGCTTGAGTATTGGGTAATTTTTCTCTATTAATTCCGCTTCGGAAATCTCTTATCTCCTGTATTTTCTGATACCATAAATCTTCGTCGGTAGTTTCATATACTATATTATTGGAAATAGTGTTAGTATTTGTATGATTTATACTACGTATTTGCTGGTGGATATTGCTGGGAAGTGTTATTTCACTACCGACTAAATCGGCTGTCCAGGTTATATCTCCGGTAAAGAGTGATACCTTCTCCATTCGTAAATCAATAATAGCCGAGTTCCTTCTCAGTACATCACATCCCACTAATATGTTGAAAGGTAATCCTGCTGCAATTAAGAAGACCATGTTCATAGCTATACCCTTACTAACGACATTCAACGATACTTGTTTTCTAATTGTCTTGTTTTGGCGACCAGTGGCACCGATTAATGCAATGTTATTTATAGGTAAGGTTGGCAATAACTTACCACAATTTCCTTGGATTCTCTCCAATTCTGTTGTATTAATTATGGATACATTCGCACCGGTATCAATCATTAGTTGTGCGAATGTTCCTTCAACTTCTGCATTAATGTATATTATTTCATTATTTATTATAGGGAGGCGGGCGTTGTCCTCCTCCAGTAATTCATTTCTAATATTTTTCAAGTAATTACATCGAATGATTGTAATTTTATTGGGATTATTTACTATCGGCAATTCATTTACATACCCAGGCGATAGAAGCAGCAAAAGGTCCTTATTGTTTATTACTGCCTCCTCCCGTTTAAATTCTCCTCATCTTGGTTATTGGAAGGACCAATAGAGGCATCAGTAGGGAAACCTTGAGTTGGTTCCAGCCTTTCCGTTCTCGGTTCGTAGGTTTGTTCTCTATTTGTACGCCGCTCCGGGTCATCCAGGCTAGTACTTCGCCTCGGCAGATTATAACTAGAGTGGTCCCGTTCTCGGCTGCGGTTTAGATCTTCGTACTCGCGTACTCTGCTCCACCGTTGCTGGTTATACCGGCGGTGGTTGTTTCCTTCCGCCCGTATAAAATTTACCCGGGGTCGGGAGAACCTGTTGTTGTTGTTATTCTGATTAGGGTAACCCCTATTGTTATTGTCAAACCGCTCGGTGTTATTTGTAGGATTGGCGTTTCTTTGTCTATTCATATAATTATTCGGGTAATAATTACCTCGATTTCCGGAGAACCCGTTATTATTTCTGTTATTATTTGGGTTTATATTTCCATGGTTATTATTGTTGTTGTTACCATTCGTGGGATGTTGATTATGGTAGTTCGGGTTATATCTATTTCCTTGGTACCCACTGTTGACCGGTTGACTATTATTGTTTGATGACGGATTATTTCGAACTTCCGGCCGCTCGTTCCTTCTTCGGCTCTGCCTGTAGTATTCTTCATTCTCATAGTTCTCCAATAGCTCCGTCATCGCCTGTATGGTCTTTATCTGACTACCTCTTCGAGCTCTTATGACCTCCTCGTCGTAATGATAAGAGAGCTTGTTCACCAGGCATTCCTCTGGTATGGCTGGTTCCAGGTGCTTGGCCAGGCACACCTTCCCAAGAAAGTACGCAGTCATGGTACTGCCAAACTGAGTTCTATATCGGCCATTGCAGATGTTGTCCCTTATTAAATTCTGGGTGGTCTCTGACCAATACTTAGACTTAAACAAACTTTTGAACTGTGGATAATCGGTTATTTCGCTCCTGTTCGCCATCCACCAATTATCTGTCATATCACGGAACGATTCGTCTAATAGTTCACGATTATTGGACCATCGATTACTTTTATGTTTGGCCATATATTCTTCGATACGGGCCAAGAACTCCATTGGCTTCCTTTTATACTGGCGAAAGTTAAGCCATTCTCTGTTCTCGTTTATTGGGATATTAGTAAAGCTGGTTGGTCGGCTCCGAATTGCTTCCATGTCCTCCTGGTTCTGTCTCACTTGACCAGTGATGTTAGTCATTGCTTCCTCCATTCCGTCGCATCTTTCGGTAATTCGAGTTCGTACCTTGCTGAGTTCTTCCTGGCTTTCCCTTCGGTTTTCTTCCGCCTTCTTGCGAGTAGACTCTTCAAGATTTGTGACCTTTGTGTTCACCACTTCCTTGAACTCTTGTACCTCCACTTCCGTCATTCGACATCTTCCATCAACTTCTCTTATCTGTTGATTTATAGTTATGGTTTCGTCTTCCAGCCTTTTGGTCATAGATTTCTTGTTTTCCATGAGTTCCTTGTTCATTTCTTTTCTCAATAGCTCCATTCGTTCGTCTAATTTGTCGAGATTCTCCTGGTTCACTTCCCGTAATTCTTCCCGTAACAGTTGGTTATCTTCTCTTAACTCTTCCCTTAATTGTTGATGATCACTTTCGATTTTCTTATTGGTTTCTTCCATCTTTTCTTCCAAATTCTTCTTATTTTCTTCCATTTTCCTTTCCACCTTTTTACTGGTTTCCTCAATTCTCTTATTGGTCCTTTCGATTTTACGGCCCAATTCTTCTTTTGTTTCTTGGTTGTCCTTCTTCAATTCTTCCCTTAAAGATTGGTTATCATTCTTCAAATCTTCTAATCTTTTATTATTTTCTTCTGTAGTAGTATCCATTTTCTTACTTAATTCTTCCTTGGTAGCTTGGTTGTCCTTCTTCAATTCTTCCTTTAACGATTGGTTATCATTCTTCAACTCTTCTTTTGTTGCTTGGTTGTCCTTCCTTAAGTTTTCTTCCATCTTCTTGCTGTTTTCTTCCATTCTCATGAACATTTCCAATAATTTGTCCATTTTACTTTCTTCTGTAGTCTTAGTTTTATCTATCTCCTGGTCTTGGACATGGACATCCCCTGTTTGAGTGGGTACTTCGGGTTGTTTCTCTGGTGGTGCTGGTTGTTGATGTTCTACCCGTTCAAGTATCTTTTCCACGTCCTCCACTGGGGTCGCCTCCTTATCCTCCATCTCGAGTTCTTTCTCGGCCTCCGCCGCTCTCTTCTTTGATGTGGCACGACGCATTATTTTCCCTGATTCCCTGGCTGGGTAACCGCTGCCAAGCTGAATTAGGAATTGGGTAAGTAATTACCGCCTTTCAACCCCTAATTACAGCCCTTTAGTTGGACGCCATTTTGTAATACAACTGTGAAATTACAAATTATAATTAAATTTATAAAGTGTTGCTTGTTCTGGTATTCTGCGGTAATCGAGCCCCACAAGTTGGACTCGCCAAATTATGTAATATAACGGTGATTGAGTGGGTATAATAAAATAAATAAAAGGTTGATGTTTGTAGATTGTGCTCTCCTGTAAGTCCCACTGGTTGTGCTAGCTGATTTTGTAATAAAACGATATTGCAAAATATAGCTTAATTTATAATATGTGTAGTACGTAGCTAATACCTTCTTGTCTTCTAAGCTCCCACTGTTGACCTTCGCTTTTGTAATACAACCCTACTATAATTGTAATTGTATAGTGTTCTGGTATAATATTATCCAGGATAATTTTTATGGTGTGTATGTTCAGTAGTGACGTTCCGCTCTGGGAATCGTCGATTTGGTAAAGTTCCTGGTCTTTGTTATTGGTAATTGGGATGTTATTACCATCAATTAAATAAAGTGTATTTTGCTGTGTAGCAAATTGAAATAAAATATAAATTTAAAATTTATATTTATAAAAAAAAAATAATTTCGGAACAAATATTTTCGAGGTATTTATGTGCTTAATAATAGGAATAAATTGAGGTTGTGGATCGTAATTATAATTATAATAGTAAGGTGTTTAATTTGGTAATAAATTTCTGTTCGGTAAATTTGTTAAAAAGATAATCCAATTAACTTCAAGTTAGGCGAAAACGGCTCTCTTCTTCTTACTCTTGAAATGTTGTAAGTTCGCATATACTGCCTTTAAAGATTATCTATTTTTCTTGGTTAATTAATGATTATGTCCTTTTATAAGAGAAATCAACTCCAATTTACCAAAAAACAGACAAATACGTTTATTAAATACAATAATAAGGTTGGTCGATTAATTAATCGAAGTTACAAGCCAAATCGAGTTCTCGCTCAGGATCGGTCGATATTAGAAGTTTTACAATTGTATTATTTAAACAGGTTCTTTGAACGGTTATTTATATAAAAAGCCAGAGAAGGTCAGGGACATGAAAGTATAACACTTACAATTCAAAAAAGGTCTTAAATTTAAACAATATACTGGTAATTATTAATAATAAAAGTTTATATATAATTTTGTTCAAACCAGAAAGCAGCGTAGTCGTCTCTAATTGAGGTGACGGAATGGGATCAGAATGGCTGCCTGACGCATGCGCGTTGAAAGCTTCTAATGTAAACAACGTACTTGTTGAGATAATATGTCCCTTCTTTGGTTAAATGTTCTTCACTACGGTATATGATCTTCTGGGGTATAGTTTATTGTCACTGTTGTTAGATGGAAACGTTCACTTGGTGTAAAAATGTTGTTAAATAAGTATATCAACTGGTGTTTATGTGTCAGTTAACCTCGAATTTTCACTTGGTGTTTGATGCGATTTCAGTGTTATTTCAATGTAATTGGTTATATGTGATTTCGTTTATAGGTGTTATGTAGTTCGTGGGTCAACTTCACCACTTCACTTTCATTAAAATAGTTAAAAATTTAATTTACATAAAATGATTCAGAACTCCGTTGTAGCATAACGTCCATTAAAGGTTGGTTCAAACAAATATTCACGAGAAGTGCTCTCTTCGAGGTATAATAATGAACTGTCTGTATTTTCATCATCTCATGAAAATCAGCCTATATAATATAGTTCAGACATTGTTAAAAATTGCCATAACTTCCGACACGTTTTAAAATAGTACACTATGTTCATAAAATAAATTCGTTATTAGTTAACTGTTTGCAATATAAAATACATATTCGTTTTCACTATTCTATTCTACTTATTTTGATAGTAATTAAGTTAGTATTACAAAGTTTTATCTGAAAATTATTTCTTATAATTTTTTGGGAGGTAGGCCTAAAATTATACTTCCCTGTCTTCTATGTAAATAATAGCCATTTTACCTAATATAATTATTATTCTATAAAATCTGAAATTGTTATAATTGTCAATTCTCACTTATTTTATGGCAATTTAGTATACTAATGATGGTTTTTTAATATAATTCAGTTGTATATGACTCCCCTTCTGATAAAGTTAGTGAACCTATTTCAGTTTCAAATGGTATTTCATTATACAAATAAATAATTTTACTCATAGAATGACCATATCTTTAGAAAGCCTTATTTACATAGTATTTAATATGTTGGGTGTATCTTGCCTAAATATTGTCAGTTTGACTGGTTTATAAGATTAGGTTTATTAATTATTCTGCATTTTAACTTTATTATATTGCCTAGATTTGAATTGTGGCTATTTGCAGAATGTTTTACTAATGTAATTATTTTATTTCCTTCTCTGACTTCTGACTCTGATATATTTGATTACAAATTAGTTCTCTGATCTGGCATAACAGTAATTATAGATTATACAATTAAAATATAACACCCAGATATATAAAACTGGTGTTCTTAATAACATTGTTTTGGTATATCACCAAATAACATAATAAAAAGTATTTCTACAACATTGGAATGATATCTAATTTTAGATAATGCATTCCTAAATTAACATGAACAATAAAATAACAATTATAATACTAATATTTCTTATGACTAACCCTTATTTATCTAAATGTTATATGTAATAGGAACCTAACATCCTGGTTCCATATATAATTGTTAACACCTTCTATAAACTTCTTCATAAACAGTTTGTTCTGTAGTTCCCCATTTATAAAATTTATACCCCCTCTTAAAGTATACCCCTAGCTACCTAAGTTATATTCCATTCTATGGAATGTTCTTATCGCTTTAGTAGCTTTTATTTAGTAATATTACTACTTCATTATCAAAGTAGGCACTGTTCACAAAACTTAAAGTTTGTTACTATGTACTGCAACTCATGTACCCTTTTAAAGTTTATTATTTATAATTTGATCACTTGCACTTGTCTATGGTGAATTATCAATATATTTACTAGTCTTTTTCTAGCTTTTAATATGAAATATTCAACCATGGGGGAACTGTGAAGACTTGTCTATACAAACTAAATAATAACTTTTTGAATGCACTAATATTTAATACTACTAACACTTTTAGTTTTTGTCAGTTTTACAGTGATATGGTTTTTTAATGTGTTATACTTTCTTTTTTGGGCATTCATTGATTTTGGGGTTTTTTGGGGGTTCTTTCCCTATGGGGTTTTTGTTTTATATGGGTCGTCTTAATTATTCTTCTTTCTTCTTGAGTTTGGTTATTCTTCCTTCTTCTGTAGTTTTGGATTATCCTTCCTTCTTCTGTAGTTTTGGATTATCCTTCCTTCTTCCTTCTTCTGTAGTTCTTATTTTTATTATTCTTCTTTCTTCTTTAGTTCCAATTATTCTTCTTTCTTCTGTCTTCAGTAGTGGTAGTTTTGACTATTCTTCCTTCTTCTGTAGTAGTAGTTATAATTAGTCTTCTTTCTTCTTTAGTTTTAATTATTCTTCTTTCTTCTGTCTTCAGTAGTGGTAGTTTTGACTATTCTTCCTTCTTCTGTAGTAGTAGTTATAATTAGTCTTCTTTCTTCTTTAGTTTTAATTATTCTTCTTTCTTCTGTCTTCAGTAGTGGTAGTTTTGACTATTCTTCCTTCTTCTGTCTTCTGTATCTTTGATTGTTCTTCTTTCTTCAGTAATAGTAGTTTTAATTATTCTTCTTTCTTCTGTCTTCTGTATCTTTGATTGTTCTTCTTTCTTCATTCTTCAGTAGTAGTAGTTTTAATTATTCTTCCTTCTTCTTTAGTTCCAATTATTCTTCTTTCTTCTGTCTTCAGTAGTGGTAGTTTTGACTATTCTTCCTTCTTCTGTAGTAGTAGTTATAATTAGTCTTCTTTCTTCTTTAGTTTTAATTATTCTTCCTTCTTCTGTCTTCTGTATCTTTGATTGTTCTTCATTCTTCAGTAATAGTAGTTTTAATTATTCTTCTTTCTTCTGTCTTCTGTATCTTTGATTGTTCTTCTTTCTTCTGTCTTCAGTAGATTTGGTTTTAATTATTCTTCTTTCTTCTGTCTTCAGTAGCTTTGATTATTCTTCTTTCTTCATTCTTCAGTAATAGTAGTTTTAATTATTCTTCTTTCTTCTTTGAGTTCTAATTATTCTTCTTTCTTCTGTCTTCGGTAGTAGTAGTTTTAATTATTCTTCCTTCTTCTGTCTTCTGTATCTTTGATTGTTCTTCTTTCTTCATTCTTCAGTAATAGTAGTTTTAATTATTCTTCTTTCTTCTGTCTTCTGTAGTAGTAGTTTTAATTAGTCTTCTTTCTTCTGTCTTCTGTAGTAGTAGTTTTAATTAGTCTTCTTTCTTCTGTCTTCTGTATCTTTGATTGTTCTTCTTTCTTCATTCTTCAGTAGTAGTAGTTTTGGTTATTCTTCTTTCTTCTGTATCTTTGTTTTTTCTGGTCTGGTTTCTTTGACGGGGTATATTAATTGCCTGCTTCTATCTTTCCTGGGTAATTTTGTTATTATTATTTTTAGTCTTCTGGGTTTTTTAAATTTGTATTATATTATATTATTTGCAGAAATTTTCTTTATTCAACCTTTCTTGTGAATATATTATTAAACAGTGCATTTTAATTAATTCTCATCTGGATATTCCATATATTAGAGCTTTATTAATGATCATTGAGTAATGTATTTGTGTGGATTATCTGTCATGCTACAATATATATATATATGTATATATATAATGAAATTACAATATGGACGGTTGTGCCCTAACAGCTGAGGGAGCGCGCCAGCATGCGCTTAACCAAGTTTGACAGGAATCATACCTGCCCCAAACTGCACCAACATGCGCCAGGCAAAAACTATGTCCCTTTTTATATCCCAGAAAATAGCCACAAAGAAAACAAAAAAACACACCAGCCCTTAAATGTTAAACCAAACGTGAATATAATATTAACTCCATTCTGTTCCAGCCGGAACAGAATTCCTAACATGTCATATAAATTTTGTAGAGAGTAAGATGATGACTATATGCAATCTGTGAAAATGTCTAAGTGTACAAGTATCTCTAGCACGCTCCCCCAGTGCAGCACACAATTACAAGCATTGTACTTAGTTTTAGGTAATTCAGTAATTAAAGTGTTCCTTGAAATTAACTCATAATGTTCAGAATGATGTTCCGCTGACACCCTCTATAGCGGACAGTCTGGCCACGCGGGCACATGGATTCAAAAGATTTTTACGGTAAAACAGGTGCACTGCCGGCCCGGCCCCAAAAGGAAAATAAAAGAGTGCATATCACCTTAATTGTGCTGACTCAGTGTTACATCTTGATCTGGTCACCGACTCCTTCTCCGAACAGGATCGTCTCTAATGGTCCATGGCTGATGCGGATGGAAGTCAACCAGCAAGACCAAATCTCCGACTTAATCGAGAACCCTGTTAATTCATAAAAATTAGAAAAGATGTTCACAAAAAATGTACACCCAAGTTCAGGTAATTAACCTCAGAACGGGCCTTCAACCAACTCAAGATAAATGCACAAAGTTTCAGTAATAAAGTCTTTGCAACCAGCTTAAAGAGTAGAAAAAGTCTGCCATGGAATAATTAATTCCAACAATAAAAGATTTTATCAAGGGCGTAGAGTTAAAGACATTCGCACACTTTCAACAGGCATCAACAGAAATCAACAGGTTAACTAGCCACGTGGTGACACGATAATTGCCATTTGTCCAAAAAGAAATTAACTTCAAAGCACTCACGGTATTAATAATGTTTTAATATTAATAATGTTTCCTCTACGGATGTTCTCACAAGTAATTTCTTTACTGCAAAGTTAATTAAAAAGCACACCGACAATCTGATGCATGAATGAGCATAGTTCATTACCTAACTACGCACTAACTTTAGTCTCGAATTTATATAACATTCTATACATTTCCCATGACAATGACAATTACAGTGACTCTTACACTATTATAGTAATAATAAAAGGAACATGGGCTATATACTGCACATTAAGTAAATTTTTCTTTTAATATAGAAAGTGTCGGATCGCACTCAAGTGCATACGTCTTTTCATGCGGTAGCATACATTTTGTTATTAATTATTTAATTAATTTTAATTATTTTGAACGCATACAATAATATAATATCTTATCGGGAGTCTCGTAAGTTTCAGCCAGCCATAATAGAGGAAGAAAAAACTACGCAGTAAACTATTCGGAGACCAGAGTCGATGTATCTCGGAGCCGGACGGTGAATTGAATCCGGCTGTTACAGTCTGAGCAAGCCGACCTTTTCTACGAGTTGCGCGCGCAACCGTACACCCTCACGTACACTTACGTAGCCGTACAAGGGTCATTCTGAATAACTGGCGTTGTTTTACAATTAAATATGCTACAATTTTCAACGGCCGGAATAATACCGGCACACGATGCTTGAATGATCAGTCGGAGAAGATTAATTGTCTCAGAATTCAATGTCGCTGCTACTGCTATCGGACCTGAAACACGAGAATATTTTACATTTGGATGCTAAGCTTTGCTAGCTTCAAAGCTTCTTTCTTGCTTGTCGTGTGCTTCTATATGTCAGCCTAGTGTCGGCTACAGCCGTGAAAAATAATGCAGTGACAACAACAAGCGCTTCGTTTGAATTTATGCCTTCAAACTGGTCCAATAATTGCCGAAGTCTCCAATTTGTTATGTGGAGAATGTAAGTAGTGAATGTTATCTGTGCCAGTACCTACCTATGCAGTTCACATGTGTCCCTTGACGCGGCTGTTCACGCTGAGTTTTGTACTACCGTTAAAGGCCTATCCGTACGAGCATATTAACACTGTCTGAAGGAAGTAAATCTCTAGTACTCTTCGCTAATCTAAAGAGATCTTGGATGCTACGCGTCAGTTTTTGAACTATCTTGATTTCCTGTGTATGACGGATGCTTACCCATTCTTACATTAACCGCTTAATGTATGAGAGGAAAGCCGTGTTGACACACACGTCTTTCAACGGATAACCATGTACATTCAACATGTCACTTGGGTGTTGACACACACGTCCTTCAACGGATAACCATGTACATTCAACATGTCACTTGGGCAAGTTTGACCCAATCACTACCTATAACGGCAACTTGTAACGCCTTCCAGACGGTCGCCCACTGAAGTCGATGAAACTAACAGAATACACTACGACTCTCTATCACGGGAATTTTAACATAAAACGATTCTATCCGTTAATGTTTAAGTATCATGAAGAAGACTACTTCATATATATATACTTCATCTATTCGAGGCTTCTTAGGAGTACCATACATTCCTGCCATCATATTGCCTGTTCAAGCCAATTATTATCTTGTAGTTGTTTGTATCCTGTTACCTCTTGCACGTCCTGCCGCTCTTTTTCCTGGTAAGATATGTAACCAGGCATAAAGAGACTGGTTACCGTCTCTTTATGCTCAATACCAAACGAAAAGAAATATTAAAAATAATGCAGCTAGACTACCAAAGATAATCAGCTAGAACTTCTAGACCGTGCTTTTGAACGAAACTAGCAGTTAGAGTACTATCCCAGATTACCGGTAAAACAAAGTCTGATAAAAATGTATCGAAATCAAACTAAGCTATTGTCTTCTTTTTCCTTCGGGTCTATATTTTTGTGCCTATTTCAAGGTGTTGATGGGTTGGGTTTAATGGTAGTTTGTTGGCAGCATACACATATTTTGTTTTCTCCAAGTTTATCTGCAGTCCAATATTACTTGAGGCTTCCTCTAATGCTGTAAAGGCAATAGTGAGATCTCGTTTTGTCCTGACAATTAGATCAATATCGTCTGCGTATGCTAAGAGCTGTATAATTTTGTTTAGATTGTACTTCTTCTCTTTATTTGTGAGTCTCTTTTTTAAACTTTTATAGCAATTGAAAACTTGTAATTTTTCTCTTATGAGATTTTTCCTTATGTTCTCAACATAACCTTTATAATTATTGAGATATTTGCCTTTATATTCTCTTGAGAACGTCATTTTCCGAGGCCTCTATTTTACGTTCCCGTTTCTTGGTTGCCGTCCTTAATTCAGACCCATACGGCAGTGCAGATACCGCCATAACTTTATAGAAATTTAGTTTGTCTTTTAACCGTTTTAGTGTTGATAATTACTAGATAATTCTGATAAGACATACGTTAACAAAAGTTTAGAAACAATACATGAAATCGTGATATATTTGTTGTTTATTTCATACCAAAATTTCCTCCCTACTTTTGAATATTTACAAGTACATTTATATCGGATGGTGGGTAAATATAAAACACGTGGTTCACGATTAATTACGTTGTTTATTGGAAGCATTTTTCTGTTTGTTTCTCTTAGCCCGTGAAGCGTGTTTTCTGCACGTATCTCAACGCCCAGTTACTGTATAAATTGTGTATTTTTCCACTGTATTGGGCTGATGTAAACACCACTACTATATTACGTCGCGGTGAGCACATACGCTTGCACAAGCCCGCGTGCACATTCACAATACCGCCAACGTCACCGTCACTATACACTTCACCGAATTTTAAATTCTCTTTCACTGTTATTCTGTGATATTCATTCGTTCAAATTTGGAGAGTGTGTTGAGACCAGAATTATTTTCTGTGATAATAAAAATATCCCTCTCTACGCTTCTTAATGTTGTGGGAAATATCAAACGTTAGCAAATACCGTTGCTGCAATAAGTATTTGGCGAAATTCTGGCAAAAGGGTTGAACTTATTGTTTGTTACGAGACTTTGATAAAACCAATAATAGAATTTATATTGACGGTAAAGAGGCAGAAGAAGACGAGACTCAAATATATGAAACAAATTATTGCTGATGTAGGCCTATGTTATAATTTTTATTAGGAGATGAAACGGAAAACACAGAGAAGATCGGTGAGGAGACCTGTTACAAACAAATCTGTGGACTGGTAATTAAAGGAAATCACCATACTTCCATTTCCTTAAGGAACATGGAAGTAAAAAGAAGGCATACGTATAGTAAAATAAGAATAATCTTTTCTTATGTCACCAATAAAAACGAATTAATAAAAGCAGGTCTGTGATGACATTGTCATTATCTACATTTCTTTTTTTAACGTACCTGTCAGTTTGGGACCATTTTTATATCACTCACTTTGAAAACGAGGGATTACCTCTCTTTCTCGGTACATTTGTTACAGTCACAAAAACTCACCATATTATAACCAACAATTGCTGAAAAATGCAAAACACATAATTTTATAATTATTTATGAAATGGTTTATTCTCTTTTTTTGCGTATAATTTAATGCATCGTGAAACAGATTTATCTTTTTTAAATAAATTAAAGTAATTCAAAATTTTGTTCTATTAAAGATAATGTTCTATTAATTTATTTTTAGGGTTCATTTATGAAACATTATAACATTAGATCATTCCAGTAGTCAAAAATCATCCTATCTCAGCTTTGAAAAGATGAGAACTCATGAAACACACTACAAGCTTGCGACACTGATAGAAAATTTTAAATACCTACAAAAAGCATAAAGCTTACCACATAATATGATGTATTATATTAAGAAAAGACAGACTAGTATTTATTAAAAAGTATTTAAAAATTGTACATGAGAACAGTGAATACCTAATATAACTATGGGATCCATGTTAAATATACGTATTTTAGAAGCTCTTTGGTAAACACTTTTTATATCTGTTTCAGTTGAAAGCTTGTTACATTTTATCGACGGCCCGTAATATTTGTTGTTACAACACTTGGACATTAAAAGGACATTTATATGAAAGCCTATCCGGTTGTTTAATACAATCACGTGTCTTTTTACTTCGAATTTAATACTTCATTTTACAATTTTTGTTTTCGCTTTCAGCCCTGACTAATACTCCCTGCACGTATCTGAGCGCCCACGGTTTGTGTTTATCGTATTACTTCAACTACACCCCTCTGAAAACAGTCAACTAAAGTCGTAGCACACACATGTCACATATACACGCACACACACACACTTATTCACACATGTGAAACTTAAAATCAAATGAGTATGCAACCACCGTTCTGATGAATAATATTTAAGTTTAGAGCGCGTATTCACTGATTTTGCTCACGTTATAAAATGTCTCATAATTTGTGTCTGTCATCAATTCACGAATTGAAATTTAGATAATCTTGATTATGTAGCAAAGTGTTTACTAATCAATCCGGTGCATGATGTTGCACCAATGTTAAACAGTATGTCTACATACATGCTTGGGCGTGCTCTTGACGAGTCTTCAGAATTTCTAAGAAAAAAAAAAAATGGGAATAGAAATGAACACTAGATAACATTAACATAAGGTACAGGACAGGGGAACCAAAGTAAATGGCACAAATGAAGAGTGTAAGCCAGAAATAAAATAACATGTAAATGAGGAGAAATGAGAGAGAAATGAGAGAAGTGACAGCTTCTTAAACACATAATCTTCCGCTTATCCGATTCTCTCTCTCTCTCTCTCTCTCTCTCTCTTTCTTTCTCTTTCCGTCTAGCTTCTTCCCTCCCCCTATCACTCTTTTTCTTTCACTTCTGTTATCCTTCTTGTTTACTATATAAAACTATTAAATTGAGCTACCAATATAAAATAACTGATTTTGCAATATAAACAGATTTTCGGGAGTACCTTGGCAATTTTATGTAACCAAAGACCAATATAGAGACTCACTCTCAGTATTAACTACTTGTACTCGTTAATTAGCGTGTGTGGAAATCTCATGTGAAACACCAGGTGTTGTGTAATCCTTTAAGACTAGTAGAGTTATTAACGTAAACCGTATCTCTTAACAACACGCCATCAACTAATATGTAATGCCAACCCCGTCGTACTTTTCGCTGAATAACACAATTTACTACTCCCGTATGTTGTGTTACACTAAATTATGAATTTAAATTTTAAATTGAAGTAGTTCTTATCTCTTATACAGTTAAGTGTATAGCACTGCATATATTTATGTTGTTTTGTTTGGGTAACAAGGCATCTCAGCCAGTCAAAGAGAGTAATCCGCTGCACTGAGTGACCTTATCTTGTTTTCCGAATCTCATTATATGAAGTCCATATTGTTAGTTGATGAGATAGACAACTCAACGCTTTGCACGTCTTGTGTGAGCAGCAGAATTACGCAATGTCTTTGCACGTTCTCGATCTTACTCGTCTTCCAGACTATGGCGGTTTTCCCGACTATGGCCACCAGTGTCTGCGGCAGTATAACTGAGTCCGTACGCTACCTAGGCGATCGTGTTGATTATAAATGGTGTGTAGACACTCTCAAATATTGTTTTCTGTTGCCTCTTGCACGTCTTCTAACCCATTTTCCACTTTATGCTCAGTACCAAACGAATATAAATAATGTTTTAAATAATGCGTTTAGGTAACCAGAAAAAATCAACTAGAACTTCCAGACCGTGCCTTTAAACGAAACAAGAAATTAGAGTACTTCTCCAGATCACCGGTAAAGCAAAGTCAGATAATATTACAAAATCAAATTCTTTGCTTGACAATTACTGAGTTAGTGTCCTTTTTTCATTTTTGTTCTTGACTTCCAGACTTCATTAACGAAACTACTTAGAGACAAGAAACGGCTTCTTTCCACCGTCGTTTATAATAATTTCAAGTGAAATGATTCAAGTCGCTTCTTTCATTCAAGTTCAAAATTTGTAATTTTTCTCTTATGACTTTATTCTTTATGTTATAAACATCTTTAAAGTTTATAACATCTTTATATCCTCTTTAAAACCTCATTTCCGGGGCCTCTATTTTACGTTCTCGCTTCTTGGTTGTTGGCCACCCATAGTATAGTCCTTGGACCGCCATAACTTTGTAGAACTTTAATTTTGTCTCTCTGTTGTTTTCATTGTTTCATAATTATTTGACAGTTCTTGTAATACATACGATTACAACAACATTAGAACAAAAGCGAAGATTATTAAATTTTAAAATTATATTACCAAAATAATTGTATAACTAAGCAATACATAAAAGCGTGTTATTCCTTCTGACTTTTGTCCCTACTTTTGAGTATTAATAAGTACATTTACATAGCATCCTCTGCTGATATGAAAATGTAAAGCACGTGGTTCACGATCAATTACGTTGTTTATTTGAAGCATTTATTTGCTTGTCTCTCTCAGCCCATGAAGCGCGTATTTTTCTGCACATATGTAAACGTACACTGTAGAAATTGTGTTTTTTCTACTAGACTGGGCTGGGGAAAACAGCGCCATTATAGCACGCAGCGGTGAACACATGTACTTGCATACGCGCGCGCACATTCACAACACCCGCAGCACCATTATGAGCACGCACGTCACCGAATTCTAAATTCTGTTATTTTGTGGTACTCACTCGTTCACGTTTGGAGGGTATGTTGAAACCAGAATTATTTTCTCTTAGAATATAAACATCCCTCTCTACGCTTGTTAATGTTGTGGGAAATGTCAAACGTTAGCATGTACCGTTGCTGTATTTTGGTTCTGATAACAAGCAATCTTCTCATTCCACTTCCTTTTCACAACAAGCACATGTAGGTGCTGTTGCCCTATTCTACTGCAGTTACTTACCCAACGAGCCTTACTTACTTCAAAGTAACTGAAATCCATATGTGTTTTGTGTCCTTCCACATCTTGCTGACTCATTTTTAATATCGTTAACTGGAAATGACCCAGCCAATCTGCACGATAAGTAATAAGAACGTCGAACGAAAATTCACAAAAATCTCTCGATGACTTTTCAGTCAACTCGTGTCTACAAGCTGTGCTGACTTACTGGTAGTGTGCCAGTTCTTATCATATCCCACAACAGTCCTTATTGGGGCCTTAAAAACTAAATTTAATTTTAACCCATAATGACTCTTCTAAATTGTTGTGCAATAAAAAGTCTTCCCTTCTTCTGCAAGATTCCTTCATCTAGCTTCTTCTTTTACGACGAGGACTTAGGTGAAAGCTGAATAGAAATACAAAATGCCGCCGAAATATCTATTTTATCTTTATAAAGTTTTGTTACCAATATATTTTACGAACATCCTTTGAATCAGAATTTTCTTCTTTATTTCGATTAACGTAAGGCTGTAGCAAGAAATTTACAAAAAGTTGCAATTTTAGATAGATACAAAATGTGGAATGGTATGTAGCTAGTTCTTACAATACATTGCTTAGTTAAATTGTACGCAATGTACAAAGATATAAATAAAAATCTTAATTTAAATATATTAAGAAGTCTAAATTTTCTTGAGTTCTTCACATGAGTTTTGAGTTTGTCTCTTTCCTTAAACTAGAGGAATCAAAATAAATGGCAAAAAATATTTGATGTTTTTCTGAATGAAACGTGTCGGATTAGACGGATAGAATAAAATATTATCTGTAAGCCTGTAAACATTGCAGTTACGAATTCATTTTGTAAGCAGTGTTTCAGATATTAGCATTAAAAAATATTTTATGAAGCTTACCAAATTGTAAATGGAAGTAATTCAAACAAAGCTGTGACGTTGTCTGTAAGTTCGCGAGCGCGAGCGCGTGTGTGTGTGTGTGTGTCCGTGTGCGAGTAGTAGCGTATTTGTCATAAGTATATTAAATATATTACATATACTGTACAAAATAATAGAAGAGATCTATGGGTTGAAAACATAGATAAATAAAAATAAAAATCTGGAAGAATATAAATTGTATGACAAGAACATCCTTTTTGGTGATTAAGGAAGTTCGAAAGTTTATTAAGACGGACTTCAGAATAAAAAAGTTACGAGTCCAGTCATTCTGTATACGAATTGTAGAGAATTCTATGAGGAAAATCTGTCAATGATTTATCGATTCAGATGAGATTGTTGGGAAACAGCTCGACCATAAGTGAAACAATATGACAGCAGCTATTGATAGTACATGTACAGTGTAACAAAACGTAGAAAAGATAAAGTGATTTGTATACGTGTGGCGGATGGCAGATAGTAGAGTCACAAGGATTCTTTTTATAAAACCTAAGAAATAAAAGATGAAAACCGGGGAGAAAATGTGTTGCAAATAAGAGGTAGTAGAAAATATAAAATAGTAGAATATAATAATATGTATAACAATATTTATGCATGATTTTTAAGAAAGGCTGATTATATACGTGATATATTTAATTGAAATATGAATTTCTGTTATAATATTTTATCTTTTCTGCTGTTGGATTAATTATTAAATGCAAAATCTTTTTATTACGGAGCGTTGTGAAAGGCAACTTAATATTCGTAATATGTGCTGCAGTATAAAATGGGTGACATATAATTGTGATATGTTTCAATAAATTTTATGTGCACCAAAATTATGAACAAATCTACTCGCTTGAATTCTATGAATTTACGCCGACATTTTTGGGAATAGTTGGTGCGCCGTTGACGTCTGAATAACGAAAGAAAATGTGACTAATTTTATAAGCGTATCAGTGAAACCCGTAACTGTCAATTTCCGTAGTTTCAACTATTTATTCCGTTCTTATAATATTTAAATTTATGGGATATCTATACTATTACTATATAAACTAAAGTTTCATGATATCGGAATTTATTTACAGGAATTTGTCATTTATTTTCTTGAAAAATTATGTTACCAAGGCCTCAGGCGTAACATAAAATATAAAACACAAGACTGTGTCGCGTTAGTAACACAACAAAACAAAACACCACAACAAAACAAAACAAAACAACACACAACACACAAACACACACACAAAACACCACAAAACACAACAAAAGGGAGTAACCACAATGTAAAAGTAATATGTTATAAGGGTAAACAATAACACTGCCTTTAATACGGGTCTGTAGAAGTTCAGAGTGAAACACCAGCTGCTCTGCACCCCAAAATGCCAGCCCAAATTCTAATAAAATCTCATAACAGAACACACAATATTTGGAAACCGAGTATATTCTTGTACCTCACAGTGTATCAAAGAATTAAAGCTACGGTAACAAGTTCCGATACATACGAAAACATAAGGGAAACTGTACACAATAGAAATATTTCTGTTGTGTAGGGAACATTGTAAGCCGGTAAACATTGTAAACACTGTGAATCATGCTTACGAGTTTTTTAGTTGTATGGCGTTACCAGCGTCTTATAAGCGATGAGTTATTAAAATAGAAAACAGGTAAGGTCCTTCTCTGCGTAATATGCCAGTTGCGTGTGGACTGATTATAATTTAAAAATGTCAATACGAAAAATAATATATTGATTTTCCCCAATTAATATCCAGTAAGCACAAAAATTGCAATTGCCTCTGGTACTATTGAACAATGAGAACATTTAAAGTTTTTCGCCTGTGGTATAACATATGGTTTGTTTCAAGAAAACGGAAAAAAATACACTAAATGAAGAAGGTTTTATTGAAATGATACGATTGTTTGGCTTTGTAAACTTCGTTAGTTTCAAATATTTAATCGTACATTTACATAGTAACTGCTGCCGTGTAAGTATACACAAAGCACTCTGTTCATCTTCAATTTAGTTCTTTATATAAAGCGTCTTCTTCCGTCGGAAGCGCTCACTCAGAACATAACTGAGCGCCCACATATTGTGCAGATTGCATTAGTTTCACCACGTTGGCTGTAAAAGCACCGCCACTATTATGCAAGTCGCTAACTCCTCTGTCTGTCTATCTCTCTCTCTCTCTCTCTCTCTCTCTCTCTCTCTCTCTCTCTCTCTCTCTCTCTCTCTCTCTCTCTCTGTCTCTCTTTCTCTCTCACACACGCACACACAGATCGGTGCGGTTTACCACTGTACTCCATATATTGCTGTAAATCATAGTTCGAAGCTTTTATGGATTTTAGGCATTCTTCTAGTTATTCAAAGTGTCTTCACGCTTTACGCCTCACACTGTAAGGAAAAAGACTGACGTAATGTTTTATATACGATGGCTTGTGATCGACGTCACAGGCTTTAAAAACGAATTTAACAAACTTTAAAATCTTTCTGCTGAATAAAATTTGTTTGTGATCGCACAGCGTAAAGGTTGTGCAAAGTTTAATTGTGTATTCACTATTAATAAGACTATGATTCGATTTGATTTTGTAACCAAATTCTTTAGTGTCATTTTAGTGAATCAACTGTAGACATACACACGAAAAGTAGACGACTACAATGAGTTGGCCATGTTGAGAAAGTAAATAATGGTTGAAAACAAAAAAGAATTCTCACGAAAAAATGGAGTGGAAAGACGATCGTCAAAAATATGGTAGTGGACTGTTGTCACAACGGCCAGCGATATGGTGGTAGTACGAGGATGAAAATCCTTTGCTCCTGGTAAAGTTGAGGACAAGAATAGAGGAGAAGAAGACCCGCTTTTTCTGTCTTAGCGCCGTAGTAGCAGGAGATGGGAAGGAAGAGGACAAAAGAATATACCAAATAAAAATATAGGGAAACGTCTGTAGCTGTTTGAACCTATATTTGTTTATTTGGAAATAAATACTTATAGAAAACGTGAGTAAACAGCTTGACACCAACCCGATTATTACTTCACTACTTACTTTGTGCATTATTATTTTTCTGATATCATGGTTGCTTTACCGGTGATAAGGAGCAAGTGGTTGCGATGCTCCGAAATTTTGATGGCTAATATGAAAAATATGGTTTGAGTATATGTATATGGCCGAGATAAGAAATAGACAAAAGTATCATTAGTGGGAACGGGACACCGACCACGATAAATATCGTGGCACGATATTAATGAAGCAGTTCAAGTATCTAGGTGGTGCTGTCATTTAAAGTATGTGTTATATGGCATAAACAAAAATTAATGAAAGGCTTTCTTTCATTCCTATATGTCATCCAATATTGCACTCATATTTGGGAAAGAAGGATTTTAAAGGGGGTAGACGTAGTTCCAAGGGACACTACTAAGGCTTTTAGAAATAATCTGTTCAACTGCTTTGTGACCACACATAAGAGACGGTGTGATACTATTGGGTATGACGGAGAATTAAGGAAGTTCGATGGGGGGTGTGTAAAATAAAAAATGACGACGTTCTGCAAAATTACCGAGAAAAGACACATATTCAAGGGTGTAAGAAAAGTTAAAATGGGTATGCCTGAAGATGAAGTGACACTGCCAGCTGCGGGCGATACTTAAGAGACTGGATAGGTAGCGAGAGAAAGAGGCTAAGTAGGTATAGGATTGTGGATTATATTATGTTCGGAGATGGATATGAAACTCTAATAGGCTGGTGCACGACCGAGAGGTATGGACGGCTGTTATGCGTTGTCCTAATAGGGAAAGGCATAATATAGTTGACTGACTGATAACACTTGAAAGACATAAGGTCAGTGAGTCTACTAGTGGCAGTTCTTTTTGCGAGTAATGCGCGTCGTCATTAAGGCGAACGTTATTGAAATATTTAATTGTTGAAACTAAGTTGATAAATTATGTTCTTTATCTGCGGTTTTCAGAATTAGCTGTTTTTCTGAGCGTTGTGTATAAAAAATTAATTTTCGGAAGCATTAAATAAAGCTTTGAGATTTTTTGAGTAATCGTTAATAAAATATATGACTACTGCTTCTTAGGTATTTCATCCAAGTCCACTGCAGTGAGATCGTTATCTAAAGATAGTTACAGGATTATTCATATTTTCATTAACGGCTGAAATACTGGAGTATCCGTGGTCATCCGGAGATACGGGAACATTAAGGGGTGAAGGAGAAAATACCTAGACAAAACAAAGTGCAGACACAAACGGCGTAAAAGAGGTAAAGAGGGAGAAGGATTTTGAATCAAGAAGCAGTTCCGTGCGGCAGGTCTGGCCAAATTAGCCATCCAGCTTTTAGGTTTAGTATAGGTTATATTACCGGTTAGAAGAGGGCATAGTTGCAAACGTCTAGTTAGATGTACCATCATCATCATCTAGTTTGATGATATCATCAGTGTACTGTCTGGCCTCGATTGGAGTGCGCAGAGTAGGTAAAGTGGGGGAATGGGCAATATTGTCGCTTGTACTACCTTTTCCCATACTTACACTCACAACGCGCTCTCTGCTCCTCATTCCCGTATCAGCTGTCGGCGCGTAAACGGCGTGTATATAATTGAGATTTCTGTATTACTTATTAATTGTATATAATTGAGTTTATTACTTATTAGTTAATAGAATTTAGTTACTATGCTATAGTGAAGTGCCGTGTATTGTGTCTCCTTCCGAACTTTTGACCAGTATGATCAGGAGTGAAACATCTTCACCCGGGCCATCTAAGAGGCACGTGATTCACGAGAAATAAAGGAAGGTTCTAGGAAACGTGATGTCCGCCATGGAAAAAGAGCGTTTGGACAAGAAACTCATGTTCCCTTTCAGTAGCCCGACTAAACGAGCAGAAGCATATACAGGTATGCCTAGAAGAACACTTCAGGCAATTCATCGGGAGCTACAAACTGAGGGATCCGTAATTTCACCGAGCAAAAAAAGGAAAGCTCCAACAAGGATTCCCAAAGAAGTCGACAGTTTCGATAGAAACATAATAAAGTCAACTATCGAAGAGTTTTACTTAGTCAAGAAGACAATCCCATCTGTGCGGAAACTTATTAATGAACTGAAGGTGAAAATGAATTTTCCATTTGAACGAACTAAACTGAGAGAGATACTGAAAGAAATGGGATTCAGATGGAAAAGAGCTGTGAGCAAGAGGAAAATTTTAGTGGAGAGACACGACATAATTGATTGGCGGTGTAGATATTTGATGCGTGTGCGAAGAATACGAGAGGACAATCGAAACATATTTTTTCTTGATGAGTCATGGATCGACTCCAACCTAACGTTTCGTAAGTGTTGGCAAGGACCCGGTGTCGTTGGAGCGGTGGAGTGTGTTAGTGGAAGTAATAGGATTATTGCTGTTGGTATTGGCTCTTAGGAGGGATTTCTACCTGGGGCCCAACTGTTCTTTAGGGCTGATGTGGCTACTGGGGATTACCACGGTCAAATGAATTACGACAATTTTTCGAAGTGGGTAACAGAGAAGGTCATCCCCAACTTGCCTGCTAACAGTGCCGTCATCATGGATAATGCTCCCTACCACATCAAAATAGAGAACAAGGTCCCGAATAGGTATGATACTAAAAAGACAATGGTCGAATGGCTGATAAAGGCGAACATTCCAGCTGTCCTGGAAATGAGGAAACCTGTACTGTACGAACTAATTGAGAAAAATAAACCGACTAAAGTGGACTACAAGATCGATAGAATCTTCGCACAATATGGACACGAAGTAGTACGCCTCCCGCCCTACAACTGCGAATTAAACCCCAAAGAATTAATATGGGTAATAATGAAAAGATTCGTTCGGGAAAATAATGTTGGAGATTTAAGAATTCAGCGCCTTCTCCAGCTTTCAGAAGAGGCCATTAAACACGTCACCAATGAAGACTGGAAAAAAAGCTGTGACCACATAAAGAAGTTGGAAAATGAATATTGGGAAAAAGACGGACTAATGGAAAATGCATTAGATCAGTTTGTCATCGCTGTGAGCGAGGAAGAAGACAGTGAAGAGAGCGGCCTCAATGACTTGTCAGAAGATTAAGAGGAAGATATTTAGAAAGTAAATGTTAATATAAATTAATAGAAAATAAAATTTAAAAATGTTTAATATAAAAATTTTAAAATAAAAAATATGAAAAAAAGTTGTAACTCGCCATATTTTCTCACTTCTATGGGAAAATATGCCTGTCCCAAGCCAGGCTGTCACATTCGAAGAGATTCAATCGTTTATTTAGGTAAAGAACGTAGTGAATCACGGTGAAAATGACGAAAACGTAGGAGGGCAACTTTTTTTCATATTTTAGAGCAATTAATTATCTTGGAGCAAAAAATTCAAACGGTATTCAATTAATAAGAAATTAAACGTATACACTAAGTATAAACACCGATCACTGCTAACTTTAACTCATGGAACAGAATGACAAAACGACATCCAAAAACAGCAGTTACTATACTTTTTTTATAACACCAAAGTGGTCGCCGGGTGTAAGGGTATACACCAAACAATGCCTCGTCATAAATATGTCGAAAAGCCTTCCCTTTGTGACAGATTGGATGGCCTTCAACACGACACATTTGTTTCTAAAACTAGTGTTTCCTGTAAAGTAATTCTTATATTACTGTATTAACACAATACAAAAAGCACATAGTTTTGTTTCATAATTTTTATTGTCATCAGGCACGTGTTTTGGCTGTTACACCTTTATTAAAAGAGTAAAAACGACGTATGCTATGTTCTTTTATTGTCATCCATAAATAGGCCTATTTGTTTTTTGGCGGTAGCGGCTCGCTTGTCACCAGAGGCGTGCGGTATAAGCTTTTCGAATAACGACGTATTCTGTCTAAACCATCGGCAGCAGGATATTGGAATTTGCATTAAAAATAACTTTGGACTATTTACTACAACTTCTCGCTTACACTATATGTCTATCTTTAGAAATAAAAAACTTCCTCACAGACGACAAATTGTAACACACTTACTGACAGAATTAAAAAATTACAGAGATAATAATTCGACCAAAAACCTATTTATAGTGTTATGACAATCAAAATATGTTCATAATAAAGGAAATGTTATTTTGAATAAAACGTTATAAAAGTGAACTCCATAAGTTGATTGCACTTATGATTAGGATTGCAATCACTGGTTGATTGAAATGTTGCACTAATTTGCACGGGTGAACAAAAATTGAAAAATATTTTTTATGGTCAACAAAATTATATTATAGACATATAATTTATACAGAAATGAGCAGCATAAGATGTAGAATTACATTACAAAAAGAAATTTATAAAAATGTGTACTTCATATTTCTGAATGTACATACTGAATGGATAGTACTAAGTAGTAACTATGCATCTGCCGGTCTAGTGGTGGGGACGTCAAACCGCGCATTCCAATCGCGGCCAGACAGTACATATTGTACATATAATACATATCAAAAGTCAAACCTCCGCACAACAGTCCCTGAAAGGACCAAGGCGTACCACGCGGCTGTTGTGTGCAATGTGACGGTTGCATGGCTAGTACAACGCGCCACCAGCCGCTAGTTGCGGTATTCACAGCCAGGAGGCGGCGCTGTCAGCTCAGCGCCTACTCAGTTCGGCCTCACGACGCTGAGTGCACGCCGTACGGAGCCTCCGCCGGGAATTGAACCGGGACCACGAGCGCATCAAGCGCCCGCGTTAGCCAATAGACCACCAGGAGGCTCATATTCAGTGGCGAAGCGTTACAAAATAATTTGGGTAGACATAAAAATACCAGTCAACAGCACCCTAATGAACCAGTAAAACTACGGAAAATAGAGATATCTCTACCTCTATCAGATAACAGCTGACTGTCGCATTTCATTATACGTATAATTAGGCCTAAATATAAAAAAAAAACTATAGTAGTGTTATTAGTGTCGTTTATGAATCTTAATTAGAAAATATTGTTAAAAAAAATAAATTTTGCTCACATTTTTTGAATGATAATAAATACGGATTACTGTAGGCATTACACAATCGTTCATATTTTCTTGTAAATGAGTTCCACACGCCGCGTCTTGAAGTTTGCAAAAATATTACCCTTTCCTTGAAAGTTGGGTCCTTTGTGCACATAAATGTCAATTCCTTTTCAATGGACAAAGTAGCCAATTGTGATAATCTTTTATTTTTCATGGCATTACAAAGGTACGTATTGATCCTCTTCAGTGTACTCATTGATGGCACAGTCGATGCCGATGTAACTGGAATACTCAGTACTAATTTCAGTAACTTTAATGTTTGTTCATACACACTATCGAGTTGAGGCATTTTATCATCACTGTTGTAGATATTCAATAATTAATTGCGCAATGTTACCCAGTCAAAGAATTTTGGGAACAAACATTTCAGCTTATCAAACTGGAGTTGAGGAAAATTACTACGAAATTCAACAAACTTTTTCTCATTTAGAGGTTCTACAAAAAATATATTTTCAAATTCGCCGATTCGGGTGTCTAGTTGCACTGTTACAGAATCATAAGCAACGCGTTTATGCACTTCACTTACAGATTCCAGCAATACATTATTAGGGTTAGCATTCTTTCGCCTAAATTCGTCCATACAGTTTTGCAGCACTTTATTTGAACGCAGTGCTGCGATATTTTCTTTCACTGTCCTAATTTCATTAATGCAGAGATTTAAATCACTGCTAGATTTTGCCTGGAGCACATTAAACAGATATTGAGTAAATACAAAATTTCGTTCATATACGCACAAGTAAAACATCAAAGATGTCGACTTTTGAATATTTAGGAGACCACTTGCAGCACTCACAGACTCAGGATCCCAGTCATCACACTCGATAATGTGAGAAACCGCACGATATAGTTCTTCCTAATGTTCTTTGATTGTTGAAACTGCCCGCCGAATGGTAATTCCAACGGGTTAATGTTGGGTGAGGAAGTTTAAATCCTTGTTCTCGTTGTAAATCAGATCTAGCAGCAGATCTACTGAAGAAACTATGAAATGCAGTTAAATTACAAATAAACAATTTTACTTCTTTAATATTTTTTGCACTATGTAACAAGACCAAATTAAGTTGTGAGCATAACAATGCACAAATATTGCCTGTGGACACTGTTGACGAACAAGGGTTTGTACTCCACCGTCACGACCAGCCATCACAGAAGCACCCTCATATGTTTGGCATACTAATTTATTTTCAATGTTATATTTTTTCAAAGCTGAAACGATTTTATTAGCCAACCCTTCTGCGCTTTTGTTAGAAGAAACATAAAAAAACCTTAAAACGGTTCCTCAGTTTTCAAACCACGAACATATCGCATATTTATACTGAGTTGTGCTTCTTTAACAGATACGTCGGTTGTTTCGTCAGCTTGAACGGAAACAAAATCAGCCTTGTTTATTTCATCACGAATTGTTTCATTAATAGCGATGGAAACAGACACGATTAAATCATTCTGAATTTTAGAAGATGTGCCTTTAAATACAGTGCTGGTTTCTATATGTTCCTTCATGAAAGACTCTTCCATTGCCAGTAAATTTAAAGTTTCTAAATAATTGCCCTTATTAAGAAACTGCTCATTTTCCTTATGGCCCCTAAAAGCTAACTCTTGCCTCCCTAAATAACAAAGAACATCTATCAAATGATTTTGAGCCACATTTTCATTGTGGTGCTCTGCTTGCATTCTAGCTGATTCGGATAAGCAATGTTCTATTCTGTTACGTCCTAGCATGTGAGACATCTCAGAATTTTTTTATATGAGTTTTGCTACCAGCATGTTTAGCGGCTTTAGCTTCAAAATTTTTTATAGTGCCTACTCCAACTTTGCTACATGGTTCCTCTCCATTAAACATCAAACAATAATAGCAATGCAGATTTTTGTTTCGCTTACAACCAGAGAGCTATCTATATTTACTATACAAAACATTCTGAAATTTTCTGAAAATTTTTCCATCCTTCTGCGACAAATCTAAAGGCGGCCGAGATATTTTTGACTTTAGCAATACCTTTTGCTCTAAAGCTAACGTACTGATTTCTTATTTTAACAAAAATTCTAGTGAATAAAAGTTGTCAAAATTCGTATCAAATACGTCTGCAACAGAACTGGTACTAACTGTATTCATTTTGCTGGATTAAATCAATTAAACAGTATGCTTAAAACACTTAAAGGACGACACTTAAAAATGTTAATAAATTATTAATAAATAAGTAGTGCATAAATGATCACACACTTCTTAGTCTGTAACACTATATACAAAATTAAAAATAATTTGTGAACTCAACAAAAACAAATATTCACTAGGCACGCATAATGAAATAAACACAGGCGGCCAGGCAAAATTTCTGTACTATTCAGTCAGGGGAGACGTGTCTTTTGACGTGATGTACTGGACATATGATTATGCTGCGCGCGCAGGTCCCTTCCCGTTGTCATCTACCAAAAGAATTTCCTCACCTCCAGCCATGTTGAAAAGACATTCCAGGTAACGTCTACCCTGATACTCCGCGTACAGTTATATAGCACAGCAAGGTTCCATGGATCACGCGGTCGCATCATGTCGCGTGATATTGAACTTCATAAATTAGTTTTATACGCTTTCTGAGTATCTTACGCATCTTAATCCATAAATAAAAGTTAATTACTTTATGAATAAATTATTTGGGGAGACACTGTCTACCCCGTTACCATATTTGTAAACATAATACAAATTGATTATACTGTAAATTCAATTGTACGCGCGTGTAACATGTGACTGTATGTTGCTTAGATGTGATTGGCCAGCGCGCGTGACGTTCATTCCCCCAACTATTTTTAGTTTCAGTAATGTAAGGGCTTTTGGGCGTCGCACATCTCACTCTCGTCAGGCCCAATTCTACATTATTAAAGATATTCCTTAAGATCTACAAATTTGTTATTCAAGGTTCGGTGATGTTTTTAAATCAACATACATTTACACGTTACATGTGTGGTGTAAAATCGGTGTACATTCAAGTAATGAATAAACATTTACTCATACAGGTCCACTATTCTTTTATTTTAAGTAAAATTCCAGCGACCTACTACTATTATGAATAGTTGTCACCCTTAATTTATAACAGGGACAACAAGTTAACTTAACATTGGTCCTCCGGGTCGGATAATTGAAAATGTTCAAACGTTCAGCATGTAAACATATGTGCCAAGTGTAATACAATAAATACAAGTGTGAAGTGAAAAGAAATATTTAAGTGAAGTCCAAATCATATGTGCGCGTTCGAAAACTGAAGTCGGCGTATTAAACCCATAATACGCATTAGCGTTCCAATATTGCGCAATCGTTCGTCAGCAATTGTGCAACACGGCAACAGGAGTCACCCAGTTGAGCCTCAACAGCGCAACCTTGGCCGAGGTCATTATTCCCAAGACGCACCCTTAACTTATCCTTTTCTGATTTCCAGTAACGATGATCTTCGTTCTCAAACTGTATGTATTGACATTCAACATTTCTTATTGCAAGTTATGGAACATACTCAAATACAACATTCATATCGTCGAGCATTATTAGTTTGATATTATTATTATAGCATTATACTACTATATATTTATATTGTGTTCATACTTGCATTAGTCCATTAATTAATAAGATTCAAAATGCCTGACACAAAACAGCAAATAAAACAAAGAGCTGTTGTTAAAGCCTCAATTACTATGATTAATAACTTTGACATTACAAAAAATGATGTTCATTCATTACCGTACGCATAAAATTGATATCGTTAGGCGATCTTCAACAAAAATACGATGCCATTCAGTCTGAATTAGAAATATCTGAAGAAACGATAGCAGATTTAGAGAATGACAGAATTCAAGTCGAAAACGATTTATGTAATGCAAAATGTAAGTTACACAACCTCTTAGATAAGTTTTCAGCTAATCCTACCGACAATTCTAACACAACCCCTAATGAATTTAAGACAGAAAGGCTTCTTCATCCAAAATAACTAAAGCCTATCACACTTCCAGATTTTAGTAGAAATGTTTTGGAATGGCAACATTATATACATATGTTCAATGATCTAGTAGATTCTAGGGTGGATCTTACTAACATTCAAAAACGACATGCATACTTCCTTAAAGGGAGAGGCACTCGAAATAATAAAAAACCTGCCCATTACTAATGACAATTATCACGTAGCTCTAGATCTACTTAAAAACAGATTTGATAACAAGTTAATTATTTCTTTTCATTATGTTGAGAACATATTGAAAATCAATTCAATTGAAAAAGAATCAGCGATCAATATATCTAACTTTACCAATAAAATAAATTCAACTGTAAATGCAGTTAAGGTCATGAATTTGCCTGTAAATATTTTTTAGCTTATTGTTACTCAATTTCTAACGTCCAAACGGGACCAATCTACTTCCAAACGCTGAAAAGAAACACTTTCAAGTGAAAATTCTCCTGATTTTGACAAATTTACTGAATTATTAACACTAGAAGACAAGTACTTGAAAATATAGCTGCAAACGTATAAAGTAGACAGATAAATAACTCACCCAAGATTAAACAAACACCTGCACAAACAAATAAATTTAAGCAAAATAAGTTGGTTAACTATCATATTAA
Source organism: Magicicada septendecula (assembly GCA_034769895.1). Taxonomy (NCBI): domain Eukaryota; kingdom Metazoa; phylum Arthropoda; class Insecta; order Hemiptera; family Cicadidae; genus Magicicada; species Magicicada septendecula. Next base: position 362,308,607 of record CM068370.1, on the reverse strand, counting down.
GTCTAAGACAATTCAATGTACCATGTGCAAGACTGATCACTATTTACATGCTTGCAACCAATTTGAAGGTTTATCAGTTGAAAGACGGAAGGAATTCCTAATCAAAAACAAATGTTGCTTCAATTGTTTACGTATGGGTCATTCTGCTAATGAATGTCGTAATAAACATATTTGCAAACTTGTTCCAAAAGGCATCATTCCTTAATCCACACAGAGCAGCATGTGGCTGAAAGTAATACAAACAAGGCTGAAAGCAGCAGGTATTGTGCTCTTAAACTACAAACTAACAAAAGCAAATTACTATCTACAGCAATATGTAAAACTACAGACAAGTTTGGCAATCGTTATTTTTGTAGGATTCTTCTGGATTCTGGCAGTCAAGCTAATTTCTGTAGACCTACCCAAGTTTTCGCTAGAAAACTCAAATTGGATTTCATAAAAAATGAATATTAATAATATTCACATCTCAGGTATTAATAATTCTTCTTGTCAATCTCATTACAGCACAGCCATCAGTTTACAGTCTCTCTATGAAAACTTCAATTTTAACGTTCAATGTTTTATTCTACCTAACCTGGCTGACAATCTTTCTACAGAATCGTTTGATCCTTCACAACTTGGCTTTCCTCAAGATATATTTCTGGCAGATCCAAACTTCAATAGTTCATCTAACATTGACATTCCATTAGGAGCTCAATTCTTCTTGACCCTTATCAAATCCGGTCAGTTCATCAGAGATGTGAATTTTCCAATTATTCAAGAAACCAAACTTGGTTACATTCTTTCTGGAAATATTCCAATAAAACTCAAGTCTTCTATCTCTGTTCCGTCATTTTTCGTTAGAGATGACTACAAAAATCTTTCCTCTATGGTTGAAAGGTTCTGGCAAGTTGAAGAATATCCAAATGACATATCATCTTCAGAAGATACATTATGTGAAAAACACTTTACTGATAATACTTTAAGAAACAATGATGGCAGATTTATTGTTAAATTTCCTCGTAAGGCTGACAATATAGGACTTGGTGATTTGCTAGTTCATGCCAAGCAGCGATTTCAAACTTTAGAACGCAAATTCAATAAAAACCCTAATTTCAAGGATAATTATGCCAAGTTTATCAACGTATACCAAGTTTTAGGTCATATGTCGTTACTGAGTTCCAATGACCGTTTAGTTGATGAATCCAAGGTGTTTTATCTGCCACATCATGCGGTTTTCAAGGACCACAAAAATTCGTGTAGTTTTCGATGGTTCTGCAAAAACTACTAATGGCTTGTCCCTCAATGATACGTTCGTAGTGGGACCAACAATACAGCAAGATATATTCTCAATCATTTTGAAATTTAGAAATCATATTTTTGTCTTAACATCTGAGATTGAAAGAATGTACAGAAAAATACTAGTGGATTCCACAGATTGTAATTTACAAAGAATACTTTGGCGTGATTCATCTGATCAAGAGTTGAACATTTCGTACTGAAAACTGTAACATATGGTATAGCTAGTGCTTCGTTTCTAGCTACTAGATGTCTTGTACAGATAGATAATGACAATTAAAATCATTTTCCTGTAGCATGGAAGGCTATAGCCAATGATTTTTATGTTGATGATCTAATAACTGGATGTGACAATCTAAATAAAATCAAAAAATTAAAGATAGATATAAGTGATCTACTCCAAAATATGGTTTTCCTCTACAGAAATGGTTTTCAAACAGTCAAGAAAATTATAAATTCAAATGATGTTACTATCTTATTAAATAAAAATGAGAACCTAAGCACTTTAGGTTTACTGTGGAACAATATTTCTGACACATTTGTTTATTAAATAACGCTCACAAACTGTCATGAGACATTTACAAAAAGAATAGTCTTGTCAATAATTGCAGGAATTTATGATCCTTTGGGTTTAATTGGCCCCGTAGTTTTCATATGCAAACATTTCATGCAACAACTTTGGCAAGCAAAAACAAACTGGAATGATGTCCTACCAGTTTCACTCCTATCCAAATGGCAAGAATTATACAATAAGTTAAGTTTAGTTAGTAAGATCAGTGTAAATAGTTGTATACAATCTAACCTTAGTATAAGATTGTTCAAACCACTAATCCGACTCCTCTGAGAGAATACATGACTTTCGCTTAAGTACTGAAGAATTAAATCATACTTTGAATTTCTCCATACATCAGTCTCAATTGACACATTGTAACACTGAAATTAATTATATTCAAAACAATCGTCTATCGAAACACAGTAAACTCATCTCACTTGATCCTTTCATAGAAGATACTGGGTTACTTCGAGTTGGTGGTTGTCTCCAACATTCTGACTTGTGCTACGATAGCAAACATCAACTCATTCTTCATCCTAAGGCTCACATAACAAGGTTAATAATTGAAAGTGAACACGTAAGACTTCTTCACGCAGGCGTTCAAATGACTAATAACTCCATTCGTCAAAGATTTTAGATTATAAATGGTAAAATGTTTATTCGTTCAATTATTCACGAATGCGTGAAATGTTTTAGTTTGAAGGCTCAGAAACAATCTCAGCAACTCGGACAACTACCATCCTCGAGAGTAGTTATCTCTAAGGCTTTCTCTTCATCAGCTGTTCATTACGGTGGTCCCATCAAGATCCGTAATGGCGGGCAGAGATCTAAGGTACTTTCTAAGACGTACATATGTTTATTCATTTGTACACTTGGAATTGGTGTCAATTTTAAGTTCAGAAGCATTCATTGCAGCTTTCAGGCGTTTCATTGCTCGTAGAGGTATTCCCAACGAAATGATGTTTGATACCGGCACTAATTTTAACGCTGCAAGTTCTACACTTCATGAATTATACATGTTATTCAATTCTGAAGATTTTAAGACAAAAATTCACTTCTTTTCATCGTCTCAAGGTTTTAAGTAGTCATTTATCGCTCCATACTCAACTCACTTTGGTGGCCTTTGGCAGAGTGGAATAAAGAGTGTCAAGTTTCATCGTGTTATTGGTACTACCATACTTAATTTTGAGGAATTGTATACGGGTTTCGCTCAGATAGAAGGATGTTTGAATTCTCACACTCTTTCTGCCATTTCATCAGATGTCAACGATCCTCAACCCCTTACTTCGGCCATTTCTTAATTGATTGTGCATTAAATGCATTTTCACATAGTGATCTTGTATCAACCCCTAGCAATCAATTACGTCGTTGGCAATTGCTTCAAAAATTTGTTCACTCAGTCTGGAGAAGATGGTACAAGGATTTTATCTACACTAATTTCAACAACGTAACAAATAGCAGTTACCTAGTAGAAATATTTCTGAGGATGATGTAGTTGTCATAATTGAAGATAATTGTTCTCCGTTGCATTGGAAACTAGGCGTAGTTACTCGAGCCTTCTTGGGTGCTGATCAGTTAGTGCGTGTCGCTAACGTTCGTACCCCTAATGGTACGTTTCGTTGACCCATCCATAAGTTATGCCTCTTACCTATTTCTAACGATTAAATACTAGTTTGCACTTTAACTTTGCAAGTGTCATAATATCTAAGACTGCAAAAAAGTAACAGAAAAATGCGATAAAATCAATTTAATAAAAAATAACATTTTCAAAATTGTTAGGTTCTTATTTGGTGAATACAAGTTACTGGAGAGTAGAGACTTACTAATGTAGTCGTTACTAAGGACATAAAACCTTGCCCTGTTAGAGAACCATAGTAGCAGATCTAAAGGCAGTGTAGTAAGACTTTTGAGTCAAGCAGTTGAAACAATGTAAGATCTGATTAGGAATATGAGAATAAATAATCTCTTTCTGAAAGAATCGATTGTCGAAATAGAGACAAAAACCCTGTAGTGGTTTGGTCAACTAATGCGATTGAACGAAATGGAGCTGACGATGGAAGGGTGCGAGATAAAGGGACACAATAGGAAGACCGATTTTGGAATAGATTGCTTATATTGACAAGCTGTCTACTAAAACAGGAAGTCATTAGCCTATTATAACTTACAAAACCTTTGATAGAAGGGAGTTTAAGAACTGACTGAAGAACTCCAACGCTTGACAGCAAAAGTACTGGTTAAAGGAGTAGAAAAAAGAGAACTACTATACTGCAAGCGAAATCAATTTAAATGAAGGTTTCCCTTGAAATCATGTTACATTTAGATGTATTCTGTCTTTGTTGAGCACATCAGCGCATACAGTAGGTCAATGTCTCTCAAGACTTGGATCAGTAGTCTGCTAACATGTTTATTTTCAGTTACGGAGCTCCATTGAAAACGCTGAATCCGTAATAATCAAATGGGTCAGAATAGTTTTAATTAAGGAATATTTTATACTCATTTATTAAAATCACACCACCAACTTTTGAAAATATCTTCTCTTTCATAAACGGCTCAATAAATTTAAAATTTTTGAAACTATATAATTAAACAATATTTTACGTAAGTACACTTTCATGTTCGCATTTTAAAAATCCTAACCGATGTGTGACCTTGTCCGTGATTAATTCTATATTTGTTTTTTTTTTATAACAACATATTATTGACTTAATTGTCATATACTTGCAAGGATGAATGCATTCAATTTCTTGTATTCACTATCGTAGGGTTAATACTAAGGAATTAAGGTTAACATAGAACACAAGAAGGGAAAATTCAATTACATTAAAGATACAATACACATAAAATTAAAAATTATTTACGGACAGATACAATAATTAAATTCTTAACATCGTGGCTATCTGACGTCTATCGTGAGAAACTGAGACATAGCCTTTAAGAAAAGATGAAGAAAGAAAAATAAACAGCAGAAATGAGATACCCCGTATATACAAACATGGGTATGAAATTAATACCAAACTAAGTGCTGACTTTAGAAAAATATAAAACATAAACGAAAACATTAAAAAGATAGAGGATAATGGATAAATTATCTAATCTCATAGACCCTGATTTTATTGTATAAACGTATATCATTATTAAACGAAACGACAAAAACCCTTGGCGCAGCCATAAATAAGCTGTAGAGGTCAATGTATAGCAACCAATGTTAAAGTCGCAATAAGCTGCTAGCCTAAGACATGACAAAAGGGAAAAATGATAATAGTGTTAGCTTAAGTTATATAAATACAGACATTTTAAATAAATTAGAATTCTAATTGTTTCGTATATAGTCTCCATGAAAAAATGTGTTATAAACTTTTGTATTAAACTATTAAACTTTTATTGCTATTTTTATTGAACAAAACATTGTTGCTACGTTAAGGTAAAAAATAAGAAAGTGTCTACCTGATAAAACCCGGCACCGAACAAGCTCTTCGAGACGTTTGTCGATCGTCCTGTCCAACATTGTGCAAAGTAGGATATTGAAACAGTTTTTAACTAGTCCCAGAGCACCTGTAACTACACAATTATATCTTATCGCATTGTCCGGAAAGTGATGGATTATTCTCAAAGCTCAGCAGGATATAAATTAGCATCCAGCGGCTGGCAAAGTTTAGTTTAGACCTGGCGTTTTTATAGTGCGGTTCCGAGTGATTGTTATTTAAACTTGGGGTGTACTGTTACTTAGTGCAAAGCTGTAATAAGGTGATATCTACTTCAGTGTGTTGGACCAACTTTAACTTGAGGAATTATATAAGTATGTTTCTGTTTATTACTAACTCTCTAATTACCGTCGTAATTAGCAACTTCGTCTGGTGCCAATTACTCTGTTTCCACTGTGCAACACGACGAGCCGTGCGGCCGTCGTAACATTATTAAAGCGATTTTGGTATATTAGAGGCATTTCCGTGTAGTTTCCATACAAGGAAAATCGCAGTTAATCGATACGCTTTGGTGAGTGGTTGTCAAATATACTGGAGGTGTTTTGTTCTGTTCCTTTGTTTGGCGAGTAACTAAAGTATTTTTGTGTGCGAAAAACGCAGTCATTCCCCTTCCCGGTTCTAAAACAGCCGGAAAGTGTTTCCTTCCATGTGCCGGAATCAGTAACAACAAAGGAGTGAGCATCGTAGGAATCCTGTCACAAACCATGAGTGAATATTTCCGTTTCAAGCCGTTACAATGAAAGCAACAGACAATGGACTTAATTCACCAACACGCTTCCGTCAGTTTTGCACAACTTTGTGTAGGCGGAACAAAATGAAAGCGTTTATTCTCTCATTACTTCTTTTATTTAGTCGTACAACCATTGCATTGCTTACAACCTCGCATGTATGTGTGTTTGTTATTGTGTGTGTGTGTGTGTGTGTGTGTGTGTGTGTGTGTAGAATTTTTTCTATGGCGAACGATAACTGCCGCAAATTCAAACAGAATCAAATGATTTTTTGTTTATGGGCCCGAGTTGTAAAGAATTCAAGGTCTGTTGATTTTGGTGAAGATCGGTTTAGGAAAAGGGGTAGTTTACCTGCAAAGTTTTACGTTTTAACAAGACTAAAGTAGTCTACTTAAAAATCATTTAAATTTGTTGAAACAATGGTATTTGTTAAAAATAAAATAAATTTTGTTGCCAGGCAATAAAACTATATATTTTTTATTTTAATTTAAATCATTTATGCGTGAAGATATATCGTTTCTTGCAGGCAAGAATATCTCAATTATGTAATGTTTACGTTTCCAAAGTTTTATTATTGTGATTACCGCTATAAAAAGGCAGGCAGGACACACGCACACACACACACACACACACACACACAATTTGCGTTATTTATGGCCTTACTCATGTTTATTTTCTGACGTTTCAACGCTTTTTAAATTGAAAGTGCCGGAACCCACACCAACACAACGCGTGCAAGCCGAAAAGGTGTCCAGAGTGGACAGCGTTTTGATTCCTGTGGATCGCTGCGTTTTTACCAACGTAACAAGCCACCAGTACAAGTGGGAAACGTATTAACACTCTCTGTATAAAGTAAATCCCTATTTTTTTTTTGACTATACACACATACGTGTCTTATTTCCTTTACCGAAAAAGCATTTACCGGGAGCGTAGTGTACTCAGCATTTGCCTTGCAGCCAATACTGTTGTTCTCAGCCAGATATCGCTGCCAACGTCTCCAAATTCTGTTCTTCTGTAAAGGGAGAAGACGGAATTTCTCGGGTATCCGTTGATATCGGGCGTGAGATTGGCCTATATCCGCGTACACAGCTTGACGGAAGAGACCACGACACGACGTCATCGAACGCGGCAACAGTTCCGTCGATGTGGTCCAGCGGAACCGAATCGGGAAATGCACAGAAAGCAGAAACGTACCGATTATACTAAACTACCCGCTGAGGTTCTCTCTCAGTCTTGTTTTGGGTGGTCAGGTGCACCTGTAGGAGACAGTGGTCGGAATACAGTGTTATCTTGATCGGGGAGATAATAGCCTTGACAACAGCGATGTCGAGAAAGTCAATTTGTGAGCCAGGAGTAGAGAGGTAAAAGTTTTGTAGTCTATAGGCGTGAAGGTACTATCAACAGTTCGCCTTTGGAGATCAACAAGGAATGTGGTGACGTATGCCATTCCACTGCACGCATCACTGTAATACTACACATTTAAAATACGTTTAACAAAGTTTCGGTATTACTTGACTCTCTCTCACAATGTATTTCTTGTAGTGAATAAAAAAAAACACTAACAAAATATTCAGTAAATTACACTTACATACAACGTTCAATCTAATACGCACACAACATTACAACTAAATACGTGTGAACAATGTGTTCAGAACCAGTAATACCGCACCAACACAAGCACGCGCTATCATTCAGTAGACCCCCCCGCTCCTCAGGCGTCTCGTCAGCAAAGCTGGTGTATGTACAGTAGATAGCCTGGGGTTACCTGCGAAGCGTCCTCCCACTTGTGGTAATCAAGGACTACAACACTAGGGGTGTTTGTAGTTCAGGTCACCGGCAACCATAATGTTCCCATGTGTTCAGTAAATTGCATCCAGGTCAACTCTAGAAATTTACCCGTCTTCGGTGTATACGCCGAAACCAAGAGGGCGCCTTTGCAAACTGTGGAGACTTCTACGGAGTGGCGTCAATGGCAGATCCACGCGGTGATGAACAACACAATTCTTCACCGCGATGACAGTGCCACCCGCTATCATGGTCATCACGATAATCTATCTTTCGACAGTACAGTCCAGGCTATCGTCGCCATCTGTTGCCGAATTTTAAGAAAAAGCATCCACTGGTAAAATTGTAAATTTTTTAACTATGTCTTTACCTAAATGTTTTTACAATTTTAACCGGCTATGAAACTACCCTAAAATTTAACAATTACCCTTTATTTTTTTCTATTTTTGTCTTTACAGTACTTCTTCACTAAGTTTTCGCCTTTTTCTGCCGAAATAATATTTGCTTCTTTTATTTATTCACCTTTAAAATCCTTAAAAAATGTGTTTTTTCTAATATTCTTCTTTCTGGATGTTTATATTTTCTAAAACCTTCTTAGCTTACAGAAATCAAAGGAATTAGTCCTGGAATGTATGTCAAAATGACAAAATTCCTTTTTTAAACTCACTGAATTCATTCGGACCCAGTGTCTGTGGAATGAAATTGGTTTCTTTGGAATAACAACCAAACTTTTTTTTTAGCTAGATATTTTGTTACTCTTATTTATTTTCCATTCTAATACATCTTTTCCCCTTTTTGATTTGCAACTAAACACGTCTGCTATCGGTTCCTCTATCATGTCTTATTTACTACTGTACCTTTATTAATTTACTAAGCTTACGTCAATTTAACGTTGTTTCTACGCTTGCATTGTGTGTTGACTCACTTTTGCGTAACAACGTTATTCACTATAGCGTTATTACGGTATGGGTTAAACCTATATAAGTAAGATATAGATTATTACACCCCTGGTACAGGTAACCTGTAGGATATTTCTTCACGGTAGTTTATGTGAATACAAGGCGAGTTTCTCAGTTTCACCTTACCTCTAGTAGATGTTTCAGAATAATAGCTAATCGTGCAGTACAAAATTTGGCTGTTTTTCAAATTCTTCATCTGTTAGTTGTGGCTCCATTGTATTCTTAGGTCTCTTGTATAAGGTCTGCTTACAGAAACTATGGACAAAATATCCCCGTAATATCCTGGTTGTGATTTACATCTCTTTAAAAAAATAGGACAACTTTGCCACCCGATGATTTAATACGTTGTTCAAATAGCTTTGTTAAATATATTTTCCGTCATTGTCACGCATGAAATAATGAACTGATCTTTACATATGATTACCAGCTACCCCGATTTTGTCTTCTAATTTTAAAGGAAAATTTTAGAAATTACTAAGTGAACCAATCTATTTGCCAAGTACAACCAAGGAATATACGTAACCTGTGTTACTATTTGCACAGTGGTAAAAATTTACCGATGCTGTACCGATTGTTATTGATAGGTTCAGATACTATTCAAGAAATGCCTGAAAATCGAAACGTATTTATGTAAATGTTTTCCGACAGCAGTAGCTAATGTCAGCCAATAACCATTACGCTGCCGAGCGTATAGCAATGTACATTTTGAATGAACATCTGGATGAATTACACGAACAATACGTCTGCCAATGGCATGTAATTGAACGCTTCAAAGTAATTTCAACGCGTATAAGCTATTAAAGCAATGGAAACAAATTGTCAGCGTGAATTATTCATTAAAGTTAAGGTTATGATATCCTCTGAGTGTTGCATACAGAAAATGTAAACGGCGGCCGATAATAATCATATTGTCCACTTTGAAATGTGGGTTACTTCATAAAGGTTTTCGCTGATCTCACTAATAAACTGCAGGCATTAAAAGAACCAAAACTCAAAACAACACAAAATAACTTCAGTTAACACGACCATAAAAGAAAACCTGAAATATTTCTGCTTTTAAAATATTAATAGTCTATGTGCCAGGATCTAACAAAGTCGCTGTAGAACAAAATTTAGCAAACCGTGAAGGTTCTTATAATTTAATTATTAATTGCTATTGTGAAGCTATAAGAAGTAACTTCAATTAGTAGGAAGAGATTTAAGCGGCAAGAGGTTGAAAATCGTATTCTCTCCCTATAGGATAAGTCATAATAATATAGGCCTAAATAAAACAGTGAATAAGTGTCTTTATTGTAAAATAAATCTGTACAAACATTTCTGTACACCAGTTAATAAGTTGATTTAATTAAAATTTTATGAACTAGTAAAAATTATTTAATATTATACCTTTATACAAACGTGGCAATTTTGACAGAGAACATTATAAATTAAACTATAAATATAGATTTATTTTTTCAAAAATAAATGTTTCTCTGTTTTTCAAATTACATTGTATGTTAAGTAATAACTTTGTATAAACAGTTCCTTGTAATTTTTATATCTACTTTAAATTTCTCTTTAGAAAGCATAAGAATATTTTGGTTAATAATCGAGTAAGAAGATTAGAATAAACGTTATAAAATAAATTTAAAAAATTCGGCCTACATTGTTGAAAATTGTTTATATTTAATTAACTTATGTGTGCTTATTGTTATACAGTTTTAACGCATGTGTGCGTGTATCTTAATGTTGAGTGTAAACACATTTAAAGCTTACGAAAAAACGGCAATGCATGGTGACAACAGGAATTTTTCTCTGATACGGTAAGACTATTATTAAAAAAAATACATTCGTAAGAGAAAATACAAATTTCATTACAATTTATAAAGTAATTTCGCTTAAAAATAAAATTATTATCACTAGATAAGTAGGGAAACGATGATGGTAAAGTATAATTCGACTGTTCTTTCTGAAAATTATTCTATGAATTACTGTATCAATTTTGATCAAGTAGAAGACACGTCTACGTTACACGTTTGTGTTATTCGTATGCCAATTTATTTTTCTTTGGTTTAGTTTGTTATTAGTGTTTCGTAGAGTGAGACATCGAATGTTCAGTCTATTCAGTGTGAAGTGTGTATGAAAAATAAATTGATAAACTTGTTTAGTCAAGTCTCAGTGTGGTAGTAAAAGATCCATATTTTACTACCTCAACGCTTGCTACTGGGGTTTTGCAAAACTAGTGTTAATTTTAGGGGTTAGTCAATCTTTAATTTTTTGCATTAAAAAGTCTTCCTTGCTTCTGGATAATTCCTCTCATTTCTTCTTTTTCTTTGAAGTAACCAGTGGTAACGAAACAGAAAAACATTACTCGTTCATCAGATGTTATACACTAATGACAAAATCTGAATTCAGTTGCAATTTCCTTTTAAATAAAATTAAGCAAGCATTTAAAAATATTCAACCTAATACATGCTAATCTTGAAGTATACGGTAATATTAATGTGTAATAATTTGTGCGTATTTGACATCTGTATGATGACGACAGAGAATTTTATTGCAAGTATAAGTCATTTTATAAGATTGTCATAGGAATTGTAACTATCAATATCTATGATCTTCAAATATTTTACTCCGTTTTTTTAATATCATAAAGTATAGGAACCGCAAAATGTTATAATGGCAACTAGGAATGTTATAAGATAATTAAAATAGGCCTACAGATACTTGTCCTCATTTTATAATCTTGGAAATTACGTTATTGAGACGTCAGGTGTAACAGAAAATCTAGTTATAAATTTGGTTAGAAATTCAGCATTTTGTTAGTGACTAGTGATTACAAATGAAAGTGATTTTGTGCCGTTAGGGTGTAGGCTACATTACACAATATACCTCAATATAATTTTAAAGTGCCAGTAAAAGAGGCTACTTTTTATATACGATAGGATTCACCAAGAAACATCCAATAAGAACAAAAATTTTAATTGACTGTTGTGCTGTTGAACAATGAGAACATTAAAAATTCGATTCCTGTTATATAAAACGTGATTCGTTTTAAGAAAAAATAAAAAGGAATTTTTATAAGGAACAACGTTTTGATGTTTCTATCATATTACTGTTTATTTCTGTAAATGTTTATGAAAATATCAAATATTCAATTGTACATTTAGATATTAACTGATGTCATGTAAGTACACACAAAGCGTTCTGTTCATGCATTTGGCACACGAAGCATTTAGTTCTTTATTTGTAAAATGTCTCCAGTCGGTAGCGCTTACTCAGAACGTACCTTACCGCCCACATATTGTGCAGATTGCATTAGTTTCACTACGTTGGCTGTAAAGCACCGCCACTATGACTAACGACGCTAAGCTTACACACGCGCGCCCACACAGCCCCCCACACATACAAGCAAGCGAGCACGTACTCATAGTTTGGTGCAGTTGCCAGTATACCTAGCATATTTAGTAGGAAACATTTAATTTGGAGCTTGTGCGGATTACAGACAGTTTTCTTCAACATATTCAAAATGTCTTACGCTCTACGACTCACAATAACAGAAAATACGTTGTATTGAGTGTATTTAGTATGATATGTTTTAGTCAATATTACGGTCTTTTAAAAATAATTTAAGAAACAGTATAATCTTTCTAATGAACTAAAAACTTTGTGATCGCACAGACTAAAACCTTAAGTGGAATTTAATGATTTATTCACCGTTAACACGACTTGATATTATAAACGAAACGTTCATCCTTTAAGTTCATTTACTGAACCAAGACTAGAAATCTACTTGAAAGTAAGGACACAGCAATGAGGTAAACATAAGACCAAAAAGTACTTTCAGCGAAAACATAGATGGCAAAAGACGCAAAGGCCGTTCATCGAGAAGGTAGTACTGGATCGTTGCCACACATGCGAGAGATATGCTTGTAGAACGTGGATGGAATTCCTACACTGCTGATAGAGAAAAGTGGAGGACTAGAGCAAAAAAGGAGAAGCCTCGATGTCGGGTTGTAGCACCGTAGTAGCAGCAGGCTCGAAGAAGGAAGGAAAAAGAAATACGAATTACAAGTCAACGAAAACGTTCAGTAAACTGTTTGAAGCTATTTGCATTTATTTAGAAACAAAATATTTATACTAAACATCAGTAAATATCCTGGGACATACCCGATTATTAGTTCAGGATTTAATTCATACGTTATGATTTTTTGATGACATGTCTGTTTTGGCAGGTGTTAAGGAAGAAGTGGTTGAGATGATCAAGGATACCTTAAAGTTTCCGGTGCTACTGGAACCGGAAGGAACTTTGAGTATCAATCACGAGACATTCCTCATTTCTGAGAGTCGGGAGGAAGAAGGAAAAAAGAGGAAAAAAAAGATGAAGAACAATTTGTAATTAATTTCAAGTCTCACAATAGCTAAGGCGTAGGAGAAACTAATGTAATACGTAGGAAAAATCGCAGTGAAACAACTGTGATATAAACAAATATAATAGAATTAATCATGCCGGCCTACATAACAAGTTTGTTGGGCTTGTATTTGATGAAGACAAGTTTGTAAAGCGTGAAGAATTACTACAAAGTAGTAAGCGTGTCCACGTTACAAAGTAGGACATGGAACATACCATTTCTCGACAAGCATAATAGCAGATCGCAAGCCGGTGAAGTCAGACTTTCAAAGTGAGCACTTTAAGCTAGGTGGTATCTAATTTGGATTATAATAGTCACTAATGTATTTCAACAGGAATTAGTTGTCGGGGTAGTAGAGATAAAACTCTGTAATTATTTGGTCATTTAATGAGGTTTGACAAAATTGAGATCGCCAGAGAAGCGATAGGAAAACGGAAGTGAAGAGGTATATTCCAATATGGGAATGGGTGAATTATGTTAAGAAGTAGTTTACATGAATATAAATACTGTACTGGACTTCAAACCCTTTGCTCATAGAAGGGGGCTGAAGAAGTGACTGAAAGGCTCTTACGCTTGACAAAAGAAGGGGAGAAAAAACAAACAGTACCAACTCTTGATAATCCTTTTCTTTCATATTTTAAATGTTTGAATATGCATAACGAAATATTACTTCACGTATGTAATTTCGATTAACTTTTTAAAACCCCTAACCGATGGGTGATTTTTTGTGATTAAGTTCATAATCGTTGTAAGTGTATCATTTTAATCAGGACGAGATATTGGAATACTTTATTTAATTGTAATATAATTGAAAGAATAAATGTATTCAGTGTCTCGTATTCAATATTGTTCTTTGAAAATTAAAGAACTAAGCTTAATACTTCTAATAGTAGGGTCACTATAGTATCTAAGAACAATAAAATCAACTGCAGAATAAGTGTAAAATATAAATTAATGTGAGGTCAGAAACGTTAATGAAATTCATAGCATCGTGTCCATCCCCCGTTCACTGTAAGAAAATGAAGTATAGGCTTTGACAAAGAAGAAGAAACAAGAAGAAAACAGCAGATATGAGATTTCTGAGAGATAATGCAGGATATTTCTGCAAGTGATACTGTGTAAGGGCTAGCCTAGAAATACAAAACATAAGTAAAAAGGGTAATCAAATACAGTACAAAATTGGTATGGAATCTAAAACAGATGGATCCCATTTTTCTTGTTAAAAAGTTATGTTATTATTAACCAAAATGACAAAGAGCTTTGGCTAAGAAGATAAACTCTCATGCACGTAAAGTGGCAGTCGTAACAGGTTGCAAGCTCAAAACGTGATGAAAAAGAAAAATGTATTGTAATCCTATTGGTTGGTATTATATAAATATACAGGTAATTTAAATACATGGTACTATTAATTTTTTATATTGTACTGCATGAAAGAGAAATTTACAATTTATAATAAAATTTTGCATTAACTTATTTTTCTCTATGAAGAAACTTTTATTAAACGTTTTCGACATATTGGAGGCGATACGCTTTGGTGACTGTTTGTCAAATACACTGGACGTGTTTTGTTCCACTCCTTTGTTTTGAGCTTAACTAAAGTACATTTGTGTGCGAGAAAAGCAGACATTCACCTTCACTTATAAAACACCAGGAAAGTGCTTCCTTTCAGGTGTCGGAATCACTAACAACAGGGGAGTGAGTGTAGTAGGTATCCTGTCACAAACCGTGAGTGTCTTTTTTCGTGTCAAGGCGTTACGGCAATGAAAACAAAAGAGAATGGATTTAATTCACCAACACATTAACTTCCGTCATTTTTGAGTAACATTAAGTAAGCGGAAAAAATGCTTCCATTTTGTAGCATGGAAGCGTTTTTTTCCTTTCATTATCTGGTTTATTTACTCACCTAACCATTGCCTTCAACACGCGACGCACCCGTACTACACGCCATGTATAAAAATCTTGTACGGGGGAGAAAGCATAGTGAAAAGAAATAAATACTTTAATTTTGGAGATCACTAAATTATTTTCTATCACTTGAAATGTTTAAAAATGCTACTTTCTGTTTACATCATTGGGCACATTAATATGTTCTCACCACATTGATATCTATTGTCAGGTTAGACGTACAAGTAACAAGATGATATTAATATAAAATTAAAACGAAACAATTAATTTATTTTCGATAACCTGAACATAACAACTATACATGAAACAGTTTAAGTATTTTAATTGCAATATTTTTAAAAGGCAAATTTGTAACAACGTGCAATACTCATACATGTATTAAAATACCAAACGGTTATTTCTCCAATTACAACTTTCACCAATTATACAAAACTAATCAACTTCCATTCTTTTCAAACATTATTACGTTCACCTTATACAAATTTGCATTAGCCACTTTAAAATTATATTTTAGGGTATCATATTTTACAATTGTTTATTCTTATTTTTTATCTTAAAGTTAGTTCATTGCCACCTAATGCCGCCCATTGCTTTCTAATTATGCTATAGGTGTGTGTGAATGTTTCGCGCGCGCGCGTGTGTGCGGTGATTCTCCAGAAGGTTGTGTTATGAGTTCTGCAGCCTCTATCACATTTGGTGACGCAAAAGTATAATAGTGAGTTACAATACTGCGATAAACGACTGTGCCGTTTACTTTGGTTCGCCAAACTCTGTAATGTCGATCTTGTCTTCGACGACGGATGTTCGTGGAGTCGGTGACGTCATATATTTGGCGAAAGCGAGGGGTAGGTCAACGTAACTGCCTTCCCACTGGCCTGGCGGGGCGGTGTTACCCTACCAGAAGGTGGAGGACAAGCCATACACCCCCGAGGTCAGCGATCTTTCTGGGCTTTGGGGGTTTTCCTGTTACGCGCACAACGTACTCAAAAATTGTATTACTGGATAGAAAACTAACCCGCCCGGGGTCCTGTCCCCCGTCGTTCACGAGTTGAGGGATGGTTTCGTGGTGGTTGTGGTTGTCCCAGCTAGTGTAAATGTTTCCTTAAGAAATCTTTCTGGAGTAGTAGTTTGGCTATGTTGCTCTCAATAATAGCATAGGTGTAATACCCCCCTACAAGCTTGGGTATGCTGCTCTCGATTCTCTTGTGAGATCTACTCCAAACGTTTGCTTCTTCGTCGACACTCCTGGACAAACTATTGCTCCTGTCAAAGACTACTTTTAAACAGTCCTAGATCTGTCAAAAATTGTTTGAACAGGCTCAGCGCGACGTTTAACTGTTTGCAGATTATTCCCGTTGATCTGCTTTTTATGCGCAGTTATTTACACATTTACGTAACAACCAGTGGTTGCAAATAGTGTTTAATATTTACACTAAATGGTTTGATTCGGTCCCAAGCAGATAGACGAAAGCTAGTCACTCTAGCGCTTTTTTGGACTTCCTACAACTCTCCGTTCTTCGGCTTATATTCAATTGTTGTTTGGGGAATTGGTAGTCATCCATTCGTTGAAGATGTTCTATACGCTGTCCAGGCAGTGAAGGCGGCTGGAGGGTTAGGAGACACTTGACTCACGCACGCACACTGGCAGGCCGCCTAACAATAGACGGGGGACGGCACTTGACCTGTGCTTCTGTCTTTTTAAATACAGTTTACTATAATAAATTAAATTTTGTTATTCTGCTTAATCTTATAGTTTTGGTCGTTCCATTTAATTCAGACTGTGATTTCATTTAAAATAAGTCCAAACACGAAGTTTGTACGACGATTTTCAAATGTTTTACTCTTATTTGTTTATTTTGAAATATTGTGATTGCTAAATTTCTGAGAATTATTTACGCGACTGTTATTAAAAAAATGTTATTATTAAAAACTAAGATTCTGATAATTTAATTTACTTTTCAACTATTTTTCTGATACACTCCCTTTGGATGCCAGAAGCCGGTTAAATGGCCCTATGGTTCATTGTTGGAACTGCTAGCGGCCGATTAAATCGGCCCGTCAAATGACACTGAGAACTGCCAGCGGCCGATCTCGCTGGCTTTTTGTATATTCATCGTAGCGGATGCATTACTTTTAGTATATTTTTATACTACACGTCAAATTAATTCTAAATAGTTAGGGTACTTTACTTTTTTTATACAAGGCTTTAAACTCGAGCTCAAAATTCAACTAAGTATATACTCGGAATTTTAAAATTAACTTTCTCTCTGCGTTCAAAACTCTGATGCTTATTTTGCAGGCTTGAGACTGCCGATGGCCGCATTAAAAGTTATATACAAGTTTATCAATATTTACAAATTTACAACAATTAAAAATCAAAATTCTAATAAAATATTTACAAAATGTAGCAATTTTGTTGTTTTGCTAAATGTAGCTTGGGTTGAGTGCAACTTTATACTATAGGTGCACAACCAAAATCGTCTTCATCAGTGGTGTCGTCATATTCATCCTCATCGGAGTCATCAGGTGCTAAGTTTACAATCAGTTCCTGAACACTTGCTTCATTTAACCCCTCGTTCCTCCAGTCTTCATCAATCAACTTCTGTACATGGTCGACGTATTTAGTCTACATGTCGGAAGTAAAGTTGACAACAGATTCTCTAAATAGGTTTTCAATATCTGCCAGTTTAAAGGTTGTATTCCTAACCTTTACGTAATTTTTTAGATTCGCCCAAACCATTTCAATAGGGTTGTAATGACAGTGATAGGGCGGTAGACGAATTACTTTGAAACCCAACTCAGATGCTTTTTTATCGATCACATAGGTAGGCGTTGGTGGCTTATGTAATCGAACTAACGCATATAGTTCCACCTTAAGAAGGTTATCTGGGAAAGGGACACCTCGAGCTTTCAACCAGCTGATCATTTCCGCTTTTGTTGATGACGATGTCGGTGGTTTGTTTAGAATCCTGGAATGATACGGAGCATTGTCCATAACAATAGTTGCTCCTTGAGGAATGGATGGCAGTAATGTATCGAAGAACCATGATTCAAAAACAGTCGCATTCATATCTATATCAATATATCAATGACTATAGCGACCAAGTGTAAACCAAGTAAGGAAGGGACGTCTCTCTTGGATGTTACTGAAATCTGTAATACCGGTAATTATTTTTCAAATTACGTGATACAATAATACACATTTAATTCCTGACGCGCTACCTCGTCCTCTCAAGTTATAGTTAAAGTTTAATAACATGGACAGTAAATTTTTAATATATTTACATAGATACATATCACATTTCATTTTGTGTGTCTGTAAAACAATAATATATAATATTTTTATAATAAATAACATTTTTAAAAGTTCGTGCTAGTAAAAAGACAAACAATTATTTCGATAACGTATAACAACTATTATTTCATATATTGTTTATTTGAAATAAAAATATGAGGTTTGAAAATAATCTTTATATCTATATTGTAATATATATGTGTAAATTGTGTGGGTATAATAAAATAAATAAAAGGTTGATGTATGTAGATTGTGCTCACCTGTAAGCCCCACTGGTTGGGCTAGCCAATTTTGTAATATAAATGTAAATTACAAAATATACCTTAATTTATAATATGTGTAGTACGTAGCTAATATCTTCTTGTCTTCTAAGCTCTCACTGCTGGTCTTCACCTTGTTAATATATAATTGTAATTGTAATGGTGTTCTGGTATAATATTACCCAGATTGACTTTTATGGTGCGTAGGTGTAGTAATGACGTTCCGCTCCGGGAGACGTCGATTTGGTAATGTTCCTAAATAATGCTGTTATCAAATGTTCTTGGTGTATGTTGTTGTTGTAGCAATTTGAAATGTGATATAATTTTATAATTCTGAAATAATTGTTTTCGAGGTGTTTATATTCTTAAAATTTAGTAATAAATTGAGATTATTGATTGTAATTATAAATAGTATGGTATGGTGTGTCTTCTAGTAATGATCTTCCCTTCGTTAAATTTATTAAAAAGACAATCCCCTTTGAATTAGGCGCGAACAGCTCTCTTCTTCTTCCTCTTGAAAGGTTGTAATTCGCATATATTGCCTTTAAAGGTTGTCGAGTTTTCTTTATTAATTAATGGTTATATTCCTTTACTAAAGAAATCAAATTCAATTCACTGGATAACAAGCGTTTATTCAACAAAATAATGAATTTGCTTAATTGAAAACAATGTTATAATGCCGTATCGACTCACTCAGGTCCGGTCGATCTATGACTTTTATATTGGTATTATACACATATAGGTTCTTTTAACGGTTATTTATAAAAAAACCAGAGAAGGTCAGGGTCAGAAAGTATAACACTTACAATGCTGAAAATGTATTAAAATTAAACAATAGAATGGTAATTAGTAATAATAAAAGTTTATATATAATTTCTATTCACCGCAGTTCAGCAAACAGTCGACTGGTTGTGTTGATGAGATCAGTCAAAGTGGCCGTCTGGCGCATGCGTGGATTTCACCTTCTAACATTGACAAAGTACTTGTGGAATAAATATGTTCCTTCTGCGATTAAATCCTCTTCGTACTCGTTTAATCTCTTCTTGGGTATAGTTTAATGTCACTGGAGTAAGATGGAAAAGTCACTGGGTGTAAAAATGTTGTTAAATAAGTAGATCAATTGGTGTTTATGTGTGTCCGTTTAACCTCGAATATTCACTTGGTATTTGGTGTGATTCCAGTGTTATTTCGTTTAAATAGTGATATGTGATGCTGTTTATAGGTGTTATGTAGTTCATAGGGCAACTTCACCACTTCACAATGATTAGAATAGTTTAAAATTTAATTTTTACACAAAAACTGATTCCGAACTTTAGTTATACGTAATCGCCATTAAGGTTGGGTTTTATAAAATATTCACGTAAAGTGTGCTCTTCAATGTATAATAATGAACTGCGTGGATTTCCTTCGTCATCCGAAACGTCTTAGCCAATTTAATATTAAAAATACATTGTTTAAAATTGCCATAACTTCCGACACACTTTAATTTCGTGCACTATGCTTATAAAGTAAATTCGTTATTACTTAACTGTTTGAAATATAAAATACATATTCGTTTTCACTATTCTATTCTACTTATTTTGATAGTAATTAAGTTAGTATTACAAAGTTTTATCTGAAAATTATTTCTTATAATTTTTTGGGAGGTAGGCCTAAAATTATACTTCCCTGTCTTCTATGTAAATAATAGCCATTTTAACTAATATAATTATTATTCTATGAAATCTGAAATTTGTATAATTATCAATTCTCACTTATTTTATTGCAATTTAGTATACTAATGATGGTTTTTTAATATAATTCAATTGTATATGACTTCCCCTAGGATAGTGTTAGCTAATCTATTTCAGTTTTAATGGTATTTTTTTAGACAATCAAATAATTTTACTCATATAATGACCATATCTTTAGAAAGCCTTATTTACATAGTATTTAATATGTTGGGTGTATCTTGCCTAAATATTGTCAGTTTGACTGGTTTATAAGATTAGGTTTATTAATTATTCTGCATTTTAACTTTATTATATTGCCTAGATTTGAATTGTGGCTATTTGCAGAATGTTTTACTAATGTAATTATTTTATTTCCTTCTCTGACTTCTGACTCTGATATATTTGATTAAAAATTAGTTCTCTGATCTGGCATAACAGTAATTACAGATTATACAATTAAAATATAACACCCAGATATATAAAACTGGTGTTCTTAATAACATTGTTTTGGTATATCACCTAATAACATAATAAAAAGTATTTCTACAACATTGGAATGATATCTAATTTTAGATAATGCATTCCTAAATTAACATCAACAATAAAATAACAATTATAATACTAATATCTCTTATGACTAACCCTTACTTATCTAAATGCTATATTTAATTGGAACCCCACATTTGGATCCATATATAATTGTTAATACCTTCTACTACTTCATCATAAACAGTTAGTTCTGTAATTCCCCATTTTATAAGATTTATGCCCCCTCTTAAAGTATAACCCTGGCTATCTAAGTTATATTCCATTCTATGGAATGTTCATACAGTTTTAGTAGCTTTTTATTAGTAAAATTACTACTTCATTATCAAAGTAGGCACTGTTCACAAAACTTAAAGTTTGTTACTATGTACTGCAACTCATGTACCCTTTTAAAGTTTATTATTTATAATTTGATCACTTGCACTTGTCCATGGTGAATTATTACTATATTTACTAGTCTTTTTCTAGCTTTTAATATGAAATATTCAACCATGGGGGAACTGTGAAGATTTGTTTATGCACATTACACAATAACTTTTTGAATGCACTAATATTTACTACAGCTAACACTTTTAGTTTTTTGTCAGTTTTACAGTGATATGGTTTTTTATTGTGTTATACTTTCTTTTTTGGGCATTCATTGATTTTGGGGTTTTTTGGGGGTTCTTTCCCTATGGAGTTTTTGTTTTATATGGGTCGTCTTAATTATTCTTCTTTCTTCTTGAGTTTGGTTATTCTTCCTTCTTCTGTAGTTTTGGATTATCCTTCCTTCTTCCTTCTTCTGCAGTTCTTATTTTTATTATTCTTCCTTCTTCTTTGAGTTTGGTTCTTCTTTATTCTTCCTTCTTCCTTCTTCAGTAGTAGTAGTTTTAATTAGTCTTCCTTCTTCTTTCTTCAGTAGATTTAGTTTGTTCTTCTTTCTTCAGTAATAGTAGTTTTAATTATTCTTCTTTCTTCTGTCTTCTGTATCTTTGATTGTTCTTCTTTCTTCAGTAATAGTAGTTTTAATTATTCTTCTTTCTTCTGTCTTCTGTATCTTTGATTGTTCTTCTTTCTTCAGTAATAGTAGTTTTAATTATTCTTCTGTCTTCTGTATCTTTGATTGTTCTTCTTTCTTCAGTAATAGTAGTTTTAATTATTCTTCTGTCTTCTGTCTTCTGTATCTTTGATTGTTCTTCTTTCTTCATTCTTCAGTAGTAGTAGTTTTAACTAGTTCTTCTTTCTTCATTAGATTTAGTTTGTTCTTCTTTCTTCTTTGAGTTTTAATTGTTCTTCCTTCTTCAGTAATAGTAGTTTTAATTAGTTCTTCTTTCTTCAGTAATAGTAGTTTTAATTATTCTTCTTTCTTCTGTCTTCTGTATCTTTGATTGTTCTTCTTTCTTCATTCTTCAGTAGTAGTAGTTTTAACTAGTTCTTCTTTCTTCATTAGATTTAGTTTGTTCTTCTTTCTTCTTTGAGTTTTAATTGTTCTTCCTTCTTCAGTAATAGTAGTTTTAATTAGTTCTTCTTTCTTCAGTAATAGTAGTTTTAATTATTCTTCTTTCTTCTGTCTTCTGTATCTTTGATTGTTCTTCTTTCTTCAGTAATAGTAGTTTTAATTATTCTTCTTTCTTCTGTCTTCTGTATCTTTGATTGTTCTTCTTTCTTCAGTAGTAGTAGTTTTAATTAGTCTTCTTTCTTCTGTCTTCTGTAGTGGTAGTTTTGACTATTCTTCCTTCTTCTGTAGTTTTTCGCCGTGTATGCCTTCGTTTCTTCTGGTCTGGTTTCTTTGACGGGGTATATTAATTGCCTGCTTCTATCTTACCTGGGTAATTTTGTTATTATCATTTTTAGTCTTCTGGGTTTTTAAATTTGTATTATATTATATTGTTTGCAGAAATTTTCTTTATTCAACCTTTCTTGTGAATATATTATTAAACAGTGCATTTTAATTAATTCTCATCTGGATATTCCATATCTTAGAGCTTTATTAATGATCATTGAGTAATGTATTTGTGTGGATTATCTGTCATGCTACAATATATTAAAATCTGTTACATATGTTGATTAATTTTTTCAGTATTATAACAATAAAGAGGTGGGTCGTCAATCTGCTCTTTATCGAGTATCACAATTGGTGAATCGGAAAAAAAATTAAAGGGAGTGTCACAGAAAAATAGTTGAAAAATAAATAAGATGATCAGTAACTTAGTTTTTAATAATCATCATTTTTAATAATAGTCGCTTAGATGGTGTTCTAAAGTTTAACAATAATTAACAATAGTTTAAAATAAACAAATAAATGTAAAACATTTGAATATCGCCATAAAAACTTCGTGTTTGGACTTATTTTAAATGAAATTACAGTCTGAATTCAATGGAACAATCAAAATTAAAAGTTTAAGCACGACAATAAAATTTAATTTATTGTAGTGGACTGTAACTAAAAAGACAGCAGCGCAGGTCAAAGGCCTGTCCCTGTCTATTGTTAGGCGGCCTGTCAGTGTGTGTGTGTGTGTGTGTGTGTGTGTGTGTGTGTGTGTGTGTGTGTGTGTGTGTGAGGGTCTCCTAACCCTCCAGCCGCCTTCACTGCCTGGACAGCGTATAAGCAGATATTGGGCAATCCTATCAAGTGTACTAATAATATTCAGTTCCTGCCGTACCTCGAAGACTATATCCTCTTAAGTGCCTGATAAATCTCATTTTGGCCGCTTGGGAACTATTACCCTGCGATTTCTTTAAAGTCCAATGCTCAGACCCTTATAGAAGTGTGTGGAAAGCCATTACATTGTAGATCTTTATGTGTGTTTCTTTGTTTGTTTATTTAGGAGTGCTCGTTGATTTTGCATTATTCTTTTTAATGTAAAACACATTGTAAACCAGATATTAAAAATTACCGACTGTCTCCAGAAGAGTATCTTCTACAGAACAATTTTTGGTTTTATGGGATTAATTCCATTAAAAGCCATGAGTTTGATATTTAATGTGAAGATCTGTATTTCGAAATCTTGCAGATCCGACTAGATAAGTGTAAAAACGTTGTGTATTAATTTTACTTTCCTTTTCTTACTGTCGTGTTTTACTGCCAAACGTTGTTGTTGCGTCTTAGTTGCAACAATGATCTGTAGGTTTCCTCATAAATGATTCCCACGCAGTTGTCAGTTGCCAATTTTCTGCAACGAGAAAATTTGTTGGCCGTTAAAATTTGATATTTGTTGGTGACATAAAACATCTCTGCCTTAATATTTTTTTATCTTGCCTACCTTTGGGTCTCCTAAAACAATTTCTCATGTACTTCTCTTCTCTCCATTTGTTTCTTAGTTATCCTTCGCTACGTTCTTACTTCATTTCTATTGTCTACAGTCTTTTTTATTTATCTCTTCTTTCTTCAAACTACTGAATCACTGAATGGTATACTTTTCTAAAATTTCTTCTTCCCGGATAAACGTATCTGCTAGATTCTTCTTAACATCTACGAACTATCGATTTTTTCACCTCGAGTTTCATAAGTAATTCATCAAATAATTTTTTCGGTAATCTCAACGTTTTAATTGAAAACCAAAGGGTGTATAATTAATACTTCTATACTAATAGCATTCAAAGTTTCTTTCCATTTTTCAGATACAAGTTATTTATGTTTTGTTTTTCTTCGAGTCGCTTCGTTTAGTATATCCTTTCTTAGTATTTCGTTCCTTTATTTTCAGGTCCCTAAGTAAACGTTTTTGATTTAAAACAAAACACATTTCCCATTCACATAATTATTTTGGGCTCCATTTTGTATTAAAATTGAAAACATTGGTATATCTCCCGTTATTGGTTTTCTATGTTCGAGGTGTATTATTATCTCTTAATAAGCTTATGATAGCGTGTACTTGGATATAAATCAAAATTAGATGAACGAGACGGACACTTCTTAAGGAGTCATATACATAGCCTCTCTGTGCTTTTTAAAGTGGTTGAATGCAAGGTGTGTCTGTGCGATTCGCTATACACTTTCTGCCATTAGTATTTTAAGTGCATAGTGTGACTACAGCGAAGCGAACATCTGCTCCCCAGTACCATCGCCGCGAACACCTGGCGGCGCGTGACATCTGAAGAATACGAGGAGAGCCAATCCGGGATCAGCAGCCGAGACGTGATACCTGACATGTTCGGAGAGAGCCAATCAGCGATCCCGGTCAGGGCACAAAAAGAGCGCCGCTAGAATTTTTTGGCGCACTCCATCGCCACGCCATCTCACGCACTTCACCTCCTCTCCTCTATCGGACGACATCGACGCGGAGCCAGCCGGAAGGAACAGCCGAAGAGTAGAACGGACGTTCTTCGCATTCTTCGCCCTGTAACTCACCAGCGATGGACTTCGCTAGGCTGGCAGCGGACTCAACGCAACCGATGCCGAAAGAAGAGGAGGACTCCAGTACGCCACGAACAGCGGGCGCAGCTGTCGAACATCTCAGCGTGGCTCGGACGGAACAACCATCACAGCGTTTTTTCGCCACACGGCCCTTTTTGGGGTCACCAAAATAACGAAGAGTTGTGCGATTGGCGCCATTTGTCATGTGACAAGCCTTTTGTCCGGTGACGATAGATGTTATCCATAGTTAATCGAGCTGCACGGAACGCTGAACACAGTTCTCCATCTGTTAACTGCATTCTACAAGACTCTTGCATACAGTCTATTCCCTAAAAATATGATAGAAATATCCCTGTAAGATCCTGTGTCCGCATTAAAACCTGACAAATTGATAAATTTAACATGAAATTCGATAAATTGTCCACATGGCGTTAATTATGATACGTTATCCAAATTCTTCTCTTGAATTTACCTTGCAAAAGAAATTATTGTTGCATAAATAACAATCAAACTGTTGTATGCCATTAAGAGCTACGCCGATCTTGGCATATAATTTAAAATAATAATTGGACCAATAAGCATTAGATTTAAACCCGGTATTACTGTGTGCCTCGTGGCAGTGTAGGTACCCCTGGCTGTATCATTTGCTGACAATGTATAAAAAAATAAAACAATATTTGTTGACGACTTGAGAATGTAGGCCCTACTAATTATAAAATGATTAAAAATCAAATAAAGAATATCAGTCAAAAAATATCAGGGATATTATCAGTCAACACTCATAACACTGCCACGTGTAGGCCTATAAAAATTCATGTTTTAATTGAGCATTTGTATCGATTGCATGGACGCTAATTCATAGCTGTCGATGGTGTGTAATTGAAACCTCCAACGTAATTGCAACAGAACAATGGAAATTTTGCGCGTGAATTATTCATGAAGTAATAACAGGAAGGATACGATAACTTCCGCGTGTTCCCTACGAGTACGAAGAATACAGCAGTACAGTCATTAACACAGTTCACTGCATCTTGTTAGTCCATTTTGACAGTAAAGAATTTTTCGTTGAATTTCTGTTTTTGCTATCATCGATAATTGGAATATTTTGTGACTAACCAACCGACAGTATCTCAAATTGATATTAACAAAAAACTTAATAATAATTACGTTTACACAACCTCAGACCAAACCGTCTCATAACCATTACTCAAATGCAGTAATAAAAATTGGGTATGTCAGAAGAAATAGACATATAATAGGCTACGTCAAAAATTATGACATAAGACAGAAAGAATATTATGTGACTGATAAAGAACAACTAATAAATTCAATTACATGCCTTTTAGAAAAATAAATCAATAGTCTAAAAAATAAAAGAAGATGAAGAAAAAGAAAAAGAAAATAAATAAAAACGTTGAAGAAGCATCAGCAGAAATTGAACTAACATTATTTATCAATTAGCTTCGCTAACCCATAAAATGTAACCGTATAAAAAGTAAAGAGGCGCAGGTCTCCCAGTAAAAACTTCAAATATACCTCCATTTCGTTACATCCAAACAGCTACACAGATACTGAAACGATATAAAAACATTTTAATTGTCCACACCTGTACCCATAAATATTTCCTGCCTTTGGATGTTATGTTTTAAAAAATCTTTGGTATACAAGCAGCCAAAAATAGTTTTAAATAAATACAATTACTAGACAATAAAAAAAAATCAAATCTTCTTCACGTTTACTGAAATTAAGTAAGTTCCTAAATGAAGTAACAACTACACGTTCACAATATATTGAAATGAGAAGTTATAAACGGTCTGTGCACCTTTTAAGGACACTAACCTTAACAATGAAGAACAAGTAAAAAGTATATAATGGATTGAAGATTACTACACGAAGTTTGTTTGTTAGTTGTAAACTGTGCTATGTCAAAATGTAAATAATACAGGACATTGCAATTTAAATGTAATTGCAACAGCACATTGCAGTAAAGCCATAATAAATGAATGTGTAGATATTGTTACACATTTTATGACGTTTATAGACATGTCAAAAATTGATTTTTTCATTTTTGTAAATTAGCTATAGGTTGTTAAATAAGAGATGGGTAGTTGAGTGATATATATCAAAATGCCCATAAATTTATTGTCTTTTATGTCCAGTGCAATTTTAGTGCGCGAGTTTGCGTGTGCGCATGTTATTCGTATTTTTCTGAATACCTTCTATATTAATTAACATTTCGGAATGAAATTTGGACAGCATGTGCGTTATATAAAGCGCTATATTTATTATATATCAAACGCTCCAAACATACAATTTTACTATGTGTTTTTTTACTAAATTCACTTATCTATAGACGCATTGTCTACAGGAAAGTCATACAATTTTTAGATAACATCTCTACAAGCTTGTCCAGATTTTAATGTAGTCATAACATGATATGAAGCTATCTCTGTAAAACTATACCACATGTTGCAAATTTCAGCCAATCTTTAACTCCAAATTTATTCGGTTACGTCTACAGATCGTCAGTTCGCTTTTAAAACTCGTTCCTTAAAGACTTACTCCATTCGTGAGTTTTTCATGCTAGAACACGTTTTTCTGTAAGGTGACGCATGTCCGAGATACTAGCTACGAGTTACCCGTATGCCATATCGAGGGTCGATAGAACTCAATTAACTGAATTTGCAATTGTTATTGCATAGCTCATTTAACGTTAGTGCAAGATGTCCGTTTAGATCCAGTAGTATTCAGCGGATCCTGTGTTAATGCGAGGACACTTTAAGATAACTGGAAGGTGTAAGCCTAATACACAAAAATCTATATTAAGAATTAACCCATATTTCAGAACCTGACATATATATCAATATAAACAATACCGGGCAGATAAACGGCATGCGTGTTTGTATCGCAGGTGACAACACATCATCGAGGCCAGCGGTCAACACAGTAGCTACTACTGATCAACAGGAGAATGAATTTCTTCAAACAAGTAACAGTCAACAAGTTGTTCAAGATAAACATTTAATAACTACATAAAAGACATAATCGTTCAGTAAAATACTGTAATATCGTGTTTTAAAGAGAAAATAACAGACAAGATTTAAAATTCTGTTAATTTAATAAATTTTCTAGCTCCAGATGATAGACTCTGTATGCATATTATTATTTACTATTACCTATCTAAGCACATTCGTTTGCTTCGTTGCAATATATATTAAATAAAAGGAAAATGTACGTTATTAAAAACTTTGTGGTAGTTAATACATCTAGAAAGGTGAACATTCGTGTGCGGGTACCCTGTAATCAGAACGCGCAGTACCTTCGCTGGTTTGAACCTCGTGACCCCCGAAATGGGGTTTCCAATTTATTCAGATGCCTCTTCCAACGTAAAAAAATGACGTTATAAAAGTTTGGTTAGATGCACGTCGACATATTTAGAACATAGTTTCTAAAACAATAAATAGTAACGGTAAGAGCAACATGTAATGGTCTCCAGACGATCGGTCACGACACTAAAAATAGTTTCCGTAAATGCTTTCGATAATTCTAACACAATACACTACCCTCTATAATACGGCAATTTTTACATAAAATTACTCTGGCCGTGAAGGTTAACAAAATCTTACATCTCTTCGAGTCTTATACTACGGGCAGGCTGAATTTATATTAGAGTTACCTTTGAGGACGGAACAATCAACACGTTTAATAGTGAACAATTCACGATAGTGAAAGAAGAGGAAAATGTATTTGTTTGAAAAGTGTAGAGTTATAGAATACTTTTCTTCATCTGAAGCTACTTGTAGGCGTTTGCTGTCTGTTCAGTTAACGTCAGCTCGCATACATTAGTGTAATATCTCTCGAGACTTACATCAGCAATCTACTAACAACATGTTTAGTGTTTAGTAACGAAGGTGCATTGAAAACGCTGAATCGGTAAAATCAAATGGAGCAGAATTACTTCAATATTAAGCTGTGTTCCTTTACATTTATTAAATACAAACAATACTTACAATTTAAAATCTCTTACCTTTCTTAAACAATTCAATCAATTTGAAGAATTCGAATTAACCTAATTAAAATTTAATAAAAAAAAAAATTATATTTGTTCGTGTTTCTACGAGAATATTTAAAATACTTTGTCAAAACTTTTAAGGTTCCAAACTATAAGGATATACAAGGTCTATTTTCGTCTAGATATTTTAATCTTTTTTATGTCTCTGCGAGGTCTCCTTAAAGGGTACGCCTAGGTTGCTTTCCAATATAGCGTTTCGCGTGTAAAGTACGTAGAGAGAGCGTGATTGCCACTGTACGTACCAACACGATCACCATTGCTATGAGTAGCAAGAGACCAGTTATTTTATCAATACTTGAGCATTTTGATTACCATGATTGTCATCTGTATTATTATTATTATTATTATTAATATTGTAGTAGTAGTAGTAGTAGTAGGAGTAGTAATAGTAGTAGTAGTAGTCATAGTAGTAGTAGTAGTAGTAGTAGTACAACTACTATAAAATGTACTACTATTACTACTACTACTACTATTAGTTTTGGTTTTTTTGTTGTTTTGTTGTTTCGTCGGTTTGATTTTATGTCTCATTTCAGATTATCATTTTTCTCATTTTATGTAATGGCTTGCATCTATTTTATCATCTGTTGTATTTGTATTAGACAATCATCTAGCAACAGTGGATTTTTTGGAATTGATTTTCGCCTGCATAGTCTGTTTTGAAATTTAGGCAACAACCTGTGTCCTCCCATAAAATAGTAAGACCTAGCTTTTTGTATTTTGTTTTTGTATACATTGAAGTAATACAAAAAAGTGTGGTTTTTAAATGATTACTTTTTGGTCTGTATAAATCAAATTTTTGTATAAACGTTTTTCTTCACGAAGTCCAATAACAGTATATGAAGAAACTTCGAAATTTGAAATCATTTATGAGTAACTTTAGACAAGGAAATACGCCATTAATCGATAAGCTTTGGAGAGTGATTAACAAAGACAATGAGCGTGTTCAGTTCCGATCCTTTGTTTTGAGCTTAAATAAAAAAGTACATTTGTGTACGAGAAAAGCAGTGATTCACCTTCACGGTTATAAAACACCCGCAAAGTGCTTCTTTTCATGTGGCGTAATCGGTAACAAGAGAGGAGTGAGTGTAGTAGGTATCCGGTCACAAACCGTGAGTGACTTTTTCGTTCCAAGGCGTTACGACAATGGAAGCCACAGACAATGGATTTAATTCACCAGCACATTTTCTTTCGTGATTTTTGTGCAACTTTAAGTAGTAAGACAAAATGGAAGCGTGTCTTCTTTCATAATCCGTTTTACTTAGTCATTCAAACATTGTCTGTGCTTGAAGCAACATTATAAAAAGCTACTTCGAATTTTGAACCCAGTTCTGTGTAACTCCAGACAAGGAAATACACCACTAATCGATACGATTTGGAGAGTGGCTGTCAAGTACGCTGAACACGTTTTTGTCGTTCCTTTGTTTTGTGTGTAATTCAAGTATATTTGTGTACAAAGGAAGGACTCATTCCTCTTTATGCTTGCAGAATATACAGAAAGTGTTCAATTTCATGTACTGGGATCAGTGGAAACGGTAGGGTAAGTGTCCTGTCGTTAACCACGAGTCACATTTTCCCTGACAAAGTATTGCTACAATGAAATCAACAGACACTAGGTATAATTCACCAACACCTATGCTCCCGTCATGTTTGCGCAACTTGAAATAACCGGAAAAATGTGAACTTTTTTCTTTAATTATTCCTTATAGTTGCTGATGACACCCGCGCGCGTATGTGAGGATGAGCATATCTAGCTGTCTCTTATTAATATATTGATTATTATCTTTTATATTTCCTATCGTGTCACATAGCAGAGATGTAATTATAAGTTTATATTATTACTTGTCATGTTTCTCATATCATAACTACACAGCTTTTCTTATGAATAATACGAGAGCGATTTGAAAAGTTCGCGGCTTACCATAGAAAAGAATATGTGGCGTTTCTGTTTTTCACCGCATTGTGGTATCACGTTCGCCCAACGAACGGCAGTGATGCGTCAAGTCATTACCCCGTCACTTACCCCGTTGAGGAAATACGATTTTTCTAGGTCCTCAAAATAACCGTTTACTGCCGCTTTCAGCTCGTCATCTGAGGGAAATCGCTTTCCCCCGAAAATTGTTTGAGGTTTGAGGAAAGGTGACAGTCAGATGGCGATAAATCAGGAAATAAGGCGGAAAGTGCTTCAACTCGCCGATTTTTGCCATAGTCACAACGCATATGTGAGGGCGTGCATTATGCTGATGGAAAATGATCTTTGCTAAACCTGGTATTTTTCTCAACTTTTTACATTCAATTGGCGCAAAAGGTTAGCGTAATACCCTCCATTTATAGTTTGACCCTTTTCAAGGCAATCTAGTGACAATATGCTCTTAGCATCCCAGAGAAATGGATCCATACACTTTCCACCGACAAAATTAATTTTACCGTCTTTGGAGGCGGCGAATCACTATGCATCCATTGTTTCGACTGTTGTTTTGTTTCTGGAGTGAAGTAGTGGACCTAAGTTTCATCCGTTGATACAAATCTACAAACAAAATCTTTCGGATTTTATTTTAAACGGTCCAAACCTTCCTGAAAGCTTGCATTCGCATGCGTTTTTGGTCACTTGTCAACAAACGTGGTGGCACCCATCTTGCAGACAGCTTTTTCATACCTAATTCCTCAGTAAGAATGTGATATAACCTTTCATCTGAGATGTCCACAGGCTTAACAATGTCAGACACCTTCAAATGGCGATCTTCCAAAACAATATCTTGCACTTTATTGATGGTTTCTGGTGCAGTGGCACCTTTCGGACGCCCATTACGCGGTTCATCTTCCAAACTTGCACGACTACGTTTAAATTCAGTAGCCCATTTTTTCACTTTGTCCAGCATCACCCAATACGTTCATCATCTCATTAAAAATTTCTGTTGGCGTTAAACCTTTCTCAACATAAAATTTAATTCCTCGTATTATTTGAAATTAGCAGCCATCCTTACTATTTCTTTTATGAAATTGCTAAACTGCTACAATTTTTTGTTCAGACAAAGCTTTTCGTCATCTCTGACATCACCAGGTCTTGAACAACCATTGGTCTTGAATCGTTGTTCAAGACCTGATGATGTCAGAGATGACGAAAAGCTTTGTCTGAACAAAAAATTGTAGCAGTTTAGCAATTTCATAAAAGAAATAATAAAATTTAATATTCAGTTTTCTCAATTTTCAGCGTTGCTGTGAGATAATCTTATTTGTACAGCTGTTTCTCCGCAATAATAACTTGACCCGACTTGACGCTTCACAGCTGTTCGTGGGGCGAACACGGCGCCACAATGTGGTAAAAACAGAAACGCCACACTTTCGTTTATATGGTAGGTTGCTAACTTTTCAAATCGCCCTCGTATTTCTATTAAAGTAATAATAGTACTATATTAGTATCGCTCTCTCCATAATCTATGCTCACGTTCGCTCTGTGCATCACGACTTGAAAACTTAACATATTATTTCGTTATGAATTTTTATATGCACAATACGGGATCTGTAAGCTGTTTGGTACAGATTACAATGGTATTATAAATTCGTGTAAACATCTAATGTTGCCGTAAGATTCCCTAAGTGTCATGTTCTGTCAATTAAAAACGTTGTATCATTGCTCTTTTGTTAAGTATTGTTTTGTTTTCTTTTATTACTTTATTTATAAAAGAAATTATTGTTCAAAGAAATGCTTGTTAAGGAGGAAGAACATCTTGCGTAAGGACAGTTTTTAATATGTACTAAATTAAGAGGGCGACGGCTTTATCATGTTTTCCACTTTTATCGACTCAATTTTTAGAATAAATATATTTAAAATATATCAAAGCATGAATAACTGAAATACTGTATACATTTTGTAGACTTATCTAGGTACCTCATTTTCTATCGAGCCACGTAATACTAGCGAACGTAAAACCCATAAGCGCAATGTATTTCCGTATCTCGCTCATTGTCTTATCCTACTGTGGAACAAAGAATACATACATAAAATATTTCTTTCAAGTACATTGAAACAAGCGCAACTTCTATGAGTTTTATTTTGTGTTACTTACATTTCCTCTTTTATAATCGTTCACCGGAAACAGTACGTTCCTTTCTCGCGGCAATTTCCACCAATATTATATTTACGTGAGACTAAATTTCATTAAACACACTTGTCCTTTTATATGGCGGTAATGCCAGATGTGACATTGACGTTCTTTGCGACACACGGTTTTTGAGAATTACAGACCGCACTATGTAGGCTACTATAAAGAAGTACTTATGCGTCAGTTCCAGACCGGTTTTTGCTACATCTTAAAAGTTAAAAAAATGTAGCTCTATCATTTTCAATTTCTTACTCTAGTATTTCATCCACAGTATTGCGTTTTCACTGTGGTCACGGCGATAACCTGTATATCCAAACGACGGTCTATGCTGTCGCTGCTTTCCATTATTTGAAAACGTATCGACTGATAAAATTAAAATTGTTGACAACAATTACTGTCTTAGTTTGAGACTTTTAGCATCTTGGCCAGATAAGAATCTTGTGAAAAACACTGAATGATCACATATCATGTTTTGTCTTTTTGTTCTTTCAGTATTTCTCATTATATCGTTTTTTCCTGTCTACAGTCTTTGCTTGTTTTATTTCTTCTTGTAAGACCTAGGCCTATGTGTGTCTAAAATTTCTTCGTCCAGAATGTTCATATCTACTATAATTATCTTATTTTCTTGAAACAATTGACCTCCCGCCATGGAGTTTATATCAATAATAATCAAGTAGGCTATCTTTTTCTTACAAATAGCTGATTCCTTTCGACTGAGTTTCTGTAGAATAAAATTCGTCATTTACGAAGAATATCAACGCGGTTTTCAGTTTCTAAATATAATTTTGTCGTTTATATTCTTCCAATCCTTCTATTGTTTACTTCTATTCCTGCATTATGTTTACCTCTATTCTTGCACTATGTTTACCTCTATTCCTGCAATATGTTTACCTCTATTCCTGGACTATGTTTACCTCTATTCCTGGACTATGTTTACCTCTATTCCTGCACTATGATTACCTCTATTCCTGCACTAGGTTTACCTCTATTCCTGCACTATGTTTACCACTATTCCTGCACTATATTTACCCCTATTCCTGCACTATTGTTTACCCCTATTCCTGCACTATTGTTTACCTCTATTCCTGCACTATGTTTACCTCTATTCTTGGACTATTTTTTACCTCTATTCTTGCACTATGTTTACCTCTATTCCTGCACTATTTTTACCTATATTCCTGCACTATTTTTACCTATATTCCTGCACTATGTTTATCTCTATTCCTGCACTATGTTTACATCTATTCTTGGACTATTGTTTACGTCTATTCTTGCACCCCAGTATACCTCAGTATATATATTTTGATTTAGATAAATTAAGGAAGATAAAATAGAACTAAACACGCTTCCTATTTGCTTTAGTCATTTTATCTCCTTTTTGATTTACCTAAATCCTTTATTGTTTCAAAAAGTTTGGTATATTTTCCGTTTTTACACTTGCATTATACATTGTTATCTACATGTAAAGTCATGATG
Source organism: Magicicada septendecula (assembly GCA_034769895.1). Lineage (NCBI taxonomy): Eukaryota > Metazoa > Arthropoda > Insecta > Hemiptera > Cicadidae > Magicicada > Magicicada septendecula. The sequence goes on along the minus strand of CM068370.1, from coordinate 362,273,732 downwards.
GCGTTATTAGTGAGTCAAACGTACAACAGGAGACACGTACTTTCACAGCAGTGACACTGGTCACCTGTAGAAAACTTTTCCCCGGTCTATGAGTATAAAGCGAATTTATATGCTTCACTGCAACGTTATTTCTATTAAAGTTTCAGAGTTTAGTTAATCGTGCAGCACGAAATGCTGGCTGTTGCTTAAATTGTTCATGTGTTGAGTTTGATTTTATTTTATTTTTTAAGGTTATTGGTTAGAGTCTCCCTAGACAGATTGTCCCTGTAATTTCCTGGTTGTGCTTCATATTCCTTGTCGAAAACAGGTAAATTGCTGCCATGACTATGATGTTACAGAAATTCTTGTATTAAATATGTTGTCACATACAAAATAATGAACAGACTTATACAAATAATTGACAGCTATACCGAACGTTTTTCCTATATTAAAGGAAAATGTAAAACCTACTTCGAAAAAACTACACATTCGGCTAACTAAGCGTTATATGAGGTGTGATAAAAAGTATCCGGATTGTTACTGTCAATGCCAAGTCAGCTGACTTGGCTCCAAAAACGACACATACAATACACTAAATACTCACTATAAGTTTTATAATAACAGCTGATCTGGTTTGTTTGCAAATGCCAATTGTTTTTGCGTGTTAATTTCATTTGACGCATTTATCAGAGGATTTGTATCAGATTTTGTAAAGAAGTTGGTGAAACATGTAAAGATACATTTAGAAAGTTAAAAAAAGTTTAGATTAAATGCATCGTACACAGGTTTATTAGTGGTTTAAGGGTTTTAAAGATGGGCATGAGTTTCTTGAAAGTGACGAGAGTTCAGGAAGGACTTTAACCAGCAAGACTAACCGCAATATTAAGCTTCTAGCAGACAATTTAAATATTAGTTTTGGACTATTTCAGTCCATTTTACTGATGAGTTGGTAGTGAGACGTGTTTCTGCAAAGTTTGTAACAAAAGTCCTCACAACTAACCAAAAGAATCCCCGGGTGTCAGTAGCTCAATACCTCCTTGAATGAACTAAAACGATGAGAACTTCATTAAAACGATCGTAACGGGTGATGAATCATGGGTTTATGGATACGATCCAGAAACTAAGGCCAAATCTTTAGTGTGGAAGACGCCAAATTCTCCAAGATCAAAACAGGCAAACAGAGTCGGAGCTAGGTAAAGACCATGCTCATAGTTTCCTTTGATCACAATGGCAATGTTCACCATAAATATGCTCCAGCAACGCCACACGGTACATCAGGATTAGTACATTTCGGTTTTGAGTTTTAGGCGGCTGAGAGATGGAATTTGACGAAAAAGGCCACAGTTGCATCAGAGTGTTGAATAGTGGCTTCAAAACGACAATGCCCCTGCCCACACGTCACAAACTGTTTAATCTTTTCTTGCTAAACTCAAAATACCACAGCTTCAGCATCCTCCATATTCGCTAGATATGGCCCCTGTGACATTTTTCCCTTTCCGAAGGTAAGAAATTAATTGAAAGATAGATCATTTCAAGACATAGATGAGATAAAACAAAATGCGACGAGAGAACTTGAGACTCTTACAGAAGATGAATTTAAAATATGCTTCGTGCAGTTGGACAAAGCTGGTTGAAGTGTGTGGCTGCAGAAGGAGACTATTTTGAAAGAAACAGATTTACAAATTTTTATGCGTATTGCTGTAGCTCTATGGCTGCTATTGCAGTGCTGTTTGGTATTGACAGGTTTGGAACGAACCATTCGTAAAATGTTTCAAAATCAAAACATATTTATGTACATTTGTTTTCCGACAGTACCGGCTAATGTCAGGCAATAACCATTAACCAGTAGAGAGTGTAGCAATTTATATTTTCAATGATTCCTGCAACAGTTACACGAACAGCGTAAACAAAGTGATAGCTGCTGATTGCGTTTAATTGAACGCTTCAAAGTAATTGCAACGTGCGCGGGGCTATTGGAGTAATAGAAACAAATTGTAGGCGTGAATTATTCATGAAGTACGATATGCTCTGCGTGTTGCACACAGGAAAATGGAAAGCTGCGATCGACAACTATTGTCATATTGGTCCTCTTTTAGAGTGAGGGCACCATCATAATGATTCTCTTTGATATCGCTAATAAAGTATAGACAGTGCAACAATCTAAACTTAAAATGTAAGAATACTCACAGTTAAAAAAACAATAAAACGAAACATGAGAATTTTTCGTCTAAAGTACAATGGTAAAATATACCAGGCTCTAACAATGTCCATAAGAGTGTATGGACATTTCCATCCTTATATTGAAATTATATTCCTTATCTGATATCTTAGAAATCCTTGAAAGTACCGATTACTCAAATACTAATTGTTCTGTTAAAGCAAATACAAACTTTGTATTACAGACTACGAATCAGACTTAAACTCAACAGCCTGAAGTTAGGTACTTCTCCTAAGAGATAATTTATAATAATAGGAATGAAAAAAGGACGAAGTACCTATCTTGTAACATATGTCTTTCCAAATAATTCTTTACACAAGTTTGTGCAATTTGTTCAGTTAGCATTTTATGACCTAATACTAAGTATTTACGACTATAACTTACTGTAAACGCGATTAATACCTATCATGTAACTTTTTAAATTATAACAATAATTCATAGTAATTTATTTTTTTTAAAGAACTATATTTGTCAAGTTTCCTACTTACTTTGTAGGTTAAGTAATGGAGATCGTATAAACAGATCCTTACAGTTTTTCCTTGTGTTTATTCCTGCCTTACATGTTTGTTTGAAAGGCACGATAATATTTTGGTTTAAAAATGTTAATAACTGGAAGAACAGAATTAATATTGGTACAGTGTATCAACCAATAAACAGTCTATAAACTTTATAAGAGTTTATGTTTTAATAAACGTATGTGTGCTCTCACATGAGAGAATCTCTGACGGAGACGCTATGAGTAGGGGTAGAAGTGACTGCGTCGGTCTTCGTTTCGCGACGCACAGTAAATCTGGACTGGGTAGCAGGAGTTCGGGGTTGAGCACTTCGGGGTTTAGTAACCTTTACTTTTAGTGGCCTGTAACTTGAGTGTATCTAGGGGGTGCCAAGAGTATCAAGGCTGGATCCGGTGCAGCGTCTTCGTCGCGGAAATAGGGGGACTCGGTTCCTCAGGCTCCACAGCCGAGATGTAGTTGGTTGGCTTTTTTAGCCTTGCCGGGGGGGGGGGGTCTGGAATCGGAGCCAAAGGTGGGGTTGCACTGACCACAGGTTGTTGTTACGGCGTTTAGGTTTCTTGTCTAATTCTGACTTGGAAGTTATGGCGGCAGTCACGTCAACTCCAACAGAAGGCGTAGGGCCACCCTGCTCAGTAGCAGGTTGGGAACCCAACGCTCGGGTGCTTCAGGGGCCCCTTTGGATTTTGCCTCTGGAGCTTTTAAACCGGGGACGACCGGTAGTTGGTGGGGTGATTGTCGCCACAGTTGATTCAACCCTTGAAACTAGGAGTGTTGCAGCAATCCTTAGTAAGGTGGGAAAGTGAGCACCGTACGCAAGGTAGGCTGTTGTTACAGGAGTCCGTATGATGGTCGAAACGTTGACAGCTGTGGCACTGAGGCAGTGCTTCTGGAGCCCGGCTTTTGCCTGCTCCCCTTCTCTACTAGCAGATGGACTGAAGTAAGCGAACACCTGTGGTTAGAAGGAGTATACACTCGCAAAGTTGAGAACACGGGGTACTCCCCTAATCATTGATGATCTCCTCCAGAGGAAATCCAACGTCCAAGCCTCTGATCACAAAGGAAGTAAAATAGATATGTATGAAATTACTTCCAGATGTCTACAGATTTTTTTTATAAATCTAAAAGTTTATACCAACGATAATACAGGATTTTGTCTAAACATTACAATCGCTTCGCGGGACTAATACAAAAAATGCTTTAAGGACAATAATCATTCAATTCTTGTCACAGTTACTATATATCGAGGTGCCATACATTTTGACTTAGCTGCGGAAATGCTCTTCAGAGACGTGGGACGTGGTATTCATATTGACCAATCTGCGTGTAGTAGGGTTACGTAAAGTTACGTGACTTCATTTTATTTTATCGATTTCTCGAAGCTTATAATTGACTTGCCATTCTCGAACATTGAAGCGGCTCCAATGTATTGTGTTCTGTATCGTGCTCTTCCTTATTCTTTAACCCCAGAATGTTTCCGATTCTGACGTCAAGCGTGTTTTAGCATCAAAGTTCCATCTTGTTACTAGCACACACACACATAATATGTATTGTGCCTTAACGTTATGATGCGTGATTGTCTGTATTTTCAATGTATCTCTAATGCGTTTACTTACCCAACCATGTCGTATCGATTTGAAAAAATTAAAACAAAACATAAATATTTTTTAAATTTAACTTTCTCATACATTTTTATCTACCATAACTACAATATGTAATAATAATCATTATAGACCTCGTATTGATATACGGTTCTACAAAAATAAAATGTATAATAATTTGGTTGCCTGACAGACATTAACAAATTACTAACAATTGACAACTTACAATTGAACTAACAATTTAAAACTTCAAAACTCTAATATTTTTTTAAAAAGTCATATTAATTTTACTATTTACAATGTAAACTAACAATTTATATTTGTATACTTTTTACAGATTCCCTATCATTGTCTCTGTTTTTTTACAGTCTATTTTTTTGTTTAATTTCTTTATATAATTGACATCATTGCAACCTGATGCTGCAGATCACTCTCTACCCTGGTGTGTGTGTGTGTGTGTGTGCTTGTGTAAGTGTATGATTGTCCAGCCTCGACGGACGTCTTGATAAAAAAAGCTTCTACTCCGGAACTCACGTTCACTCATGACTGTCAGGAAGATTGTGTTTTACCCGACTAAGGAATATTATGTAAGATTGCAATAAATGTTACATAGGACAAACAAAAAAAGACAGCTGAAAAAACGTTATTTTGAACACCTAAATGCATACAAAAAACCATAAATATATAAATCTAATTTGGCCACACACGCAATAAACACTGGACATGAATTCCCAGACATAACCAATATGGCACTAATAAAACACATACCATAAAAAGGCACAATAATGGGAAAATTTACAAATATACAAACACAAAACAAACTAATACCTTAATAAATACAAGTAAATACAAAACATGATATAATTTTTGAAATACTCAACATAAAACACCCAAAAAATAAATATATTCTCTTCATTGTAAGAATAAGCACATGTCCTAGTCACAAACATAACTTATATGTTCTTGTTCTATTCTACTACAGTTATATATCTGCCATGATTATATGCCTGAATGATATGCAACTCAGCAGCTTGAAATAAACCAAAAGACTATCATTCTAATGAAGATTCCTTTCTTCCAAGTAATAGTAATCCTGTGAGCCTTTCGGATCATCTTGACCATTCTTTGTCTGTTCGTTTTCAGGAAATCACCCAATCAGCGTCTGCGTATGGTAATATGAAAGTTGAATCTAGCTCACAAGGTTCTCTCTCTCATTCACTTTACACTAGCCTATGTAAAAGCTGTGCTAATAATTTGGCAGAGTCTAGGTGTAATTCTGCTCAATACTTTGCGTTACAAAGCATTTACTTTTTCGGGTTTATCATTTGTTTTTATTTCTTTCTTCTTCGGTGATAAAAGAATATAAATTTAAAATGATTGTGTCTAACATTAGAAAGTAATTACAAAACACGTAATGCATCTCTTAGACTTCTTGAACCAAAAATTTTGATCTTTATTCTGTTTAAGCGGAGACATTAGTTTCGAAGACTGTGATAAGTAATTGAAAACAAGCAGACTGATAAGACTTATAATAAACCTGTAAAAGGTATATAGAAATTTTATAATAGTCAGTTAATACCTAATTGTACGGTAGGTTGATATCTGTATGAGGTAACATAGAAAATATTATAGAGTGTTTTGTGTAGTGTGTAAATAAAAATCGTAACTATCGATGTCTACAGCGTTGAACGGTTTGTTCCACTGTTTTACTATCACGATCTGTGGGATCTTAATAACATTATTATAAAAACTGAGAATTTTATTTTGATAAGAATAGAAAAGCAAATAAGTATCAGATAATGTGTGGTACAATACATCGAACTCTATGAAATTAAACAAGAACTGATACTAAAATGATGTTCTATAAAGTAATGGCGATACCTGTTATACATAGTTATGCTAATGAAACATTTACGATAACTGGGAAAGAAAAGCAGCATATATACAAACCGCTGAAATGAATTTTTTAAGGCACGTGAGTGGTTATCGAATGCGTAATGAACATATAAGGGGCGAACTGGATATATTTTCCATCAATGATAAGATAGAAGAACGAAAGCAGAAGTGGATGTAGCACGTGTACAGAATGGACCACCAGAGGCTAGTAAAGTGCACTGTTGACTACAAACCAGTTGGCAGAAGATCTGAGAGTATGCCCTGGAAGAGACGACTGCAGTAAAGACGGGACAGGCTATAAGCCTACACCGTGAAGTGACGACAACGACGAGAATTTTATTTTAACAATATTTAATTAGAGATTCACGTAATCATTCTATAATCTTTAAAATTGTTTACGTTATTGAGACGTCAGGATTAACTAGTTAACCCAGTTGTGAATCTTGCAACTGAGTGACTACTGAGTAAAATAAAGGTGTTAAGATATACACCTTACCGTCTTCAACATGGGCATGTACAAATCTTTAATAATAGGATAAAATAAACTCCAACAAAACAAGCTTATACACAAGTACAGACTTACGAAAACCAACGTTTTTAAAACATATTTCACTGTTGAATAGTGATGTTTACGCGTTTTGTAGCTCTATAATCACTGAAGTCTATACCAACGTGTTATAGACGCGGAGGTATAAATACAATAAACAGACGAGGCGCTTTACCGGGTAATGTATTAACTTCATATGAACAGATATAGCTCTAAAATGTGAGAAAAAAGAGTGAAACGATTTCATTCGACAACAAAATTGGATAATAGCAAAAATTGTAATTAACAATTTATCATTTAACAAATTTAACATTTTCAATTTCTGGGCTGCAACGTAACATGTGACACGTTTTCAAGGAACATAGAAATGGAATTTCACTGCATTAACGACGAATTGTTAAAATGACATAATTTGTTCATATTTTTACGATGGTCTAAGTAGACCAGTGGATCTACTATTCGTCGTAGGTACAGTGGAAACAAAATACAAGACACCAATTAAGTCACTATTCACCAGCTTTAATTTTCACAGTTAAACAGTTCGTAATTAACAACACTGTCTCTTACAACAATTCAAATACAAATAGTTCACACGCAAATAAATGTCAACTAATATTAAAACACAATTGTATTACAATACACCGTCCGATCATAAAACACAGCACTTCACTAATATCCACTTGAATGCTCGCGATAATATCGCTTTGTAATCGTTCGACGATAACTGACTGAGCGTCCCTGAGTAATTGTATTTATAGGCTGCCGAAAATCTAGACGATTCCACATACTACGTATTACCTCTAACTACGACGTAATTAATTGCGGCCGCGTGAATTCTGGCACCGTCTAGCAAATGCGCCGAGAAGCACGTACACCACACGCATTACCTTCCGGATCCCTCTGGAACATTCGATAAACACGTAGATTCGTCCCGAACTGGCAAACCGTCTCTGAAGTAATACTTAGCTAGGCGATCTAGGTGGACGACCTTGAACTTCCGCTGTCCTTCCTGTTGAATCCGATAAACAACATCGTTGATTCTTTTTTTCACAGTATAGGGTCCGTCCCATTTAGTTTGCAACTTAGGTGAGTGACCACGACGGCGCTTTGTGTTGAACAACCAGACCTGATCTCCTTCTTGGAAACCCACACTATTGCTGCGAATGTCATACCGAGTTTTCATTTTATCACTGGCAATTTTCAGCCGTCCTCTTATCAAGCGATTCATTTCTCGCAGTTGGTTTTCTAATTGCGAGGAATAGTTCTGTGGCTCTTGGGACTGAGTCTCAGGTGATCCGAACATCAAGTCCCCAGGAAGACGAATCTCCGGCCCAAACACCAATTTTGCTGGAGTCATCCCTGTTGTATCGTGAACTGATGATCTATACGCCATGAGGAATAATGGTAACGTTGGTTCCAGTCTGTTTGGTTCTCGTCAACAACCTTCGAAAGATGTTGCTCAAGTGTCCTATTAAATCTCTCAACCATCCCGTCAGACTGAGGATGCAGAGGCGTTGTCCTGGTTTTTCGAATTCCGAGTAGACGACATAATTCTTTAAACACTCCTGATTCGAAATTTCTCCCATGATCCGTATGGATTTCCATAGGGGCTCCATAACGGCAAAAGAAGTTGTGAACAAACTCCTTTGCCACAGTGGTAACCTCCTGATTTGGAATTGCGTAGGCTTCCACCCACTTAGTAAAGTAGTCACCTACAACCATGGTGTACCGGTTTCCATCGTCAGTAACTGGGAATAGTCCAGCAATGTCTATGGCAATACTCTAGAAAGGCAATATAACGTTTTACTGTCTGATTTTTCCCCTGCTTCTGGTTTGTGGACCCTTGCTTGCAGCACATATTTCACATGTCCGAACCCATTCCTCTACGTCGTGGCGAAGATGAAGCCAATAGAATCGCTTCCGTATTTTGTCAAGGGTTTTGTTAACGCCAAGGCCTCCAGTCATCTCATCATGCATCTCCTTCAAAGCAGACCGCACTTTACTTTGGGGAACTACCAACTGCATGACCACGTCTCGTCCATTTGCACTTTCCGAAGCTCTTTTTAGCAATCCGTTTTCTAAGGTAAGGGATTCCCGTTGTGCCCATTAGCACTTCAGCACTTCCGAACCATGGCAGACATCTTGCCAGTTTGGCCGGCGACCTTCGTCTTTTGCTGTCAAGATCGGGTACAATGTATTCATGAGTGATCTGTTCTTGTCGACAATCTTGTATACTCCAGCCGTCTGCCAGGAAATCTACAGTGATGGCTTGAACATGTTAGCTTGAGTTTTGTTCTTCCTTTCTCTGTCAATGTCGGCAGTCTTCCGGGCACGTTCTTCGTAATAAGCCATCCGCATTACCATGCAGGGGCCCTCGCCGATGTTGCACCTTGAAGTTGTACTCTTGCAGACGTTCGAGCCACCTTGCCAACTGCCCTTCCGGATTTTTAAATCTCAAGAGCCATGCAAGCGCATGGTGCGTAGTGAAAACTCCCTTCCATTGAGGTATTTAAGGAAGTGCTCCAAAGCTCTGACAATTGCCAACAACTCTCTCCTTGTAACACAATAATTTCTCTCTGGTTTAGGAAGCGTCTTGCTGTAATACGCTATTACTCGTTGTTCACCGTTCTGCATTTGAGACAAAACTGCTCGTAAAACCAGTATTGCTTGCGTCTGTGTCTACGATGTACTTCCCTTCAGAAGCTGGAAAAGCGAGAATTGGCTGCGAAAATAATGCAATATTCAAAGTCCTAAACGCTTCGTCACACTCCCTCGACCACTGAAAGTTTCGTTTATTTTCCGTTAGCTCATGTAGTGGTTTAGCAATCGTAGCTAAGCCTTTCACAAAACGTCGGTAATATGAGCATAACCCCAGGAAACTCCGAACTTTACGTGTTTACCCTTCGGAACTGGCCAGTCTCTTACGGTGTCTACTTTATTAGGATCCATGCTAACACCTGCTGCGGAAACCAGATGGCCCAGATACTGTACTTCCTTCTGGAATAGAGAACACTTCTTCTGGCTCAACTTCAGTTGTGCACCGTGAATTCTAGTTAGAACTTCCTTAACGTTTTCCAAATGGTCTTCGAAAGTCTTCCCGATCACTATGACATCGTCTAAGTAAACAAGGCAAGTTTTCCATGTCAGGCCTCGAAGTACCAGAGCCATCAATCTTTCGAATGTTGCCGGTGCATTACAGAGTCCAAATGACATGAAGTTAAATTGGATTAAGCCATTTGGAATTGTGAAAGCAGTCTTTTCCTTGTCTTCTTGATGAAGACCCACTTGCCAATATCCACTTTTCAGATCCCAATGTGGAAAACCACTGTGCTCCGGACAACGTGTCGAGTGTATCGTCAACGCGAGGTAATGGATAGCAGTCTTTCTTTGTAACATCTTTTAACCTCCGGTAGTCTATGCAGAAACGCAATCCACCATCCTTCTTCGCTACCAGCACTACAGGAGAAGACCAAGCACTTAACGAAGGTTCTATTACTCCCTCTGTCAACGTGTCCTGTACTAACCGAGACGTTTCCTCTTGCTTAGATAATGGAGGCCTTGGAGAAGGTTGGCGTATCGGTGTTGTGTCCCCAGTATTGATGCGATGTTGCACAAGAGAGGTTCTTCCCAGTGACTGTCCCCGAACTGCAAACCAATCTTTGAATTTATGTAAAAACTGCCTGAGTTTTTTTACCTCACCACTTGAGAGGTCGTTAGAAGATCTGTTCAATAATTCCTGCAGTTCCTCTGGTAATTTGGAATTATCCGAATCACTGGATCTTCGTTGCATCATTCCGACTACCCAGGCTACAGGAGTCAATTTACCTAGGTGCGTATTGCTTTGTAAAGTGACAGCTTGTTCCAAAATATTCGCCACTCTAATAGGTACATTTCCGGTTTCGTCAGGTTTTACTAAACGTCTGGCAATTAGTATGCCCGGTGTGCTGACTACCTGGGGTTCAAATATAGAGCACTGGTTGCCCATAGTATCTACCTCGGTTCTAACCATGATGATCTTTTCGGAGTTTGGTGGAACAGTTACGGCCACTTGGTTTATCACGTCCATCGATTTTCTGCTGTCGTCATTTGGGAGAGCATTACCTCATCCCCTCCGATTCTCAAGACATTGTTTTTGAAGTCGACTATAAATCCGTATGCGTTCATAACGTCCACACCAAGAATTACTCACCCACAATGTCTGCAACAAGTACTTGATGATTAAACTCAAGTTGACCTAGTTTTCCAAACACTTTTACAGGCCGTCCAATAGCTGTTCGCAAGCTGCAAGAGCACCAGATTGGCTTGAGATCTTTCACCACGTCGGGGCGCACAATAGAAACTGTTGCGCCTGTGTCAACTGTAATCGAGGTTGGCCTTTCTTGAACAAATCCGGTAACTACCAAGCTCCCGCTGTTTTTCTGAAGTGTAGAAATTACGTATTGTCTAGGGGCTTCGTTCCTGCAGTTACTCAGCACACGCCCCGTTGTACCGACTACTGCTCGTTTCCTGGCTGCTGAATTCTAACCCGACAATCTCGTTGTAGATGTCCAGGTTTCCCACATCTATAACAATTCGGTCTTCCATTCTTTCTTATTTTATTCTGTGGCTCCGACCGCCGAGTCTCTGTTCCTTGTTCTTCTTCCTCATCGTCCTTGCCGTCGCGATCTTTTAGCGCGCACTTTATGACTTGTCCAACCAGAAGCTGATTTGGCGGCCTCAAATTGCAAAGCATATACCAGGGCGTCCGCACTGTTCTGGTGTCTTTCCATTCGTAACACTTGCTGTAGTTCGTTATCTCGGACACCGGCAGTAAATGTCTGCATCGCAAAACTCGTTCGGAAATCTTCTGGCGCTTCAGGATAGGCCAGTCTAATTAGTCTGTCGATACTTGCTTCAAACTCTTGAAGGTTCTCCCCTGAATGTTGTCGCCTTGCTCTCAACTGGGTGCAGTACACATCTCGCAAATATTTATCAGCATACCGTAATTCCAGAGCTTTTATCAATTCGGCGTAAGTGTTCTGGCTGCCAGATGGCACTTTCTGTAGTAGTTCTGCCGCGGGTACTGTTAATGAGAGAACAAGTGAAACTGCCTTATCTTTCTCCGTCCATTTATTTGCGCATGCACCAGCTTCAAATTGGCGGAGGTACGTTGCCCAGTGACTGCTTCCGTCAAAGGTTGGAACTTTGACATGAACTGTCCCTACTGCAGGCAAAGTGACTCTCTATTAACTTATTTTCATTGTCTTTTTCTGTCTTTATCATTGGTACAGTCTGTTGACAAAGTTGTTTTGGTTGTATCTTCAGGCACTGCTCAACTTCGCTTTTAATTTGTTCTCTTATGTTTGCCATTGAGTTTTGTACTACAGATATTTTATTTGACACAGATTCTTCTATGACAGATATTTTTGTAGACGTAGATTATACTATGACATATAATTTTGTAGACATCGATTCTTCAACAATCGAGACAGATTTTTCTACTTCAGCTATTTTTAATGTCATTGATTCTTGTACCTCCGATATTTTAGTAATTTGCTTATTAAGCTCACCTCGTAGGAGACCCAATTCTGCGGTACTGTGTTCTTTCAACTGTTTTTGCATAGCTTCAAAGAGAGCTTCCGTTTTATCTGCTTCTTGCTTACGTTTTTCATCCTGTCGTTTTTCTGCTTCTTACGCCTCCTGTCTGCGTTTTTCTGTGCTTCTTCTCTTTCTTGTCTTCGTTCTCCTTTTGTCTCTTCCCGTGTCTGCCGCAGCAGTGCTTGGAAAGCTCCATCATCTGACCGGCATCAATTGTTTACCGATTAATTACTAATTACCTCGTCTTGTACAAAGTGTCCACTGTTTCCACTGTTAACGGTTCTATCCCAGTTCTGACATCACTGTTACGACGGTCTACTTGATCTTCGTAGGTACAGTGAAAACAAAATACAAGACACCAATTAAGTCACTAATCACCAGCTTTAATTTTCACAGTCAAACAGTTCGTAATTAACAACACTGTCTCTTACAACAAATCACATAAAAATTGTTCACACGCAAATAAATGTCAACTAATATTAAAACACAATTGTATTACAATATACCGCCCGATTATAAACCACAGCACTTCACTAATATCCACTTGAGAACGCACACGGTAATATCGCTTTGTAATCGCTCGACAATAACTGACTGAGCGTCCCTGCGTAATTGTATTTATAGCCCGCCGAAAATCTAGACGATTCCACATACTACGTATTACCTCTAACTACGAAGTAATTGATTGCGGCCGCGTGAATTCTGGCACCGTCTGGCAAATGCGTCGAGAAGCACCTACACCAAACGCATTACATTCCGGATCCCTCTGGAACATTCGATAAACACGTAGATTGTTTTGTGATGTCGTAACAATATGTATAATAGTGTATTTTTACACGATAACTTCTGTAACCGATGTTTTCATGTAAATGTTTTCAAAGCATTCAGTTCACTGTTTGACTTAGTTCTTTATTTAAGCATTTTGCGACTGTAGCAGCATCATTCAGCAAGGACTTGAGAGACCACATATTGTGAAGATTGTATTAGTTCCACCACGCTGCCCGTAAAAGCGCTGCCATTCCAATATCTGGCGGTAAGCTTACACACATACACACACACTCACACTCACATGTGTCCCTTTAAATTTGCCATTATACTCTAGCTTATGTATATTTTAGACAGTTTTCTGCATGATAGTCTTCAGCTTTACATCTCGTACTGCTAATAAACAGACTGACCTAAAGTATGAGGATCATCTCAAAAGTAAATTTCATTTTTTTTAGGAAAAATCAAAAACACTTAAAAATTAAATAAACTATATTTTTATTAAAACACGTATTTGTTTTTCAGTATAATCTGCAGCTATGTCAATATACTTTCCTCAGGGTAAAAACAGTTTTTCAATTCCTTCTTTGAACCACCGCATGCCCGAATTTCGGAACCAGGCGTCAACCGCCTGTTTCACTTTCGTATCCATTTCGAAACGTTGTCCTTCCAGGTGTTCTTTGAGAAGGGTAAACAGACAGAAATCACTCGGAGCCAACCGGGTGAATATGAGGATGGTTAAAAATCTCCCATCGAAAGGAGTCAACAAATTCTGCGTGACTAGAGAGGAGTGAGAACGTGCGTTGTCGTGGAGCAGAAGAACTTTGTCGCTCAACAAACCGGGCCGTTTCCGCTTTATTGCTTATCGCAGTTTTTCATAGTTTCGCAATACCTCTCTGCATTTATTGTGACTCCGCTAGGCAGACAATCAACAACAAAAAACCTTTAGCGTCCCCAAAAACCGTAGTCGTCACTTTCCCAGCGGAGCGTGCAACTTTGGCTTTTTCCGGTGCCCTCCCACTCACGGTTTTCAAGACCATGCTTTGTCGTTTCGTTTCAAGAATGTAATGATGAACCCATGTTTCATATGCTGTTAATATGTGGTTTACTAGATAATTTCCTATTCTCGGAAAACATTTAGCAGCTTCCGAGCGGCAACATTCCTCATCTATTTGTGTTCATGAAAGAACAAACGGAGTATCCACCATGCGCAAACTTTCGAAATCCCAGCTCACTTCTTACAATCCTCCCGGTTGATGTTCGACTTGTCTGAAAATTGACAGGTAATCGCACAAGAATTTTGTCAAGGATGAGGCGTCTCTCCTTTAACACAATCGACTTAACAGCGTCAACAAGAGCTGAAAGGAGAAGAACTGTAATAGGCAATGTAACTGTACACTATGAATTACAGGCAATTTAAACGTACGGTGGATATTTTACGTTTTTGTGTTTACTCTGAATTAAATGAAATGTTACTAATTTTGTATACAAATTTAGTAAGAAAATATTTTTCTTCTTCAAAAACAACTTTATTGAAGCTATGTTGGAGGCATTCGTCATCATTTCAAGTAAGGAACTATTGATTAATCGATACTTTAGAGTGGTTGTCAAATACACTGGACTCGTTTTGTTCCATTGCTTTGTTTTTCTCCGTATAAAAAATACATTTGTGAACGAAAAAGCTGTCATTCCCCTTCACGGCTGCTAAACACGCGGAAAGCCTCCGTTGATTGGTCGATATCAGTAACAGACGCGGGAGTGTCGTAGGTGTCCTGTCACTAAACATAATTGGTGTTCCCCTTTCAAGTCATTTCTACAATGAAAACAACCGGAAGTGGATTTCATTCACCAACACGATTTTTTCCACCATGTTTGTGCAAGTTTATTTAAAACAAGGAAACAAAACGAAGGCATCTTTTTAATAATTCCCTTTAGTGAGTCGACTAACCACTGCGTAAACGCAATCGCGCGCGTTACATGTGTGAGGATCTTTAGAGCTGCGATAATAACCTTGATCAATGTCATGCATCTGTTATAATGTAACACTGACTATAAACAAATAATCTGTAGTCATTATCTCATAGCTACAAAATGTAATAGAAAATAATGTTTTAGGTACATACATTTTCTACAGCTATTAGTTACATTCCAAAAGTGAGCGTAAAAAATATATTATATTTTACGTAGCATACACAGCCAACTAGAATACACAAACCTAAAATTATCACAGTCACTTTGGTTTTGTGATAATATTGCTATTATGAAGAAATAAACAGTCCTGCATCGCTGAGTTCCTACGTGCCACGTGACTGTTGGCACGCGATGCTCTTCTAGTCGTTGCTGTCTGAGGGGCGGAGTTACGTAACGTTTAGGATTCTTCCAGATTGTCTGCCGCTTCCAGACGTTTGATCAACTACTCTACCAGCATCCAGGCCTCTTCGCGTCAGAGGTTTAAATACTGGATTTTAATGACACTCAGAAATTTTAACATATTCAGTAAATTTTGCGTTTTTGTTTTTATTATTGCATTATGTATTCTTACCCTTATATAAATTCACACTTCATTCAGGCAGTATATGCTGAAGTACATGTACTCAAAGCATTGACGTTACAAGCTAGTTGTAAGCTTATCCAAAGTCGAGTATGCAAGTCGAGTTGACAAGATTCACTGCCACGTTTCTGCTGTTAGCATCAATTCAATGGACAGTATAAATAATGGGGAGAGGCACTGAATGCTAATAAATAAAGATTTCAACATAACTGCAGGGGGCATGTGTTGTTAAATTAATAGAAAACTGTTCAAGTGAATTATTCATAAAATAACGACAGGAAAACTACAATTGCTTTACCGTGTTGTGTATAAGATGTCAGAACAGAAAAGCACACGTAGATTAGAACACACCACTAGATAGATTTTGTATCGTTTGAAAACAAATCTATAAATTTACTAGTTTGTCGAGTGATACTACTGATATAAATGTCTTCTTCTTGATCATACAAGCATCGTATAACGTTTTTACAACTAAACCCACTAAGCACGATATAACTGTAAGCTTAACAAGGAAATTCTGCTTTAAAAATACAACACGGCTCGGAACATTTGAGTAAATATTGAGAAATACTGCTAATTTCACTAATTTAAATCAACATTTGGTGAATGTTTCACTTCACCTACAAGGCCCATGATATTTGCTTGTTTGCCCATGACACACTATATTTGTTTTTCGAATGGCAATGTAGTAACCGATGACTTCCAAAGCATAAAGAGCTGGATGCTAGAAGTCTTCTCTGGAAATATCAATAAATAAAAAGTGTAAGTGAACGTAAAGAAAATTAAGTTGTTAATTATATGAGTATGGAGGAATAAACCAAATAAAATGTTAGAGTAAATAATAGCAACACTGATTTACCATTATACTATTATAACTATTTATAGATAAATTGTGAACCCAATATGGAAAAATAGAGAAAACGTTTGGTAGACGTCGGGTATAACAAGAAAAATCGATGAAATAATGGAAATTGATTTTGTCAGAAGAGCAAAGAGATAGTCAACATCGTATATCTAATGAAGACAACAGAAAACTGGCGGAAAGAATTTACACGACCTTGGACAGATAGAAAGCGAATCCTCATATGGTATGGACATACTAATAATAATTAAGAATAGATTACCAAACGGTTTGTAAAATATGTACTACCAATGAGAAGGATTAGAAGACGACCTGCTCTGAAATGGATAATACGTACAACAAAAATACAGAAAAGATAGTGCTACTGGCGAAGAGAAGTAGAGAGATAAGAGAACATGGCAGTGAAAATGTGGGAAGCGACAGATGCAGTGCGACCCCCGCTTACGCACGCGCGTACGTTACGTTTTATCTACAGCTTTTTGGATTTTCATTCTCTACATATTTTATACCATAACTTTTCTCTAACTTAAATTATAATGTTTAACATTCTAATTTCTGAAAGAAGATGTTGACACTTACAATCACAGAAAGCTTCTAGAATGGATTCCTGATTAGAAATATTTGTAAGCTGACTAAGAATTATCAGTTATATTTTTAAGAGTGGCAGCCAGTTAATAATAGTTTAATGAGAAACAAAAACTCCTTTCGTTTGGTCCCAGTAGTTAACTTTAGTCAAACATAACGGAAACCAAGTTCTTGGTAAATACCAAATAAAAGTATTGCCTGTTGTTTTCATTGCAGCAACGCCTTGAAAGGAAAAACTTATTCATGGCTAGTGTCAGGACTCCTCTGTTGTGCCTGACTGCGGCATTTATTTTTCGGAACTGTAAAACATTAAAAGCGACGGCTGCTTCTTTTGGAGCCCAAATGTACTATTGACAAAGGTAAAACAAGAAAGTGAAATTAACATGACGCAAAACACGTCGAGTATCGATTAAATGCATATTTTCTTGTCTTGACTTCCAAAACACAGTCAACGAGTGTCTGAATTGGTTTCGTAAAAAGTTGAATTATAAATATCGGAGCTGATTCAATATATCTCTACACAGTTTTAAGACAAAATTACTTGAAACCAAGTTTAATTGGTCAAAATGCCGGTGGGTGCATCATTCGGCTTAAATCCACTTGCATAATTTTCGTATTAAAGTCTCGGTACTTCTATAAAATCAAGGTGATTTTGAGCTCCGAGGTAAAATCAGTCTAGAGAAACAGTATTTAGATTAACATTTTGGGTAATAATACGCGTCTGAAGTGTTGAGGTGACCAAACTGCCTTCCTTGTATGCCGCAAGGTTTAAATAGGCATCATATTCTGAATCTCTCCTAAGCTATCTGTATTATGCACAAAAGAATATATTGTTATTAAAATTATATATACGTTTTCAAAAAATAATTCTTAAATATTATTAACGTTACAGCAATTTTTATCAAACATGCGTTTAGTAATAACTACACCTAAGAAAAGTAAATTTTTTTTTTGAAATCAGTCTCTAAAGCATAATAGAAAAGTGTTAGTTGCTTTTTCACATTAAAAAAAATTCAATTTAATGGATACTTTTGTTTTAAAGTTTCAACTGGGATCCAGCAGTGATTTAAATGGAAGCTAAAATATCATTCAATATCCCATAGTGTCGTAAAGGTTTAACATTTATATCGAAAAAAAAAATTTAATTGTCTCCTGTTAATATTATAAGTGATTAATTGAACTCGGAGTTATAAAATTTGGGATCGATACTGTACTGCTGCAGTCGAGAGGACAACATTAGTTTGGTAAGAAAGAATAAACGATCACAGAATGATTATCGACAAGAATTGTACGGTATTGTGAAAATCACATGATGATTTTTTTAGTATTGTATACACAGTAGAATAGACAAACACCATTACGCAAGAAGAGACAAACACTACGAGGAAAGATGATAATGATGATGATAATGCTCCTAATAATGCTATTGATTCTAGTCACGGTTGTTGTGATGTCGAGTTCTCTTATTAATCTGAGGTTTATATGCTAGATTTATTTTCTAAATATGATTTTTAATGGTTGGTGATTTACTCTATTGGGTATGACTGCGGTGGGCACTAATCTACTTAGTAGCTTAGTGATCGAATTCGCGCTGCTTTTGGTCCCCACGTCGACTCATATAATGAAAACTGTAACATAGTAGTGGCTAAACTTTAGTGCTAGTCACACTGCCACCTTCTGTAGTGTATGGGTTACATAAGGTTACATAAGAAATCTACCATGCTTAGACCCAAAACTACATCTGTGCTACAAAAAGTAACCATTATTATCATTTTTTTATAGATGACTTCCAGATGACTTAAAAATTGACGAGAGATCTCAGCAACATTGAAGGAAATACGATAATAAAATCTAAAGAAACTCTTGAAATGCCACCTCTCAAAGTAGATTCTTATACCAGATTCTTCAAACACACGGGTAGGAACGAACGCATACGCTAAAATTACACACACTGTTTCTAGCGTTTAATTAATTAAACGCTTTCAAATATTATTCATTGAGTTATTAACGAACAGGAAGATGCAAATTGAAAGATTGAAATAAAATGTTAGTTAGAAGTGTGTAAATATGTATGAATGTGCATAAATATTAAATTATTTATTATAATAAGTAAGTCATCTTAATATTGAAATTATTCTACTCCGTTTGCTGTTTGCCATCTCAGCGTTTTCAATGCAGCTTCGTTACACGAAATCAACATGTCGTTAGCGAACTGCTGACGTAAGTCTCGTGAGACACTGAACTAATGTATGCGCTGATGTAAACTGACACAGACGTCTGTGCAAGGCTGAAGTGAGGATAAGTATTTGTTGAAATGCACTTTACTTGTAACGCAGTAATTCTGTATGTTTAAAATAAGTTTGTTGAAGTAGAAATGCTAATGTGCATTCTATTATATTTTTTGTAGCCCTAATTAAATATTATGCAATATAACTGCTAAATTAGTTTACATTAGTCTATATAACATAATTCATTAGTTTATTTTATACACATGCATCTACAGTACAATAAATTAAATATTAAGAAGCAACAGTGGTTTAATAACTTGCATTTGCATTACAAGTCTTATACGTATCAACAGAACGACTACGGTTAATAAAACTCAACTAATTTTCGGAGTCGTAGTTTAAACAAACGCACATTTTGAGAACACTCACGCTAAATACGACGCGCACTAATTGCTCTAAAACCGCTTGGTAACTGACTCAACAGTTTTTGTTGCTTTCCCTTTTAAAGTCGTCGACAAGGTAAACACTAAAGTTATTATCGCACAAATCAGAAAACAGTTTACTCAGGTTTCCTCAAATCTTTCATGGTATTCCGTAGATGCATACACAATTATTCTATAACCTTAATGGCAGTTCTGGAAAATATTCTGATGTATTATAAACGTTGCATTTCACATCGACGCCTAATGAGTCATCATTATACGGTCGACAATTGTGATTGTCGACTGCTAATTGCGTGAACGTTTGTCTTGGTTTTGTTTGTTGACTAAATATATTTATAGTATTTATCAGAAATAATTTTAGTCTATTTTTGCGTTTAATAAAGACCTGTAAATGGCTTATGATGCGCATATTGAGGTTTGAATGGTTGGCTCGTTTTATGGACTCGCACGACAAGGTTTTCTGCATAGCAGCAGATGCTGGGCGGCACAAAATTCTTGCCGCGCGACAGTGAATAATGATGCGCATAGTTGGTGGTCGTATGGGTGATGTGCATAGTTGGTGATCTTGGAAGATGGATCCGTTCGTGTTGTATTACGCGTATTGACAAACAGAAAGAAATCGACAACGACGGAAAAGAAGAAGGGCTGTTAGTCCAATCAATCGTGATCGTTTTGTTGGCGGGGCAGTCCATAAACTCTATGAAAAATTACGCAATGACGGAGAGATGTTTTTTCATTTCTTCAGAATGTCTGTGGCGTATTTGGTAAGTTGGTCAGTAAATGCCAAGTAATGATTCAAACGAGACAGGATGTAGTGGAGGTTTTTGGTATTTTTTCCACAGGAAATGTTGGCAATAACTATCAGGTGAGTCACGTATATAAAATTAAATTTGATCTAAGGAAAATTACTAAATGAAATGTAATCTAAAAATATAAGTGTAGTAGACTCTTTATAATTATTGGGCGTAGTGTGGCAGTGTACAAAAATAAGTAGAGGCATTTTTGGGTTAGTTGTTTAGTAATATTTGGTATTATTTTTACTACTGACTTTTTAGTTAATTTAGTAATTTTTACTCTAATTAACGAAGTGAAAACTGAAACACTATATTTAGTCTAAAATGGAAGTTTTAATGACGATTTTCATGTGAAAACAACATTGAACAAAACATTACATTACTATAGTTAAACACGTTGAGGGCCAAGTATCAGATAAGTACCTCCAATTTTTCAAATCCACTTGAGATGATCACCCCCCATACACACACATACACACACTACTATGCATGTGTATGAGTTATTAGTTTGCTAAAGACATAATGAGGCTATACATTATAAGTTTGTACTTGTGAGGTGTGATAATGGAACTCCGGTACCAATGTGCTGGAGGCAACGACGCGTCTTGCAGTTTACTCAGTCCGTCAATGTCCACCTTTAGGAATTTCAGACAATCTTCTACGCTCACTCGTACACATTGATCGATGACTGAAGGAATAATAAAATAAGATTTTTGACATATACAAAAGACATAATAAGTCTTCACTGCTGAAGGACTCAAGAACCTAAAGCAGTCAACCTTGGTAAAGCTCAGAGGGTAACACAATAACTTTTCCAAATGCAAACATATTTTTTCTCATATCCTGTATGCACTCACTCCTCATGTTTACGCAGTTATACATTCAAATTGTATCAAGTTCACATTAGCACGTGAAATAATAATTTCCGCTTACAATAATTTAATTCTGTGTGGCCACAAAAGCGTAGATTTTGAAAAAGCGTAGGTTTATAATTCTGTTCTCCTCTTAGGCTGATTTGAGGAAAACAACAGTAGGCTAAAATTTGTATTTAACCTTTCATACTGTTACGACGGTCTAACTGATCGCCGTATGGTACAGTGGAAAACAAAATACAATACACCTATTAAGTCACTAATCACCAGCTTTAATTATCAGAATTAAACAGTTTGTATTCAATAAGATAGTCTCTTACAACAAATCAAATAAAAATTGTTCACTCGCAATAAAAATGTCAACTAATATAAAACACAATTGTCCGTCACGATTATAAAACACATAACACTTTGCCACAATACTTCGAACCGCCTGTGTAAATCGCCACTCAAACGCACTGTGTAATCTCCCGAAATAATTGAAATCTAAGCAGCAGGTGTTGCTGTTTATAGTCAGCAGTGTTCCATAATATGCGTCCTTAACAATCCATCGAAATTCTAGAGGACACTTCAGCGCGACCTTTGCAGAAACACGCACCGTTGGGCTAATTGAGAAGCTTCTAGGACGACACCATCGAACCCACGAGACGTTCCGCATTACGTAATTCTGCCTCGCATGTCAAACGTCACGTACGCGTTACAGCTGCGGGAATAGAGTAGACGTTCTCTAATGTACCAGAACGTTCCGTAATGGCGTTACACTTTTTCTGCATTACGTAACAATACTTTCAGTGATAGACGTAAAGGGAGAGTCCGAATGTTTCCAAACCGAATGGTTTACACCAAAATACAGCAAGTTTCATAATAAACTTCACTAATGTGTGTGTACGCTTAGCGCCATGTATCATAATAGCGGAGTATTCACAGCGGACGTGTTGAAACAAATACAATTTGTAACGTATTTGAGCGCTCAGAGACAGAAATCGGTTTAAATAAAGTACTAAATTGGATGTAAACTAAACGATTTGTCTGTATGTTTTTGCATGTCACCAACGGTTACTTTTAAATATTCCGAAGTAGAAACAAAACGTTATGCAGGGTAAACATGTTGCAAAATGTACCACATTTTTCTTTAATTTATAGACATTACTTCCAATGTTTACGAAACATAGAATAATTCTTGAGAGCTTATTAAAGTTGTTCTGTCATTTTAAAACGCTATTTCAGTAACAAGCAAGATCTAAACTGGTAAAGTAATCAAATTACCTAAACAGTATCTTAATTACGGATAAGATACGAATTAAGAGAGGATTAACATCGCGTAACGGGGAGACTTCATTATGTCAATTGAAATGGCTTAGACAGACAAAATGTAGACATATGATTAAGAAATGTTTAGAAGAAAAAAAAACTTTAGAACTTAATACTTTAAATCATATAGAACAATACATATGCCAACGACAATCTCCTTTCCGATGGCTTAAGGTGACGCTATATATGTCGCATACAGTTCAACTTAAAGGAAAAGTGCAATAATATTGATACAGTGCTTCAGCAGAAAATGAAACCAAAAATTTTGAACTTGGATTCTTCATTTTACATAGTTGGATACATTCATTCGAATACCTTCTACACTTACCCTACAAGTTATAAATCAGAATATGGTAAACTTGCTGAAACGGTAACGGAGAATTCAGAGCAATCAGGATAAAGTGTAGATAAATGGTAAACATGATTCGAGAGTACAAACAATGGAAGCATGGTCAGACGATTTCTCAAAAATCCAGAAGCATCAGCTGATATCATTAGACTAGATTTAGCGGTGATAAGAAAGATAGATGACATTTGTAGAGAATTACCGGGAATTGTGTCACAATACTACAAAATATTTTATTGGAAAGTATCCTTGGTACAATTTGGTTCTCACATTGCACAAATATTATATTCACGGTTCAGAAATAGTACCACCAGCCTTTTTGTCCATAGTTCAATTATCACAGAAAGTGAAATAGTCGAGTAACAAAGACTTTAAAATATACTGAGAAAATTATTCGAAAAATGCAGTTATGAAAAAAATTCTCAACACCTTTTCAATGCATTTCTACTGAGTTCGGATGCTGTTGTTACAAGCAAGAGAATGTTACCAAAGAAAAATATTTGTCTTTGACTAAAAAAGAATTAGACTTATTCGAGTCTACCACACGTTAAGGTCGTTTATGAAGAAGACATTGAAGACTACTATGATGACAATGACTATGATCATCATTACCATGATAATGATGATGTTATCAAATTCAATACTTTTGTATTTTAATAAAAACGGTAGGCCTATGGGCCTATAATTTTTTACTTTTTAAAAAACAAAGATTCAATACGATATTTTTGTGACTTTTTAATGTAATTATGTGTTTATGAAGAAATATTTACTCTAAGCGTCTACTTACAGCTTGTGTAATTTATTGCGAACTTTAAAAGCCAGTTGTTCAGAATGCAGCGTGACAATAGTATTTCCAGTAATATATTGTATTAAAGTTGACGACAAATAAATCTCTAATTTAGATAACATGTTTCCAGTTCGTTCACCTACTACAGCAGCGTTCATAAATTCAATAATACTTTATTCAATTTATAACAGTAAAACTTTACTAAGATTTAGAGAAAGCGAGACGCCACGCTGCTTCGGAGAAAGTACCACAGCAAAGCCAGGATATTAAACCCCGAGTCGCAGGCGTGATCGCTTTTCCGTTTAGTTAATGTTTCGCCTTTTCAACAGCTGCCAACTGTTTTTCCACTCAAAGGTGGCAAAGTTCTAGTGTTATAAGATTTTCGTTCACTTTACCGCATCTCGAGACTAAAAAAATATTTACGGTTGCTAACTCTCGTCACACAAACGGTGCCAAAAACCATAATGAAGTTGGTATTGATTTCTACATCTATCGTCACCGCATCTGTGACCAAAATATTTTAGGGTACTGTTTGTATATTGCAGCTACACGTTGTCGGAAAACACATTGAATATTCACACATTAAATATTTAAAACTTTGTGTTCAAAGGGCATTGAACAGAATCCTCTGTGAACAGAAAGCAACAGTATTTTCGTTAATCTGTTAACTAACTTAAAAGGCAAGTTTATGCAAATAAGTGGTTTTTTACCTTTCGGTTAGGTAAATAATTTAGCCTTTGTAATTGCATCAAATCAGTAATTGCAAATGCAGAAATAATATACATCAATAACGTACCAATTATGTTTTGTGAATTTTAATAATTTTCCTAAAACTGTCATTCTTCCTTTAATTTAAAGACTAAAATGTTAACTAAAGCACGAACGTGTGTAAAACTATTAAACACAAAGTATTAATTACACCGAAATAATATGACTTGCACATTAACTCAGTATACATATTATCTGTTATACTCTATCTACATCACACACACACACACACACACGTGCAAGTGGACGATTTATAACACTTTGTTTCTGTACACATTTCTTTTTTACAGCATGCCATCCACAAATACAGTGGTCTTGTCTTTATGTAAATGATGTTTAGAGAAATGCAAAAACAGGTCTGTGACAAACGTCCACGATGTGAATTGTCCGAATCACTTGGTGAATCAGGTAAAATTTATTGACCATCGCATGCACGAAGACAACTAGCACGACAAGATCAAGAGGTTTGGAGAGGGAGAAAAAGAGAGAAAGAGAGAGAGTGAGAGGGAGGGAGAGAGAGAGGGAGAGAGGGGGAGACAGACAGACAGACAGACAGACAGACAGAATACATCTACAATGGCAATGGCATTTAATTTTGTTTCGATTTGATAAGATTGTTATGCGCCTTACGTTATCAAAGCTTTAAAAGTTATTGGAAGTCTTAAACGTTTGTGTTTTATAACGTTTATGAAAAGTATTCAAAGCTCTGGCGATTCACGAGAAAAATATTAAAATTATGTCATTAAATATATAACGAAGTGTTGATGTGCAGCAAAATGTGTGTGTGTGTGTGTGTGTGTGTGTGTGTGTGTGTGTGTGTGTGTGTGTGTGTGTGTGTGTGTGTGTGTCTACTCAGTTATATCTAAAATGTGTTGAAACTTCCCCCAACATTTTTTTTTTAAGGGCCTTTCTTAAATTTTAAGACTAGACACATGGTCTAGAAGGAAGCATAAAATACACTGAGCTCAGGGTGACAGGACTTGCAAAGGGACTCCATGATTAAAGTAAAAACCTTTTTTTAGTGTTTGATATTAAGTGTGTACATCTCCCCTGCATGTTATACAGGTAAATGTCAAAATTTTATATGGCCACTTTCCAATTAACACTAACACTTATAGCGAATTCCACGAGTGATATATCAACAATTAGTTGTTATATGTACATCAACCTTATGTGCCCTTTCAAAATTAAATAATAATATTTATGGTTAATTGTACAAGTGATATCTCAGCAATTAATATTTATGTGTATATCAAATCTCATGTGGCCTCTCAACAATCAACATTAACCTTTGTAGTAAGTTTCACAAGTGACACATTAGCAATAAATAGTTACATTCATTTAAATCTCCATGTGGCCTCTTAATCATTAACAAACAACATGCATATTCAATTTTGCAAGTAACATCTCAGAAAGTAATAACTTTTTCATATTAAATCTTTATGTGCCTTCTCAACAATTAATAAATAATATTCACAGTAAATTTTACAAGTGGCATACCAACAATTAATAATTATATTCTCATTAATCTTTATGTGCCTTCTCAACAATTAATAAATAATAAATATATGGAGTAAATGTCATGAAATAATTTAACAATGACAACCAAGTGCTCACCAAGGTTGCAAACATGAACAGCCCGACTGGAACCCGAAAACAAGACTCTTAATAATGAATGTGACCAAAAGAAAAAATCAAAAAACATCAGTAAATGCCTGTTTCTTATATACAATTTACTATAGTTAAGCCCAATTCCAAATATGACTGACAGCACCCCGCATGCTTTAACTATGAAGATCTTGCACTAACGTGTACCGGTGGAATGAAAGCATTTGTGAAATCAATCATTAATTACCAAAATGGAAAATACGGATTGTCAGTAAAAGTCTCCAGCTTAAGAAAACTATAAAGCTCGTAATACGTAAGGGTGATATATTAAAACATGAGCACAAGATACACAGGTTTGGCAGATCATGAAAGCGCATGTTATATTAGGGCAACCAGATGTTTAAAAAAAATCAGTGTTTAAAGATAAAAGAACAATCGGTCTGTAAATGCTTGCTGGCCCCGCAAAACAATTATCAACATTATTAATAAAGATTACATATTAAAACACTAGAGTCTAACTTGGTGCATCATGAAATTGCATGTTCAGTTCTGATCATCGGTTGTGCTAACTTCAAGTAAAATTAAAAAAAAAGAAATGTAATTTTGCGTTTATCACAGTAATTATTTATTCACAGCAAAACTTATGTCGCGGAGGTCGAGTTTGAATAATTAAAATCTTTCACCTGGAGTTATGATGTTACCGGGTGATGCTGATAAATGGTTGTTGCAGCTCCATGGTGTTCAATTGTCTGGTACTTCAGAAGTTGAGAGGGTTAATCTAGGTGTAATTCGGGGCCCGTTGGTGTGTGTCCGACGGCGAAAGGAGAGCCTGTCAGCATTGCTCGGTTGATGGTGGAAGGTGGAGTCATCACCATCAGATTGCTCCCAAAAACTCTTGGCTGGGGCGGGAACCCTAAAACACATGTTTTCTGTACCACGCCGTCACAAAAAAAAAAAAAATCAACTCCTTTTGCTCGACCTTAACCCCACACATACGTACCATTCAATCATGAGCACCTTTACTTGCAATTACAATGAAGTTACCTGCACGTGCATTAATTAACAATTAAATTGTGCCACTGCAAAATATCATGATTGTCTCTTATTTAAACAACAGCTGTTACAATTCCATAACATAACTTACTTTAATTTAAGACTTCGCCACGTGGCTTAAGTTACGTTAATTTCTGTCAATGTATTGCTGGTTCTTGTTAAACATGTCTTCGTCACATTTGCTTTACAGAATACTAATTAAGAACTACAAATAGTTTATGGATTTTATTTTTAACTTAGCATTGAACATATTACTTGAAAATTGCCACGTGGCTTGAAATCAAGAATCGACCAGCTCCGGATCACACACATGTTTTTAATCCAACTTCATCCAAACAATAAATATACTTTACCACATTTCCCCTTTATTAAGTGACAACTAAATAACTAAAGAAGCTTACCAAAGACACTTTATGATTCTACTCGCCCATGATAGATGAACACATTATAAAGGACGATCTATTCCGCCGCCGGACCAGTGGTTGTCACGATGCCTGAATTCAGACTGCCATAGGTCAGAGCTTCGATGCACCGCGGCCAGCGCCGAACAGCTGACCAGCGTCTTTTGGCGTTCGGCAACAGATAGTGTACAACTGCTATTCACAGTTCACAGTGGCCGCGCGGCGGAATTCCACAGGCCAGTACCAGACGACGCCAGCCCGCGCGAAATATGGACGGGTTAAAAACAATTAGCGTACGCCATGGAATTCTATTTTAATTCCCACGGCACAGTGCTGTGTAATATGTTTTGTGTAAAATGTGTTGTGTAAGAAGTACAAAAATGAATTCAAAATTGTCCAGATCCTGTTAATTCTGTTCATAAATTCTTTAATCGGTTTAAACTTTCAAGAAAATTTAATTATAATAATGCTCTAATATTTTTAAGTTTCGACAGTTTCATTTCGAAATGATATCTGTCTCCATCGTGTACAGTCAATAGGTATCAAGTGGGTGGACGTGATCTTTAGAGCTTTTTGTAAGTTTTTGTTATAACTAGATTTTACCTATATTATGCTGTAAATTATCATTAAAATTACATGCTACACGTGTGAAAGGGAATAGTATATTGTATAAATGAAATTATTAATAATAAATAACACCCGTTTTACAGGAATATATTTCATATTTTATACATAATTTTACAAAGTTTCAGTAGCATCATCTACCATCACAACAGTGTACACAAACTAAAAAAATATATAGTAAATATATATAGTATATTTAATAAAATATTAATATGAGTAATATATTGGAACAATACATATATTTGCATATTTGCCCAGGGCGGTATGTTTGTAAATATTTAGCAGAGAAAATATATGATGAACAATTTTTAACAATATTATGCAGGCTAAGAATTGTCAGAAAGCGTACACTTGCCCCGCGAGTGAATACAGCGCTTGCGTGTTTGTGTGTGTGAACGCAAGCTACCACAGGCAAGAGTCTACGATGGGGTGATACGTACGAATTCTCTGTAAGCAGGTTTTAACCGGATAAAAATAAAATAATTAATACGTTTTAAACCTGTGAACAAAAACTTACCCCAATTATAAAGACACCATTACATTTGACACCACAAAGACGCTAGGTAATTTAATGTTAATTACTAGTGTAATTAAATAGTCATTAATAAATGTGTTATATGTGAGTGACCAGAAAAAAATTACGCAAACGATGATATCGCTCGTGCTGCGAGTATGTTTACGAAATCGCGAAAATGAACCACAATGTGATTTGTACGAGATATAAATTTGGTAATTGGTCACAGAATTGAAAAATTGTAAAATATATCCCAAATATATAATCTATTCTTGTAAAAACAAGTATTATTTATTATTAACAGTAAAAAACACGCAAGCACAATGTGAGATACTAATGTAATTAATTCATATTTTCTCTCATTATTATTGTATATATCTTATATTATTATTAATAATAAATAAAAATGTTCTTGAAAAATATATTTTTTTGTATTTTTAAAATATTACATTGTTTTGATAGTACAAACTGTCATCATCAAAATTATTTAATAAAATGAAATTAAAATCATTAATTTGTGATTATGGTAGTTTATACCATGGAAACAGTGTAATAATAAAAACATACAAAAAATGTATTCTTGTAAGGAAAGTTTTATTTATTGTTAACAATAATAAAAAAATTAATTAACTGAAACTGTATAGTCTATTTTGTGTTAAATTCGTCCTCAGTGTGGACGGAATGACAGCTGTTCTGACGGTTGTAATGGTTAACGTGATCTCACATTATCATGTTATTTCGTTATCAGAGCTCCTATCTGTATGCGTGATATATGCGTACAGTTCGACATGCATTGATTGAATAGAACTTTTCCCTTGTTATCATCCAGGTTATTTGTCTGTGCTCACTTAACAGCTGCCATTTTGTATTCACTACCAGTAAAATTGAATTCAAACGCTTAACGTCTGCTGGTATTTTGTCATATCTGGTAACAGGTAGCAGCCCAAAGTAGTTATTAACGGGGCCAAACTTTATGCGTTTCAATCTCGTCTTCAAGGGTATTTCGAATATCAATATGAAACCATTAATGCCGCTTCAGCTAACACTGCCATTACTGCGAATAATACTACGAGCACGTTGTATTCAAGACAAACTGAACTTCACCGCTTCGAAATTCAGTATTTGTACCTTGCATTTCGTGCATTACATTCCATCATGTATTTATCCGCCGCCGTGCATTGCAGTGACATAATGGGCCTCAATACCGGGGTCCAGTAACGTATGAAGGTGCATCTTGAATGACCTAGAGCGTTACGATAGTCTGCCACGTTTGGAACAGGTTACGCAGTCGCGTGCCAAGAGTCACGTAGGCACTTTTACTTTTGAGCGCAACGCAGCTCTTAGATGTAGGCCTATAACGGTTGTTAACTTTACTTATGCAATTTTTAATTTTTTTTATCTGTTTTGCCGACTTCCAAATATTCATACTTTTTACATACTTTAGCTGTTTTTTATATTTTTCTGGCGTGTTTGTTGTTTGCTCATCGCTTAACCTGCATTACTGAATAGATATCTCTATTTTACTAGTATAATGAAAACAATTTTAAGTGACTCAGCTTCACAGACGCTTATTATCGTATTCTGAATTAGAATGTTACAAGCACAAGGTAAGTCAAGATATAGTAGAATTTGGATACTTACTCTAGAAGTGGGGTAACTGAAGTGTACTAAAGAAGCAGCCATGACTTAAAGCGGAGCCTATAAATTAGCTGGCTTAATTTGTACTCAATCCGCTCTGTTCGGCTCTGAGCGTGGTAACACTACGGGTATTAATCACCGCGGGATAATTAACGTTTCCAACACCAGGAGCTAGAAATAATTTGTTGCACAACAAACTTATTCAAACAACTCTCTGCCTGCTATAATTATTACTGCTTCCGAAGAGAATTTTAATCATCTCAACTACCACCGAATAACTCTGTCCTCACCGATTGAAATCAAAATCGATATTGCACACACATACACACACACACAGCCTCAGCGAAAACAAATTCCTATTTGAATAGTACGTTAGTGGTTGTGAGTAAAAACTTCATTCAAATTAAATAAACGCTACCTATCAAATGCAATTGTATCTTGATAATGGCGTTGTAGTATATTGAACCGATACATTTCAACCTAAACTTAGTACAATCTACTAACGCTCTAATGTACCATTAAGTATTTGAAAACTTTGATTACCAAGCAGACAACAAAATAAAACTGTAAAACATGATATAAATTATCCTCACAAACATTGTTAAAGTCAAATCTTTTTAAAACTTATTTTATCTCTATTCAAACTCATAAATTTACCTACTTTTTATTCTGAAATTTTAATTATAATTTAATAGTCAATTTCCGAGAAAATTTAGCCGATTTTGTACTGGTTATTTCTCTACATATTTAGTTCGTACGGAAAAAGAATCGGCACTGGATATATTTGAAAATTAGCTTGACTTCAATGTTTAGTGTGTCTTCACGGCAACATCCTACGCTGTCCGTTGGGGGCACATTAATTTCTTTGATTTCATCCAAACATTCATAAAAATTATCCCCCCACATACTGTTTGGTGAAATAAGTTTTACTGTAACCGCTGTTTCTGCTTGCAACAGTAAATGATAAACACCATTTGAAGGGTGCGTTAAATGAGATGTTTCTTTGATAGTTCCGTATTCTTTTATTTTGTCCACACAGGAGCAGGTTAGGAGGACGATACTACATTTAATGTTACCTCTTTTCCCATAGATTCCTAAGTTCGTCCACGCCTTTTTATTAGATTGACTACCATCTGATGTAAATCCAATTATTCTTAAACCTCGCTGCTCTAACTGCAAGATAAACTTTATCAGAATTTTTGCCAGAATATCAACCCGAGGTTGCATTCTTGCTTGCGTACACTGCTACAGACTGTACCCAGTTGAATAACAGCGGCACAAACATGAATACTAGGGCATGGTTTGCCAGAGAAGTTTTCATATCCGTAAGTTTATATAATCACCAAAGTCTACAAAGCCATCAACTTTTAAAGAGCTTGCATTAAACTGAATTCCCTCCCTTAGCTTCACTTCGTCGAATATTACTACTCCGAGACGTCTGTTTTCTCGCAGAAACTCTGATATGGCATTTAAAGCGTTCATGTTTATCCAGTCTGAAACCTTTACACAGTCTTTTCAGGTAGCCTTCTGACGGAAGTGGCAATAAGTCATGTTACAAGCAATGCCTGTATCCCTTTGGGAATTTGATTTTATGCAGCAAACTTTCCTGTATTAGCTCATTATAGTACCTCATTCCTTTGGAATTTGCCAACTTAAACTTTTTAATCTATAATCATGTTCTGTTTTTTACTTCAATTCTTCATCCCTCTTTCATACAAGTCACATTCATCCTGGGAAGTTTCTTTTGTAGTAAAACAACTTTTGCTTTCTCACAACACAGTTTATTCTTAGTTCGTATCAAAGTACGAGTTACATTTTGTATTTTCCGTTTCAGCAACATGATTTGGTTTTGTTCATCCAATTGATTGTCTAGGTGTGTTCTGGGAATGGTCTAAACTCACTGTTTCTGTCACAGAACAGTTTGTCGAATTGCTTTTTTTTTGGCATCTTTGTACTTGCTGTATTTGCCTTCTTGCGGGTGACTCTCAGATTTTTAGGGGCTTTGACAAAATCTCTGACGAAGCTTGTAATAAGCAAAAACTGGTTCAGACTGTAAGGTGAAAATTTTTTATCAATAAAAAACTTTGTGTTCCAAGACAGTAGTGTTATACTTACAATTAGTTTGTCAAATATGTAGGCACATTCGGAAAGACATGAGGTTTCGCGCTAGGTTTTAAGCTCCATCCCAGTCTTGGAATTTCAACCTTTTTATTATTTACAACAAATGAATCTACTTTCAAAATCAAATCATCAGAAAAATGTACTTGACAGATATAAGATTTATGTGTAAGACATTTATGCTTCCTGGGAATTGCCCACACCCACTTTGTAAACTGATCTTCGTCCCTGGGAGGTCTAAAGAAATGATTTCCTTTGTAGGAATCTTTACCATATCCATTCCTACATCCAGGTACAAAACAGGACGGCATTTCTATTATATATTTTAACACACAACTTCTATATAACTGCACTATTACATAAATGTTATTACACGAACTGTTAACTGAAACTAAAAGCTACCCGTATATGAAAAATAACACAGACAAATCATTACTATAATCATTCATACACTCTGAGAATTTTCGCTATATATTATCATACGTTTATTACTCAGAATGTTTGTAAATCACTCAAACTTATAATTAATTGCAAGTGAACACGATATAAGTAATAAGACGCAGAAACACACTTTTAACAACACATAAAACAAGGCTCTTTTTGCACGTAGCTAATACGTTTAGCGTCTCAACTACAAAAACAAGCCATCGCAGCGTTTAACGTGTTCACCGCTAGCCCTATTCACGACTATAGCGCGCGCACAGAGTGATCTCACTTTCTCTTCTACTCGCTATGGTATTCGTGTTGGAAGCCCGGTTTAACTTAAAGTATAGGGCAACTTAATTTAGTACAGCAGGAAGCAATCAAAGTAGTACCAGTGAATTGGTCGCTTAACCAGTAGTGATTTCATTGTGTTTTTCTAGTTTATAGAAACACTGCAGATTAATCACTTCTTGCTTTTATCAATAAACTCCAACTTTTTGAACAACAAAAGTGTTTGTAAGAAAGAACAAAACCTTAACTAATTCAATATTGTTGTTTACTTCTCATAATTTCATAACTTCTATTCCGTTTTGCTCTTTACCAGAGAATGTAATAAATCTGTTTTCACTTACTATGATAGAAAGCAGTTTTCAACAAGTGTATTGATGAAAAAAATAATATAAATTTACAAGTAAAGAATTACACATACAACTGACAAACAAGGACAGGAGTTCTATTGTTCCGTGATTAAATCAGTCTCAGTAACAAAGAGCTAATAGCATGTCTTCGTAATTGCTTCTTTGGGTAATACAAAGTTAGTTCTTCATAGGCAGTTTTGTTGAAGTAGTAAATAAATTACTCGTTTTTGTGTAATGCGCCAGCACTCTGCGCGCACACATAAACGCATACAACCTGTAACACATAGGTTACACATAAATATTTCAAAGTATTTCTTGAGTTTTAGTTTACAGGTTACCCATAGTCTGAGTTGGATCGAATAAACTATATGTTTAGAAAATAACTGGCTTCATGAATATCATCACACTCTGTATACTGATATACGACGATCTACTGATCTTCGTATGGTACAGTGGAAAACAAAATACAAGACACCAATTAAGTCACTAATCACCAGCTTTAATTATCACAATTAAACATTCTGTAATTAACAAGACAGTCTCTTACAACAAATCAAATAAAAATTGTTCACACCCAATAAAAATGTCAACTGATATGAAACACAATGTTATTATATAATTGTCCCGCACAATGATACAACTTGACCGTCGTTGGATGGCTGGATGCCCCCGCTGATTTCAAGAATAATCTGTCACTTTGGGTGACTTGTTAAACAAACAGATGCTCTCGAGAATCCACTAGAAATTTTGAACACACTGCGCTGACCGGTATGGTCTGTTATAGACCCGATAGTTGACGCGTAATTGTCTTTCACTGCAAAGTAGCAGCATTATGTACGCACACACACATTACAGCTGGAATATTCGAGAAACTTGTAGAACGTTCCGTATCACGTAACACTGTTTTTGCATTAAGTAACAATACATTTTCTATACTATTTTGATAATTTAGTCAAGTACGTGTGTTCAGTACCGCGTGTGCTACTCTATTTCGCGTGTGCACGTGAGCGTTCGTATATGTATCAAACGATTTAATTTTATTCACTTTTTGTAAACAAGTTTGTTATTATACTTTACACTCAGATTCCTTAATCACCGATTAGTGTGTTTTACTTTAAAGCTTTCCTAAAATTATCTTTTTTTAGATTGAATGTAAACGGTGTTATTGACACCTACATTCTAGGATCATGTAAAAAATAAAGAGTAAACTTAAATTCATATTATTTTATTTTGTTAAAATTCCTTTTATGATTAAGGTAATTTAGTTATCGTATTGACAACATAAATAAAATCTCGATAATCTAATACACACGATAGTAGAAAAGTCTATCAGATTTAATCTACAGATAAAAATTAAAATGTAAATGCTTTGTAATTTGATACGTGAAGTGCTTCGTTTTCGTAACGGATATCAATGTGAAACCTGTTTACCATTTTTGAGAGAGAGTTACGTTTAATGCGTTTCAGTATGTCTGAGTTACAAACCGCAATCTAAAGCAGTAATAAAACCAGCAGCAGGAACGGAACGTGTAACTTTATTGAAGACCTCTTACGATTGGCAGTTCCAATCGTTGTGATGGAGACGATAATAAAATTTACAAGGTGTCTGTGTAAAGTGAATCACTGCACTTAAAATACAAGCTCACACAGAACTCGGAATATTGTTCAGTTACTTGTCAAGTTACCACACACACCCGTACAAACGTAAGTTAATTTTTGTCAACAAATCGAAACCTTCACAAGTTCTATTTATTATACTCAAAGAAATTTGTTCATTTCTAAGAAAACAATTACACACTTTTGCCAGGAAAACTAAATTTTTATACTGTTGATAAATGGATAAATACCAGGGAGTTCCCCTTTATTAGTGACACATCTTATAGACGCATATTCAAGTAAAACGGGGCAGATAGACTTTAACTGACACAAACGTACTTTCTCTTCGGGTACGAATCTATAATCTTCAGATCAGTCTTAAAAGCTTATGGCTAAATGTTTACCACACATTGATGGAGAACGTATACCAATGGCTGAAAAGGAGGCTAAAGAACAAAGTAAAAATTAAAGAGAAAGTAAAACACTGTTAAAGCGAAAGAGAGAAGAATGCAAAATTAAAAGCTATCGTCCTGGTGGATTTTAAAGATATAAAACTTCATAAAACGTGTTTTCAAATTTTTAATCGTATTTTGAAAAAGCTTTAATTTTTAAATTCAAAGTACACTTTTTTAAAAATTTATAAAACTTACAATCACGATGTTTTGCAGATGTGTTATAAACTTTTGCTTTATGCGTATGTCAGTAACGAAACTTGTGTTCCCAACAAGAAACGATATTTTGGTAACTCTGGTACAGTAAAGAAATGCATGTGTGCTTAGTATATTTTTAGAAGGTTTACAGAGAGATCTCTAATATTTTTGAAATATCAATACATAAAATTAAAACATTTTAACATTTAAATACTATTTGATCCGTATAGGTAGAATCTCCCCTTAAGTCACAAATTATAGCTAAATAACATCACAGTAAGACTTAGAAGGTTCTATGTTCCAGGCTACGGGATGCTTCAAACCAACACGTTTAAAAATTATCTAAAATTTCAATCCAAAATACTGAAAGCTTTGGTACATGCGCGGTGCGTTTGACACCTGTCGCTTCACACATATCTGAACGCCAACATTCATAAAGAAAAAATTCTAGACATTTAAAACGGATCAGGAAATAATATATACTGTAACGGTTCCGATGAAAGAGGACCCCCGCAGAATTTTGCCGCAGTATTTGTTACAACTCCGAGTGAACTGTTCCAATCAGTGGAAGTTGCCCTTACAGTCCTAACTCGTGTATCAAATTTACTGACCACACTGTATAAAGTAGACTGTAAATTGCTAAATGTCTATAATAACTGAAGAATGGGATTTCCCAACGATAAGTCAATAATGCACACGTTAAATAAAAATGGTGACAAACTGTAAATTTATACAACTCCTTGCTTTATAACTATCGGCTGATATTGTCTTCAAAAATTATGTATTATACTTTAAAAATTGTTTTACTGTACATTGAACTATATTAAAAAAAAATATTTTTACTAGTTGTTAGCAGTTGAAAGTACACTTATATATCACTTACAAAGATCAGAGGAATATAGATAATGGATTCCAAAAGGGATCATCGAATTGGTGTCTAGGCAACGTACCTTGATTTTGTAGCACAGCTATGAAATGGATTCAGGGGCTCCTATTAATAGTCAAGCGCCACTTCGGCTGATATATTAGGCTCAGTACTCTCAGTAAGTGGAAAAGACAATATCTTAATAGTTGTAAAAATGTTTTCTTGATATGAAGAATATAAATGTGTGTTTGAAAGGTGCCACAAGTCGTAAGAATCCACAGTCTAACCACAAATACATTCAAAACCGTGAACGCATTACAGTGAGGTAACAAACGCGGTATAACAATGAGAAAGTCTTTGCAAGTATTATTTTAAATCAAATTGATATCTTGTAGAATTATCTTGAGGGGATAAATAAACATGTACAGACTTTTGAACAGGGTAAATAAAACTTCAACATTCCCTGTTCTGACTCATAGTTATTCGCAGGATCGCACGTGTATATTTTAATGTATTATTAAAAAAAATGCAGTAGTAGACGAAATTGAAAGAAGACAGTTAATTTGGTTTGGACATGTTAAACGAATAGGAGGAGAAAGGTTGCCAAAAGGATAATGGAATGGTTACCCCTGGAGAAGAGGAAGAGAGGAAGAGAGGAAGAGAGGAAGACACAGACGATCATGGGGACAGAGTATCCAAAAAGCTCTAAGTGAAAGGAATCTGACAGAAGAACATTGTCAGTACAAAAAATATTGGAGACAAGTCTGAAAATCGGACAACGACGACAGACGCTATAAATCAATGTTTTATATATATTGCAACGATACAGCCATTCGCTATATTAGGCATTAATTTGAATAAATATAAATTTTGTAGAATTATTATAAGTTAAGAGTAAATGGACAGGTCTGAGATTGTAAAAATATTTCATTGTTAGATTAGGGGAGAAATTAACCTGTTCCGACAAGCAGAGAACACCTGCTCAATTGTATGAGTGTTACGCGTGTATCTTGTGTGTGTTAGTGATGCATGTACAGACAGGAATCTCAGCAACCCGCCCCAAGTAATTAATAAAATAATTATTTTAATATACAGTGCGAGAACTACTTAGTTTATAAACAAACCAAAGGCACCAAAGTGTGTGTAAATTTTATAGTTATCCCCAGTGAAAAGATGACGTTAATAGGACACGCTACGCGAAGTCAGTGCGAAATAAACATGCCAAAAAATACGCAAATTACCCTATGACGCTCAAATTAATACAGTGAGTGTTAATCAAATTAGCTATGATTTGTGCTATCTCGATTCCGTGAAAACCATTGCTATTTACTAATAATTGCAAATATATAAAAAGGTTCGGGAGGGGGGCAGATGATATGCAGGTATCAACAGGACGATTTTGGAGCCAACTGGCTCGGAATCTCGAGAGGGTATAAATTGAGGGTTCGACCGAAAACCCTTCTCTTCTTTTCAAGACACAGTTGCAGTCGGACATGCTGTCCGTTGGCAGAACAGTTTTATTTTTATTTTTATTACAAGTCGCATTAACGAAAGAATAAAACGTTCGTTAATTATGTGACAATATTCCGGAAAACGTAAGTACCGGGATCGTTTAAGTCTACCAAGAGTATCTACGGAGAAGCTACCAGAGCGAAGAGGGATGCTGGACGTTAGACGATGTTGAGGATCTATCCTTCCTGCAGATAACAACTCTCTGAAGAGGACCACACTGCTGGAGAACGACGCTGGACTCTACACGTATCCAGGACCACCCCAGGACAGGAGGAATGGAAAACTAACTCTGGACAACGCTGGACCACGCCAATAAGTCGTAAGATCATCAGAACTCGAGGTAACATGCATAATGCATTTTTAAATGATTTTTAAAAGAGCTCATAAAGACTATATCAAAAGACAATAAATTAAAACAAAGAAAAATTTATAATTAGTAATAATATTTTAGAAATGTAGATAAATGTTTAGTCGTAAGAATGAGCGATCGCATATAAAGAAATAATAAAAAAAAAAAGAATTTAAAGTTGAGAGAGTAGATTTTGTTTATTAAAGTAAATAGTTAAATTGATTTGATATTTGCATCATAGAAAAGAATAATTTAAATTTTAATATTAAAACAAATGCCAGTTTAATCTAATTAATATAAATTTAAATTTAATTTTAACATGGGTATAGACTGAGCGTGTTGAGGTCAGATCTGAATTAAAAGAATTCAATTAGTAAATCAAATTATTAACATGTCTAGATTAAGATTATTTGCATGTCTAGATGTAAGAGGGTTTTTAAATATGTGTAACACTGCATAATATAAGAGAGAAACATTTAATAATGAGCAATATCGTGACCGTAGGTTATTAATGATGTTTATGATTATTTATAAGATTGAGTAAACAATAAATATGAATTTTAAATACTCATAAATACAATACTCTTATTATAATTACACCTAAACCCCAATTACTCATAGAACCTACATTATATAATTTGTGTCGTTACATTAATGTCGCCCATGAATGTGGGACCCGAAAAGCCTACATTTATGTATATGTATCGTTGTAAAGAATGGCACGCTTGAACGTGGGGCCCGACACGCCTACATTTAATAATTAATGTATGCTCTATGATTACCAATGTTTGATGAGTTATATGATATAACAAATATTATATTTTAATTAATTTTGTATGTTAGTATTTTAAAATTGTTGTGTGTAATGTACTGTAATAACGCAACTGGCGCCCACCCAAATCAACAGGTGTAATTTTAATAAATGGAGTAAATAAAAATAAATAAATAAATAATTTTTCAAAAATAAATAAATAAAAGCTTGCATACGGTTCACTAATAATAATAAATTATAAATAAATCTTTCAATACTTCAACATGGGAGCACCAGGAGCTTTTGATATGGAGGCATGTCGAAAAATGATGTGGGCCATGATGGACGGATTAGTTACGAAACGAACAGAAAATATAAATGCTAAACTTAAATAACAAACAGAAAGTTTAGAAAATAAATTAGAACAACATTCTGAAAATTATGATATTATACTAGAACAACAGGCTGAAAATTTTAAACAAGAACTATAAGAAAATGTAAGCTAGAAGAATTGAAGAACGATAATCTTGAAATAAAACAAAGTATAATCGACAGTAATGCACATTTAACCGAAACAATTGGTAACACCAACATACGTATTGATACTTTAGATAATAATTTTAAACAAGCCTTACATGATCAATTTGTACGGATTGAAAATAAACAAAAAGAATTACGTCTCGAGTGGAGAAAAGAACTAAAAGAATCGCATAAACAGATAAATGATAATTTAAATGATACTTTAACTACTATAACGCGAGAGCAGGATGATAAGATTCAAACTATTAATAATATGTCGCAAGCAAATACCAGTAAACTTAGAGAAATAGAAACACGTACTGTAGTAATTGAAAATAGAATTGAAGAAACTACGAAGGACCGTTCGGGAGACGTATCACATATGAAAGAGGAAATCCAAGAGGAAATTAACCAGCTACGAAGTGAGTTGAGAAGACGACAGAATCAAATGACAATGTTTCCTACACCGATGGACGAAAGAAGCAGACTTAAGTTCTCAGGTGGTAAATGGGAGAAAAGTATGTAATTCCTAGCTAGAGTGGAGAAGGAAATAGAGAAGATTGACAGTGCAATAAATGACGACGAGAAGATAGACTTCGTCACGCGATATCTTAAAGATTCAGCCAGTCAATAGTACTCTATTATTAGAGATAACGTCAGTACATATCAGCAGTTTCGTGAGACATTCGAGAACAGATACTGGAACGTGCATACCCAACGACAGGTAAGGGATCAACTCGAGTATGGAAAATTCAAAGCACAAGCACAACAGAGTATTGAACAGTACGCAATTGCGCAAATCGAACGCGTAAAACATTTAAAACAAACATTTTCTGAATATGAGATAGTGCCTAAGTTGTCTTACCATTTCCATAGAGATATCCAGTTAGCTGTATATACGCAGGGTGTCAAAACGATCGAACAATTCTTAATACTTGTCACTCAATCACAAAATATTAACAAGAGTAACACTTCACCACTCAATCAACAAACACGGATTAATTATCACAATAATTACGAACATAGTGAAAAAGGACGAGAACGTGATGATACGTAAAACCGTGATAATTATATGCGAAATTTCACACCGCCAGAGCACAGTGTAAAGCAACACACAGCTGTGAATAACACACGATACGTACAGAAGGAACCACACTCGGAGAGAAACGTGCGTGATACAAATTGGAAGAAAAGATTTAGTAAAACATATGATCGCTTTGTATCCACAATGCAGAGCAAGAGAGAGAGTGCAGAGGGAGAAATCAAAGCGAAACCGCGACAAAGCTCTGTTCAACCATCCTGTTTCCATGACACAAAACAATGACCGAAAAACAGGACGTACGGGTACACAATAAACAATATATATCCGTGCGATGTGAGAAATGAATTATTAGACACCGACAGAAGGGTGACACCGAATCAACCAGAAATAAATTGTCCGATAATTAATGTACGAATTAATGGATGTATAATTAAAATGTTAATCGATACAGGTAGCCAATTAACTGTACTAAGTAATAAGTGGGTACAACAAAATAAAAAATATTTTAAACAAACGGCTATTTTACCTGTCAGTAATATAAATGTTATTACAGCCATGAATAAGAGAGAAAAGGTTAGACGGCAAGCTTAGGTAACTTTAATTGTAAGTACTTAGAAATAACATATCCTATGATCATAATGAATAAACTTTTTTATGATG
This sequence comes from Magicicada septendecula, assembly GCA_034769895.1. NCBI lineage: Eukaryota > Metazoa > Arthropoda > Insecta > Hemiptera > Cicadidae > Magicicada > Magicicada septendecula. Next base: position 362,232,129 of record CM068370.1, on the reverse strand, counting down.
GAATTATTGGAATGGATTTATTAAATACTTCAAGTGCAAGGATTGATATCAATAACAATAAGATGTTATGTAATTATAAGAATGTTCTGTATGAATTAATTATGAATAAAGATGAAGAAAATGGTGAGGTAAGTGAAAATCCTATTGTCGTATCCAAGCCATGTATACGATATGCACCTACACAGCATGCTAATTCAGCCGAAGAAGGAATTTCATCTCAGGAAGAAGCGAAGTTATGTAAATTAATAAAAGAGTATAATGAAGTATTCAGCCATGTACCGACGCAGACCACAGTCTACGAACACGCTATTATGGTATCAGACCCTACAAAATTTGTCAGACGAACGTATCCAATACCCAGGAAGTACGAGGGAGAAGTTGAACTGGAAATACGACGGATGATACAAAATGACGTCATTGAGCGATCGAACAGCAACTTTCTTAATCCTCTAGTTGTAGTAAAGAAGAAGAGTGGAGAAGTACGTTTATGCCTGGACATGAGGAGTTTGAATAGCGTCGTTCTACGCGAATTCGATTGTGCACCGCCTGCGGACGAGTTATTTGCCAAGTGTGAAGGAGCACGTTATTTGACTAAGTTGGATTTACGGTCAAGTTTTTGGCAAATTCCAATTAGAAGAGAAGATAGAAAATACACCGCCTTCCTATATAAAAATAAATCCTATCAACACAAGGTAGTTCACTTTGAATTGAGCAAGAGTTTGGCTGCAATTGTAAAATGTCTGGAGAAAGCATTGGGACCAGAAGTAGACCCTTACACCATGGTGTTTGTGGATGATATCCTGGTAGTATCAAAAACACTTGAAGAACACATTGAACATCTTAACACTATATTCCACATGTTTAGGGAAGCCCATATATCCCTTAACCTAGACAAGTGCGAATGCATAAAATCCTCAATCCAATTCCTAGGTCATATTATTTCATCCTCAGGTATTCAACCCGATCCCATAAAGATATCCAGTATTACCGACTTTCCTAGACCAAAGAACATTAAAGGGTTACGAGCATTTTTGGGACTCACAGGATATTATAGAAGATTCTCACAACTATATGCAGAGAAAACCCAACCATTGCTGGAGTTAACAAGGAAACATCACAAATGGAAGTGGGAGAAGAAACATCAAGATGCCTTCGACCAAGTCAAGAAGTTATTCATGGAAAACATAATGCTTCATCATCCACAGCGAGATGGAAGATTCGTTATCTACGCAGACGCTAGTGACTACGCGTGTGGAAGTGTACTGTATCAAGAAGATGCTACAGGAGAACACCGTGTCATTGCATATGCCAGTAGAGTATTCAAAGGGGCAGAGAAGCAGTACTCTACATCTGAGAAGGATATACTTGCTATAGTATACGCTCTGAAACAGTTTCGCTTTATATTTACGGAACGCATTTCGAAATACATACGGACCATCAAACGTTATCATTTCTATAAAAATGTAAAGTAACCAACGCTCGATTGTTACGATGGATCCTAGCAATCGGTGAGTATTTCTTTACTATAAAATATTGTAAAGGGAAAGATAATGTTATAGCCGATACTTTGAGTAGATACGTCACAGAAAGGTGTGAAGAGGTTTATGAAAAGAACCATAATGAGTTACAACTGTTACCTATTAAATTTACTGCTGATGATGATGTTAAACACACGTTGAAGAATCTAGCTCAACAACAAGACTTAGATGAGGCTACGAGAGAATTTAAGCTACGAGATCACCTACCAGACCATTACAAGGTACAAAATGGAGTCTTATGTAAACTAATGAGGCAAGATGGAAGTTGGTATTAACAAATGATATGTTGCATAAATTAATTCGACCAACACACGAAAGTTTAGCACATGCTGCTGCACTTAAATGTTACTTAAGACTACGTGAAGATTTCACCATCAATAATGTGTTCAGGAAGATTAAAAACGAAAGTAAGAAATGTTATGAGTGTCAAACAGCAAAATGACCGAATCTACATACCTATGTGGAAATGCAGATTATCCGAAAGGACCAGAAAGGAGAGCTAATTGCAGTGGATTTTCTTGGACCACTTGCGAGATCAAGTCGGGGAGTGAAACACATACTTGTTTGTATTGATGTATTTTCCAAAGCCGTCCATCTGTATCCAATTATGCGACCCACAACTAAAGTTGTTTTGAAAATACTCTTGCAGAAATACATTCCTGCATATGGTAAAATGAAGAAGGTACTTAGCGACCAAGGAGTGCAGTTCCAAAGCGAGGTATGGGAGAAGACTCTTCGTGAAAATTGAATCAATCTGTACTGACATCGGTACGACACCCACAGGGAAATCTTGCGGAAAGAGTAAATAAAGAGTTAGGTAAATATCTACAAATCTACTGTCACGATCAACACAACAAATGGGCAGAGTACTTACCTTTCTTTGAGAAAGCAATAAATGAAAATTATAGCGAAGCAACAAGTTATACGCCAATCGAGCTAGATAGAGACAAAAAACCTGTTAGATTCTGGACCAAACATGTAAGCAAGCCAGAGAATCAAAACGTACCTATTCCATTAAAGTGTAAAGGTGGAGTATGCTAAACAATGCATCATAGAACAAGGTAACAAGAGGATAGAAAAGTACAATATAACGCATAAATTACAAGGAGAACAAATTCTGTTGAAAGCTAATCCTGTAGGGAAACGCAGTGACAACACAGCGAAGGAATTCTTCCGCCTGTACAACAGACCTTATACGTTGAAACAACGCGTGGGAAGACACACGTTCATCGTATACGATGAGAGGAAGGAAAAAGACATCGGCAAATATCATGCGACGTCATTGAAGAAATTCTACGAATGAATGAACAATGCCACTGAACCCGTCCAAGGTCAACGCACCGATCAGCTGTTATAATGGGGGGTGAAAAAAATATACATTCCACCAACAGCGAGCATTATACGGACTACTCATTATTATGTGTTGTTTAACTTATGTAAACTTAAGTTAAGTGAATATAATATGATTGTATTTGTCTAGAACAAATAGACAAAAATTTAATAAATAAATATTTATTTAAATTTTTTCTCAAGCACAGGAATAATGCAACGATACAGTCATATGCTGTATTAGGCATTATTTTGAATAAATATAAAATTTGTAGAATTATTATAAGTTAAGGGTAAATGGACAGGTCTGAGATTGTAAAAATATTTCATTGTTAGATTAGGGGAGAAATTAACCTGTTCCGACAAGCAGAGAACACCTGCTCAATTGTATGTGTGTTACGCGTGTATCTTGTGTGTGTTAGTGATGCAAGTACAGACAGGAATCTCAGCAACCGCCCCAAGTAATTAATAAAATAATTATTTTAATACACAGTGCGAGAACTAATTAGTTTATAAACAAACCAAAGGCACCAAAGTGTGTGTAAATTTTATAGTTATCCCCAGTGAAAAGATGACGTTAATAGGACACGCTACGCGAAGTCAGTGCGACATAAACTTGCCAAATATACGCAAATTACCCTATGACGCTCAAATTAATACTTAATAAAATAAGCTATGATTTGTGCTATCTCGATTCCGAGAAAAACATGGCTATTTACTAATAATTGCAAATATATGAAAAGGTTCGAGAGTGGGGGCTATCAGGTGATATGCAGGTATCGGCAGGACGATTTTGGAGCCAACTGGCTCGGAATCTCGAGAGGGTATAAATTGAGGGTTCGACCGAAAACCCTTCTCTTCTTTTCACGACACAGTTGCAGTCGGACATGCTGTCCGTTGGCAGAACAGTTTTATCTTTATTTTTATTACAAGTCGCATTAACGAAAGAATAAAACGTTCGTTAATTATGTGACAATATTCCGGAAAACGTAAGTACCGGGATCGTTTAAGTCTACCAAGCGTATCTATGGAGGAGCTACCAGAGCGACGAGGGATGCTGGACGTTAGACGATGTTTAAGATCTACCTTGCTGCAGATAACAACTCTCTGAAGAGGACCACACTGCTGAAGAACGACGCTGGACTCTAGACGTATCCAGGACCACACACACTGCTGGAGAACGACGCTGGACTCTAGACGTATCCAGGACCACGCCAGGACAGGAGGAATGGAGAACTAACTCTGGACAACGCTGGACCACGCCAATAAGTCGTAAGATCATCAGAACTCGAGGTGACATGCATAATGCATTTTTAAATGATTTTTAAAAGAGCTCATAAAGACTACATATCAAAAGACAATAAATTAAAACAAAGAAAAATTTATAATTAGTAATAACATTTTAGAAATGTAGATAAATGTTTAGTCGTAAGAATGAGCGATCGCATATAAAGAAATAATAAGAAAAAAAAGAATTTAAAGTTGAGAGAGTAGATTTTGTTTATTAAAGTAAATAGTTAAATTGATTTGATATTTGCATTATAAAAAAGAATAATTTAAATTTGGATATTAAAACAAATGCCAGTTTAATCTAATTAATATAAATTTAAATTTAATTTTAACATTAGTATAGACTGAGCGAGTTGAGGTCAGATCTGAATTAAAAGAATTCAATTCAAATTACATTTTAATTTTATATTTTATTAGTAAATCAAATTATTAACATGTCTAGATTAAGATTATTAACATGTCTAGATGTGAGAGGGTTTTTACATATGTGTAACACAGCATAGTATAAGAGAGAAACATTTAATAATGAGCAATATCGTGACCGAAGGTTATTAATGATGTTTATGATTATTTATAAGATCGAGTAAACAATAAATATGAATTTTAAAGACTCATAAATACAATACTCTTATTATAATTACACCTGAACCCCAATTACACATTCAACCTACATTATATATAATTTGTGTCGTTACATTAATGTCGCCCATGAATGTGGGACCCGAAACGCCTACATTTATGTATACGTATCGTTTTAATATATATATATATATATATATTCGAAAAAAATTGTAGTAATACACGTTTTTCATTGTTTTTAATTCTATGTTGTATTGAATACAATGGCGACGTACTGAGCAGATTTGGGGTGTAGTAAATTAACGTGTAAAGAGCTTCAATTTTACTGTGTGTAGTTTTCTTCTGCTATATGTTAAGTATTGTATAATTGGGTAATACATGTATAGAATTTTCTTAATGTTTTCTTAATTTCAGTGGCATAGTAACACACATTGTAGTTAAGAAAATCATCCTCAAACATATACATTATTTCTTTTCTATGTATCTTATGTAAACGTAAATCAAAACAACGGAAGCAATTTCACTCAAAAATGTATACACTTTAGATCACACAAGCCATCTAACGAGGTAGATCTCTTAAAGTATAATTCAGAAACCTGAAAAATATCTGGGTATTTGAAACTTGAAATTGAACTGGCGATATCGAGGCTGGCCAGCGTAGAGTCCAGCTAACGAGTCCACTTCTGACTACGACTTACAAAAACTAGCAAAGTCATTACTAAAGAGGTTACAAAAGATTACAATTCTAAAGGATAACCGTTTGGATTTTTAAAAGAATTATTGAAACGTGAATGGGGAAAAGTTAAAATAAGTCAAGAAATAAGTCAGACCCATGAGAACAGCCCGACTGCTGGACAAAAAATATCCTCTATATAGAAAATGACAATTACAAATTAACAAACTTAGGACCAAAGGAGAAAAGACGAAGAAAATTAATACACAAGGTTTGCTATTTTATATTAGTAGGCCCATTCTGTAAAGAGAATCAAGTCCATGCCGAAAACATTTCAAATTATTTAAGCAATATAAAAATAAATTAGAAAGCTGATGTCTCGATTGTATGTTAAAAATCAGCATTCCAAATAAAATAATTTTGTAGTGACTTGTTCCTAACATGGATAAATCTGAATTAAACAATTGTTAGGCCTAACCTCTGAAAACAACGTTTGCAACATAAAAACGTTCCGATGCATACAGTATCATACAGCTTTCATGTTTTACAAGTAGATAGCGAGAGAAGATAGTACATGTACATTAATTATAACTGCGATTTAGTAACATAATTTTCTTTTTATATTTTTACTATCTGCTGAGAGTGAACAATAAAGTATTATTGTATGCGCGTGTAGAAGATTGTTGTATTAACTCTGATTTTGATGAAGGTGTTAAATATAATTGCCGATTATTTAACTACGTTTGTAGTTGAACAAAGTTTCTAACTAAAATGTTGCAAGTGATGGACTATATAATGATAAAATTCTACGAGAACTGTATGTTGAAGGCACAGTTGCAAATAGTTACAAATTATAGGCCTACTAGTTTTGAAGACAACGTAAGGGTTACGAGATCGAATAAATGGAAAGTGTAGTGAAAATTGCACATTGTACAATTCCAGGTATATAGTAAATTTCTAGCCATTAAAAGAAAACGTTTTGGTACGAGCATAAGGCCAGTGGAGGGTCATCGTTGACGGTGTATGAAACACGTCTATTCTTGAAATTGGTGAAGAGGAGAAGAAGTCAGAGACGAGAAAAAGACGAAGAGGAAATTTTCAAATTCATAGGAATATTTCAGTGGCAATACAGTGGCCTTTGTAATTATTATATTGTTATTTTTTATTTTACGTTTATTTTACAATCAGTGCAAATCAGATTTTAAACTAGTAGCCATTGTTTTTCCCGATGATAAAATGTCGCTGGGCAGGATATTAGAGCATTTAGAAACTCGATTTTTGTGATCAACGTTTTAAGTTGCCAACGTTGATTCTTGTCACGTGCGGTATCGTCACAGTATGGATTCTGGCTAAATTAGGGACTAAATAATTTAATTCCTAGCACATAGAGATTAGAGATTGTTTCGAGGTGCATTTATCACAGGCCTCTGTGTCTGTCAGTCCAACAGGTTTACCACGTAAATACTTACACATTGTCTTTTGCAATCAGTTGCAAATTAAGCACTGATACCATTGTTTGTTACCCAAAATTATTCTTCTGCCATTGTTTGTTTCTGCTCATTGTTTTTATAATCTACGCGTTAGGGAAATATGGTAATATGAAAGATATGGTTCTCGTTATTTGCAAAATCAACATATTTTTATATGGTGTGGCGGCAACGAGGCAAACATCTGCTCCCTGGTACCAGCCCTCCGCTCTGGGCTGTGCGGTTGTGCTTCGCAGAGACGAACCGCTCGGTATCTGAGTTCCGAGCTACATTCTGGAGCTCCTGCCTCGTGGTCCTGCCCAAGTAGGGCGTGTGCTCTATAGCAGGCCGATTCTCGGCTGTTGTGCTAGCCAACACTAGCGCAGTATACACCGAGGGCGTTCCCACGAATCACCTGGGCGTATACGTACCTTCCCAGCCCAGCCACTAGAGGATTGTCTGGGAACCTCGCCGCACGTGCATAAAATTTGCGTGCAAGCCGCCTGAATGTTTCGTCTAAGGAGCGGACGCCAAGTCCTCTCCTTAGAAGGCGTGATGAAAAGCGACGGGGGACTTTGGCCGCTAGCCGAAGACTCCTGTCGAGGACGCTCTGCAACTTCATTTTATGCATTGCGGTGAGGTAACCCCAGACCGGGCAGGCGTAGGTAATGACCGGCAGAAGATACGCGCCGACGATCATCCTGCCCAATTTCCTGGTCATGGCTGAGCTGGTCAGGAGTGCAAACAGTAAGCTCAGACGAGCGGATTCTCGCTTATGATCTGTCTGAGCGTGGGTACGCCAGGTGAGCCGACGGTCGAGGTGTAATCCGAGGTACTTGACCTCTTTGGACCAGCGCAAGTACGTTCTGCCGATACGTAACTGCCTAACAGGGTTCTTCCGTCGCTTCGAGAATTCTACGGCTACACTCTTGGTAGCGTTGAGTTGCACTCTCCAATTGTCAGTCCAGTCCCCGAGCGTGTCAAGCTGGCGCTGCAGTCGTAAGAAGGCTCTTTTTACATGACGATCGGCCGTAAATACGGCCGTGTCGTCCGCAAAGAGGGCCACCTCTCGTCCACCTCTCGCCACCTCTCGTCAAAGAGGGCTGTCTCGGCACGTCGTTGACGTAGAGCGAGAACAGAAGGGGACCAAGAACACTACCTTGAGGGACGCCGGCTGTGATTCGTCTCTCGGAAGAGACTGAATCTCCAACTCTCACGCAGAAGGTCCTCTCCGTCAGAAAGCTAGCAATCAGATGGAGTTAGCAGTCCGGGAGCTGGACTTCCCTAAGCTTGAATAAAAGGCCATCATGCCATAAGCTGTCGAAGTCTTTTTCGACATCTAAGAAACAACCAACGGTCCGTTCTCTCCGACACCCGGCATCCGTGACGTATTCCACCATTCTCATCAGTTGATGAGTGGTCGAATGCCCCACACGAAAGCCGAACTGTTCGGGGACCAGCACGTCAAAGTTGGTTAGATGTTCTCGTACACGACGCTGCATGAGGCGCTCAAAATCCGTGGACGTAGCGAAGAGTAGGCTGATAGGCCGGAGGTTGTCGGGCCGTGAAGCATCCTTTCCCTGCTTCGGGATCACGATAACCGTCGCCTTTCGCCATTTCTTGGGAAAGTAGGCCAGTCTGAATCACGCGTTGAACAATTCAGTCAAGAATTGCACTCCAGGCTCGGGAAGAAGTCGTAGAGCGGTGTTCGTAACAACCGTCCGGGCCTGGAGCTTTTCTTGGCTGAAGTTCAGCGAGCCGATCTGAGACCTCTTCCAAAGAGATGGGTTCGGGCTCCGCCGTGATCGGAAGAGACAGAAAGTCTTCCACAGCCATCTCGACTTGTTCGTCGAAGTCCCAGTCCATGGGCGGGTTGGGAGCGAACTGTCGCTCGAAACACAAGCCCAAGTACTCGGCCTTCTCCTCCGGGCGACCCAGGAGTCATCCGAACGGTCCAACAATGGCGGGGAGTGGAGGTCGTCGCCTCCGTCCCGTCAATGCGGTAGGTATTCTGTACGGGTGACTTTGCGGGTCCACATCCCCCGTTCGGGCCACAGCGAGTTCCCAACGGCTACGTCGGAACGCCTTTAGACTGCCACGCAGTCGTCCGGTGAGCCGATTGTATGCTGCCTTATCGGCTGGATCACGGGTCCTCTGCCAACGTTTCCGGAATTGCCAGTTCGTACCAGCCGAAAGAGGTCGCCGCGAAAACCTGGCGGCGCGTGACGCCTGCCGAGTACGCAGCGAACCAATCAGGGATCAGCGGTAGGGCATAAAAAGAGCGCCGGTAAAATTTTTTGGAACACTCCATCCCCACGCCATCGGACGCACTTCATCGCCTCTCCTCTATCGGACGACATCGACGCGGAGCCAGCCGGAAGGAACGGTAAGAACGGACGTTTTTCGCATTCTTTGCCCTGTGACGAACCAGCGATGGACATCGCTGGGCCGGCAGCGGACTCTACAAGCCTATCCCGAAAGAAGATTAGGAGTCCAGTACGCCACGAACAGCGGGCGCAGCCCCCGAACATCTCAGCGCAGCTCGGGCGGAACAAACATCAGAGCGTTGTCGGGATAGTGAGCAGAGGTGTGGTACTAGGTGCTTAAATCAAATTCGATTATTGCTCTTCACTTAAGTTTATTAACGTCCTTAACTAGTTTGCTACTACAGCTTTCATTTAGTACATTTTTAATGTAAACTCTTGTTCAAATGAATTGAGTTTTGTAGTTAAACAGTTAGTAAATCATAATAATAATAATAATAATACCAAATAACCAAGCAGTGACTCTGTTTACTCTCGCAAAAATTCTAAGTTCGTTTATTAAGATAAAAATTCCATATTCATTTAATGTAGAGAGATTCTAAGTTCTTTTAGTTTAAAGTTCTCTTAGTGCCCAAAAAGGAAGCGTTGTGGTTCTGGTTTTACTGACAATAACAGATATGACAGCTATGATAATTTACCGCGAGATGCTCACACGTGTATCCGGTTAGATAGTCCTTGGATGTGACATATACTGATTAATTTGCGTCTTAGCGAACATCTGCGTTTCATCTTTCGGGAGGTCAATAAAGAAGGTTAAAGAAGAATAAAAATAAAATTAAACAATTTTCGGAAACAAGTTCGGAATTCATCCTGGAGAAGTCTGGGCACTACAGCGTTCTCGCCACACGGCCCTTTTTAGGTCACTAAAAAACGAAAAGTTGTACGATTGGCGCCATTTGTCTTGTGACAATGGTTTAGTTAAAACTTAACATTCATACTTAATTCGATTAACTAAAATAATATTTAAATATTTTGGACTCTTCAAAATTGTTCACTTTATGTTGATATGTTAGATTTTATCACCTAATTCAAATATAGAAATTTCTTGTATTTATTTCCATTGCCCTCGTGTCTTTGATGTAATCTGTGTATAACCACTGAAAATTAGTACGGAAACACTTAACCTAAAAAAACTTCCTCTAAGGAATATGTCGTCAAGCGTATAGAGAATTATAGAGGACGCTAGTACATTATTTGCAGAAACATCCATATTTGTATTAGTTCTGAAATCCCACAAATTATAATTCTTATGAAAGTGAACTCAGAATATATCTCCAAGTTTTTTTACGTTAGGAAATGTTTACTTGATTAGTAATTTTGCCAAAATTGGATTAACAGTATTCTACGATATTTCTGTTACTTTAATAACCTTTTAGTTTTATACATTTTATATAATAAAATACAAGATCAATATATTTTCTATTCTTGATATCTAATCGTATTTAATACGTTTTCATTCATAAGAATTTACATGGTAGTATCTGTTCTATATACTGAAGAGAACATCAAAACAATAGGACCCCGTTATGAATACTGGTTACCTTTTCATTTTTTCATCTAGAAAGTAACTATAAATTCTGATTAAGTTAATAAATCGATTATACATATTTTTTAACCAACTGATTGTTGTTTATTTAATCAGATTCTGAAACCACAATTGATTTTAAATTAATTAATTAATTAATTTTACCATACTTGCGTACATGCACTTCATTACTGTATATAATTAATATTTTCTTTAAAAAACTTAACTGAGAAAAAATCGAATTCTTAATTAATATTCTCTATTAAATACAAGAACGGAAATAGTAACGGGTTAGATAATCTAATTATGTTGTCAACAGAAAAACGTTTTCCCTAACATTTTTATTAGACTTTCATTATTATACACGTACTAACGCATGTAAAGAAATGAAGTGTAGGACAACAGTTTGAAAATGGGTGCTTCGACAATGAGTATTCAGTTTGTTAAACAATATTAAGATGTTCCCTTCTGTATCAATGCTGAAAGGCGTTCATAGCCTTTGAAAGCTATAATGAATTCTCGAAGTAATGAAGTGTAAGTGCTTAACTACGGCAAAACTATGTAATCTATGTTTCATATTATTACGATTTAATCATTTATGTTAACTAAAATCCGATATTGTAAAGTGTATTCTCCGTGTTAATTTAAGCGGAAGTTACTGTTACTTCCCAACTGGAAATGCTTCAGGCCTGCCAGGGGCTACTAAGTTTGCGAAATCTCATGATTTTGAGTTCTTTTTCAGTTTATATAACAGCTGTTTATGAAACATTTTATTCAATAAATCAAAGTTATATGAGGCTAGTTGAACTACATGTAAAAAAGCAACAAGAAATAAAGAGATTACATAAATATTCTAGTAAGGTGCTAATCTCTTCTTGATAAAATCATAGGTCATCTAAGTATATCTTAACATCTGCTAACACGCATCAACCTGAGACATAATTTAAATAAAGTTCTAAGAGGATTGCCACTTGTAAGCATTTAGTATTAATATGAATAAGCAAAGATTTTTTAATCCGTAAGTGTGTGTTATTAATAATCGGGTTTTTAAAATGCTTATATTTACTGAAATACACGTGAGAATTTTTTTTTTACATTAGGAATTAGTATTCGTGTGTGGTGGACAATCGCATGTAACTACAAAAAGAAAGTATTGGCCTACATTTCCTCACAAATAATTTTTGTTGAGAGAAAAATTTGGTTTCATAAAAATAGTGTAGAATACTTAGTGTTACTTAGGTACTCGAAAATATGTAAATAATTCTATATAATGTTTGCCAGTTAAGTTATCAAGTGAGCCCAGAAAGAAGTATAGTTCCGCCTACCGGCCCCATATGTCATCGTACGTTATGTACATTTCAGTTGAAAACCTACTGACCTTCTGTTAACTACTAAATAATTCTGTTAAAAATATTAAAAAAACGTTTGTAAAAGTATAAACATTCGTAGAAAACACATAGTAATACTTGTTTCAGCTTATTAAAAATTCTGAAAATTAGTAACTAAACCCTCAAAATGGAATAGTGATTTTGTCTGTAATATACTCGGTACCCAATGATTACTTGTACGTATTAAAGAATCCAAGAATATTCAATGTTTTGAATGACCCCGAGAGATATGCGTGTCAGGATAAAGTTTACAGAAACAATAACGTTAATGGTTTCACGAGTTAATGGAGAGAGCTTATATTTTTTCTGAAACTGTGGCAGATGTCTACCAAGAATTTCGAAAATTGTAATGCTAAGAACAAATGTTATAACAGCCCAACAGAGCTCTATAAAGAACAGATCACTTCAGTTAAACCTGTTATTATATGCTGTTTTGGGGGGAAGGGTACTGACTTATATGAAATGTAAATTAATTAATAGACTATTGACGTCAGTGTAACTGTTAATTAAATTTGATTGTGCATCCGACATTGTTTTTAATCATCGGAGTGTTCTCGTGTTTCTTTGTTACAGACGCTGTATTGCTTCTAGTTAGTTTGTTTCCTTAGGTAGGCGCTGTTCCCATTTTCTAATTAAACATTTTCTTCATTACTATTTGTCGTATTTATTAGCAAAGCTAAACGGAAATGAATAATTAAAAAAATAAACTGTCACGACAGAATCAATTTGACTTTGTTTTAAACATTAATAATTCTCCTGTTCATATTCCCGGTTTCACAACAACGCAGCAAACGCAACGGAGTAAATTTTCGCTGAGGGTGTTGTTGACTGCACATAAAAAACAAACGATAATTAAATATGTCTCATTAAAAAAAAAATAATAAAACTTTTTAAGTAGTCAGTGTTACCATAGTCTGATTTTTGTTTCTTATTTTTTATTTTTGTTTAACTTATGAAATGATTTCTACGTTTTTTAAACCTAACTTCGATGGTACGGGAACATAATTAGAAGGATTGGTTTGGCCTATAACGATTGCTAGAATTTGCCACACAACGTTTCGATCACTAAAATCTGTGGTCGCTTCAGGTGAAAATTAAACTAATACATTAAATGCAAATGCACAGTTCAGACTACCCGAACTGTGTCAGTGCAACTGTATTCCCCGGTTCTGTCCAGCGGACTTTCTTGTTTACATAACAACTTGCCTTTCTACAGTTGTTGTTAATTTTGTATGTGATGGTGATTTATTGTCTTGACAGTTTACGCTTGTTAGTGAACGAATCTCAGATAGGCTTAAGTTAGTATTTAATGTATTAGTTTAACTTACACCTGAGGACAACGACACATATTTTAGTGGTCAAAACGTGTGGTAAACTCTAAAGATGGTTACAGTCCTACCTAACCCTTCTAAGAAAGAATTTCTTTTTACCTTTGAATTAACTCTTTCTCAAAACCAAAATTTTGAAAGGAAGTGGAACTTGTTCATGACGTAAAACAATAACAGATAAAACACTCGTGCACCCATTTTGTTTGAAATAAACCAACTAACGAGATTAGCTAGTATTAAAGTAGAATTTTACAATTCTACGTTATGGAGAGTTTTCCTCACTAACTATGTCAATTTGCGGCAAATGTAAAATTTTTATTTCGGAATAAAAATCCTCCGACAATGCGTTAGTTTATATGATACATGTCATATTTATATGACAGTCTCCTTTAATGATAGTATTTCAGTTTAATCCTTTTGTGACAGTTTCCTTTTGTTGGTGTTTGAATTTACATTTTAACGACACTTGTATATGTTATTATTATTAAAGATTCGGCTCATCATGCGTTTAATATATTATATATACATATAAATTGTAAGACTCTGTTATCCTTGTGTATTTCTTCTACTCTTTAGACTCAATGTAGAGACGGGTCATGTCTCATTTTCTTCAGTTTAATATGTGTTGTCAGAAGTAGAGGCACATCAGAAGTATTGATGTTGTCTTAGGTGTCCTTGATTTTAAATACCTCTTGCTCACTTTTCTTGTGGCGTATTGTATCTACAGCTCTCATATATTCACAACCCTTATTACCTGCTTATCTTATTTTTGACATTCATGTCAAATTATTCATGCTATGACTAATGTCGCTGATCTACCTGAAATTTGAGATTTCATACCTTCTCTATAAAGGCCTATATACCATCATAATTTAGGGCCTTAGTTAACTTTCCTGTACCTTCTCATTTCAACGCTTCTCCCATTTTACAATATTTTATTCTTTTAAAGTTAACATCATATATTTCCTTTAGCCTCTGGAACTTCCTATAATTTACCCTCAAATATGCACACCATTTTATCATTTTTCCTTGTTATTCACCTATGGCACCTGTTTCATACGATCTTACACAACAGAACAAATACCCGTTACCCATTACATAGCGAACCATTATCGAAAAATAAAAAATGTCTCTATTTTAGTCACACATTTGTCAGATAAATTTTTTAACTGAGCTAAAACATTGTAAGACTCTAGACCAACATAAAATTGTGACAGACAGACCTACTTCACGAACAATGACTCCTCTAACGCGAGATCGTGGTTTTGTCAACTTCAGATCTCCTATCAAACTTACTCTTGCCAATCTCCGATTATTCTATTATATTTATATAAAATATTCTATATTTATAAATATTCTATCAAATTTATGTTAAAGGATAACATTTTGATCTTGCCTACATGCAGTTGGTTTGCGTGGAGTTTTAAGAATCGCATTAATTACTTACACATCTATAAAGTGACCATTAAATAAAGCCGAAGTAATTATATACGGAAAAATTTCATAACCTGTAAGTATTATTACGTTTAATAAAACGTTTTGTGCATACAATTATTGTAAAATTTAGCATCTAATTTTACAATATACTAGCTTGTTTTTGAAGTTTATGATCAATTGATTTGTGCTACTAGGAGACAGGTTTTCAGTCTCACCTTTCTCTATTACTTTCTATTGATCAAATTAATTCGTTAACTACTTCGTTTCGACTTGTGTGATCCTTATTCGTACCTAACTGGTAACTGATCAGTGTAAATTCTCTTCCACAATAATTCACTCGTTCCTGTAATAGTTGGAAGATAAAATTTCTGGACAAATCTACAATTTCTTTTTTGAATGTACTTTAAATTTTATTACATCCTGCTTGCTTATTTAGTTTTCTTCGACTTGTACATTGCTGGAGATGTACAAAATTGTTTCAAACTTTGTACGGGTATACAGAAAAAATTATTTCGAATTATAAGTATATTACTCCTGTTCCGTTGTTAAATGTCAGTTTTATACTTGTTAATAAATCTAAAATAATTGCGTCTCAGGTGTTTTGGGATTACTGTTTGCAGCGTAACCAACTTTACTATCAAATAACACCACAGTTTTATAAAAACCGGGCCGGACTGTAAATAAGCTTCTATTTGTACTGAACGTTGAAGGTACAACAAATATTTTTTAATAAAAACTTTGCTACTTTAAAGAAATGATTTGACTTGCCTTCGAAAGAAGTGTCATTAAGGAAAGTAAGGCGAACTCATTCTATATTAGTCAGGAGTTGCGACATTTTCTTCAAAGTCATATTGTATCTTATTCTTTATAATTGGTTTTCTAGTTACTAACACAAACTCAAGAAATAGTGAAGAATAAGTAGGACTGCTATGGAAATCGGTAATCATCATCATCATCAACCTGTCCAGGATTAGGCAGGTTGCCTGTTCCGGCTTCACCATCTCCGTCTCGGTCTGCCAACATTTCTTCTTCCGGTTGGTTTATAATTCAGGATTTACCTTGGAATTCTTTCTGGATACATGCGCATAACATGCTCTTTCCATCTTTTTTATAGGTTTTCGCTAGTTCCATTACTGGTTGTACTTTTAATTCCTGTCTTATGTCTTCGTTCTTTATGTGATCTAATCTTATATAACCTTTCACAGATCTAAGATATTTCATTTCAGACGTTTCCATCTTTCTTTCTTGGTGCCCATGATTCGGACCCGTATAATATAGCATGGGGACTGCCATCACCTTATAGAATTTTATTTCGTTTCATTATTCCCAAGACCCTGAACATTCCGTGTTGCAACATTTAATATATCCGTTATTCTATTATTCTTGTTCTTGTCCTTATTCGCGCCAGGTCGCATACCTTTAATGCCAGTCCTAGTCCGAGGTATCGTGTGAAGCATAGGAATATGTAAAATTTTACATGGGTTGGTTACCAGCCATCCGCATACCCCCACACCGGGAGGACCACGGACATTTCTGTCGGGGTTACCATACCTTAGCCGTTATGTTCCAATTTTGAGGCGCCGGAAACTCGCCTTTCACCCTCTCTCGTTTGCTACAAAACGCACACCCACTAGACGCCATGCATTGGAAACCGGTATTTCCAATACTAATCAGTTTCATCTTTTGTACTCTTAGAAAGGTTTACAGTCATCCAAGCCAGGCTACTTTATTTAAACCGCGCGGCACACAAGTAGGGTAACACATGCCAAGCGTAGATCTCAGATTGCCTTTAAATTTCCCATCTGATGAGACGCAATGTCCATATGAATTACACAAGTAGCTATTAAACTCATATGAACACCTCCTTAATGTTGTTGACCAGTGAGCCAGAGTCAACATTGAAGATCACTTACATTGGCTTACTTAATTGGTTAACTGTTTCTATAAATTTTCTGCCAATTCTGTCTTTACTTTGTCACTTGCAAAAATAAAATATATCTTGCATCTTTGTTCCTTATATGATAAAGCCATATACCATATTCATGTCACTTGGTTTTATTTTTTTGGCTTGCCGATTTAGTTCACACTTTTCTTCCACACGAGACAGAGAACTGTATAGAATCACTGTAATTATCTTGTTGGTACATCCTCTTCGTTCACTTTTTTAAATATTATATATATATATATATATATATATATATACATTTCAATCACTTTCTGCTACAGTCCGTTTCTTGATGTATATAATACTTTAATATTTATAACTAAATTTACCTCAAGATATACTTTTTTCCTATTAGGAACATGTTTCGAGAGTTCCTGTACTCTCATCTTCAGCCTTCACCATCTTGTTTCTGGTGAAGTATTTGTGGGTTGGCCTTAATAACATCCAGAAGCCAACACACAAATACTTCACCAGAAACAAGATGGCGAAGGCTGAAGATGAGAGTACAGGAACTCTCGAAACATGTTCCTAATAGGAAAAAAGTATATCTTGAGGTAAATTTAGTTATAAATATTAAAGTAATATATATATATATATATATAAACTTTCACTATGAACTTACCTTATGGTTTTATTTCCCAAACGTTTCAACGTGGTGTACGTCTTCTTCAGTGGGAGTAAATACTTCTTCAGTGGGAGTGATTTACTATAGTATTTACTCCCACTGAAGAAGACGTACACCACGTTGAAACGTTTGGGAAATAAAACCATAAAGTAAGTTCATAGTGAAAGTTTATATATATATATATATATATATATATATATATATATATATATAAGAATCACTGTATAGAATATCACACATTCTTCGTACTTTTGACCAACTACCATCTTTTATTTTAATTGCAATGAAGTCACGTTCCTTTTACTGCGTGTTAAGTAAGTAATAAGTCACGTAGTAACAGCCATTCATTCATTAGGGTATTGTAACCTAGATTAATACATACCTAGCACGTTCAGATGTACTGTGGAGCACCAATAACTGCGCCAGCACCGTGGGAATCTGTACACCTGCTGTTTTACGTATTAAGGACGTCACGTTGTACATACTCTAATCCGGCCGCACTGAAGCCCTTTCACTAGTTAAAACTGCAATAACAATTTACAGTTTGCAAATTGTAACCAATCTTTTTAAAATTATTTATTTATTTTATATACTTCATTAAAATAAAGTAAGAACAAATATTAATTTACGTTACTGAGTACATTCAGTTTATGAACATAAACTGTTCTCTTTATAAACAGGAAGTAGGGTCTGTTTTGCAAATGAAAGGATGACAAGAAGCAAAATATTTACTAGCTATTAAAAAATACAAATTATCAGAACTCTAATACCGCCCGTGGCCGCCTAATGGTTTGATACGTGGACAATGACTATCAAGGGCTAAAAAAGTTTGAAAGGAACATTTGACGGAAAGAAAAGGAAAGGATATTGCAAGATTTCTAAAAGCCCAAAAGCTGCAAAACTGTATCATATGGAGAAAGGACATGGATCTATTTTTATATCAAACCCCTATTTCATCACCTGTGATAAAACGTCGCTGAAATTTAGAATTTTTGTTTAGTACTCACTGTTTCGGATCCGTTTATCGTTAATAGGTTTATAATTTTTTTCATGACGAATTCAGAATACTAACTCCTAGGCTAGTAGGCCTACACCAAACGCGTGCCATGGGCGTGGCAGGGAGATCCGTATTTTTAGTTACCGTGTAACACATAACGTGACCATATTATGTTAGAAAGTCAGGGGCTGCCAGTCTGTAGGTGTCATAAGACACTGGCATGAAAAATATAACCTTAAACTGTCAAGTCACGATAGATTAAACAAAACCGGTATCCCCCATCACGCTTTATAATCATACTTAACCAAACATTTAGATTGCTAGCAGTTTTTTAGTTTTATCAGGCGTTCTTATAAGACAAAGAAAATGTGTCGTTCACTGTATAGCTTATAATTTTTTTTCGAATTACCTTATAATGTGGCCTTTATTTTTCTAAAAAGTCATTACTTATTCAATGTAATTTTAAATCTACTAAGTGCTTTACTTGCAGCCAATCGGAATGAGAAGCTTATTCACGTTTACGGTTCTATGTAAAACCAAAAAAATTCCGCAGCCTCGATGATTGTCACATAACAATTACTGTCATCACATTCAAATTTATTTTTTCTGCGCTGCCGTATGATTCTCTTTCACACAATTAAAATATACGTCAATTATTGTAATAACATGTTATTAAAGTAACACTAGATAAACATTGCACAATACAAACTAATATAAATATAATAGGGCTATAATTTAACACGACATAAAAACACAAACATTTCTTTATGGAATTAAATTTATTTGCAGAATAAATTAACATTGGGACAACGATGTTTAATTTTTGTATATTTATATAATTACTTAGATTTATCTTTACATAACATTCTTTTCATTTGGCCCACCACTTCTTAGGATGAATTAGGTACAACTCTGTTGAAATACTTCATCTCTTTTGTCGATTTATCAAATCTGTTTGTCGAGGATTATCTCTGTGTTTTCAACTTTGGGATTAACGAGTAGGCCTAATAAGAAGAAACATATGTAATATTTTCAAAATATGCTAATTTGATCAATATTGTATCTCTCAGACAGTAAAATGTCAATAAAAATTATAAGGAAGAACGTAAAAGTTTTACCTTATAGCCTAAAACATTTACGTTTTTACCCTTAAAAAACTTTGTATTCCGAGTCGGTAGTGAATTAATTATGTTTAGTTAAGTAACGGACACGTCATGGACAACGAAATCCAAGAATATAAGGAAGACGCATTATATTGATAACAAACCCAATATACACATCGCATCATACTCATCGCACCATCACATCATCGCATCATCGCATCATCGCATCATCGCATCATCGTCGCATCATCGCATTATATTGGATTAACAAATTTCAAAAAAAAATTCGTAAAAAACATTCAATACAGTTTTTATATATATATATTAGTTTACTTTATTAAAAATATATTATGAAAAGAATAAGACTTAAACTATCTTTATATTAGTGGCAACATGGATAAAGCTTTTTTTTTTTGTTGAATCTAGGTAAGAAAGCGCTTTAAGCACAGATTTCTTAAAGTACCCTGAGACTTAAGGAAATGTTTTCCTTATAACTTTTACGTTTTGAAGAAAGAGGAAGTTAATTAATAAGACTAGTAGCAGTGGACGACAGAAGTCAGTTACTGCAGATATCTTTAGACAACAATACAAATGGTAATGAGAAAGAAAGAAATTGCCAAGCGCACCAGTTTAATTATGACTCAGTCGCTAACCTTTCTCTTCCATAGTTTCCGTTGATTTATTTAAGACTGTCCGTTTATAACGCTCAGTCATTTGGCAGCCGGTTGCACTTGCATAATAACAGGAATAACACAACTTTCTCTTATTCATAACATTTACGTAATTGACTGGTTTACTGCTATAATAAAGTATACTTTTACTAGCATAAATGGTTTTGTAACTTGAAATGTTATCTCGTTGATCGGTATACGATTTGTTAATACTTTTTCCTTAAATTAGGAAATAAATAATTTTTTCTAATCCTTTATTAATATTTTCTGTATATATAGACACATAGATTACGTTATGTAAGTTACGACGATCTCTTAAAGTCAATATCGAGGAAAATTGATATTATAATTTTCTCGTTTTCTTAAAGAAAACCTTTGAAGATATAAACAAATTATCTCAACTCCTTCACATATACAATGAAACATACATATGCACACACACTCACATACACGAAGACATTGACCCAAATAATTGTTCTGTTGTATTTGACATTTCTTTTGTATTCATACACAGGCCCTGATGTTACGTTATTACACTGTTACATTACGTTACACAGGGCCCAAACGAACGTAACACAAAATACATTTAAAATAGTCGTAATATCTAACTTAAATACAAAGGAAGGGAGGTGCGCTAGAAAACAGTCAGTACCACTAACTAGTGAGCAGGTCAACGTGAATTTATTTATTACACAACGAAAATCAGCTCTTACTTTTATAAATTATGAGTCAGCCAGCGGAGCAAAAATCAATTACCGAATAAATTAAATGCTGGATAAATCGATTACAACAAAAAATCGATTACTGAATAAATCCATTGCTGTATAAATCCATAATTACATATATCAATAACTGCATAAATCAATACTAGTTTACAATATTGTTGCGCGTAGCGCACAAGCTATAATCTGTTCATGAAATTTTAACACTTTCGTATATTACAAAGTTCTTGTAAAAGATATAAGTTCGCATCACACAAAGTAAGGAATTTTGTTCATTTTCTTTTCAAGTACCAATCTGGCAGACTGTAAGCTCCTGCTGCATGGTAATTAATTATTAATAATGTTACTTGAAATTCGGAGATGTGTCCTCTCGCAGCCTGCTATCGCCGGTCATGCCGTGCGTAAACCCGTAGCGGGCACGTGTTTCTCCGCTGGTCCCACGGAGTGCTGTCGTGTATGTTCTAAAACGTAGGCCGAAGGAATACTGGAGCAAGTCAGAATTCTCTGGTATACTTGGACCCGGTCGTGGAACCAAGCTTTATGCTTGGTAAATGAGGCTCCCAACCAAAAGTGCCCATTGAGGCGACCGCTGGTGACTCTGGTCACGGTCCAGTCAGGTGGTCGACTGAAATCAGCTTGCCGGGCGAACGGCTTCGTTAGAAAAGGTAGGGGGCGTGACGTCAGGGAAATACTGACCGATGTACGGATAATTATCTGTCGCGCCACTATTTAAACTTATTTTTATTTAAATTGATGTTAACCGTTGCTGCATTCGGCAGGGGTGCTGAATAACTGCAACAATGACAATACCCATTGTCGAAACGTCGACACAAATAAGTTAAAATTTGTGTTACTTTTGACCGATCCTCACAAACCCTTCACTGAAAAATTCATTGATTGACGGTCACAACGAATTTAAGGATTTAATTAGAAACCAACGAACAGCCAGAAATCAACAAAATCCATTGTGATGCAATACGTTAAACATATCCAACACACAAAAATAAATGCCACCTTATTACCTTATCGCACTGATTAACGCGATAATGACTTTCTACTCTACCGCAACAGTCACTTCGATCCGCATTTGCAATGACGCCAGGTGCACGACCTGGACACACTGCGCCGAGAGAATGTGGTAGACTGATGCAACACGTGGAAAGCCAATCTTGAAGTATACGTAATAGCGTTATGTAATTGTCTTCCGTTTCAACGTAGCGACTTGTATGCATTCTTATATTCTTAAATTTTTAAATTTTTGTGTGTATACGTGCGAGCTCATGCGATCTACTATGTGCCATCGTCGTTAGGACAGTTTTCAAGAAATGTGTTAATTGTTATTATACGCATAGTTTAACATTTCTTTTTTCCATGTATATACACTTACTCATAACTTCATGTGGGGTGATCAGAGCACAAGTAGACCAAGTCCATTTTTGTCATATTCTCTATTTTGCATGCAGTACTAGCACAAGAATGAATACTTTTCAGAGCAACAACAGACTAAGCCCATGTTTTGTTATTTAGCCAACTGTAGCAGCACTAGTGGCAGTCATGGTTTCAATTCACATATATTTTCAGAGCACAAGTGAACCAAGTCCTCATATTTAGTATTAAAGAAAGAAAATCTTATTAAAATAATTATAACAGCACTTTTGGCCACGATCATTATTTATGTTAATATCTTCAATGCAATTATAACAGTCAACAGAGATTGAAAATGCTCCCCAGAACTAATCATTGATGATTAACTTTGTCCTTATGTTTCTCGAAATATGACAGAATGGACTTGGTCTGCTTGTGCTCTGACCACCCCATATCATAATGAAGCGTTACATTGGCGCCAATGTTATTTAACTGCTACTTATGAAATTTATTTTCTTTCTCTCTAAAATCTAGTACTGGTGAAACACAGTACCAACTGGACAACTCTAGCACTTTACATACAACTTAACACTATACATTGTAAACCTAGCAATTTGAATCGTGTGTGTGTGTGTGTGTGTGTGTGTGTGTGTGTGTGCGTGTGCGTGTGTGTGTGTGTGTGTGTGTTAGTTTTGCATTGCTGGTGCAAAAAAGTGTAGGCTAATTTCTTTTCACCTAATAGTCTATATCCGTATTTTACGTCAAATAAACTAAATGGAATGGAAATAAACTAATTTAATGGAAATATCGTTAAAGTTGTTAGAAGAGGCTATAACAGGGTAATGGGTTTTCAAAGCGTTTCTGGAAAAATAAACCTGATTAGTTAATATCGACATTAGTTGAGTTCAGGTTGTTGTGTCATAATGCTTCGTATCTAATAAATATTATTTAAAAATAAACAAATAGTCTTCAGACAATTCAATTTTAAAATTTATATAAATGCAATATTAGGTTGATGGAAAATTGGGTTTAAGGAATTTGCGAAATAAAATTAAAAATCAATATGCAAATTTTTGACGATGATCTAGAAAGTATGTCATTTATCAACCAGGCGGTACTGTATATTTTTACTGCACTTAAACTTTACTATTTTTCCACTAAATCTGACGTTTTTCTTATAATTTCTTAGTAGTTAAGGTTTAGAACAGTACATTTTTTGTCATAATATGACGCCGTTAACAAGTTCATCGTGGAGAGGTCTCGTGTGAAACACCAAATGTTTGATATTCCCACATGTATAGCGCTATCATTAATGCTACCCCGTATCGCCTAATACGTCCAAATACGTTTTTCTTATCCGTAAAAAAATCTTCTCACATCATACACCTACATGTACTTTATTTTATGATAGAATATTTGCCACTTTACATATCGATTACATTACTATGACAGATGCTTCTACCAGAAAAAGAATAGGGACGACCCGATGCCTGGTGATTACAAAAGGTCAGGACAAACAGATCTACGAGTCATAACATTCTGGGTACAAGACGTCTAATGGAAAGGAAATAAGAAGTGAATAGAACCTCACTAAAATATTACTACAAGGGAACAACAAAATTTCATTTTTCTTCTTTTTGTTATGGTAGTTCAACTTTGTAAAGAGCTTTGGGCTGCCAGACAATCTCCTGATATGCTTGACTATCATGCCATTAAATCATTATGGGGCATAATTATCTTTTCTATTATTATGTAGTAGTTTTTCTTTATTATCTCTCCCTTTCGCCAAAGCTTTCTGCTTCTCATTTTCATCAGTACATCTCTCAACATAGTTTTTCCTCACTCGTCTACACTCCTTATTTAAAAAAAATCTGACTTGTATTCCTCTTACCTTCATCAGTGCTACGTAAGATCCACAGACGTACTAGCCTTTGCCTCCTAATTTTTGATTCTATACCATGTTTCAGTAGATAGTAGATCATGAACTTCAGGAGCAGAGATGAAAGTCAGTATCCATGAGTATCCATGAACGACGATAACAAGCAGCGGTCCATTAAAAAAAGCAGTAAGCTGCCAAATCATAAAAGATAACAGGGTATCAAGATATTACCAGGATAACAGGAGCTTAACAGGAGTGATGTTATCAGAATTAATAAACTGTTAATTTTCTATAGAAGTGACGGGATAATAAAAAATTTTCTAAAGACTTTCCTAGATAGCACTTGCCGATAGCGAATAATGAATTGAAATGTGCAAAGTAACAGTTGTATTGGACTGGATAACAAAAAGTTGACAAATTTGGGAAAACCTCGTTGTCAGGATAAATGATAACAGATTAGTTCAGTAGGCCCGAGATAATCGCTCAAAATTATTTCTCTTCTCAGCATTCTTTCATTTCACTGAATGCTTAAAGGCTTTTTCAAACTTCCTTACGCAAAGCGGTTCCTAAGTCTATCGACAGATCTTGTCTTGGTGGTGTATTCCGATAGTCTCCAATCTGTGAAAATGTCTTCTTCCCCCCTTTTTTTTTTAGTGTGTATTTCCATTGCTTGAAAACCCATTTTAGATAACTTCCTATCTGTTAATTTCCCATCATGTCCTAGAAACAACAGATAACGAAGAAGAAGGGCAAAAAAACACATCCCGTGTATTTAAACTTTATTAGTTTACAAATTTCTGTGTATTTATCTTCTTCATCGTTAGATATGTACCTTCATAGGTAAGATGTGTACAGAAGACAGGTAATGAAGGGAGCTCGTCCTTCTGGATATTGAAGGGATATAATCCGGAAAAATAAGTACCTCAAGCTTGAAGGTAAAGTAAAGATATAGAAGATGATGGTACGACCAGTGCTGACGTACGTACGTGACACGCGGGTTGACACTAGTAAAACAAATCGACTGTTATGTACAATGGAAATCAATATCAGGACAATGATTATAAAAACGAGAGGTAGGTAGAATACAAAATACTGACATAACATGGCAGTGTCAAGTAGAAGATGTCGAATTTGCCAGAAGACTAAAAAGAGAATGGAATGCCCACGTTGACAGGGCAATCTACAAGAGATTAATGAAAACAGTGTGAGATTGTAGATCGTTGGGAAAAGGGGATCCTGGGCGACCACAGAAAAGATGGACGAGGAAATTGAATTGACATCTAGCAAATCCTCTTGTCTCAGGGAAAACAGGCGATTAAGTCTATATAAAAGAAGAAGATAAACAACAAGAAGAAGAAAATTATTATTAGTTTTCTAAATGAAACAAATTTAATTGATTCTTTCCTCTTCAGCATACAGATCAATTTTACAACGACAGACAGATGCAAATATTTAATCAACTATGATTAATCAAGCTAAAAGGTGATAAATGTAGGACCATTAAGAAATATTTCCTACACGATACGTCCTAAAAAAATCAGGTAAAAATGTAATGCACGAATTCTAATCAATTGACATAAAACACAAGCCTGTTTAAAGGAACTTCTTCTGTTATTTTAACATTTAAAGTTTAATATCTAATTGGTTTCAGAGAATACATGGAACTGAGCACTGCATTAACTGAGCATATAATGTATAATTGAGCAACTTCCGATATTTCACACCATACTTCCACACGCCAACCGCAATATGCCAAACGATTGTTGATCAACTCTTTGGTTAGTTAAAGGATAGGATTTAAGAATCATTAGTGTTACTGGGCTTAGTCTGCGCATTTCCTGTTAAGAAATATAAAAATGATATTAGATGAAATTATACATTTCTTGTGAAATAGCAGCGTCTTAATGCCTCGAGTTCTTTACATCAACTTGTAGCGATTTAGATTAACTTTTTAATTTAATTTCCTATAGGTTTATATGTGTTCTCACTTCTTCTAATGCATGTTCCAAATTACGGCTTTGGACTTGTTTCCTCAATCTCACAACCCACAATGTTTTTACTTTCTCAGTAATTAATCCTCCAATTGATTCTGGACTTCATTCTTCCTATTACTGCGTTTAGCGTTTAGTTGATAATCGTCTTTAAATCTGTTCTTGATTCCCTTCCTCTAACATATCTATTTCATTGTATTCTTTAGAGCTTCATGAGCTTTCTACGCCTTCCCCTTTTAGCGTTTTTCTACTTCAAAATGTGTCGTCCTTGAATCCTCATCTTCTACCTAGCCCTTAAAAATTTCTTACAATCTTTTTTCGAATATCTGTAAACTTTCATCATATTTCTGTGTCAATCATATCACCTGCTTCGAATACGTCTACCTGTTTTTGATGTAATATTTATTTTGGTGTTCTTGGTCTTTATTTGCACATCATGAATTACGTCTATCGGTTGCTTTGTGAACTACCTTATTTTCCTTTGTATCCCGTGATTTATTCCCGCCATCCTTTGATGTATATCATATACATTTGTTTATATATTTAAAAGTGAATACCCTTCAAAATTGGTATTTTCTGTCTCTAATTCTCCTCTATTTTTCGTTATTTGTATACTATCTACATTCACATTTTTACCTTATCCTCGTTTGTTTCCAGCCCTCACAGTCTAGCATAACCTTCTAATTTGTGCAGATTTTTCTCTAGTCTTTTTTATAATTAAGTTATATATAAAAAATTTGCTGCGTATGATATGAATTGTACTAATTTTTCCATTGTAGTTCATTTGACATTACACGCTTTTGTCATCTCTGAAATTGCAATGTTAACTAACTGTCGATAATCCGTTTTTGTTATTTATTCGTTTCTGTTAAATTCGTTTAATACCCGTACTTGTGTGAGCTTTGCTTTCTTTACTGTAATTCTAATCAGACTAATTCCTGTTTTACGGTATTCCTAGCTTCTGCACATATCTTCACCAAATTTCGTTTTACACTATCGAAAACTTGATTAAAATATCAAAAGTATGCCTACTTTAAAGTAATTCTATTAAATTTTCCTGCTAACATTTATAAAATATTTGGGACATGGTGTGTGCTGTATCTATTGTTATCTTCCCCTGTCTAGAACTACGTTGATATCTCCCCTACCTGACCATCATCATATGTTTTTAATGTTCATACATTGTCTCAGTATTATTATTATTGTTATTATTTTTATTATTACTATTATTAACGTCATAATTTAATATGTTAAACTGAGAGTATTCTTCTATAATTCTCGCGAATATCAATTTCAAAAGACTAGACATTTCTTCTTTGTCCATCATTGTGTTGTAAGTTGTTTTAACACCTTGATTCCATTATTTATCCTCTCACATACTATATTTCCAAGCTTTTGCGCTTTGTTGACATAATTAATAATTAAATTAAGTCTTAAACTTAATGTAAGAGAAACCATGTAAAGTAAGAGACATATAAATTAGCGACAAACATTTACATATATAAAGCAAAAAATTAACTAAATCTGAGAAAGATATAATAAGAATAAATTTAATAGGGGAAGACAGGTGAATATAAAACTATTGAGGGCTGTGGTTTTATGAAGGGGAGGAAAAACTACCGGTAATGGTGAGCCTTTGGAAGTTAAATGCGTTGATATTATAACGATGGAGGAACTGGTAGATGCACTAAAATAGACAAAAAATGAAAAGGCAGCAGGCCCCAATGGATTAATACGGAACTATTAATGTAATCTGGCACACAGCTGCTTTGGAGACTGTTGTATTTATTAAACTAGTGTTAGGAAATTAGTCAGGGTCCGGAAACATAGAAAACACAAAAGGATTCATGAACGAGTGTCTGAAGAATGCAAGAATTATACAGCTATTAATATTCTTAATGTTGTGTATAAAATACATGTCAGATTTTTAAATAAACATCTTAAGTAAGTAACTAAAGTTATAATGAGAGTAGGGTAAAATAAAATTAGGTCAAAATCTCGAGAGTGGATAATGCATTGTAACACATTTTCGAAAAAAGGTGAGATTTGCACCATGAGACTCATGTTGCATTAGTCGACTTCGAGAAAGCGTTTGATCAAGTAAACAGGAATAAGTTGTGACATATTCAGGAATGCCGTGACTACCCATAGACTTTATTAAATGTGAATTGAAAATACGTTTTAAAATAAATTTACACATTTTTATACATTTTCGGAACTCTAAAGTAATAGCAAATACATGAAAGATGAATATTGAAGAAATGTTACTAAATAAAGGGGTAAAACAGTGATGTAGTACACTGGCGACGCACATTAACATGTACATTCACGACATCATCCAAGCATGGTAACAAGATATTAGCACAAGCATAAAACTTAATCAGATCATTAGTTTGGAACTACACGCCGCGACGCAATCCTAATACAATAAACTGAGGATAATATTTAGTATTTTTTGCATCTTTTAAAGCATATTTCCAGACACTACAATTTCATAATACAAAACAAAAAATCTTTACTTTTTGATTTTCATTATCTAGGCTGAGTGTTGTGAATGAATGTCACTATAAAATAATTCAAACTAGAAATGTCGTGTGGAATTATGCATAGAATATTAAAGAATAAAAGAAAGATAGCCACAAGCATTTAATTTCATACTCAACGGTAGTGCATGTTTTATTGTGTGGATGGAAATCTTGAAAGATTATACACCAAACTCGAAGTTCAGAAATGCGTTTTCTGAGAACCACAAAGCGTTGTACGAGGCGAGACCGTTTACGCGATAAGGACATTAGGAAGGAACTCCGTAAACTATAAAAATCACAAATGTCAAATGGAATGGTCTCAACATCTGGACAGAATGCAGGAAAGACAGCATGGCTACGTACAACAGTATATAGGCGTAGAGCCTTTGGAGAAAGGAATGTAGGAAGACCGAGAACAAGTTTGATAAATACAGTGTAAAGACGGGACAGGCAATGTGCCTACTCCGTAAAAGAAAACAAATAGAAAAGGACAAAGAAAACAGAGTCCAGGAAGAGATTAAGAAATTGTCCTATGGTTATAAGAAGTTGTAAGAAGGTCACGTAAAATATGGTTTGAAGATTGTGACAGGAACTGACAACGGCACATAATAAAGAACTGAAGAAGTTGAAGCTATCACTTAAGTTTGCGAAGGGAACTGAATTATAAACAAAATACAATCAGAATGATCAATATTGCACACCACTATATAACAATTATTCCGATTAGCGCTTTCAAGCTTCACAGCTCATCGTCAGATCGGGAATAGACAGAAAATATGTAAAACCCAACCCTTCACCCCTCTTCACCACCCTGCTCACCCACAACAAACTAAAAATTAATGACCCTTCCCCACCCCCTAAACTCTGTCTCCCCATCTATACAGTTACATATTTTTCTAGTAAATTCCTTGTGTTTCAGTGAGTGTGTGTGTGTGTGTGTGTGTGTGTGTGTGTGTGTGTGTGTGTGTGTGTGTGCATCCTTTTAAACTACCCTCTTCCTCTCCACACACGTGGGTCAGTCACACACCTTTTTATTTTAAAACAACCAATAAGTACTATGAAATATAATTCTTAATCTTATCTATCTGCCCTCTCTCATTTACTTCTTAATCATGTTATAAAATATTTCTTCATTATCAAATTTAATTTTAATATTAATTAAATTGTCTAACCCTTTTTCCCTTTCTTTCAATATTTCTAACTCCTCTCTAAGCTTCCTTTCAACTGTGTTATTTACTACTTTTACAATTTCATATTCTTCCAAAGGATTAACAAACTTGTGGTCGTCTTCTATGAAATGTCTTGCATATAACGAATTGGTTGTTCTATTACCTTCTCCACGTTTGTGGTCAGACAACCTGCATACGAATTTTCGTCCTTTTAGTAATCCAACAGTAATCCAACAGCACCAACTTTTAAAAGTCAGGTTAAGATACATAAAGAAGGAAAACCAATTAGACCGATTGTTTCTTTTATTAATGCACCTATTTATAAAGTATCAAAGGAAGTTAGCAGAGTACTGAAAGAGAAATATGAATTTAGGACAAAATACAACATAGAGAATAATATAAAATTGATAGAAAAATTAGAAAATATTAGCATTAATGTAAATACAAAATTGATATCACTGGATGTTAAGGACATGTTTACTAATATCACAGAAAATAGAGTTATTAAGTTAATAAACGATAATAATATGGGAGAATACAGGTATAAAAAGCAGTTGATGAAAGTAATTAAAGAACGTGTAAATCAGAACTATTTTAGGTTTAATAACAAGTTTTATATACAGAAAGAAGGTTTACCTATGGGGTC
The DNA here is from genome assembly GCA_034769895.1 of Magicicada septendecula. Classification (NCBI taxonomy): domain Eukaryota; kingdom Metazoa; phylum Arthropoda; class Insecta; order Hemiptera; family Cicadidae; genus Magicicada; species Magicicada septendecula. Next base: position 362,201,614 of record CM068370.1, on the reverse strand, counting down.
TTCATTATCCCCTATTCTTGCTGAAATATACATGAATGATTTTGAAAAGCAATTAATAACTTCCACTAAGTATAAAGACAATATAAAATTATGGTCTAGATACGTTGATGATGTATTAGTAATTTGGGAAGGAAGCATAGAAGAAGTGCATGAGTTTATAAAGGAGGTAAATAATAAGGATAAAAACTTACAATTTAAGGAAGAGATAGGAGTTAAGCAAATAAATTACTTAGATTTAAACATAGAAATTAAAGATAATGAGAAACTACAGTTTGGGATATTTATGAAAGAGTCGTATTCTGATATAATTATACCAAGTGAGTCTTACCACCCATACAGATATAAAATGGCGGCAATCAATTCCTTTTGTTACAGAGCTCAGAAGTGTTTAAAAGAGACCGAATCAAAAGATAGGGAGTTAAAAACGATAAAGGGAATTATAAGGAATAATAATTATAGCACCAACATAGTGGATAAAGTTATGAAAAGGGTCAACATACAAAAAGCTAAAATAGAACCAGAACATAAGAATTATGCAGGGTCATTGACATACATAGGTTCACATACTAGAAAAAATTATAAAATGTTTTAATAAATATGGAGTAGATATAGCTATTAAAAAATGTGAAACGGTATTTGATAAGATAAGGAATAAGAATATAGAAAAAATTCCAGTATTACAGAAAAGCGGAATTTATAAATTAAAATGTAAAGACTGCAACAAAGTGTACCTAGGGGAGACAGGACGAAAATTCGTATGCAGGTTGTCTGACCACAAACGTGGAGAAGGTAATAGAACAACCAATTCGTTATATGCAAGACATTTCATAGAAGACAACCACAAGTTTGTTAATCCTTTGGAAGAATATGAAATTGTAAAAGTATTAAATAACACAGTTGAAAGGAAGCTTAGAGAGGAGTTAGAAATATTGAAAGAAAGAGAAAAAGGGTTAGACAATTTAATTAATATTAAAATTAAATTTGATAATGAAGAAATATTTTATAACATGATTAAGAAGTAAATGAGAGAGGGCAGATAGATAAGATTAAGAATTACATTTCATAGTACTAATTGGTTGTTTTAAAATAAGGGTGTGTGACTGACCCACGTGTGTGGAGAGGAAGAGGGTAGTTTAAAAGGATGCACACACACACACACACACACACACACACACACACACACACACACTGAAACACAAGGAATTTACTAGAAAAATATGTAACTGTACAGATGGTGAGACAGAGTTTAGGGGGTGGCGAAGGGTCATTAATTTTTAGTTTGTTGTGGGTGAGCAGGGTGTGTGGGAGAGGGGTGAAGGGTTGGGTTTTACATATTTTCTGTCTATTCCCGATCTGACGATGAGCTGTGAAGCTTGAAAGCGCTAATCGGAATAATTTTTATATAGTGGTGTGCAATATTGATCATTCTGATTGCGATTTCAACCACTAACACAAATTTCTTCATTAAACGCCTGTTAAGATGTGCAATCGACTACAGGTAATGGACAACAACAATGAGGTAATAAACGACAACAATAAGGTAAGTAAAGTTTTTAAATATCTTAAGTTAAAAGTTAAATTGAAGAGGGTTTTAAGTAAAATATGTTTTAATAAACAATGTCTGGATAATAATGTCATCCCAAAGTACGCTCAAGTTAAAATTAAAAATAAGAACAGTGTAGCCAAAAAGTAAAAGAACAAAGCGAGAAGTTGTGGATAAAACTGGAAATAAGGTCACTCTACGGCTTAATCAATAGGTATAATAGGGAATTATATGACAGACACATAGAATTATTAAGAATATACTCGTATGTAGAGTTAGAAGAAATATTATATAATTTTGGTTTGGGGTACGTAGAAAAGAAATTGGAAAATAAAAATAAAAAATGGTAGATAAGTTAAATAAATTAATAAGAAAGAACGAAGTAAAAAAGGAACACCTCTCTAAGAATATCTATGAAAAAAGAGTAATAAACCTTACAGAGGTAAATTTCAATACGGAAGAAAAAGAAATGTTAGCGAAAGGCTTAAAATACGCACCGCCACCAGAATTAAATAAAGAAAAAACGATTATAGAATGCGAAAGCATAATACAAAAACTAGGAAATGAAAATGATAAAAAAAGAATAAGGTGGGAAGTAGGGAATGTAGTAGATAAAATATTTAAGAAAAGTTTGTATAATTCAAAGAATGAACAAAAAATCAAAGCAACTGTAACTAAACTAAAGAATAAAATAAAGAAGAATGATATTATAGTTACGAAGGCGGATAAAGGAAATACAATGGTACTAATGAGAAAGGAAGAATACATAAAGAAAACGGAAGAATTTATAAGGGAAGGACCATACGAGGAAATAAAGTATGATTATACAAGTAAGTACCAGTCAAGGATAAAACAAATGATGAAACAGATAACATTTATAGAAGAAAATAAGAAAAAGTATTTATTGGAAAGTAATCCAACAGCACCAACTTTTAAAAGTCAGGATAAGATAAACAAAGAAGGAAAACCAATTAGACCGATTGTTTCTTTTATTAATGCACCTATTTATAAAGTATCAAAGGAAGTTAGCAGAGTACTGAAAGAGAAATATGAATTTGGGACAAAATACAACATAGAGAATAATATAAAATTGATAGAAAAATTAGAAAATATTAGCATTAATGTAAATACAAAATTGATATCACTGGATGTTAAGGACATGTTTACTAATATCACAGTAAATAGAGTTATTAAGTTAATAAACGATAATAATATGGGAGAATACAGGTATAAAAAGCAGTTGATGAAAGTAATTAAAGAATGTGTAAATCAGAACTATTTTAGGTTTAATAACAAGTTTTATATACAGAAAAAAGGTTTACCTATGGGGTCTTCATTATCCCCTATTCTTGCTGAAATATACATGAATGATTTTGAAAAGCAATTAATAACTTCCACTAAGTATAAAGACAATATAAAATTATGGTCTAGATACGTTGATGATGTATTAGTAATTTGGGAAGGAAGCATAGAAGAAGTGCATGAGTTTATAAAGGAGGTAAATAATAAGGATAAAAACTTACAATTTAAGGAAGAGATAGGAGTTAAGCAAATAAATTACTTTGATTTAAACATAGAAATTAAAGATAATGAGAAACTACAGTTTGGGATATTTAGGAAAGAGTCGTATTCTGATATAATTATACCAAGAGAGTCTTACCACCCATACAGATATAAAATGGCGGCAATCAATTCCTTTTGTTACAGAGCTCAGAAGTGTTTAAAAGAGACCGAATCAAAAGATAGGGAGTTAAAAACGATAAAGGGAATTGTAAGGAATAATAATTATAGCACCAACATAGTGGATAAAGTTATGAAAAGGGTCAACATACAAAAAGCTAAAATAGAACCAGAACATAAGAATTATGCAGGGTCATTGACATACATAGGTTCACATACTAGAAAAATTATAAAATGTTTTAATAAATATGGAGTAGATATAGCTATTAAAAAATGTGAAACGGTATTTGATAAGATAAGGAATAAGAATATAGAAAAAATTCCAGTATTACAGAAAAGCGGAATTTATAAATTAAAATTTAAAGACTGCAACAAAGTGTACCTAGGGGAGACAGGACGAAAATTCGTATGCAGGTTGTCTGACCACAAACGTGGAGAAGGTAATAGAACAACCAATTCGTTATATGCAAGACATTTCATAGAAGACAACCACAAGTTTGTTAATCCTTTGGAAGAATATGAAATTGTAAAAGTAGTAAATAACACAGTTGAAAGGAAGCTTAGAGAGGAGTTAGGAATATTGAAAGAAAGAGAAAAAGGGTTAGACAATTTAATTAATATTAAAATTAAATTTGATAATGAAGAAATATTTTATAACATGATTAAGAAGTAAATGAGAGAGGGCAGATAGATAAGATTAAGAATTATATTTCATAGTACTAATTGGTTGTTTTAAAATAAGGGTGTGTGACTGACCCACGTGTGTGGAGAGGAAGAGGGTAGTTTAAAAGGATGCACACACACACACACACACACACACACACACACACACACACACACACACACACACACACACACACACACACACACACACACACACACACACACACACACACACACACACACACACACACACACACACACACACACACTGAAACACAAGGAATTTACTAGAAAAATATGTAACTGTACAGTTGGTGAGACAGAGTTTAGGGGGTGGGGAAGGGTCATTAATTTTTACTTCCATATTCCTTAAGGAATGGAAGTATGGTGATGGCAAAAAAAATCGTGTTCGAGATTATTGCAGATTCTGATTCTACTACACTCAAAACATGAAAAAAAGTCGTTTTCCGAGTAGTGTCTGTGTGTGTGTCTGTCTGTGTGTCTGTCTGTAGATTTTTTACTTCCATATTCCTTAAGGAATGGAAGTATGGTGATGGCAAAAAAAATCGTGTTCGAGATTATTGCAGATTCTGATTCTACTACACTCAAAACATGAAAAAAAGTCGTATTCCGAAAAGTGTCTGTCTGTGTGTCTGTCTGTCTGTGTGTGTGTGTCTGTCTGTAGATTTTTTTTCTATGGCAAACGATAACTGCCGCAAATTCAAACAGAATCAAATAATTTTTTGCATACAGCTCTGATTTGTAGAGTACTCGCGACCTATTGTTTTTGGTGAAGATCGGTTGAGGGAAAGGGGTAGTTTACCTGCAACGGTTTTTTTTATCAAGGGAAATTTTTTTTTGGCAAACGATAACAGCCGCAAATTCAAACAGAATCAAATAATGTTTCGCATACAGCCCTGAATTGTAGAGTTCTCAAGATCTAATGTTTTTGGTGAAGATCGGTTAAGGGAAAGGGGTAGTTTACCTGTAACGTTTTATGTTTTAACATGGGTATTTCCTATGGCAAACGATAACAGCCGCAAATTCAAACAGAATCAAAAGATTATTTGCATACAGCCCTAAATTGTAGAGTTCTCAAGACCTATTGTTTTGGTGAAGATCGGTTAAGGGAAAGGGGTAGTTTACCTACAACGTTTTTTTAACAAGGGTATTTTTTATGGCAAACGATAACAGCCGTAAGTTCAAACAGAATCAAATAATTTTCTGCATACAGCCCTGATTTGTAGAGTACTCAAAATCTATTGTTTTTGGTGAAGATCGGTTGAGGGAAAGGGGTAGTTTACCTACAACGTTTTTTTAACAAGGGTATTTTTTTATGGCAAACGATAACAGCCGTAAGTTCAAACAGAATCAAATAATTTTCTGCATACAGCCCTGATTTGTAGAGTACTCAAAACCTATTGTTTTTGGTGAAGATCGGTTGAGGGGAAGGGGTAGTTTACCTGCTACGTTTTTTTTTTTGGCAAACGATAACTGCCGCAAATTCATACAGAATCAAATAATATTTTGTATACTTCCCTGAATTGTAGAGGTCTCAAGGACTTTCGATTTTGGTAAAGATCGGTAAAGGGGAAGGGGTAGTTTACCTGCAACCTTTTACGTTTTAACAAGAGTAAAGTACTTGAAAATTTATTTACACTTTTTGAAACAATGGTAATTGTTGAAAATAAAATAATTTTGTTGCCAGGTAACAAAAATAAAGTCATTTTGATTATAAAATATAAATATTTACAAGAAAAGAATTTTCAGTTTTCAAAATTTAAATATATTTTTATAAAACAATGGGTTCTTCATTGAGGTGGGGACCATGTCACTCACTCCATCTCAAGCCTCTCCCATTTTGCAGAAAAAGAGGACCCTGTCAAGGCTGATACTTTGACGACAGTGACAGGGCTTTCCACCAAATTCAGCAGAGTGACAGGTAGGCCCAACTCTGATTGGCTCCTCAGATTTCCCCAGCGTTAGTAGGTTCTATGAAAATATTTTATTTCAAAAATGATTTTAAATATAAATCTTAGATATGTTTTATAAATCTCATGTTTTATGTTTTAACATGGGTAATTTTTTATATGACGAACCATAACTGCCGTAAATTCAAACAGAATCAAATAATTCTTTACATATGTGCCTGAGCTATAGAGAACTCAATGTCTGTTGATTTTGGTGAAGATCGGTTACGGGGAAAGGGCAGTTTACCTAAAACATTTTTTGTTGTAACATGTGTAAAGTACTTAATTTTGATAAAGTATCCTGATAAGATCTTAATAATCCACTGTAGAAACGTAGATGAAATATCTATAAATGAAGAGGCTAGTTGAACGGGCTGGGGGTAATTTTCTATAAATCAAAATTATAGTTGAAGGGGGAGGTGATAATTTTTTTTTATATGTGTACTTCGTTATTGGCAAGAAAGAAGTATTTTTTTGTTAAAATTCCTTCCCTGGCTGTTTGGCTGAAAATTATTTTAAATATAAATCTTAGAATATGGAAGTCATGTATGGTTCTCCATACCGTTATTTCTATGGCAAACGATAACTGCCGCAAATTCAAACAGAATCAAATAATTCTTTGCATACAGCCCTGATTTGTAGAGTACTCAAGACGTATTGTTTTTAATGGAGATCGGTTGAGGGAAAGGGGTAGTTTACCGGCAACGGTTTTTTTTATCAATGGAAATTTTTTTTTTGGCAAACGATAACAGCCGCAAATTCAAATAGAATCAAATAATGTTTCGCATACAACCCTGAATTGTAGAGTTCTCAAGACCTATCGTTTTTGGTGAAGATCGGTTAAGGGAAAGGGGTAGTTTACCTGTAACGTTTTATGTTTTAACAAGGGTATTTCCTATGGCAAACGATAACAGCCGCAATTTCAAACAGAATCAAACGATTATTTGCATACAGCCCTAAATTGTAGAGTTCTCAAGACATATTGTTTTTGGTGAAGATCGGTTGAGGGAAAGGGGTAGTTTACCTGCAACGTTTTTTTAACAAGGGTATTTTCTATGGGTAACGATAACAGCCGTAAATTCAAACAGAATCAAATAATGTTTTGCATACCGCCCTGATTTGTAGAGTACTCAAGACCTATTGTTTTTGGTGAAGATCGGTTGAGGGAAAGGGGTAGTTTACCGGGAACGGTTTTTTTTATCAATGGAAATTTTTTTTTGGCAAACGATAACAGCCGCAAATTCAAATAGAATCAAATAATGTTTCGCATACAACCATGAATTGTAGAGTTCGCAAGACCTATTGTTTTTAGTGAAGATCGGTTAAGGGAAAGGGGTAGTTTACCTGTAACGTTTTATGTTTTAACAAGGGTATTTCCTATGGCAAATGATAACAGCCGCAAATTCAAACAGAATCAAACGATTATTTGCATACAGCCCTAAATTGTAGAGTTCTCAAGACATATTGTTTTTGGTGAAGATTGGTTGAGGGAAAGGGGTAGTTTACCTGCAACGTTTTTTTAACAAGGGTATTTTCTATGGCAAACGATAACAGCCGTAAATTCAAACAGAATCAAATAATGTTTTGCATACAACCCTGATTTGTAGAGTACTCAAGACCTGTTGTTTTTGGTGAAGATCGGTTGAGGGGAAGGGGTGGTTTACCTGCAACGTTTATGTTTTAACAAGGGTATTTTCTATGGCAAACGATAACAGCCGTAAATTCAAACAGAATCAAACGATTATTTGCATACTGCCCTAAATTGTAGAGTTCTCAAGACATGTTGTTTTTGGTGAAGATCGGTTGAGGGAAAGGGGTAGTTTACCTGGAACGTTTTTTAACAAGGGTATTTTCTATGGCAAACGATAACAGCCGTAAATTCAAACAGAATCAAATAATGTTTTGCATACAGCCCTAATTTGTAGAGTACTCAACATCTGTTGTTTTTGGTGAAGATCGGTTGAGGGGAAGGGGTAGTTTACCATCAACGTTTTTTTATCAAGCGTATTTTCTATGGCAAACGATAACAGCCGCAAATTGAAACAGAATCAAATAATGTTTTGCATTGGTCCCTGAATTGTAGAGGTCTCAATGACTTTCGATTTTGGTGAAGATCGGTTAAGGGGAAGGGGTAGTTTACCTGCAGCCTTTTACGTTTTAACAAGAGTAAAGTACTTGAAAATTTATTTAAACTTTTTGAAACAATGGTAATTGTTAAAAATAAAATAATTTTGTTGCCAGGCAATAAAATTATAATTTTTTCATTTTAATGTAATATAATATTTTTCATTTAATACAGCAATAAAAAGGCAGGTAAGACACAGCCTGGCTGTTTGGCTGAAAATGATTTTAAATATAAATCTTAGAATATGGAAGTCATGTATGGTTCTCCATACCGATATTTTAGTTTGTTGTGTGTGAGCAGGGTTGGGGAGAGGGGTGAAGGGTTGGGTTTTACATATTTTCTGTCTATTCCCGATCTGACGATGAGCTGTGAAGCTTGAAAGCGCTAATCGGAATAATTTTTATATAGTGGTGTGCAATATTGATCATTCTGATTGTGATTTCAACCACTAACACAAATTTCTTCAATAAACAAAATAGTCAGTTTGGTGGGAGTATAATACTTTACATTTGGGATATCAGACTTTACAGTCAACTTATGAATTAAAGTGTTATTGGAAAACTTCAATTAATTTCAAGTTGATGTCAAATTTATTTTAAATGGCTATCAAAATTAATCCAATGATATTAATACAATTTTTTAATGTAAAATTATTTTTAAAGCTATGAAGAAAAACTTATTTTATATTAGATAGTAGATACGACGTATAGCTAATAAAGAATTGGGTCATGAAGTAATGCTCTTTAAGAGAAGAATTTGTAAAATTATGACGGCATTTTAAGAGGATATTTGAGAAAATAAATCTATTTAATGAATATATAGAAACAGCTCTTTGCAATATAGCGTCAGTATAATCAATGTAACTCGAGACAGTTTACAGAAATAGCAGTGACGAGATAAGTTGTATAATTTCTTTGAATGCATCATTATTTTATAGCAACTTACACATAGTAGGTTTTAGGACCAATAAAAAGTTTTTAAACACTAATACTTAAAGTCAATAACTATTCAATGGAGTGGTATCTCGTTACAGCAATAAGTAGAAGACAGTTACTATGAAGGCGTATGTTAATAGAAACAAAATATATTGACAGATCTTCCATTATATATAGCTATAAACGAGTTTTTTATATTTTAATATAAAAGTTAAGTATAAAAGGGCTCTTCTGTGTATATATATATATATATATATATATATATATATGTAAAAAATTTACCGCGCAAGTTAAAACATGGATAACATTCTTTTAATTAAGTCAAACACAAAAAAACAGCCACCTTGCCAAAGGAGTTTCTTTCTGTTAAGAGACTGAGCAAACGTAATGCGATCGGATCTGTATGAGATGGAACGAGAAAAGTTTTGCGACAATCGTATATTGCGTTTGTCTGCAGCAACTGTCTGCTACATTTTCCTTATCGTCATAAATATATTCAAATTTTCATAAACCTAGAATTTTTACTGATTTATTTGCCATAACTGTGCATTTTCAAACAATTTGATTTATAAATGACCAAAGAACGTTAATTAAAAACGTGAATTAAAAATAACTGCTGCCAATGTTTTTTCATAGTTTTTGGATCTTTCTATCTTTGCTTGGGAAAATATAACAGAAATAGAATCTTTTCTACCCCACCTTTCATTTTATTTAATAAAACCCAGCGTAGTCAAGGTAAACTGGAATGAAATTCATTTATGTTAAAAAACTAGTGGATCTGCTTCGGGATAATGATTATAAAACGATTGTGTGAATAATTGAAACCTTGTTAAGCCGAAAATATATTTTACTTGTTAGACATATTAACACAAGCTATCTTTCCTCCATCGTTTCCCTTGCCCTTGACGTAGAAGCTCTGACACATTTCTGGTGCAGGCGAAGCTCTCTTCCCTCCGACGTTTTCCTTGCCCTTGACGCAGAAGCTCTGACACGGTCCTGGTGCAAGCGAAGCTCTCTTTCCTCCAACGTTTCCCTCGCTCTTGACGTAGAAGCTCTGATACGCTCCTGCTGTAGACGAAACTCCCGTTGTTCAGGTGATCCCGACTCTCGGATGGCTTTTATTTTGTTACAGGAGTTACCTGACCAATACTCTTTCTTTTCTTCGGTGGCATTCCGATAGGTTGGAAGTAATAGGTACCCGCGGACAGTAAAGAGCACACAATACAGTACGTTTATTGACTTAGAGAGTCGAGTTGTTTTGTTTCCGGTTGTGTAATCTGAGACCGGGCGGTCTCCTTATATACCCAGCCACGATGTTGTAGGGCGAGTGGTCGCTGGTGCGGGGGTGAAGGGATGAGGATGGGGAAGGGCGCGGGAGATAGCAGATGAAATGGTGACTTACACTCACAGCGGGGTAAAGAACAAAACAGTTGTGGACCAAAATTCAACTTTGATTGTTAATAACTTCGGAACTAAGGATGCTATCAGATCCGGGCAAATTGCATTTTGTAGCACATTTTATGGGCTTTCAGAAAAGTACCTTCCACTTTGGTCGATTTCCTCACCGTTTTCGAGATATTGGCGAAAACCGCAAATCTGCTCGTTAAAATTCTGCTTACGAGGGTAGAAAAGGGGTGGGGGTAGTTTTAAAAACAAAATGTAGGTAAGAATTTTCCTTTTGTTTTGAACTGTTAGTGTGCAACATTTCATCACGATCGGAATAAAACTGTAGATCTGTATGAAATACAAACAGACAAACATTCTTCTTTATATATATAGAAGATAGACAAAACTAGCAACACGCATTGTCTAGATTAAATTCAATATTTATTTTTAAAAATCAAGTATTATTCTATTTTTCTGTAGATACCTACGACAAGACTTCAAGACTTCCATTATAAAACTAAACATTTCGTATTCTGTACATGAAAACGGTGCACTGGGTTTCAACATTAAAGTGAGTTGTACAATGTAATATCACGTGTGTACTATATGTGTAATATTATCTACAAGATACCTACAAACTTTGTATACGTCGCCTTAAAGTATAACGTATTGACTATTACGTCTTTAAATATTTGTGTTAGTTGATGGACTAATATAACACGGACTATACGTATAGTATTATAGTTAGTGGATATTGTTAAATTCATCTCCACATGTTCATGTTCAGGTCTACCGTTTATTATTTTATTTTGTCTCTTCCGTATAGAAATTTCACGACTTTGCTCATCAAGTACTCCATTTTTACTTCCGCTTGCTTATTTTAGTTGTTTGTGTAACAGCATAATCCTCACTTCGACTACTTATGTAACTAAGCTATCGTATATCGCTTTGCAGTCTTATTTCTAACGTCTCTGCCCCAATAAATCTTTCTTTTTAATATTAAAAATCATCAAATATTATATTGTATTTATGCAATTTTTGATCAATTATTATGATTTCCAACAAATCTATTTAATAAAACATCTATTACTTTAGCGTGTCTTGTGTTTTCTTCGCATTTCCAAATTCAGGATAGATATCTAAGAAATGACATTTCATTTAACTTGTTGATGAATAAAACTATACAAATGTGTTGGTATAAAAATATTACTAAGCTGATTCGTTAGGCAACTTTCATAGTAGTCTTGTAGTAATGGTAACGTGTGTGACACAAGTTGGAATGTTTTCGTGGTTCCGGCTATTGCTGCTCCTTCCGATCGCCCGGCTTCGAAAACCCCGCATAATTCTCTCTTAAATTGATTTCAGCTGTAAATTTCACCACACATATTGTGTCAGTCAGCTGTAAATAAAACACCATGCCGCCATACCAGTGTTCCACTTCCGCGAAGTCAAGCCATTTGGCATAATGTTGTACTGAGTCATTCAGTGAATTTCAAGTGTCGATTTACTATTGGCTGAGGATTATGGTAACTTTGTATTATTTATTTGTTTTGTAAAGTTTTCTTAATGATATAGGACTGTAACTATAAGTGTGTCTGGTGTTCTATTAATTTCACTGTTAAAAGGCGTGCCACCGCCGAAAAGATAAATTTAATATAAACACTTTAAACACACACACACACGCGCGCGCCGGCGCACGCACGCACGCACACGAACACACACACACACAAATATATACATGTTAACATTTATATTTTCTGTTGCAACGGAAGTATTATGAGGAAAAGGAACAGTAATTGTTTTAAATGTGTGTTGTTTTATATTACATCAAAAACACGTTTACTTAAAATTAGCTATTCTTCACCAAATCTGTAGATATTTAAGTCTTCCAAAAGTAAGGACACCAAATTTGTAAAGTAAGCAAATCTTAAAGACAGAGGTTGATCTTAGGTCAAATGGTCAACAAAAATAAAAGTTTACGTGTCGGTTGCTGTAAAGCGTAATCAGATACGTAACGTTTACTGAAGTGAAATTGGCAGGTAGTAAACGCGTTACGATTTGGGAATAACGAGCGTGCGTGTTACTATGAAGTTCATAGCTTTGGATCGCGCTTCAGTCGAAGACATGTATCTCCCAACGTGATCGAATGGGTCACAGAGACGTAATATTATTTGTGGAGAATACGAATTAGCTCGTCCGAATATTGAGACTTTAATCTCCTCGGCCTCTCCGTACTTCATGTCATAAAATGGTCTAGAAAAAAACAAGTAACTTGGACATTAAAATCTAAAAAAACTGTCGACGACGACTAACATAAGATCAGAATGTGGGGAGGGGGAGCTGACGGTATTAGGTTTCGTAACTTACCTGACACTGTTCTCAAATGATTCTGCTGTTTATATGAAAGCCGTGGCGTAATTCTAAAAAAACGTCTGCTAGTGTCAGTTAGAAATTGAGACTAGCGTTTTCTTTAATAAAAACTTTGCTGCCTTAAAGTAATGATTTGACGGACGATTGATAAAGACTTATTAACGGAATGGCAAACTGATCTCGCCTTTATCAAGACGTTTAATATTGCCTATTGGTTGCCATGGTTCTTATTCTTTGTGTATTTAAATGAGAGAGAAGAAAAGTTTTGAAAAAATTCTACCTTTTATTTATTTTTGATAAAAATACGATATTAATCGGTTCATAATTCTGCAAGTCGTTTCATTAAAATTAAAATCAACGAATTAAAAATAAGTTGTTTATTGTCTTTAAATAATCCTCAGTTTACATGTCTCTGTATATCGCGTCTTACAGTAAACTTTAATAATATATGCCTACGATATTAATAATCCTGCATGATCTATCCTGCCGTTAATTACAATTGCATATATTTTTGGGTGAATGACAAAAACTTACGTTAAAAGCTTTTATTGATCATACATTCATTAGTTAAAGCTGACTCAATAAATGTTTCTGTTGTAGTTGCTTAGAATGTTGGAGACAAATGGGAGGAAATTTACAATAATTTTGAAGGAATAGCAATTACTAATAAAATTATTCATTATAATAATTCTTCAAACCTATACGCAAATAAGACTTACTGTATGGTACTTTGTCCTGATTTCATGAGTTGTAATTTGATTTTTAAGCTTTATTTCGGCTGTCTTATTTATGATGTATAGATATTCCAAGCAAATGACTGTAAGTTTAAGTGCATAATCCCTATAAGTGATGACAGGCATCAACCTATTACCTAGTTCTTTTATTTCTAAGCTTCCTTGCGTTACAATTGTTTAAATTAATGTCAAATAACTGTTTCTTCATGAAACCGAATTACTAAAATTTAAGCAAATTCAACTATTGTAGTTTCTGAGAAGAAACAGAGCGTGATTAACACTTAACTCAAATTTTATTTGAGTAAATACGGAAAATACTGTATACATTGTGACTGGCTTATTTTATCTGGTGTTAAATTTTGCACATTGAATAGTTCTACCAACGTAAGAGTACAGTATCTCTGTGGACGTGAAGTAGATTCACTAGCACTGAAACCAAAGAATGAAAGAGAGACTAGACCAGTCAGAACTGACAGATTCATAATTAAACTGCTGCAACTGGCGATTTATTACTTCCTTAATGGTTTGGTTTTGTCGCAGCCGTCTGCAGAGTAAATGATAGTTTTGTGTGTCACCTTTTATCGCTCACTTCGTCCATTAACTTTGTGAAGAGTAGTGCTTTAATTTAACTTCCGGGCTTTAACTCCGTGAAAAGTACAATAGCTATCACAGAGCAATGAGTTTTGAAATACAGATGTTGCTTTTTCGTTTTATTCTGCTACAGTAGATAAATATATAAAAACTGGTTTAAGGTTTCTTCTTTTATTCTCGCTTATATAAAGATATAAAGAGCGAGCCTAAAACCGCTTGACAAAACCGCAGTCTTTGATAACTGCAAGTAATAAAACTTTATGATGTTAGGTCATTGACCATAGGCAACTGTAAAACGTTGTGTCATAACAAGACCTGTGTTTGGGTAATACAGAAATAATTAATAATTATTCAATGAGTACTCCTATTCATATAATTATATCTAAGAAGTATAAGAACACTTATAATCGTGAAATTCTTCTTCTTATTATTATTGTTTTTGTAACACACGCACGCACGCACGCACGCACGCACGCACACACACACACACACACACACACACACATATTTGCATAAACGGTTGTGTGTGTACATCAATTAATTTTTTCTGTATTGCCCGTATACAGATCCTGATTTAATAGTCAATTATGTGGGAAATTCAATAAAAATGTTTAATAATCTTATCTAATACATTAGCAAAGCTTACAAATAATTCCATAACTTATTACTTCACGTTTACTACTAAGGTACACACATAACTTGTAGTGTTAAGCGGTTTATGACCCACTGTGAATATGTTGAATATACGTTTACTAGAAAAACTGCTGTTAGTTAACGGTAAAAAGTGAGCTGATGGATGGATGGATGATGCACGGGCGTCTTGCGCCCTAATTTGTTTGCGTTGTCCAGGCCTAGGCCTGATGAACGCCAGGTGCCAACAGGTCAGCGCGGTCGTTTGCTCTGCACAAGGGAGTTATAGTGCAGTTCGAGGGTCCATGATAAATTACATGGCCACCACGGAGGCAAGCTTGAGCTTTTGCTTCATCCAATTGTCCCGCCGAGGCGCGACACCATGGTCCCCTCGGGAATAGCCTTTGCGAACGTAGTGACGCACTGGCGAGGACAAGACGTTCGGGCGCCCTAGGGCGTCGGCCGAAACGGTAAGGGATGACTCCGAGACAGCCAGCATTCGCAAGGAAGGCACTTGCACAACCTCGCGGGAGCCCGTGTCTCAGGTCATTACCCTGCCGAATCAGAAAAGCAGGTGCTGACGGGGATCTCAGTGGTCATGACTTCAGCCAATTGCCACGCCTGGACGCGGCTCCGTGGTCCCCGAGGGCATAGCCAATGGAAACTTAGAGGCGCGCTGGCGAGGACAAGAGGCTCGACCGCCCGAAGGCGGCGGCCGAGTCGAAGGGACTTGTCACTGGGGCAGTCGGCTCACCCAAGGAAGGCATTTGCACAACCTCGCGTGAGCCCGTGTCCCGGATCACAGCCCTGCCGAGTCGGCAAAGCCGATGCTGGCAATAAATCTATCCTATCCAATCTGCCGCAGCATGATTGACTACAGTTTCGGCTGGTGCAGGTAGTGAATGATGGTGATCATTTCAATCTCCAGTAGGTTGGGGGGTTCGTTTCTGGGGGGTTCATGTGATGAACTTAGGGGAGGTCGTCTAACAGCGCCCTAGGGCGCCTGACGCGGCGAGGGGGCGGTGTATTCTCCATGTTATTCAGCCTTTGGAGATGCGGATAAGGGGACTCGCCGTCCTTGGCGAACAAATTCGTTGCCAAGGACCAGACGAAGGCCTCTAAGGTGGGAACACGGAGACCCCGGTGAATGGCGGAATTTCGCACAAACCACGGGGACCCCGTGAGGGAACGTAAGGTCCAGTTCTGGAATGTCGTCAGCCTATGCCTGTTGGTGGCCGACAGGAGAGGACACCAAGCGGGCGCCGCATAAGTGAGTACTGTCCGGAGGAACAGTAGATATAATGTAAGTTTCGTACGGACAGCCAGGCGGCTGTTCCGCGAAAGCATTGGTGATAGTGTGGCTCTGACGCCACGAGCCTTGTTGAGGGTTGCGGTCACGTGGTCGTTGAAGTTTAGGCGCCGATCAAGCCGAACGCCTAGGTACTTCACCGTCGCGGTCCAGTTGATGGGTCTCCCCTCTAAGGAGAGGGATCGGCATCGGGAAATGGACTTATGAGTAAAGCAGATCGCCTCGAATTTCTCCGTATTGATTGCTACCCGCCATTTCCTTAGCAAGTCCGGAAGCATAGCCAACTGGCGTTGTAACATTACGCTCGTCCGCCAAGGCGAAAGCGAGCTAAAATGAAACATCGCGTCGTCGGCAAATAGAGATAACGTGACCCCGGGATAAACAGGCAGATCATTCGTGTACAGGACGTACAGAACGGGGCCGAGGACAGATCCTTGTGTGACGCCGGCGGCGACAGGGCGAACCCGAGAGAACGCCCCATCTACGCTGATCCTGAAGGTGCGATCCGTCAGATTAGATCGGAGTAATTGGACGATAGATGCCGGAAGTGGCGAATGCGCCAGTTTGTAGAGCAGGCCTTCGTGCCAGACTTTATATAAGGCTTTGCTCACATCCAACAGGACGGCGCCTGTTGCCTGATGATTGTTGGCGGCGTCGGCTAGACAGGTGACAACCCGTACTAGATGAAGAGTAGTCGAGTGCCTCGGCCTAAACCCAAACTGCTCCTCGCGGATGAAACCATCCACCAGGGGCCGACTACGTGCCAGGACAAGACGATCGAATACCTTCGAGATTACTGGCAATAGTGATATCGGGCGGTAGCTTCCAGGTAGCGTGGGCGGCTTTATGGATTTCTGGATCATGATGACGTTAGTGGTTTTCCACAGGTGGGGGAAGTACCTCAGCCGGAGACAGGAGTTGAACAGCTCAAGAAGAACGTCAACTGCCGAAGGCGGGAGGTTCTGCAACGCAGCGGCGCCGATGTGATCGGGGCCAGGGGCCTTTCTCTTCTTCAGTCGGCTAAGGACAGACGCAAGGTCTTCCTCGTCGACCGAATTAGGAGGGTCATTGGGGGGAGCAGAAAAGTATCCAGAAAGGAAATCCCTGACGACAGCCGTATGAGCCGGGTCAGAGATGCCTCTATGGACGGTGAACTGTTCCTCAATACAGTTGGCGAAGAATTCCGCCTTGTCTTCTGCAGAGTATACAGCGCCGTCCGGGGTATTCAAGGGATGGCGAGTCCTCTTTTCGCCTTTCAGTCTACCAGCAGCTCTCCATACGGAGGCGTGGTCGACTTCCAAGGACTCCAAATAGGAGTCCCATCGATCCGCGTTTACGTCAAGCAGAAGCTGCGAGACGTGTTCCGACTGGGCTTGAAAACGCCGACTTGCGGCAGGGTCACGGGTATGCTGCCATCTGCGGCGGAGCTGGCGCCGTAATCGGATGGCCTGGAGAACTTCCGCAGGAAGGTCGGAACGTTTATTACTCACCGGAACAGTATAGGTGTGCTTGTTCATTGCGGACTGGACGAGATCCTGGAGCTGATTTACCCGGAGATCCACGTCGTCACAAGGGACGAGTGGGTCCGGAGGGACAGATGGCAACTGCCTAGCCAGATCATCGTGATAGAATCGCCAATTGACTCCCTAACAGGACGATCGGGAAGTGGGGGTGAGACCGACGGCAGCAAGACAGTTACAAGTAGGGGGTCGTGATCGGACGAGAGGTCCGACACCGCGCTGACTTGTAGATGAAAGGGGACGGCCTTGACAATTACAATATCAAGGATATCCGGCGGATGACCCGCACGAGAAAAATATGTCGGTTTGGACGGGCCGATGATGAGGACACTGGGATCATCTTCGACAGCCCTACGGAGAGAATTACCGTAGGGGTTTGACGTTCTGCTGTTCCAAGAAGGATGCTTGGCGTTAAGGTCTCCGGCTACGATGGTTGGGAGATCGCTGTCTAGGAGGGCGTCCCACCCCTCGTGCGGCGGAGCTCGATGGCCACAAATAAAGCGCAGAAACAAAGCGCACCTCCAGGCCGGCAACATCGAGCGCCACAGCACATGGTTCGATGAGGGTCGTTGCAGGGGCAGGGATTTCTCTATGAGAGTTCCGTATGTGGACTAAGATCTCCACTCCGCCAGATGCGCGGTGGCGATCGGGACCATTCCTGTCTTTCCTGTAGCAAGCATAGGCTGGCAGGGAGAATCAACGGTTAGGGGCAAGATGTGTTTCACAGAGGAGTACGACATCTGCATCGTACTCCACAAGGAAAGCTGCCAGTTCGACCCGACGCGCCGGAACACCATCGGCATTCCACGTGACGAACCGAAACTGTCTAGCCATGGTTAGATGTAGGGACAATCAGGGCGATCAGAGATGTTAGGATCACCATGAGTATAGACGGGACATCCCGAGCAGCAAGAATTTGCGGTACAATGCCGCTGACCCAGGCCATCAGCTGAGCCTCAGTGACCAATGGTGAACTACGGACCGCAGGGGCCTGACTAGCCGGCGCTGGGGCCGCGGAAGGTGCAGATGCCGCCTCCAGGGGAGGTTGGGCAGTTGGAGATGGCTGCTCGGGGGCTGGCGAGACTTCCGAGGAAGTCGCAGGGGAATGGGCAACAGAAGCAGGCTCCTGGCCGGGTAGATGCTGGCCAGCCGGAGGCGCGATGTTAGCCTCCGGGTATAGTTGTTTAGCCACTAGTGGCTGTCCGGCCTTACGCTTGGAGCGCCGTTTCTTAGGCGGCTGGGTCTGTGAGGGGGGTACTGCGGGTGTTGCCGCTTGAGGAGATGGCACTCCGGCAGGTGCTAAGGTTCTGGGGGCCACAGGGGGCGCCGTAGCGACCACTGCAGCGTAAGTTATGGTTCCTCCAGCGGCAGGTGCCACAGGAAGAGCCGTAGATGCCGAGGCGGGTGGTTGGACTGCCGCCCGCTTCGAGGGTCTAGGAGCAGGGCGAGAAGGTTCAACCTGACGGTTTTGCTCCCGCTGCTGCTTCTTTAGGGCCTTCTTGAACTGATTGCAACCCCTAAAGTTTGCCGGGTGACTGACTCCGCAGTTGCAGCACGTCGCGGGTTGAGGCTTCACAACGGGACAATTCTCGTTGTGGGCCTCCCCGCAGCGTACACAACGCGGCGGCATCTTACAAAAGGCCATGTGTGGCCGAATCGCTGGCATTGGAAGCACTGGGAAGGCCCAGGCTTACTATTAAAAGCCCTAACCTGTACCCGGAGGCACAGTATGGTTTCTGGCTGGTAATGTCAGCGAAGGAACCAACCTTCTGGAGTCTGATGTAAAAGGAATTGATTTTCCTTTTTCGGGCACCGGATAGGTGAGAGACGGCGGAGGTAGGGAAAAAGTGAGCTCTCACAAATATAATTCTAATTGACAGTTTTTCAAAATTTGTTACCGTGATTGGATAGAAAAAAGTGATGTTTGGTGGTTTAGGCGACTTATAATTTTAAACAAACAGACAAAAATTTGTGGGCAACAGTACAGTATACGGAAAAGTGTATGCTGCATATATATTGCAGTGGACATTTTAATTGCATCTTGCATCTGGAATCAGAGAATAAAGCATATATTAGCATAGCAAGACACTGTGTGAATAAGTAGAGATTGTATGTTTGGACACTATAAATTAGTTGATAATAAAAATTGTAAAAAATGTTAGTACTAAGAATTTTAGGCTTGTAAAATAACTTATTTAAGTGCTGTGAAATGGTGCGCAATGATGCTTAGTCGCGTGTGTAGTGTGCGTGTGAAAGGATAGAAAATTATTTTACGGGATGCTCATAAAAGAACACGTTAATCTAAATAACGTTTTTGATATGGGACGTTTGAGATGGGAATTATATCAGAATGTTCATAATAAAAAGACCTAACTCATGACAATAGTTATTGTAAAAATCTGTAACTGATTGTATGAATATTTTAAGTAAAATATTTTTATAGCGTACATTTGGTCCTAAAAATCATCAGGTTCTTTGAACAAGAATTGCTCTGTTCGGAAGCCTGTTTGGACAAGAACATTTATTATCTGTAAAAAATCGAAAGTAGATGTTACCGAAGAACCAATAAGATTAAGAGAATTCACTTGATGATAATTACTTTAAAAAGATAGATCAGTATCTCTTCAGAATAATGGGTAAGTGCCGCGCGGTCCATGACGTTGTGTTTGCCTATCGCGACGAACTCAAGTTAGAAAATTCCTAGATTTAGGCCTAATGCGAGAAATATTATAAATGCCTTTCCTCGAAATTGCAAGATATCTGACTAGGGTATATAGACACTTTAAGCTGACTGGAAAAGGTGCAAGGGAACACACTAGTAGCAGTAACTATATCGGTTCAAGGTGAACCGTGCCTGTGAGGGATATCTACACACTCCAAAGCTACCCTGAAGCCGGACAGAGTGATACACCCACGTAATCATTCAGACTTAGGATCATTCAGGGACAACCGATCCTCTGAAGGATTTGAAGTCAGCATTGAAGGGAAATGAATTTATATTATTTATGTACAATTAAAAAAGGGTTATTTATAAGAAAATGACTATAACATCAGTAACGACTTCGTAGTAAATAAGACAAAAACAACTTTTAAATAATAATATAAATATATTATATTATATAATTGTGTAAATTTTAGTTTGTGTTGAAAAAGTCAACAGCGACTAATTAATTACATTTTGCAAACTGTATTCAACGTTTCGTTGATTGTCAGAAAATAATAACACCAATAATAAGTCTACTTCATTCCAATAACATACGTCTCGACTACATATTATTGCCCAGTGGGTAATCCCGCACATGGTTAGAAATGCTAGGGTTCACATTGCGTTTCATGATACTAATACTTTGTTTATATAAGTCACCACAGGTGGAAAAAGGCGGATCATTCTCAATATTTGCCGAATTCATTGTTGCAAAATCTTCCGTGTCGCAACAAAAACATTATTTGCACTGTTTTCCAAGAGCCTTCTTATTGTAACACTATTAATTCTTGGGATGCACAATACACCCAGGACCTCTCTAGTGATCGTACTCGATCTACTCTTCTTGGCCAATGAAATCTTGATTTCTTTTGGTGCGATGTCCATTGGCTTGTAGGCAGATGTCCAGGTGTTCAGTTCCTCCCTGAGATACTGCGGCTCACAAACTCATCATACTACCTGCTATGGACATTGACACCATACCGTCAACGGCATCAACACTGAGGATGATCGCCCCATTCCTTTAGAAAAATTGAAGCCGAAAGAAGAATGAACATATAACTAAAATTAAAGAATTTTTCAATATGTTTCTTTATTCAACTTTTTGTATCAGTATTTCGAATACTTTAATAGCGTATATAATAGCAATAAATTAGCTATAATGTTTCATGTATAAATGACGAATAAAGAAAACTATATACAAGCAAAATGCAAACTGCGTAATAAACACTTAACTAATAATATTATAATGAAGATGAATGAATTTTCTGTTAGTGTCCGCTTTGCGCTGACAGCAATACATTTTAGTGTCTCTAAGTATATGTCAGAATCATCGCAAAACTGATTTCCTTCTAGATCGATAATAAAATGTCTGAACGAATATTTTATAACCGACCTGTAACGATTTGCAACTTTACGTGTCGTATCGAACACGGCAGTAAAGTCTATGAATTTTCTAAGTATATCTGCCGCGGGTAAAGGTTTAATGGTCGGAAGACTTTAATAAATAATGTGTTTTTAAAACAGTCGCATCGCCTTTTTGCATTAATATTATTGCCATTTTATTATTACAAAGACGTCTTTACATTCACGTTGACGTGACGTTCCTACAATTAGTAATAATCAACCTCAATGTATCACCTTAACTGAAGCCGCTCCGTCGTGTTGCCGTCATTTTACTGTCGCTGTGGACTGATATTCAGTGAAGTGACATTCGGAAACATCTCAGTAACACAACCATAGACGGCGGAGTTAGAGATTTATAACTGATAATGACTGCTCTGATTCGCGAGGTTTACCGTTTTAATGAGAGAGTAAAACACCGAGCTGTGCGTCGCAGACTTGAGTCCTAGAATAAACATGTACAAATAAAACGAACAATCTATTCGTACTGGACAAATATAAAATTAAATTAATAAGAGTAACTAAATAAACCTGAGTATAAATGTAGCCATTTGATTGTGTGTGTGTGTGTGTGTGTGTGTGTGTGTGTAATATTGTGATATTATTCAATATAATTTATTCTCCATGTAGTGTATTGCGTTTTTTCGTTTCAACACTTGTTGTCAATTACGGTTGTTTCACTGAAAAATATCAGCATCATCAGAAGTAAACATCGTCACTCAGCAAAAACCTCTCATGATGTTGATATTTTTCAGTAAAACGTTCCTCAAGTATTGAAACGACAAAAACGCAATACATTACTTGCAGAAGAAACTATATTGAACAATATCACAATATTATTTAATTGATGCAAGAAACTTTGACTTACGTATATAGACAATTTGTATGTATACTGTATATACGAGTATATATGTATATATGTATAATATGTATGTACAGTGTGTATATATAATAAAATAAATAAAACCATTTATTTTATTTTACAAGTATATACAGAATTTAGTCATGGACAGATGATGCATAACTTCATCCTGGGGAACAACGGACAGATTATATTAACTTAATAGTTTCTAAGAAAATAATCGTTTTCTGTAAAGTCTAAAATAAACTTTTTTTTTTTTTTGTTACCTACCTACTCATATTGCGAGAGTTGGTTAAAATATTTGTAGTTGACTCAGGTTTACTTTATTAGACTCTTTAACTTTTTTATATCCTGGAGAAGGACAGGAAGATTTTAGAAATATTAAACGGCGGCAGCGGAATTATCTATTCTTCATTTAGTGACTTCTTTAAACTTTAGATAAAACGTTTTCAAACTACTTTAAAAATATTGTTCCTCATAAATTAATACCCAATAATCAAGGTCTCTTCAAAGTCAAGTTATATTTACGACGAAGAGAAAAATGTGACCACCAATCGTTACAAGCAGACATTTTCTGTACACGTCTTACACAAAGATTTTCTCACACGGATCTAATTTAAAATTTAAAATCTCGCTTACATATCCTTTTTATTTCAATGTAATATTTTCCATCTGGAAGCTAAATGTATTTTTTTTTAAGGTTTGTGCAAAATGAAAAATCATATTCACGTTTTGAATTTTACGGCACGGTTCAGTTATTTATGCAATCCTTAAAATATCTACTGCGTGTTAGAGTATATATAAATGTTACGGACTGACAGAGCAAAGGGAGGTAGGCAATTAATTATTTGGTAACTATTTTACATCCGATTAAGTTGGACCGGTGGCAATTTTACACATTAGTGGTTGAGAGATATTATGTAACATACTTGTATACTCTCTATTATAGAATTTATCTGACGATAGAGGGAGAGAGGAACAAGACGTACTTGTAGTAGAAGGGAATGATTAGAGGTTCGATCACAGGTTCTTCCGGTAAGCTACGCACATTGCTTTCCGGGTCGCAGGGTAAACAGAGCTAATGTTCGGATGACTAAATGTGTGTCCCGCGTTCTACAGCGTGATCGGT
Organism: Magicicada septendecula; assembly: GCA_034769895.1. Taxonomy (NCBI): domain Eukaryota; kingdom Metazoa; phylum Arthropoda; class Insecta; order Hemiptera; family Cicadidae; genus Magicicada; species Magicicada septendecula. Next base: position 362,178,062 of record CM068370.1, on the reverse strand, counting down.
TAATACTTTCACATTCCAAATAATCATTCACTCACTCACGCGCAGTCACGTTGTCTTCTCAACATATACTTGCTCTACACACCGTCACCTACTCTGGTAACGATCTTATGATCTGAAGGACATCCGTCGTTCCTATACGCCCATACCATACAAGACTATATTTACTCGATGTTCTCTTGCATCGTAGTATTCGCATTCATGACATCACAATCCTAAATGCTTGTTTCTCGTTTTAACCGTCATATTATCGCCGATCGGATTAATGTACGTATCGTTACCTCTGTGTACAGGAATTTTGTGTCTTTCAGTCATTGGTTACAATTGGATCGTCAAGTAACATACTGCTGTACATTATATTACATATCTTCTGTTTCTTGTAGTTTTTTCATTATAACCTCCCATTTAAATTACCTGGAACACTTTGGCTTTGTCTTTGCCTTCCTTTGTGTACTATAAAATAAACCCAAAGCTTAAAATTAGTACACTTTCTACTCGTATTCACTTACAAACAAAAAATTATAAACTACAGTTAAAATGTCACAAAAATAGTACAAAAGGACACGTATATAAATAGTCTGTAAATATATTATGCAATATGAAACTAGGGCAGGAATTACATTGTATTGTGGCATTTTATTGATAAACAAACAAAGAGCAGCGCTTTTGGGGAGGGCAGATAAAATTTTCTAATTTCCTAATGGAAATAGTGTAATATGATATTTGCAACAAAATATCCCCTTTGTAATGTACAATTTGTAATGAATATCCGGGACTTTTTGCAGGTGCTGTCTATGCGTTTTACGTGCAGTTTAAAACAAAACCACACATAGTCATTACTGTATCTTGCCTTAATAATGTTAGCATTTTCTAAATGTATTCCTAACCACTCCACAAGTAACACATAAACGTTTACAACAATGTTAGAGAAAAAGTACATAAAACAATTATATAATTACAAGGACAGGTAACCACATGGGGACGAAGGATACATATTTTTATCTGTAAAAATTCTTGATGTAAACTAGTGTTAATTATTATGTACCAAGTAATTTACATGTGTTTATAGATTTCACATAATGGCCTGGCAATTAAGTATTTTACTACATAAGTGAAATAAAGTTTAAAATACAATTTGTACGCAAACGATTAAATGCAGGTATTATTTATAATTTTAACATACCAGATAGAGCTTCGGAAAGTAAGTTGACTAATTAAAGACAGGAAACTCAAAATAAATAATAAAGTAGAATACAATCTTTAGCCTGGTGTTGTTTAGGCTAAAGATGTTGTCAATGTAATCCTACCTAACCACTGTCGGGGTATACAAAATCTAGCCCGCTGGTCAGTAACAACGGGCCGCTATATATGAACACACAGAATGTCCCTCCATAATAAAAACAGGCTGTTTTCCCTCTGAAGGCGGTAGTGTGATGTGAGATGTACAACCTACAGCCTAGAGGGGTCGACAGGTTATGAACCCAGTTCTTGGCGATGACGAAGACGGCTACGATGATGAAGACGATGATGATAATGACGATAAATTACCCCAAAATCACCAGTAGCCTAAACCAGTAGTCTACCAATATTTTACCAATAGTATTATTGGTATGATAGTACACTAAGGCGTCAAATTATCCAAAGTTTTCCACGCTTGTAAGTCTTCTGTGAGAGTCTCTATTTACCAACTCCCATAGTACGAACACATTACGAACACTAATATTCGAAGTTTTGCTTGCTTAAGGAAGAACACTGTTTCTGAGTGGCCGAAATGTTGTGGGTGTTTATTTAATTTTCAAACGGCAAAAGTATAACACATTGTAATTGTCACGCGATATGACATTTTAGGTATGAAAAACTAACATAAAATATGGTATTGTTACTTTACAACAACTATTATACCTTTGCCATTCTCAAATATAAAATACGTAAGTACAATATGTGTGCTTTGCTTTCAGATCCATTGTGAAGACGCTAGGATAAACGATAAATAAAATGGTCTATAATAACGTTGTCACTGTTGCTGGAAAAGAAGTATTTCCAAAAGATATGAAAAAACTACATGAAATTGTAAACGGGATTTCCAGCTAAGTCAGAAGCGTCGCTCTCCTCCTCTGTCCTCTCGCCCCTGTTTCTTTGTTTACAGCCAACATTTGAAGGTTTTACGTGCCATATTTCCATCTAATTCGTACCCTCAGTATCTCCAAGACCACTCTCCTATGTAGGTCCAATTTCTTCTCGTTGATATCCGTCGACACTGATTCGCTCTTCTATAATATCAGTACAGTGTTTACTTTCACTTTTCATGTAAATACTTCTTTATCTTTTTCTAGCACCATTACTTGGTTATATTTGTATTTGTTGATGATGTCGTTTTTGAATCCCTGTTTTAATGAAGACCATTTACACTGACCACTTTTACTTTTACTATTAATATTTGATTACTTTCACTTTTTAGTTCTTCAGTGTATTTTGCGTTTAGTTTTTACAGTTAAATACCTTTTCTATAAATTTGATTCGCACGATAAAGAGATTCTAAAGAGGTAACCCAAATTTCCCTTCTTCGTCTACTTGAAATATGAAAGCAAATGATTACTTCGTGTCTTCCTTTTATCCTTTATGCCTTCAACTATTTCCTGATTGTTGCTATTGACACAGAAAACCGTAACAACAATGTATGTGGTCCCTTTATGCTCATTGTTATGGTTTAAGCGGATTTATTTTAAAAGATGTTTTAAAAATTATTGTTTCTAGTGAAATTAATTGATGCTTTAATAATCAAGGGAGACACCACAAAGGGATTCCACTAGACCATGTACAAGACAACCCAGTGTTGTGTAGCTGAACCCACCATAAATTGTATGGTGCTGAATAAAATTGTAACCTTGTAACCTCATAACCGTAAAGGAAAATAAGGAAGTTAGAGACCAACTGAGAATATATAATAATGTATATGGTAAAACGAGAGAAAAAAGATGGACACACAGCTATCGTTAAGTACCCGTAAAATGTGACCGTGGCAGACTAAAAATAAGGGTCTTGCACAGGAAACGTAAAATCAAATAGTCTACAGTAAATTAATAGAAAAATTAACTATGCTGTACCGAGTAGACAATCTGTTATAACGAATAAATACCGTTTATTACACGAAAAAGAGAAAAGTCAACAATATCTTTATTCTCAGTAACAATATAAATTATATAAAAAGCCTCTGCCTGAAGTAACCCAATTATGAGATAAAACTAATTTTCAAGATTATGCATAACATTTGCCGTTTTGAAGTCAGCGATTGAAATGACACACTCGTATCACTATCGACAATGTGTTTATTTAACGTTACCACAATTAAATTGTCACAAGTAAAAATACAAAACAGAAACTGACCATCGACCATCGATCTGGCGCAATTTATAGAATCGTATAGAACAAACAATGGTTGCTTATCAATAGTTGTTACAGAACATTCTAATGTATTTTACAAATAGTGTCTCTATAAATAATGTGTATTAATATATATAAGTTGTACATCAAATACAAATACATGTGAGATACATAACGTACGTACTAACCTAGTATTATCTGGTGCTGAGTCACGAAGACTCAGCTAGTATTCAGTTATTTTACTAGCGGAAATTCGGCGCGAAACAAGTGAATATACGACCCGGAGTTATTGGCAGTACAGAATTTAAGGCGGTAATAGTGCTGCGCCCTACCCGTGGATAGGAAAAACTACTAGTTTAGACAACGGCGGTCGGGGGTCGGCACCTGCCGCCGGTCCGCAATATGAAAGCGTCAGGTGCTGCTTTCTGGCGAAGTAAGCAGTAGGCAAACGAGAAAGAAGGAGACTTTCATTTAATTTTTCGTCTGACAAAATGCCTCGTGGGTGACGGTCGCCATTTTCCTCCGGTAGAGAAGAAAATCTCAACATTTGCTGTTCCTCAAACTATGTCTAGATAAATTCTCTTCACGACTGCGGTAAGTCTCTCAAATTACTTTTATATTAATTAACAACTATATTCGTTGGAGAAAACTGTTTTTTTAGTAAGCCTGAGTGAGTCCAATCTGATCACCTGTTGCATCGTGCATTGTGCAATACGCAATGTGTCGGTAAAGTTTTTAAAACTTTATAAAACATTCCATTCAAGTGTCAGAATCTCGACACTAAAAAGTAAAGTACATTGACCACAAAATAATTAAGTTTAAAAGTGATTTAACACCGATGTAACGAGATTGTGTTGCGCACTTAGCTCATTGCACAATGCGTAGTAGTTTAAGTGGTATAAAGTTTTGCTACAATTAACAGTAAAGCTTTATATATATATCTGGAAACTTACTCAGGCACGTTTTGAAAGTAAATGATGTCCAGTTCATATTATTTTTTGTAGTAAAAAACTAGGTAATTGAAACAAATCTTAACCACGTGGTAACTACATATTCACGCTAAGTATAAAGTTATGAGATGGTACAAAGCCATAATTAATTGTCATATTCCAAACAAGGTAACTCACATTAGGTGATGTTAATACTGGGAAGAATTATTGTTTTAAAGTATTTTCAAATAAGGCATGTTGGCCATATAAATTTTATCAAGTTTAATTTAATAGCTCAATAACTATGTTGACTTTATATATGTATTTTGGAGGGTGTGCAAACCTTAGTGGGGCATTCGTGTTGTGGTCTCTGACTAAAAATATAATGTGTAGTCAGGGTCCATCGATGTAGACGAGAAAGAAGACCTACTACCAGCTGAACGATGAACACCATAAGCTCCTCGCTACCGGAGGCATTTGGACCACCACCCTAACACCTAATAATGTCAGCCACGAGATCGCCACCTTCCTAAAAAACCCTTCATGGACTAAATCAGGTGACAACAAACCAATAATTATTTACCCATAGAGTCAACAAGCAATCATACCCAGTGACCAGTTATATACATCTGACAACTACTACATTTCAAGTTTTTAAACATTCATTTAGATCCCCAATTGATGGGACAGTTTAGTGTGTGGACTGGGTGCCAAATTAATTGTAAATTTCAATGTATTTCTGGTAAAATTGTCAGCCAGAGACTGCCATGCATTACACAAGTCACTTTCAGCATAGATTTTCCATTTATTTCATTATAGGGGTTTCTTTACAGATTTTAAGTCATTCTGGCTATTAGTAATTATCATGTTCAATTCTGTGGTATACATATATATATTTTCTTAATTAAAAATCAGTTTAATTTATTTTGTATAAAAAATTTACTGGTGAGGGAGGTGCATTTTCAACAAGTTTCAACCAAGCAGTGCCTGTCGATACAGTTTTGAACTTGTTTGTCGAGACAAGTTGAAGGCTGAATCATCAGGATGTTAATGTGTCCGTCTCTGAGCCAAGTGTATTTTTTTCATAGGGTTATAATATTATGCAATAATTCTATTTTTTATTAATTGGCCCTGTTTCCGTATATATAAATTCTTTATATCATTTATGATAACTGGGGGGCGTTCATTATGTTCAATATTTTTATTTCTCACTGTAATTAGCCACTTAGCCACTTAGCCACTTAGGCACTTAGTTTTGAATTTTTATTATGTCCTGGGGACTACTGTGTGCTTTAGCATTCTCTTATACACCTGATGTGCGATCAACCCACACCATGAGGGTAATATTATAATAAAAGTAAATTTCTAATCCTAAGAGGGATAATTATTATGAAACAGTAAGAATTTATATACACCATGAGGGTGATATAAAAAGGGCGTGGCAAGACACCTTTATGTATATTTTATTGTATACTATTGTATAATGTATTTGTGTCGTGGAACATGTTATGTATGTATATTTGTGTGTACATTTTGGGGGTTATAAGTGTTATGCATTTAGTGTATTTTTGGTGGGGACTTTGGATATAGGATTTTTATTGGTACAATGTCTTTTTATAAAAGAAAGTTAATACATGAAGTCATGTAGTTATATCCTTTTCATTTTTTATAACAGGTATTCTATCTCAATTAATCATTGCTGATCATTTCTTTAAGGAAATTATTTATTTTATTTAACCTTATAACAAGTATATGAATTGTCACCTTTAAAATTTATTTAATTTGTTTGAGAAATTATTTTTATAATTAATATTAGCAAGGAATCTATACCATTTATCTTCATTAAGTTATATGAAGCATTCTAACAGGAACATATAAAATAAATTTTATATTTTATTAATATTTTAATGGAAGCTTTATTTCAAGGTTAGTTATAGTTTCAATTTCCATTCATTGGTAGAGTGACATAGCAAATTATTTTCTTGGTTTCAATAATTATTTTCAGGTGGCCTTGTTGAGAAAGTATGCTTTATTTAATTAACTATTTAAGGGGAATTATAGATTACTGTTGGGTTTATTTATTTTATTAATAATTGTGCAATGAGATAGAATAATAAAAGGATTTGTTAATTGTTTAATTCTTGAGTTTTCATTGCAAGTCCCGTCTCACTGGATCCAGCGCATTTTTGGCTTCTCTAGGCCTAAGCCTAGTTATAATTAACTTGTGGCCCCTCTTTACAAAAAAAAAAAAAAAAAAATTCTCAAAAGGGTTTTCTCAAAAAAAAAAAATAAAATAATTTTTTTTTACCGCTTAAGTTAAAGTAGGGTTACAATCTTAATGACAAATAGTTTGAAGAATACCAGTCACAATATCGCTAAATATATAGTACTATATTTATGATATTACTTTGAGTTAGGGAATAATACTTTGTTTTTCTAGTACACAACAAATTTATTAAGTCATTTGAAATGACTCTCCCCCACACATAGACACACCTACTTCTGTGTTGTGTTTGCGTGTTTAGTTTGCTAAAGATATTAATGCAGTGATGAATGCAGTTTGTACTTGTAAAATGTGATAATCAAACTCCTGCAAAAATCTGCTGCAGACAACGTCGCGTCTTGCAGTTTAATTAATCCGTAATTGTCTGCCTTCCGAAACTTGAGACAAACTCCTGCTCTCACTCCTACTGGTGCAGTGAATGAATAAATAATAAAAAGACATTTTTGACAAATTCAAAATATATAATAAGCCTTCACTGCTAAAGGATCAAGAACCCAAAGCAGCCTAATTTGGTAAAGTTTAGAGGGCAACACAATCATCTTTCCAGATTCAAACTTCTTAATTTACATACCTGATACACTCATTCTCTCATGTTTCAACAGTTATAAATTCAAATTGTGTAAAGTTCACGCTAACACGTGAACTAACAATTTCCTTGTGTTATAAAGGCGGCGCAATCACAGCCAACGTGCTGGAACAAATACAATTTGCACAGTATTTGAGCTCTCAGATAGGTGCTGAGTGAATGCAGCTTCCAGGCAGAAATCGATTGAAATAAAGTACTAAATCGAATGTGAAGTGAACGATTTGTCTGTGCGTATTTTCATGTCAGCACCGGTTATTTTAAAATATTCAAAAGTAGAAACAAAACGTTATGCAAAATAAACAATATGTAGCAAAAATTTCACATGCTTTAATTTATAAAAATTGCAATTATTGTTTATGAAACATATTCATTTAGCGCTCATTAAAGTTTTCTATCACTTTAAAACGCGAATTCGGTAACAGATAAGAGCTAAATACATAACCTGTAGGCCTATATGTTATGTATACATAACAGATAACGTTATTACCCAAAACCGTGTCTTAAATTACTGATAAAATACAAATCAAAAATTACTGACACATATCAAATTGAACAGCAATATTCGCAGATTCATAAAATGAAAGAAGGCAGAAGTTTAAATTTGTTGTAATTTTAATCTTTACGACGCCCCTTAACAAAGTTGCTCAGTTGTGTTAATGGTTTCCAACATTAGCGTTCACAACAATAACGTTTTTAACATAACAATTTGTAGTGTTAAATGGGTCACATGGATTTTAATCATACTATAGCAGAACAAATTACATAAGACCAGAAAAAACGATCCTGGTTTAAACACTTCCAACAATGACACTCGCAATAAATTGTTCTCTCAGCTATAGTTACAGTTTCCAATATTCAATGCAACAGGAATAATAAAAGTTAAGTAAATAAATTATAACAATTGTTAGGGACACAAATAAACAATAAACGCTCAATAACTGCGCTATCAACATTGTCGTATAAAACTTTCAACATATCAGCGTCCTATCGGTTTAATCGACAGAATTCACGATAAAGTGCCAGCAGTTGTTTTCTACTACTACGTTACATTTTGTAGTACACAATTAATTGGAATCAGATTAAAAACGTTGTTTCTAAACACACACACACACACACACACACACTTGTAATTTTAAACGTCTATAAAAAATAAAGATTTCAATAGAAATTTTTCTGAATTTTTAATATAATTATCTGTTTATGAAGAAATATTTACTCTAGAAACCCATTCATATTATGCGTGCTTTATTGCCAAGTTTGAAAGCCAGTTGTCTCAGAGTGCAGCGTGACAATAGTATTTCCAGTAATATATTCTATTAAAGTTGTTGACAAATAAATCTCTAATTTAGTTAACTCGTTTCTAGTTCGTTCACCTATTACAGCACCGTTCATAAATCCAATAATAGTTTATTCAATTTATAACAGTAAAACTTTACTAAGATTTAGAGAAAGCGAGACGCCACGCTGCTTTGGAGAAAGTACCACAGCAAAGCGAGGATATTAAACCCCGAGTCGCAGGCGTGATCGGTTTTCCGTTTAGTTAATGTTTCGCCTTTTCAACAGCTGTCAACTGTTTTTTCCACTCAAAGGTGGCAAAGTTCTAGCGTTATAAGATTTTCGTTCATTTTACCGCTTCACACCAGTAAAAAAAAAATATTTACGGTCGCTAACTGTCGTTACACAAACGGGGGCAAAAACCAATAATGAATTTGGTATTGATGTCTACATGTAGCGTCATCGCACCTGCGACCAAAATATTTTGGGAGACTCTTTGTGTATTTGCAGCTACACGTTGTGGAAAAACACACTGGATATTCAGACATTAAATGTTTAAAACACCGTGTTTTCAAAGGGTATTGAACAGAATCCTCTATGAAATAAAACAATAGTAATTATTTTCTTAATCTGTTAACTAACTTAAATAGACGGTGTGTACAAATAACTTGTTAGTACTTCTTGGCTAAGAAAATACATAAACTATATGGTTAGTATTGTTGCTGCTACATAGACAATTTACGACAAATTTTGCAATTACATAAAATCGACAATCGCAGTTGCAGGAAATATATTCAGCAGTTACATACCAACTACGTTTTGCGCATTTTCATAGTACCCCTGAAACTATACTACTTTCTTTAATTTGAGGACTAATTTCATAATTGGTTCACAAATTCGTATAATGAACATTAAAAACAAATCATTAGTTACACCGTAAAATTATGCTGCACGTTTAACTCATTATACGTATTATCTGATATAAACCATCTACATCACACACACACACACACACACACACACGATATCGGGGTACGACGATGGGAGCTCTGGGCTAAACACCTTTTTCCTTGCTAATCAGCACCAAGCGTGCAGTCTTCCAACGAGCGCAGAACACCACCGATGTCAAGCACGCGTTGTACATCTTCAGTAATTCTAGCTTCTGACCAATGACCGTCTTCAGCATCTAGTTGAGGATCCCGTCGAAGAGTGGAGTTTTCCTTTAAATAATAAGTTATAATAATAATAATTCCTTAATTTCGTAGTGACAGTCAATAAATAAATTTTAATGATGTGCGAGGATCGGTCAAAGAAGTATAACACAAATTTTAAATTATTTGTGTCGACTTTTCGACAATAATTATTGTCATCATCAGGATCTGTGTACGGATACAAGAGAAAATATCAAACACAACAGACAAATTAGTTGAGTGAATGTGTTTGTGTATGTGAGTGTGCGTGTGCGTGTGTGTGGAAAGAAGTTGAAATAGTTGGTTTTACATCATCAAAATAATTGCATTATTACATATTGTTTTCCTTAAATACTTCAAAATTATATTACCCCAGAACATAATTTATACAGTACAATATAAATTACTGATAATGTAAAGGTTCCTTAATAGTATTTGTAATTAATTATAAAAGCAGTAATCAGCAATTATATTATCAGAATTGGTATAGGAAATATTTCTACATACACATGTCCACATATAACAGAGTATAACATATTACAGCTGAATATAGATTGTAGGAATATTCAATTATGTATATTATTAAAAGTTATTTTTATCACTTACTACTGGTATTCAAAACAACGTTATTAATTTACAGAATTTGTACAAAATAACTAGAGAATTACAAACTTATATAAGAGAATTTACAAAATATTACACACACAAGTTTATAGTAAACCAATCCATTTTCACTTAATGTCAGTAGCCAAACGATTACAGAATCGAGAATGCAAAACAAAAATAAACTTATTTACAAATTTCACTTTTTACTAAGGGTGTCAAAAGAGTTTTATTTTTACACCCTAATTGTTGAAATGTATTTTTCCATAATCGCCACATGTGTAGAAACACATTAAATACTGTTAAGTATTTTATTTTAATAAGATATTTACATTTTTTTAATGAGTACTCATCACACACACACACACACACACACACACACACACACACACACACAAACTGTCACTCTCTTTTTATTTGCGAGTGTCTGGTTATGTAAAAGTTAGTGTTATGTGACGGACAAAAGACGAACAAAACAAAATTGTTATATTCTTTTATATGTTTCATACGTGGAAAATCGGGCAATCGGACTAGGCGCTCTGTGTGCGTGTGTGTGTGTGTGTGTGAAACAAATAACATTCCACATTTCATGTTGCACACGCTTTAGGTAACAATTTGGAGTTGTGGACGTGACGAGGGTTACCACGTCTCAAACGCTACTCAGTTAGATTCAGAACCAGAGTAACGCAACTAAGAAAGTGGCAAAAGAAATCAATAATATAAAAAAAACGTTTGAGCCTATGCTAGCATTCAGTGAACACACTCTTTATTATTATACCAATACAGTTAACAATAAATGCGTATGAAACAAGGATCAGATTAATTATTATTCGATTATATCGTGGTATAATCTAAAATCGTGGAAGAGCTTAATTAGTTTTTACATGACTTCGTGTACTTTAGCCGGTACCAGCAGCAACTCGTTTGACATGCTTATACGAATTAAATGGAACAATGAAATAAGAACATGAAAAGCCACACATCGTCGTGTTGTCTAGTGGAAAACAGAATAACTGACATCAATGAAGTCACTACTTAAAACTGTAATGTATATATTGTTGCGACGGTCTACTCGATCGTCGTAGGTACAGTGGAAACAAAGTAAGTACAAGACACCAATTAAGTCACTAATCACACCTTCATTTTTTACCGTTAAACAGTTCGTAATTAACAACAAAGTCTCTACAACAAATCAAATGAAAATTGTTCACAGGCAATAAAATGTCCACTAATATTAAAACTCAATTGTATTACAATTATACCGTCCGAATATAAAACGCAACACTTCACTAATAATTACTTGAACGTCTACAGTAATAACTCGAACCGCTCTGGAAATATATCGCACTAATACTCTCGAACCGCACTATCCAATATCTCGCATTGAACTGAAAACTAAGGCCGCTACCGGATGTAGTCACGCTTACACACCAGAAGCTTCCAAACTGCATCTTATCTCTCGTGAACTACGTAATTACTACGGCCTTGACACAGTCCGAGCGCCCGAGCGAAGCCCGGCACAGTCGAGAAGATTCTCGCAAAATGCGTCTAGTAGCACGTACACCAAACGCTTACATCGAGATCCTTCTGGCATATTCGATAAACGCGTAGATTGTTCTGTGCTGTCGTAGCACTTCCCCCTCCTTAAGCCTGTTCGTCCCGAACTGGCAAAGCGTCTCTAAATTTGTACTTAGCCAGGCGATCTAGGTGGACGACCTTGAACTTTCGCTGTCCTTCCTGTTGAATCCGATAAACAACATCGTTAAATCTTTTTTTCACAGTGTAGGGTCCTTCCCAGTTAGACTGAAGCTTAGGTGAGCGACCACGACGGCGCTTTGGATTGAACAACCAGACCTGATCTCCTTCTTGGAAACCCACACTATTGCTACGAATGTCATACCGAGTTTTCATTTTACCACTGGCAATCTTCAGCCGTCCTCTTACCAAGCGATTCATTTCTCGCAGTTGGTTTTCTAATTGCGAGGAATAGTTCTTTGACTCTTGAGACTGAGTCTGAGGTGATCCAAACATCAAGTCCCCAGGAAGAAGAATCTCCCGCCCAAACACCAATTTTGCTGGAGTCATGACGGTTGTGTCAAGTACTGATGACCTATACGCCATAAGGAATAGTGGTATACGTTGGTCCGAGTCTGTTTGGTTCTCGTCAAGAACTTTCGAAAGATGCTGCTCAAGTGTCCTGTTGAATCTCTCAACCATCCCGTCCGACTGAGGATGCAGAGGCGTTGTCCTGGTCTTTCGAATTCCGAGTAGACGGCATAATTCTTGAAACACTCCTGATTCGAAATTTCTCCCTTAATCCGTATGGATTTCCATAGGGGCTCCATAAAGGCAACAGAAGTTGTGAACTAACTGCTTTGCCACAGTGGTAACCTCCTGATTTGGAATTGCGTAGGCTTCCACCCACTTAGAAAAGTAGTCACCTACAACCATGATGTACCGGTTTCCATCGTCAGTAACTGGGAATGGTCCAGCAATGTCTATGGCAATTCTCTCGAAAGGTTGTCCAAAGTTATACTGTCTCATGTTTCCCCTGCTTCTGGTTTGTGGGCCCTTGCTTGCAGCACATATTTCACACGTCCGAACCCATTCCTCTATGTCGTGGCTAAGATGAAGCCAATAGAATCGCTTCCGTATTTTGTCAAGGGTTTTGTTAACGCCAAGATGGCCTCCAGATGTTCCATCATGCATCTCCTTCAAAACAGACTGCACTTTACTTCGGGGAACTATCAACTGCATGACCACGTCTCGTCCATCTGCACTTTCCCAAGCCCTTTTCAGCAATCCGTTTTCTAAGGTGAGAGATTCCCATTGTGCCCAGTAGCCCTTCAGCACTTCGGAACCATGGCAGATATCTTGTCAATCCGGGCGGCGACCTTCCTCTTTTGCTGTCAAGATCGATCCAATGTCTTCATCAGTCATCTGTTCTTGTCGAAAGTCTTGTGTTGTTCAGCCATCAGCCAGGAAATCTACAGTGATGGCTTGAACATGTTCGCTTGAGTTTTGTTCTTCCTTTCTGTGGCAATGTCGGCAGTCTTCCGGGCATGGTCTTCGTGATAAGCCATCTGCATTACCGTGCAGGCGCCCCCGCCGATGTTGTACCTTGAAGTTGTACTCTTGCAGACGTTCGAGCCAACTTGCCAACTGTCCTTCAGGATTTTTAAATCTCAAGAGCCATGCAAGTGCAGCATGGTCGGTACGTAGTGAAAACTCTCTCCCATAGAGGTATTTATGGAAGTGCTCCAAAGCTCTGACTATTGCCAACAACTCTCTTCTTGTAACACAATAATTTCTCTCTGGTTTAGAAAGCGTCTTGCTGTAATACGCTATCACTTGTTCTTCACCGTTCTGCACTTGAGACAAAACAGCTCCTAGACCAGTATTGCTTGCGTCTGTGTCTACGATGTACTTCCCTTCGGAAGCTAGGAAAGCGAGAATTGGCTGCGAACATAATGCAATCTTCAACGTTCTAAATGCTTGTTCACACTCTCTCGACCATTGGAAGTTTCGTTTATTTTCTGTTAGCTCATGTAGTGGTTTAGCAATAGTAGCGAAGCCTTTCACAAAACGTCGGTAATATGAGCATAACCCCAGGAAACTCCGAACTTCGTGTTTATTCTTCGGAACTGGCCAGTCTCTTACGGTGTCTACTTTATTAGGATCCATGCTAACGCCCGCTGCCGAAACCAGATGGCCCAAATACTGTACTTCCTTCTGGAATAGAGAACACTTCTTCGGGCTCAGCTTCAGCTGTGCACCGTGAATTCTAGTTAGAACTTCCTTAAGGTTTTACAAATGTTTTTGAAAGTCTTCCCGATCACTATGACATCGTCTAAGTAAACAAGGCAAGTTTTCCACATCAGGCCTCGGAGTATCAGGTCCATCAATCTCTCAAATGTTGCCGGTGCATTAGAGACCAAATGGCATGACGTTAAATTGGAATAAGCCACTTGGGGTCGAGAAAGCGGTCTTTTCCTTGTCTTCTTGGTGAAGACCCACTTGCCAGTATCCACTCTTCAGGTCCAGTGTGGAAAACCACTGTGCTCCGGACAACGTGTCGAGTGTATCGTCAACGCGAGGTAACGGATAGCAGTCTTTCTTTGTAACGTCATTTAACCTCCGGTAGTCTACGCAGATCCACCATCCTTCTTCGCTACCAGCACTACAGGGGAAGACCAAGCACTTGACGAAGGTTCCATTACTCCCTCTGTCAACATGTCCTGTACTAACCGAGACATCTCCTCTTGTTTAGATAATGGAGGCCTTCGAGGAGGTTGGCGTATCGATGTTGTGTCCCCGGTATTGATGCGATGTTGCACAAGAGAGGTCCTTCCCAGTGACTGTCCCCGAACTGCAAAACAATCTTTGAATTCGTGAAAAAACTGTCCGAGTTCTTTTACCTTACCACATGAGAGGTCGTTAGAAGATCTGTTCAATAATTCTTGCAGTTCCTCTGGTAATTTAGAAGTATCCGAAGAACTGGGTCTTCGTAGCGTTATTCCGGCTACCCAGGCCACAGGAGTCAATTTTCCTAGCAGCGTATTGCTTTGTAAAGTGATAGCTTGATCCAAAATATTCGCCACTCTAATAGGTACATTTCCGGTTTCGTCAGGTTTTACTAAAATTCTGGCAATTAGTATGCCCGGTGTGCTGACTACCTGGGGTTCGAATATAGAGCACTAATTGCCCCTAGTATCTACCGCAGTTCTAACCATGATGATCTTTTCGGAGTTTGGCGGAAAAGTTACGGCCACTTGGTTTATGACGTCCATCGATTTTTCTGCTGTCGTCATTGTTGATAGCATTACCTCTTCGCCTCCGATTCTCAAGACATTGTTTTTGAAGTCGACTATAAATCCGTATGCGTTCATAACGTCCACACCAAGAATTGCTTCATCAACGATGTCTGCAACAAGTACTTGATGATTAAACTCAAGTCTACCGAGGCGTAGGTGTATTTCCACTTTTCCATACACTTTTACAGGCCGTCCAGTAGCTGTTCGCAAGCTGCAAATGCACCAGATTGGCTTGAGATCTTTCACCACATCGGGGCTCACAATAGAAACTGTTGCGCCTGTGTCAACTGTAATCGAGGTTTGCCTTTCTTGAACAAATCAGGTAACTACCAAGCTCCCGCTGGTTTTCTGAAGTGTAGAAATTGCGTATTCTCTAGGGGCTTTGTTCCTCCAGTTAATCAGCACACTCCCCGTTGTACCGACTATTCCCTGCTGCTGAATTCTAACCCGACAATCTCGTTGTAGATGTCCAGGTTTCCCACATCGATAACACTTCGGTCTTCCATCCTTTCTTATTTTATTCTGTGGCGCCGACCGTCGAGTCTCTGTTCCTTGTTCTTCTTCCTCATCGTCTGTGCCGTCGCGATCTTTTAGCGCGCGCACTTTATGACTTGTCCAACCAGACGCTGATTTGGCGGCCTCAAATTGCAAAGCATGTAACAGGGCGTCCGCACTGTTCTGGTGTCTTGCCATTCGTAACACTTGCTGTAGTTCGTTATCTCGGACACCGGCAGTAAATGTCTGCATCGCAAAACTCGTTCGAAAATCTTCTGGCGCTTCAGGATAGGCCAGTCTAATTAGTCTGTCGATACTTGCTTCAAACTCTTGAAGACTCTCCCCGGAATGCTGTCGCCTTGCTCTGAACTGGGTGCCGTACACATCTCGCAAATGTTTATCACCATACCGTAATTCCAGAGCTTTTATCAACTCGGCATAGGTGTTCTGGGTGTCAGGTGGCACTTTCTGTAGTAGTTCTGCCGCGGGTCCTTTTAATGAGAGAACGAGTGAAACAGCCTTGTCTTTCTCTGTCCAATTATTTGCGCATGCAGTAGCTTCAAATTGGCGGAGGTACGTTGCCTAGTGACTGCTTCCGTCAAAGATTGGAGCTTTGACATGAACTGTCCCTACTGCAGGCAAAGTGACTTTCTCTATTAACTTATTTTCTGTGTCTTTTTCTGTCTTTATCACTGGTACAGTCTGTTCAGAAATTTGTTTTAGTTGAATCTTCATGCACTGTTCGACTTCACTTTTAATTTGTTCTCTTATGTTTGCCATTGAGTTTTCTACTGCAGATATTTTATTTGACACAGATTCTTCTATAACAGATATTTTTGTAGACATCGATTCTTCAAGAATCAAGACAGATTTTTCTACTTCAGCTATTTTTAATGTTATTGATTCTTGTACCTCCGATATTTTAGTAACTTGTTTATTAAGCTCACCTCGTAGGATACCCAATTCTGCGGTACTGTGTTCTTGCAACTGTTTCTGCATAACTTCAAAGAGAGCTTCCGTTTTATCTGCTTCTTGCTTACGTTTTTCATCCTGTCGTTTTTCTGCTTCTTCCGTCTCTTGTCCTCGTTCTTCTTTTTGTCGTATTTCTGCTTCTTCTCTTTCTTGTATTCGTTCTTCTTTTTGTCGTCTTTCTGCTTCTTCCTGTGTCTGCCGCAGCAGTGTTTGTAAAGCTTCCATCATCTGACTGGGATCCATGTTTACCGATTAATTACGAATCACACTCGTCTTGTACAAAGTGTCCAATGTTTCCACTGTTAACCGTTTTATCCCAGTTCTGACACCACTGTTACGACGGTCTACTCGATCGTCGTAGGTACAGTGGAAACAAAGTAAGTACAAGACACCAATTAAGTCACTAATCACACCTTCATTTTTTACCGTTAAACAGTTCGTAATTAACAACAAAGTCTCTACAACAAATCAAATGAAAATTGTTCACAGGCAATAAAATGTCCACTAATATTAAAACTCAATTGTATTACAATTATACCGTCCGAATATAAAACGCAACACTTCACTAATAATTACTTGAACGTCTACAGTAGTAACTCGAACCGCTCTGGAAATATATCGCACTAATACTCTCGAACCGCACTATCCAATATCTCGCATTGAACTGAAAACTAAGGCCGCTACCGGATGTAGTCACGCTTACACACCAGAAGCTTCCAAACTGCATCTTATCTCTCGTGAACTACGTAATTACTACGGCCTTGACACAGTCCGAGCGCCCGAGCGAAGCCCGGCACAGTCGAGAAGATTCTCGCAAAATGCGTCTAGTAGCACGTACACCAAACGCTTACATCGAGATCCTTCTGGCATATTCGATAAACGCGTAGATTGTTCTGTGCTGTCGTAGCACTTCCCCCTCCTTAAGCCTGTTCGTCCCGAACTGGCAAAGCGCCTCTAAATTTGTACTTAGCCAGGCGAACTAGGTGGACGAACTGTGCTGTCGTAGCAATATATAAAACTCAAAGGCTGAGGATTTGTTTTTTGTATTGAATACAAATCCACACCGTTACACCGATTACCACTAAATTTTGCACATATAATCTTTGACGCAAGGCGAAAACACTGTCTAACTTGGAATTTGATATCCTGCCACGTTCGCACAATTTAGGCCCTTTTAATTTTACCCTTTCGTTGACGCGTTTAAAGATGTCAATAACACCATGGAGCCCATACTTAATTATTATACTAACAAGTAAATAAACAAATGCTATTTAGCTGCATCGGAACTATACCTTTATCCGTTTCTGCAGTACATTTTCAATGTTTTTAATATGCGATTGTATAGATATATTACGATGTGTAAAAGAAGAAGTGTACTAATTGCAAATGGTCCTGTTTCTTAATGCAAAGCAAAAATACACAAACAGAAAGGTTTAAACGACGCTTGCTTAAAATTGCACACGAGAAACCTAAAAACCTTGCGATTAAAAACTATGAACTTTGTTCACATTTTGATAATACGACTATTAAAAAAAAAAAGAAGTATGAGAGGAATTGAGAATACATAAACAAATAATTAAAGAACATGTACAAAATAAAATAGAAATGACAACTTCAAGAATTATAAATTACAAATGTGTCATAAATAGAAATTAAAATCCCAATCAACGGTTTTTTCTATTAGTATAGTTTCATGTTCATTGTAGTCAACATGTGTAGTCATGTTTGTTGTAGTTTGTGAGTTCCAGCCAATATTTGTTATAAACAAAACAATTTATTTCAACACAATGTGAAAATTAGTTAAGCTTGTTGCGTCAAATGTAAAACATCTTTGTTACAGGGACGAGCTGTACTTCTAGAAGTTTGAACCCATTTCCAACCGCGTGTGGTTTTGATCGTAATCACTAATGTTGGTGGCAACGATTTCTTGACGCCTTCATCCGAAGGTTAGCCAAAATGACGAAGATCATGTCCTCAAATTATTTAGTGCTGTATTACATTTTGGGTCCTGCCTTTCTCCAGATCAGCATGAGTTGTAACACGGGCCTACAGTTGGCCGATATTTTAAGTTTTAATCAGTGTCACGGGGATCGTGAAACTCTCAAAATTTAATACATTATTCATCTTCGGTTTAACTTTTAATTTATCCTTGTGTTATAGTAACAATAAAGTCGTTTCTATTTCGTCTTCAACTTTTTTACGCCGCATCCTTCTCCTCCTCCTCCTCCTCCTCATCAACCTCCTCCTCGTCCTCCTTACGTCTCTTCTTTATTCTTTTTCATGTTTCTGTTTTCCCAATAATATATTACAGTGTTGTGTTCTCTATCCATGTTATGTAGAGGTTTTATTGACTTGCAACCTAACTTACTTTTCTCATGATCTTTCAACTGGTGACTGCTAGATCTCTGACGTTCAGTTTCTCTGGCGTTAACTTGTCATTGTATTCTGAGCCGACCCCTTGACCTTCTTCCTTCTAATTCGAACTCAAATAATTTTAGTGATCTTCTATGCACACTAAATATTCACACGACTGCAAACGTTCCGTTTCTAGTTTAATAATTGTTGAATTCATTTTTGTATTTTTTTTTTCTTATTCATTGGTCTCATATTGTGTCCCTCCGAGGTTTATCATATAATCCTCTTAGATGAGGTTACATTCTGTATAAACTAATCTCTCATTATGTGTGACTCTGTCTCATAATATATAATTTGTTGTACTGTTGTTTGTACATCGCTTCTGACATGTTTGTTGTTTGTGTCATCGAGTAACGTGAATTATTAAATAGACTCTTCTGTTTAGTAATAACATTTTTAAATAATTTTCAGTGCCTCAACTAGATAGACGCTTATTAGTGTACTCTGAATTAGAATTTTACAAGCTCAGTATACGTCAATATGTAGAAGAATTTGGGTATTCACTATAGGAATGGGGTAACTGAAGTGTACTAAAGAAGCAACCGTGACTTAAAACGAGCCTATAAATTAGCTGGCTTAATTTGTACTCAATCCACTGTGATCCCTTTGAGCGTGGTAACACTACGGGTATTAATCACTGAGGGATAATTAACCTTTCAACAGTAGCAGCCAGAAATAATTAGTTACACAACAATCTTACTCAAACAATTCTCTGCCTGCTATAATTAATACTGCTTCCAACAGGCGTATTTTAAATTACCTACAGCGTATAATTCTGTTCTCAGTGATTTAAATCGTAATCGATATGTTACACACACATCAATTGTGTGTGTGTGTGTGTGTGTGTGTGTGTGTGTGTGTGTGTGTATGTGTGTTGCATAATATGTGTACATATTTTATGTATAGACTATATATGTTTCAATGTGACTAACACTTACACTGTATGTGAATATTTGGGGGACGTATTTACAATAAGCCTTATTTGGTGTCCTGTGTAAAGGGTTGTAAATGTGATATGTCGCTATTGTTATTAGAATAAGTACTGCATATTAACGTAGTTTAAGACGATTAGGCCTATAAACAATAACAAAACAAAAACGGCAGTACACTGTATAGTGAACGTGAATAAGTGTTGGGCTCGTAACGTGTGAAGATAATTAATAGTAAGCCAATTAACAGATGTGCTATTAATCATTCATATTAGTGTGAAAATTAGAGTGAATAACAATATGATTATTTATGATTATATATGATTAATTATTTTATTTTCAACAAAATTTTAATAGTACTTATTTAACTGACAAAGAAATTATTTATGCAATCAGATGCAGCTGAAAAACATGATTTGGAAAGGTCTAGAAACCAGAAATTCGTGTCCACCAAGACGTGGTCAATTGTCTTGAACAATCTAGAATGTATTAATATGTAAAAATGACGTCATGTGTGTAGGCATATAAAAGCACTGGTTAGTCTTGAGTTGATACAGTACCACGAATTCAGACAAGGCGTCGAGGTAGTCAACGAATGATGGCTGTTAATAAGGACTAAGTCAGGAATAACTAGGACGGACACAGCGCCCTCGAGGAAACTATGATATCGATATCCTAGCTAAGGAAGACAACGGCCGGTGTGATAGCGTAGGAGTAGGCCCGCGAGTTAGTCTGGACTGATGGAACTTTAACCAGGCAAATGTAGGAAAGTAGAATAATACATAAAAGAGAAAAACATTATATAAAATATAAAATAAATAAAGCCTCTGTTTTTGAATTGATAACTGTAAAACATTTCAAAATGTATTTATTTATTATACTCATAATTATCAGATACTAGCTGTTACCCGCGGCTTCACACGCGAATATTTGACTTTCAATAAGTATTTTAATATAATTTTTATTGTCTATGTCTATATTTCGTTCTGTCAGCTCGTACAACAATATTGTACTAACTAGTCAAATTCTTTCCAAAGCTGTTCTCAACCCTACAACTAGACGAGTTAGATGAGTATAAATTTCCTCTATTCAATGGTATAATAAGTCACACGTTGTAATACTATGAGTTGATGTGTAGAAATGTTTCAATTGTAAGTTTATTATTATTATTAGTAGTATTGATTTACGGTGTCTCAAAAGGTTTAAAAAGGTGAAAAAAATATTTAAATTCTCTTCTCGAACACTGGTGAGTTTACCTGTCACTTACCACTTACTTACTGGTGTCAACCTTCCGAAAGTAGATTCCTTCTTCCTGTGATACACTAAAAATAACATAACATAGTTCATACAACATTTATCACTGATGTGTATGTGGATATAAAGTAAATAAAGTTGTTTGCATTTGATTCTGTTTTGAAATTATTCAAATCTTGGCCGCTTGTTCGCCGTACTGCCAGTTTGTAAAATAAATGCTCTGTTATTGTTATTATCATAATCTACCTTGAAATGACGGACTGACTCGATTACAATTAAAATAGTAGTTTATTCACAATAATTAAATTTCATTTAAAACCCTTTAAAACATTTCATAAAACATCAAAAACAATTTAACTCGTTACAAAGGTTCTTAAAGCTCAGGGCTGGTAACACTGATACTTTATATCCTACTATTCTAACCTCGTTTGGTTAGATTTTTATTTATAATTACCAAAAATCGTGAATTCTTTTAGTATACAAGATACTTGCTACAAAAATGCTTAAATACGACAATAACGTATTATGGAGAGTGATTACAAAGTTAGAAAAAAGTTTAATTATAATATTGGAAACTATATTATCAGGTACGCCTGATATTATATTATATCAGGTACTATATTATATTAATCAGGTAAGCCTGCTTTCAACTTTGCAGGTTATGGTATAGTATGTGCGATACGATTAAAATTGTTGTGTATCGAAATTAAATTCCTTTATTGGTTATGAATAATAAAATATAATGATTAATTTATCATCTCAGTGCAATTAAGAATATTTAGGCTTTCTTGATTTGAAAGCACAGCACTGCATTATCTGTGTACCTTTTAATAACAGGTAGGTTAGAGTGACAATTCCTCTAGGTTAATTATTACAAATATTTAAATTGACTTCATTAAAATCTTATAATTACACATAATATTCGTTAATGATACATTTATTATTCATTAACTTTATTGACAGTTCTCAATTATTTTTGATAATCGAATTGTCTTTCGTTATAATTATAGTCAAATCAGCATCTATTTATGTTTAAATCAGTATTGGTTAAGTAATAATTTAATTTGCAACTCTTTTTTAAAATTAATAATATTTTATATAATAAATAAAACTGAGAACTTTTGTTCAATAATTTGTTAATTAATAATCATTATTGAGATTAGTCACGTATAAATGTACTTGACTAATGTGGTATGAACACAAAAATTTATTATTTGATAATCATTTAAAATTCATTAAAATGTCGCTAATTCTAAATACTCCCTTATTATTTCACTCATCATTGCCGATATTATACACTGGCAAAGGTATATTTCACTATTTCATATCACTGGTTACACTTCACACGTTTAAGGTTATTAACACATAAGTTAGGTTAGATGCAATTGTTTACTAACTGGGGAACGCGCACATTTTGAAAAAAAAATCCTCTCGTCGAAGACACGTTCTGTCGGCGTTGACGATCAGTTTCTTAATAATGCTCTCCTTCGCTGCCTCAATCGGCGTCTGCTGAAATCAGCGTTTCTTATTGGCTGGAAGTCGATTAATCTCGTACCCAAACGTCATAATAAATTAAGAAATTTTATTTCTAAGCATCTGGTTTTGGGTTTGAGAGTACAAAAGTGAAGCTATCAATTCTTTTGGAATTGATTGAAAAATTATGATCGTTTATAACTTTGTTAATACATCTCTGATTTGGAAACTAAGGGTATCACGTTATTTCGGATGCTCTGCTCTTTATTTTGAGTCTACTCAAGCACTAATTCCTTCCATGATTAACTTATTTACCCTTCCGTCGATGCACTTTTTGTGGATCTTATTTAAATATAAGTTTTTTCCACTTTATAGTATCACATGATACTTATATTACTCACTGTTAATAGTTAAAGTCATTATATCTTATCAACTATTCCTTAAATACTAAATATTTACAATGTTTCATAATGCATTTTCAGGCGAGTAGGCCTTAAATGTCCTTGCATTATTTCTTATCAGTTCTAACATATATATTATTTTAACACAATTCTTTTGTCCTTGGTTTGTACATCAAATGTTACTACACATTTTGTGTAGCTTTGAATTTATTAATATAGCTTCGTTTATTTACATTGAATGGTTTTATTACACCATGTTATGTGTCCTGTCACATTGACACTCTTGTTTTATTGTTAGTTTTTTATTAGGGATGTATTTTCATCCATTCACTTGTCTTTAGACTTTGTCTATAGCTTATCTTGGGTATTTAATATTCCCTGCTGTGCTACTTATTCACAATTTTCTTTTGGATTGTTATTTACATCTAGCTCCAACTGATATGTGTTATTGTTTATTATTATTATTATTATTATTACATAAATTAATGTATTTAATGTTTGTTAATGGTTCTCAAAGAGGTATTGAGTATTCTTGTAACTACTGTTATGCTATTTTCCTCTTCCTGATTAGTTTTAACTGAGTTTTATTAGTAATTCTGTCAATCACCCTGTGGTTTGGTAATTTGGCTATGATTTGTTTAAACAATATAAGGTATATATTTGTGTTCCTTAGTTCATACTGGGTTTTTTCTGTTTATTGTTTATTCTAGTTTGGTTGTTGCATCATGTAAATACTTTTGTCAGTGTTTTTCTAATTGTTATTTATGATTCTGTGTTGCAGGTTCTGTTCAGTTGAGGTTCTGTGTATACTACTGAATGACAACACTGCTTATATGTATTAGTTTAGTTTCTTGCTTACTTCCATATATATTTACTATGATTATTATTACTATTATCTAGTACAATAGTTTTCTTTATTTTACTTCTATTATATACTATTTGTTCACATATTGTTATCTAATTCTAACTGGTTATTGACATATATATTGGGTGTTTACACTTGGTTTGGGTTGCTTGTTTTTTTATCTAATACATGCTGTCTTATTTCTTATATTCTACGAATTACATTCTGTATTGATTTTACTTTTCACTCTCCTGATATTTAAATGTATGATTTTGTAAAGATTTTATATTGAATGTCAGTCATGGTATTTACTGGTAAAGAGTTCCATTTATTTTCATAATTGAGCAATTATTTTGTTTACTGAATTTCAGTTTACTTGTGATATTTATAATGTTTTACTTTATTATACGTTTTGTCTCATTAATAATACACTTCTTGTCTGTGTTGTTTATTTGAGATTGTTGTATATCTTTGTTATTACCTATTATTTTCACTTTCTATAAACACTACACTTTTATTGTTTGTGTTAGTTTGTTTGAGATCGTGGTATTTTGGTATTGATCATTTCACTGTAAGTAACTCACTATTATTGTCTGTGGCTGCTGCTTATATTGTCAATACTTTGTTTTTTGTCACTTTCTATTCCTACAGGTTCTTCCTTGTTGGGGTATCATTACTCACTTATTTGGTATTCTTCATACTGGTAGTATTATCTTCTTATTTTACGGGTATTTTCTTCATTTATTAAATACTTTCCTTATTTATCGTGTCTTCTTCACACTGGTAATGTCATTTTCTTGTTCATTATTAAATATTTGCATTATTTATTATATATTTTTCCTTTTCTTATATATATTTTTCCCTCACTTATTGGATATTTTCCCTCACTTATTGGATCTTTTCCCTCACTTATTGGATATTTTCCCTCACTTATTGGATCTATGGGGTCATGGTTGCTAACGTAGTTCCTTGGTTCACTCTTCCTCTTGTGATAATATTGAGGATTTATTCAATTATAATTTCTTCCTTCTACGGTGCTTATTTTCTTCAACATTATTTATCCATGGATATACGGTTGTCTTCTACATTTTAGTGTTGTCTTTCATTTTGTTGGTGTGTTTGCCTATATTGGCTTACATATGTTCATGGTAGATTTTCATCCTGGGTATTTGATATTATATTTATGTAACGATAATTTTGATACGTTACAACACTTGTACTATTTTAACATGTATTAAATTATTATGTTTGTGCAACAGCCTTTGGTGATTTAAAAGTACCCGTTTATAAAACCTTTGGAGATATTTATAAAGTACCTGTTAAAACAAAAACGCTAAATACTTTATCTTAAGTATTACTGTGTTAGACGCATTGTATAACACATTAAACGTTATGTTTTCCTTAACCATGGCTTTTATTTATTTCAGCAGTAAACTCGAAACCAAAACCGTTGTCACCTAACCTCACAAATAAAAACAACACGTATTTTCGCTTTGCATTAAGTAATAGAACAATTTACAATTAGCATACTTTTTCTTTTCCACATTGTAAAAAATCTTGTGCAGGAACGGATGTACAGTTCCGATGCCGCTAAATAGCTTTAGTTTATTTACTTGTTACTACGGTAATTAATTCTGGTCTCCATGGTGTTGTTGACATCTTCATATGCGTCAACGAAAAGACATAATTAAAAGGGCTTAAATCGTGCGAACGGAGCGTAATATCAAATTCCATGTTAGACAGTATTCTTTGCCTTGTCTCAAAGGTTACCTGTGCAAAATTTGGTGGCAATTGGTGTAACAGTGTGGATTTAAAAAATTTTTTTTTATTTATTTATTTTTTTTTATTTTTTTTATTTATAAGGTCGCTGCAACAGCAACGGTCATTAGCGACCACAAAAATGAATTTGTACAGATTCTTAAACAGATGTGTTAACATATAGTAAATATTTGTTTAAATACCAAATAGTGTAAACAAATGAGATAGATAAAAATATTTAACAAATAACAGTATTAGTTTAACTGATGCAAAATAAAATGAGAAATATTAACCCCCCACAACACAAACAATATAAATGCACATCATGCACATCAATAAATATACCGAAATATACATATAATAAATATAACACTAAGTAACAAAATATAACAACTATATGACAATAAGTCATAATAACATATCAATTCATTAACTTAATTACACAATCTTTAATATTCTTATAATTTTCTTAGTTCGTACTTGTATTGCTGTTAACAACTGAATCTCCTTTATGGAGATTTGTATTCAGTACACATAAATCCTCAGACTTTGAGTTATATATATATATATATATATATATATATATATATATATATACATACATAATCAAACACTTTTTGCTACAGTCCGTTTCCTGATGTATATAATATATTTAATATTTATAATGAATTTACCTCAAGATATTTTTTCCCTTATTAGGAACATGTTTCGGAAACCATTGTGTTTTCATCCTCAGCCTTCGTGATTTTAAGTCTGGTGAAGAACTTATGTGTTGACTGGTTGCTATTGTGGTTTCCTGTTGGCCTTTGGTACTTTAAATTGGTATTATTGTGTGTGATTGTGGTGTATGTTTTAGTGTTTTGTGTATTTACGATGTTGAGCGCTTTGAAAATTGTGTCATGTTTTGTATTGATTTGCATTTGTTCAGGTATTAGATTGTTTTGTGTTTTATGTTTGTATATTTGTAAATTTTCCCAAATGTTCATTATGGTGTCTTTGTGTGGTATGTGTTTTATTTGTGTCATGTTGGTTATGTCTGGAAATTCATGTCCAGTATTTATTGCATGTGTGGCCAAATTAGATTTGTATATTTCTGGTTTTTTGTATGCGTTTAGGTTTTCAAAGTAACGTTTTTCCAGTTTTTTTTTTTTTGTCCTATGTAACATTTATTGCAATCTTTTTACATTTTTTTTTTTAACCAACGCTTGAGAAATGCTTTTCAACGGTTCCAAGATCGGTTGTAACGTCTTGTTAGCTTTTCTTCCTCTTCTTGGATCACGTATTTTAACGCACGGTATTTCTTCCGTATGTTATTGCTGATCGTTCCGATATTGCGAATGACTTGTTTCTCCTTTTCGTCCATCTTCACAAACGCCAGTAGATCGACTAACGAATTGATTTCGGAACACGTGTATTTACGTACAATCTTAGTCGTATGTATAAACCCCTTTATGGAAACTGTCAACGCCCGTTTACACAAACAGTCTACACGCGCTCGTTTCTTCGTTCGGTACTACTACAATGAAAGATCGAAACCGGCTCTGTACCGACCATTAACGATGGACGACTCTTTGTTCACGATGAGAAAACCTTAGTGGTCTTTCCACGCTTCTGCGCACAAGTTCTTAAAAATTTCGTACTTATGTCCGTGTTACGAACACTCTATATTTGTGTCAGACCCTACGAAAGTCATTAGGAAAACATACCCTATCCCAATGCGATATGAGGAAGAGGTTGAACTGGAAATTCGGCGTATGATCGAAAGTAGAGTCATAGAGGGATCGAACAGCAACTTCCTGAATCCTCTAGTGGTAGTGAAGAAGAAAAATTGTGAAATACGTCTATGCCTTGACATGAGGGAGCTGGTCAGCATTGTATTAAAGGAGTATGACTGTGCACCAACTGCGGATGAATTATTTACTAAGTGTGAAGGAGCAAGGTATCTGACGAAGCTAGATTTACGCTCAAGTTTCTGGCAGATTCCAATTCGTGAAGAGAATAGAAAGTACACTGTTTTCCTGTATAAAAATAAATGCTACCAACACAGGGTAGTACCCTTCGGATTAAGCATGAGTTTAGCAGCCATCGTAAAGTGTCTAGAAAGAGACCTAGGACCTGAAGTGGAACCCTACACCATGATATTTGTAGATGATATCCTAGTTGTATCTAAAACGTTAGACGAACATATAAAACATCTAAGCACGATATTCCACAAGTTTAGGCAAGCGAATATATCCCTTAACCTAGACAAATGTGAATTTATCAAATCCTCTATCCAATTCCTAGGTCACATTATTTTATCCTCTGGTATTCAACCCGATCCTATCAAAATTTCGAGCATAACAAATTTCCCGCATAACAAAATTCCCTATACCCGGAAATCTCAAAGAGTTAAGAGCATTCTTAGGACTCGCAGGATACTACAGAAGATTCTCACCGTTATATGCAAGGTATACGCAACCGCTTCTAGAGCTGACGAAGAAAGAAAAAAAAATGGAAGTCGAAGAAGAAACATCAAGATGCCTTTAACCAAGTGAAAGAGTTGTTCATCGAAAATATTATGTTACATCATCCTCAACGAGAAGGAAAATTCGTAATATACTCCGATGCTAGTGAGTACGCAGTAGGAAGTGTACTATATCAACAAGAACGGTTATCAATAAAAATTGTTAAAGAATTACTACTAAATAAATATTTTAATAATACTTCAACATGACGACTCCAGGAAATTTAGACGTAGAAGCATTCCAGACGATGATGCGTGCCTGGGTCGATGAATTAAGCACAAAACAGACAGAAAATTTAAATAAACAGACAGAAAATTTAAATGCTAGAATAGACGAATTAAAAGAATCTAATAAGAAACAATTAGAATAACAAACAGAAAATTTTAGACAATACACCATAAAAATTTCAGAAAGTCTAGAAGAGTTAAAAATTGATAATCTTGAAATAAAACAAAGTATAATTGACAGTAATGCACAATTAACCAAAAAAATTTGGTGACACCAACATACGTATTGATACTTTAGAGAATAATTTTAAACAAGCCTTACATGAGCAAGTTGTACGGATTGAAAATAAACAAAACGAATTACGTCTCGAGTGGAGAAAAGATTTAAAAAAACACATAAACAAATAAATGATACTTTAACTACTATAACACGAGAACATGATGAGAAAATTCAAACTATTAATAATGTATCGCAAACAAATACCAGTAAACTTAGAGAAATAGAAACACGTACTGTAGTTATTGAGAATAAAATTGAAGAAACTACGAAGGACCGTTCGGGAGACGTATCACATATGAAAGAAGAAATTCAAGAGGAAATGGACCAGCTACGAAGTGAGTTAAGAAGACGACAGAACCAAATGACCATATTTCCTACACCAACGGAAGAAAGGAGCAGACTTAAGTTCTCAGGTGGTAAAGGGGAGAACAGTATGGAATTCCTAGCTAGAGTAGAGAAGGAAATAGAAAAAATTGGGAGTGCAATAAATGGCGACGAGAAAACTTCCTCACGCGATATCTTACAGATTCAGCCAGCCAATGGTACTCTATTATTAGAGATAACGTCAGTACCTATCAGCAGTTTCGTGAGGCATTCGAGAATCGATACTGGAATCTACATACCCAACGACAAGTACGGGATCAACTCGAATATGGAAAGTTCAATGCACAAGGACAGCAGAGTATTGAACAATACACAATTACGCAAATAGAACGTGTAAAGCATCTTAAACCTAAATTCTCAGAATACGAAATTGTTTCAAAATTATCTTACCATTTTCAGCGAGATATCCAGTTAGCAGTTTATACGCAAGGAATTAAAAACATAGAAGAATTTTTAATCCTTGTAACACAGTCAGAGAATATCAATAATGGTAAGAACACACAATACTGGGAACAAAAACACGCAAATCACCACCATAATTATCACAGAGATGACAATAAAGCAATACAAAACACTACACCGCACCGTGATAATTATAAAATAAATTATTCGCCACCAATGTACAACACTACAACACGCACAGCTAAAGAGACTGAACAAAATAATACAGGTAAACGACAAGGAGACGTTGTATGGTCGTCCAATCGTAAACAGCTTTCAAAACCAGCTGACAAACGCGTTGCCGCAATACGAGGGTACGATGAGAAAAATTGAAGAGAAATGGACGAGAAATGAATGAGATGGAGACAGTAACATTCCACAGCCGACCGTCTACATCAAAGGCGTCACAATGACTGAATAAACGGAAGCAAAAGTATAAAATAAACAACATATACCCCTGCGATATTAGGGAGGAATTATTAAACAATGAACAGGATATAAAGCGAGACGCGCAGCAAACACAATGCCCTATTATGACAGTGAGTATAAACAGGTGTAAAATACGGATGCTAATTGACACTGGCAGCCAACTATCAGTTCTTAACGCTGCATGGGTCCAACGCAATAAGAAATATTTTAAAAATACTGCAATTTTGCCCGTAAATAATTTAAATATTACAACAGCTACCAATAAAAAAGAAAGAGTTAAACAACAAGCATATGTAACTCTAACATATAAAAATCTAGAATTAGAACACCCCATGATAATTATGCATAAGTTGATTTATGATGGAATTTTAGGTATCGATATACTAAATGCAAGAAATGCTAAGATTAATGTTAATGATAATACAATTGTGTGTAATTATAAAAATGTTCAATATGAATTAATGATGAACAGCGAGGAAGAAGAGTGCAAGGTAAGTGAAACACCTATTACTTTGTGCAAGCCACAGATACAGTATGGTTCAACTCGACATGTGAATGCGGTAGATAAAGGGATGACGACACAGGAAGAAGAGAAACTGCACGAATTAATAGAAGAATACAGTGATGTATTTAGTGAAGTACCGACGCAGACGACAGTATACGAACACTCTATAGTTGTGTCAGACCCTACGAAAGTCATTAGGAAGACATACCCTATCCCAATGCGATATGAGGAAGAGGTTGAACTGGAAATTCAGCGTATGATCGAAAGTGGACTCATAGAGGGATCGAACAGCAACTTCCTGAATCCTCTAGTGGTAGTGAAGAAGAAAAATTGTGAAATACGTCTATGCCTTGACATGAGGGAGCTGAACAGCATTGTATTAAAGGAGTATGACTGTGCACCAACTGCGGATGAATTATTTACTAAGTGTGAAGGAGCAAGGTATCTGACGAAGCTAGATTTACGCTCAAGTTTCTGGCAGATTCCAATTCGTGAAGAGAATAGAAAGTACACTGCTTTCCTGTATAAAAATAAATGCTACCAACACAGGGTAGTACCCTTCGGATTAAGCATGAGTTTAGCAGCCATCGTAAAGTGTCTAG
Organism: Magicicada septendecula; assembly: GCA_034769895.1. Taxonomy (NCBI): domain Eukaryota; kingdom Metazoa; phylum Arthropoda; class Insecta; order Hemiptera; family Cicadidae; genus Magicicada; species Magicicada septendecula. Next base: position 362,147,087 of record CM068370.1, on the reverse strand, counting down.
AAAGAGCCCTAGGACCTAAAGTGGAATCCTACACCATGATATTTGTAGATGATATCTTAGTTGTATCTAAAACGTTAGACGAACATATAAAACATCTAAGCACGATATTCCACAAGTTTAGGCAAGCGAACATATCCCTTAACCTAGACAAATGTGAATTTATCAAATCCTCTATCCAGTTCCTAGGTCACATTATTTCTTCCTCTGGTATTCAACCCGATCCTATCAAAATTTCCAGCATAACAAATTTCCCTATACCCGGAAATCTCAAAGAGTTAAGAGCATTCAAAGGACTCACAGGATACTACAGAAGATTCTCACCGTTATATGCAAGGTATACGCAACCGCTTCTAGAGCTGACGAAGAAAGAAAGAAAATGGAAGTGGGAGAAGAAACATCAAGATGCCTTTAACCAAGTGAAAGAGTTGTTCATCGAAAATATTATGTTACATCATCCTCAACGAGAAGGAAATTTCCTAATATACTCCGATGCTAGTGACTACGCAGTAGGAAGTGTACTATATCAACAAGATACTATGGGAGAGCACCGAGTTTTTGCCTACGCCAGTAGAGTCTTCAAAGAAGCTGAAAAAAACTACTCCACATCAGAAAAAGAAATACTTGCTATAGTATACGCTCTTAAGCAATTCAGATATTATGTTTATGGTACTCATTTTGAGATACATACTGACCACCAAGCATTATCATTTCTATTGAAATGCAAAATAACAAATGCCCGATTATTAAGATGGATGTTAGCCATTAACCAATACTCATTCACCATTAAATACTGTAAAGGTAAAGACAATATTATAGCTGATACACGAAGCCGATACATCAAAGAAGAATGTGAAGACGATTATGAGAGCGAAAAGAAAGAAGTACGATTGTTATCAATTAAATTCAAAGAGAATGATGAAATAAAACAAATGCTAAAAAATGTAGCACAACAACAAGATTTGGACGTGACAATAAGGGAGACGAAGGACCAAGAACAGCTACCAAATCATTATAAGGTACTTAATGGAATTCTTTTCAGGTTAGTAAGACAAGACTGGAAGATAGTACCAACGAATGACATGTTACAAAAATTAATTCAACCAGCACATGAGAGTTTAGCACATGCTGCCGCTCTGAAATGTTATCTGAGTCTACGAGAAGATTTTACGATTAATAATATGTATCGAAAGATAAAGAAGGAGGTAAAGAAGTGTTATGAGTGTCAAACGGCGAAAGGACCGAATTTACACACATACGTAGAAATACAGAGCATCCAAAATGGGAACAAGGGAGAGCTAATTGCAATGGATTTTCTGGGACCACTACCACGATCAAGTCGAGGTGTGAAGCACATATTGGTATGTATCGATGTGTTTTTCAAGGCAGTCCGACTGTACCCAATTATGCGACCCACAACCAAAGTTGTTCTAAAGATACTACTGCAGAAATATATTTCGTCATATGGAAAAATTAAGAAGGTACTCAGTGATCAAGGTGGGCAATTCCAGAGTGAAAAATGGGAGAGGACGTTAAGGGAAAATGGAATACAACCAGTACTCACATCCATAAGACATCCTAAGGAAACCTTGCTGAGAGAGTTAACAAAGAATTAGGTAAATATTTACGAATATACTGCCATGATCAACACAATAAATGGGCAGAATATTTACCATTTCTTGAAAAAGCCATCAACGAAAATTATAGTGAAGCAACAGGAAATACTCCAATGGAATTAGAAGAAGATAAGAAGCCAAACAGATTTTGGACTAAGTATATAAACAAACCTAATAACCAAAATGTACCTGTACCAACAAGTGTGGAAATTGAATACGCAAAACAACGGATAAGAGAAAGAGGTAACAAGAGAGTAGAAAGATTTAATCTAACTCACAAGCTACAACAATTCAACGTGGGAGAAAGTGTACTACTCAAAGCTAATCCAGTGGGAAAACGGAGTGATAATACGGCGAAGAAATTCTTCAGACTTTATAATGGACCGTATACGTTAAGACAGCGAGTAGGACAACACACTTTCATCGTATATGATGAGATACAGAAGAAAGAAATTGGTAAATTCCACGCAACGTCATTTAGGAAGTTCTACACATGAAAACAACGAGGTCAATGAAACCAGTCAGATCAGCTGTTTGTTGAAGCCACCCTACTACAAGGTCACGAGCAGTGAGCGTATAAAGAGGGGAGGAAAGACATTTGTATACACTCCAATTAAGGGTGAAATGACAAATATTATTCTTTATTATTTGTTACATTTTTTCAAGTGTAATAATAATAATAAAAAAAAATTTTAATAAATAAATTTATTAAATTTTTTTTTGTTACCAAGCAGAGGGATAATGCGACAGTACAAATAAGTGATGTACTGAGCATTGAATATAAAAATTTAAATATACCTAATAAACTGTAAATAATTAATAATGTATTAGAAATAAGCATGTCAGGGATTGCAAGCTTTACTCAGACAAAAATATCAACAGGTGTTTCGACCTGAATCGACGTGCACACACACACAAATGTAACTGAAAATGTGTACACCAGTATTTTGCTATTGTGTGTGAACGCAGGTCTATGCAGGCGAGTTTACTACCCCAAGATGAATAATTGCATAATTATGGTTTTCCGTAATTATTCATAAACTATAATTAAGAAGTAAAATCCAAAAACACAATAAAATGTAAGAAAATTTACTAAATACTCTGTACGAAAACCATGTGAAAGTGCCACACCGTACGAGTGTAATAGTGAAATAACCGTGTACAAATCGAAAGGGTTAAGTTGCAATGTCCAAAATTACAGTGAACATGTGTTGTAAAAATAGTTATAAGATAAGTATAAGAGTATACTTACAGGACTCTGCAATTCGCAGAAATATAAGAAATAGCGAAATTGACAAGGAGTGGGGGAACTTAACCCAGAAACAATTTCAGACATGTCGATTTCGTACCACTGCATGTGTTGACCAAGACATGGGTATAAATAGGACACACAAGCTACAGTGGTTCTCTTTCTTAAATCATCCACGGTGCAGCGGGAGCTTCTGCCCGTCCGCACAGAATATTTAAATTTTTGTAAATAATTTCACCCTTCCAGTTACATACAGTTATGTAACTGGATTGTGAAGCAAACAATATTTAAGTAGTAACAAAATTACATAAGAAGATCCACATCAGAAGATCAACTGACGTCCGAAACAGCACGAGGAGAAGTTCCAGAGAGCGATACGACGCTGGACAGACAGAGAGTCGACGCTGGACAAGAGGAGAAGAGAAAGGCGACGCTGGATAGAAGAGAAAGGACACGCTGGACAAGAGAGGAAGTCGACGCTGGACAAGAGGAGAAGAGCGAGTGATGCTGAAGTTCGAGACGAGGACGATTACAGAGAGATCCAATGATTGAGTATGATTGACGACGATAAGGTGTTAAACAACTTATTTATCTCTTAATCGAACAATTAACGTAAAGACAATTAAGGACATTCCTGTTCTATTTAAAAGTAAGAGTCTATGTTTATTGTAAAATTTGAATTAAAATCATAGATGTTATTGAAATAAGATTAACGTAAACAAGAGCTCAAATTAGTATTGAAGTGAGAAGAATACAAAGCATTTAAGTAAAAAATTAGCGTTAAATATAAATCAGTACTGAGAAACAAAAGATAAATTCAGTAACTATTGATATTTTTGAGTTACATTGCAATATATAAGAAAATATTTAAACATTGATATTTTGAAACACACTAATTGACTGAGTAGTCTGGAAAGGAGATTTTTCGTTAATACAATAATTAGTAGGATAGAATATTTTGTCAGTAAGGATGTATATAGCATAAGCCTTACGGCATAATAACGAAATAATAACGAATGTTTTAAGTCGAAGTAAGTGCCATGTGCACAATTTTATTAATATCAAATAAATTTGAAATACCGTTACAAGTTACATAGAGTTCTTATTACAGATACACCTGAAACCCAAATTAAATGTTATATTGTTATATAATTTGTCGCTCTTGAACGTGAGGCCAGTCACGCCTATTTTTATGTATATCGTATCGTTGCGTAAGAAATATCGCTTCCAACGTGGGGCATCACAGATTTATATTATATTAGAAGAAGAAGAAGAAGAAGAAGAAGAAGAAGAAGAAGAAGAAGAAGAAGAAGGAAGAGGAGGAGGAGGAGCAGGAGCTGGAGGAGGAGGAGGAGGAGGAGGAGGAGGAGGAGGAGGAGGAGGAGGAGGAGGAGGAGGAGGAGGAAAAGAAGAAGAAGAAGAAATGTTATAACTCGAATATATATTCGGTTTAACTTAAACTGTAGGGCAAATTAATTGTAGTACAGCAGGAGCAATCAAAATAGAACCAGTAAATTAGTTCCTTAACCTGTAGTGATTCCACTGTGTTTGTACCAGTTTATAGAAACACTTCAGATTATTCATTTTGACATATATAACATTTTTGCTTTAATGAATAAACACTAACTTTTCGAACAACAAACATGTTTGTGTGAAGAGCAAAGCCTTAACCTATTCAATAGTATTGTTTGCTTCAAAAGATTTCAAAACTTGCACTCCGTTTTGGTTTTTACCAGCAAATGTAATAAATCTGTTCTCATTTATTGTAATAGGAATTAGTTTTAACAAAACTTCTTATGGTACAAATGATATTTATTAACCAATAAAGAATTATCGCATGCACACCTGACAAACTATGGTAGCAGTTGTCTTGTTTTATACGTATTAATACAGTAACACTGATGCAGATGTCATAGCAACTCTTCGAATTTTATTCTTTGGGTAATTCCAAGTAAGTTCTTCATAGGTAGTTTTGTTAAAATAGTGTAACAAATTATGTGTTAGTGTGTAATACACACACACACATTCACACATTAAGACACACATATTATGTATATCACAAACATCACTACGGAATTACTGAAACAATTACTGACTTCTACAAATTATTTTTGAATATTTGCATTTGAGAAGACAACGTTTGACTTCTCACATATTGGATTCTCCGTAAGAATGTGGCACTACGAAATTCTGAAACTGTGGCCCTAAGTGTAACAATAACCTTTTGTAAATTTGTGCCAATTAACAGTTACTGTTTTTAAAAATACTAATTAAATAACCTAACATTTCCAATCATAAACACTATAAAAATTAAAAGTATTTTTACAAGTTTTATTTCTTTTCTAGTGAGTTAGGTAAGTAATTATGAGTAAGCAGGAGTCACAGTAACACACGGAACCATTGTATAAAGCTGTTCAACTTTTCTAATCTTTTGACTAGTGCTGACTCATTAATGAAGTAATAGTACACACACAAACACACACACACCCACACACACACACACACACACACACACACACACACACACACACACAGTGATGCGATAAAATGCACAGGTGACAAGTAAAAGGATATTTGAGTTTAATTTACTGATTATCTCTAGCCTGAGTTGGGTCGCGTAAAGTGTCAGTTTACAAAATAATTCGCTGTTCACGAATAATATCACACTTTTGTATACATTTTTTATAATATTTTGATAAATAAGTAAAGCACGTGTGTTCAATACGGATGTGCGCGTGCGAGTACTGATCCTTGTCAAAATGATTTAATTTCATTCAGTTTTCGTCAATAATTTCTTTCTTATGCTTTACACTCAGAATCTTTAATCATTAATTAGTGAGTTTTACGTTAAGCTTCCCTAAAATTATAATTTTTTGCCTGTTTAATGTAATTGCTGCTCTTTGACAATCTAACACACAGATCCGCATCACGATACTAAATAAAAATCCATCATGGTTAATCTAAAAATAAATATCATTGTGAAGAACTATACATGGCTTCCTTCCATGTTCTAAGATTTGTATTTAAAATCATTTACTTTAATCTGGTTTGATAATTTTTAAAAAAAATCCACATACCCTCAAACTACTTTCGGTATTTATAGATATTTTTGTTATTATGTGGTAGTCGTTTAACATAGTGTTATTTTTGAGCACTTTACCTATAAAAATCAATCTTTACTTTATACTTTATTATTACAGATAAACTGAACTACGGAGATAATCATCCCTCCCCCTCAACTGATCCCCACCATTAATGATATGTACACTTTTATAGAGTTCTAGTTGTATCATACGTAATTGCTTAGGTATCTTATCCATTAAAATTAAGTACTCGTACTTTAGTTGATATCAGCAAAGTAATTTTTAAAAAGCACCCCTCTCCTTCAACTACCCTCTCCACCTCTCCATTTATAAATATCTCATTTACCATTTTACAGTGGATTAATATGACTTTATTTTCGGGGGACTTCTTTATCAAAATTTAATACTTTACTCTTGTTAAAACACACAACGTTCCAGGTAAACTACTCCTCCTCCTAAACCGATCTTCACCAAAATCAATAGACCTTGAGTCGTCTACAACATTATTTGATTCAGTTTGAATTTGCAGCAGTTTGCAATAAAAGAAATTCTACATACAGGCACACAGACAGTTTCCGGAAATGACTTTCCTTTATGTTTTGAGGATAGTACGCGTACAATCATAACAGCCCTTATCTTGAACATGATTTTCGTCGGGATCATCACCCTTCCATTTCCTTACTGAACATGGAGGAAAAATCAAGCTGAAAGGACTCTCTAATTTGAGGCGAAAGGTGCTTTGTTTTCATAATGCACATCCATGTGAAACCTTTTTACCATTTTTACGCGATAGTTATGTTTAATGCGTTTCAGTACATATTTGCGTCACCAATCGCAATCCAAATCAGCCAATAAGATCAGCAGAAATGCATAAACTTATTGAAGACCTCTTACGATTGGGAGTTGCAAACGTAGTCATGGAGGCGGTAATAAAATCTGTAAGCTCTCTGAGCAAAGTGGATCACTGCACTTAAAATACATTCTCACACATAACTCGGAATACAGTTTAGTTACTTCCCAAGTTACCGCTTACGTCCCCACACTTGTTAAGGTAATTTGCCTTTAACAAACAAAACCTTCTTAAGTTGTATTTACTATTCTTCATCAAATTCTTCATTTCTAACAAAAGAATAAGACGCGGTTACCAGAATTAACTAAATTTAAGTACTATGTAAAAATGGATAAATTAAATGGACAAATATGATAAAGTTACCGTTGATTAGCTGCGCACCTGATAGACGCATAGCAAAATAAAACGAGGGCAGATAGACCTCAGGTGGCACAAAACTAGTAATATATAAGTTGCACAATACGTAATTACAAATAAATTGGATTCTGGCATTCTATGTGAAAATGTAAACGATCTTGGATATTGCATAGTAATATTCCATTTCAGCTTATCTAAAATGGAGATAACAAGTAACTAACTCCATAAAATAGAAGAGGGCTTTTGTTACAATATACTCTCTACCCATGGTATAATTGCAAGTAGTAGAGAGTAAAAAAGAGTTTATATTGATCTGAATGAAGTGTACAGAAACAAAAACCATTTTAGCCAGGTGACACGAGTTAATGGAGAGTGGGTATATTTTTTCTGAAACTGTAGCAAATGTGTAACAAGAGTGTCAAAAATTATAATGCTAAAAACAAATAACATCCGAACAGAGCTCGATAAGGAGCAGATCATTTCAGTAAAACGTGTAGTGATATGCTTTTTAGCGTTGAGGGTACTGCACTGAATTGTAAAATAAAATTAATAAGTAGACTATTGACGTCAGTACAGCTGTTACTATTAATTAAATTTAATTGAACGTCCGACATTGTTTGTAATTATTGGAACCTTCTCTTGTTTCTTTGTTGCAAACGCTTTATTGTTTCTAGTTAGTTTCTTCCTTTAGGTAGACGCTGTTCCCATTTTGCAATTGAACATTTCCTTTATTATTACTTGTCCTATTTTAAGTCAAACAAACAAAAAATATGTAATCAATTGAAATATAAACTGTCACGACAGAAAAATATGACATTGTTTTCAAAAATTAAAAATTCTGCACTTCATATTCACGGTTTCACAAGAATGGAGAAAACGGAATTAAGTAAGTTTTCACGGAGGTGTCGTTGGCTGGATGTGGAAAGCTAATTATCATTAAACATGTCTCATTAAACAAACAAAAATAAGCCTTATTAAATCAATAAATAATCAGTTTTTTTAATAATGGTAAATATGATAGAACTATTGTAGTATATGCTGTAGAGACGGTGGCGACAGGATACCTGCGGTTTTGATATAAACAAAATAAGAAGGCATGAGGTAGTAAAATACAACAATTACAAATTTAATGTAAGCACCAACAAAAAATTGAATAAAGTTCAACTAGAAGAGTGTATTAACTAAGACGTAGAAAAATTTTTTAAATTTTGGCTCTGAAATATGAGACAGAGGGGACAATAGTAATGTAGGTGAGCATTGAAAGAGCAGGATGAAGATGGGATAGAAAAAAGAAAAGGTGGAAAGTGAGTTGTAAGTTGAATAGGAAGACGTGGAGAAACATAAAGGAATAAATATTAGGAAGCCCGGCACCTACAAATGCTTCACATACGTTGAATGTAGAAGTGTATGGAGTAAATAATGAAGTAAGAGACTCCCAGCCAGTTTACACGACCATTTGACATTTGACTGTATGTGAATCTGCCTGTTTAAGGGTATGTCTGACAGTAACTGTGAATGCAGCAATCCATTTTTGGAAAATATTGGGTGCGCATTTCCGCTCAAAAATATGGAGCAGTAGGAAAAACTTGTAAGGGTTGAAATTTTCAAAAATTGCAAAAAGCCATATGGGTTACCACATTAAAGAGGTATCGATCTGAATATATACTGTTCATTTAAAAATCTCAAACTTTTCTGATTCCAGGCCCAAAATATGGGTAAACATTTTAGGAATTTGCAAAAGACTATTTGATGTACTAAAGTAAAGAGAATTTTAACCTAAATCTAAATATAATTTAGAGTTTCGAATATTTCATAATTTAAGGGATAAGGATTAATGAAGGGGCATGCGTATAAATTTGCTAATTTGACAACATTAGATTTTTTTGCGTCCTTTCTTCTACGAGTTATTATCTTTCGAATCTCTTTCTCGCAGGCTTCTTTCTCTTATGGCTGATGATATGATATCTTTCAAAGTAATTGTTGGCCTTCCTCGTCTTCTTTCTTATAAAGGTATCTTTTGGCCATTTTTCCACTTTATCACTTTTAGGCCATTTTTCGTAGTAAATCCTATGCACGTGACCGTACCTTAGACTTTCTGCATCTGTTGTATCAATTCTTATGTACCTACAAGCATCTGCTCCCTAATTGCCTCATTTCATAAGCGGTCACATGTATTGCAATCCCACAACAGCGTTGCTAGAATCCCATATACATTGGCTTAAGTATGGTTTTCTTGTTCCGTTGTTTCCCAAACTTCTGCAGCATAAGTTACAATATTTTCTGCTATCATAATCCTTAGTTTAGTATCTACCCTCATCCTTTTGTACTAAATCACTTACTTTTCTTGCCCTATTCTCTTTTCCATCTCTGGATCACTTGTTCTTTTCCTGTCAAAGATCACACGCAGGTAGGTTGACGAGTCTACATCCTTTACTCTTCTTCCTTTCTCAAGGAGAAAATCTATTGTGCTAGGATTAACAGTCAAATGCTCGGTTTTTCTCTGGTGATGGTTAACCGCCAATTCTAGCACTCTTCACCCAGCTTTCTAAGCATGTAATTCGCGTCAATGTTATCCTATAGAATCACAACCTGATCATCTGCAAAATTGAGTGTAAACAGTCGAAAATGGCTAAATGGAATTTTAATATTTTGAGACTTACGTCTCTAAATCATTAGTGCGGATGAAACATATATTTTCAATAAGGTCGGTTCCATAGCGTACCTTTGACATAAGCTTATTGTTATTTGGATTTCGTTGAAAAATAATAAATGGATTAAAAATTAGAAAAATTTTTGAAATCCAGCCGGATGCAATACTAAAGAAAATTTTTAATCTGCTTCCAAATGTATCTACAAGTTTTTTTAACATTAGAGGCACCACAGACAATATTTAACTCAAAATTGGAAGAAAATTATAAAAGTCTACAAAAGTATGCGGATCACGTTATGAGGAAATTAGCTCAAATACGAACATGAAGTCTGTAATAAATAGACAGATTTAATATTTTTCAACAGACTTTGCACATTCTGGACCTCCTTGAAAAAGTTTTTAAACTACTCTGGGGAATGACAAGAGCTGCAAAATTGCAGACTATGTCATTCCTTGTTGCTTGTTTCGCAAAATGATACACGATTCCATTGCCTCAGATACCCACGTAGGCTTTTAGTCAATAGAAATGTACGCAGAATCCTTGGTTCTGCAGAGCCCACACGGTGTTGAGTATTTTGAGTTCAAGTTAGTTAGTGTTTACAGCCCTGATTAACAATTTTTATTTGATGAGTGTACTGAGGCAATGAAGACATACATGGCGGTGTCTTCTCTGACATGTACTGTAAGTTTTGGAGGATTACTATCAGCTGTATGTAGCGTGGTCTAAAAGTCTATACATTTGATAGGTGCTCCTAGTGGCAGCATGAAAACCACATCCAACCGCTTCGTATATAATAAATCTGTCAATGTAAATATGAGCAGCCATTGGTAGTGTTCATGGAGCCGGGCTGAGGAAAACGTGGTCACTCCACTATCTTTTTAAGGAACAAGATAGGAGGAGGATTTAATAGTATACTTTATTCAAATAAATATTTGGAAGGCTTATGTGAAATGTAAAAATATGTAAAGTGTCGGATTGTTGATGAGGCTGTCGCAGAGTCAATTTGAGTGTTTGTGTTGCCATAATGTTTCTGTCATATCACCAACTGCCAATTTCCGGATCTTGGCAAACTGTTTTGTGGCGGCAGTAAAGCGACATGAGAAAGCGGCTGTGGAGAGCCTTTAAATGCAAGTTTAGTGGCGGCTAGTTTCAGTATGAAGGATATAAATTGGTGCCGAGTTCAAGGCACCTAAAACTAAACGAACAGCTGTATACTACAGCCAATCAAATTTTGTTCACTGGGAGTTGCACACATTTCCGTAAAGGATAGGCCTATAATCTAAAACACTTCGGTTAGTTGCCCTGTAGTATAGCAAGGCAGTTGAAATGCATACTCCCAAATTAGTGATGGTAAACTCTCGTTACACATTAGGATGCGGTTCCATCTTGAAAATTGTTTGGGGCATATGGTAATGCCATATGCTTGTGGTAAGATGAATACCTAAACATTTTACATGATTAACGCAGTTGAATGTGTGCCCATCCAATGTTCTTTGGCGAAGAGCAGCTCTTTCTTCTAGAGAAAAGGCAAACCCACAGATTTATACGTTAATATTGATAAGCCGATGTTGTCAAGGAATACACTTGAAGCTCCAAGAACCGCTTAAAGGGACTTTGTGCAAGTATGTGAATTTACTTGTTCAGCATATACGTAAATCGACAGTCCTGCTAGTAAGATGTTATCAATGCCAGAAACAGACATAATACATCATACTAACTTACGTGTTTATTTGCATTGGAATCTCTTACACTAATTTAATTTTGTGACTTTTATTATTGCTGCCGTATAATACTTACTAAATAATTTAATGACTATTACTAGTTTCATAGTACTACCTACTATTTTTGTTTCATAGGAGTGCAAAAAATTTAGTATCAATATCTTCGGTTTATACTATTTTAATCACCATCTATGGGATTCTTGTAACGTGTACACTACTTCATTTATTTGAAAGAACGTTAGATTAAGCCAGTTTAATTGAGTCCTTGCTAAGCCCTTAAAAAGAAGTTTTCAACTGTGTGATTATATTTTTAAGTAATTTTAATTACGTACACCTTTAAAAAAAAACATAACGTTAATTTTATAAAACAAATAGGAAAACATCACCATAGGTAACAAAACATGGGTAAATAATACAACAGTCAAATTAAAGGAGAAAATCTTATTTATAAAACTCGTTTCTGTGAAGTAATTTGATTTGTCTGCATCTTAAAAAGATTTATTTGAGCAATCTGGACATGAGGTTTATTTATGCGTGTGTGACCTCGATGCCAATAGAAATAATTAATAGAATTAATAGATTAATATAATTCTAACATTTTAAAATTAAGCATAAAGAAAGATTGGCTTTGTTATAATGTTAACAGCGACATTTAAGGAAACTTGGATATAGCTATTGTTGCATCTTAAATTAAAGGGTTTGTGAAGATCGAAGACTGAATATTCGGCCAAGTCAACGATGAAACTGTGTAGTCTATAGGTTGACAGTAATAGCAATAACACATCAACAGATGTGTCAACGGACTTATATATACGTTTATTAATTACGTTAATCAAATTGATATCAGTGTTAAAGTAAAATATGAATAACAGTGTCAGTAAAATGAAGTTGTTTTATTATTTACATAAATTTGACTTGCTTAGAAATGAAGTTAATTTAAACCAGATTTTAATTTATAAGGAACGTTAGAAGGTCTTAGTTTTCACCCTGTATTTTCATTAAATGGTGTATGAAGATGCCAGTTTTTGGAAACACGAAAACTTGAAAAATTTATTTTATTTTTCCTTTCGATAAATTATCTGTTTTTTTTTTTTTTTTTTTTTTTTTTTTTTTACAATGTAGAGATAAGAGAGCAAATGTCAGTCATATTTATTGACAGAGACATTTACCTCACTCAATTGCTATTTTTCCTGTTCCGGGAACCTTCGTAAAACGAATCGCGTTGCCGATTTGAACCAGCCAAGGAAATTCTGGTTTTTCCTGCTACAAAATAGATATTTGTTTCGGAGTTAAAAAAAGGGGACAATGAAACATACCTATGGTTGTTTTGATAATTGTAAAAGGGTAAACTGAAAAAATTGTCTATTTCCAATACGAATAGAATACATTTTGTTCTGAACGTTAAGAATTTTATTTTATGAAGTATTGTAAGTAACCAATAGATATATACCTATTTAAACAAAATTTGAGGCTACTAAAGAAAAGGATTATAATCAAACAGTTGATCACAACTCATCATAAGAACGCTAATCTACAGTTATAAAACTATCGTGCTCTGCTTCAGAATTAGTGTATTCTAAATTAAAATGTTATAATCTTAATATACCATATAACAGTATTTGTATATTCACTCTCTGTGTGGGGTTACTGAAGTCTACTAAAGAAGCAATCGTTACTTAAAGCGAAGCCTATAATTTAGCGGGCTTAATTAGTAGTGAATCTACTGTATTCGGCTCTGAGCGTTGTAACACTACGGGTAATTTTCACTGCGGAATAATTAACATTTCCAACACAATCAGCTAGAAATAATTTGTTGCACAAATAACTCTCTGCCCTTCTATGATTACTGTTCCTTTCTACATCGTGTTTTTATCGTCTCCACCGAATAATTCTGCCCCTGTTGTTTGAAATCGGAATCAATATTTCACACACACAAGAAATTAATACTATTAATAAATGTTGTCAGATGTCTAACAATAGTGTAGAAAATTATGTTTCTAAGAATATCCCAGCAGAACTCGACAACGAGAGGATCCGTTCAGTAAAATGTGTCATGATATGCTCCTTGAGGGAGTACTGTACTGACTTCAGTTCCTGGTGAATAGAATTTTTTCAAAAAGTCTGGAGATCGGAGGGATGAGCAAGATGGGGCGGTAGTTATGAGGTAGTCTAGCGGATTTGAGAGGTTTGGGGAACATAAAAACGGGCATGTTTCCAAGCCCGTGGGACGACTGCGAGTTGGAGGCTTGTAGGATATAGGTTAGCTAAGATTCCAATGCAGTCTGTTCAAGGGCATTTAAAATTCAGTTGGGTATTCCATCAGAGCCTGGAGGGATGTTGCGGAATTTGGAGAGTTTTATTTTGATGTCCTCGACGGTGATGAGTTGCTCCAGCAGATGGTCGTAGTCACCAGTCAGTACGTCATAAGGGGAAAACAGGTCAGCATGTGTGACGAGGTACGTTCAGTGGTGGCGTCGAAGTTAGTGCTGTGTGGATGGCTTTGGGCCAATTGGAGTGTATCTCGAAAGACGGCGGCCTTCTCACAATCAGTAACAAGAAGGCCGCCGTCTGAAAAGATAGGGGTGTCAGGTTTAGGTGGTCATCCAAGTGTTTAACTTTCTTCTAGAATTGGCCGGTATTGGTGTTGAAGGATCCTTGCACTGAAGTACAGAGACTTTCAGACGCTGTCAGAGGAAATGTCACTCATATATTGTAACATTACATTCGGCATAGCTTGATATCGTACCAGATTTAATGAAGATCATGGATAAGAAACTGAACAAGAAGAAACATATCTTTTAAAATGATAGTGAAGATGAACAAATAACTGCGTTAGACTGACTTGTACTATAACTGACCGTACCCAAATTAATGTGTAGGTAAAGTGATGCAAAATACCCCGATGATGATATGAATTTCAAATAATTACAATAATAAGACTTATAAAAACAGACAGCATTATGTACCATTACTATAAGTAAACAAATGGTTTTATTAAATGTATCAAAATATAAAAATAATCAAAATACAAATTGAGGGATAATAGGCCCAAATATACAATATAATGTAAAATAATATATTATTAAAGTGTTAACTAAATGATATAATGAAATAATACAACAAAACAATTATTAGAGATACATGGAAACATGCAACTAACTGTAAATAATAGTGGACATAATGTTATCAAGGAAATAATGTATAATCTAATAATAATTCTCAAATGTATAAAAAATAGTAAAAGTAGCCTACCTAGTACAGCAATGGCTGAACTACCTAAGAAAAATGGAAAAAAAATAGAAAATCATTATTAAATCATTAAACTTTCCTTTTTATGTTCTTAAAACACGTTTCAAGTTGTGTTGATGATATTTATAGTTTTATTAAGTAATGAGTGTATGATATTCTTTGTGCTGGATGTGTGTAACCAGGCATATACAAATTGTTTAATCACAAAATGTGAATTATGTTTTTTATGTTGTTACTGTAATATTTATTGTTATATTTTTAAATGATAATACTAATAGAGTTATAGGGAGTAGTTTTGATGGTAGTTGCATAGTTAATAGGTGTTAAAATAACAGAAAATAGAAATTTAACATGTCAAGACATAGGCCTATAAAAACTTTGGAATTTTGTAAATTTTAGGAAATACTGTTAGAATTTTATAAAACAAATGTTGTAATATGGATAGGTTTATAATTAATAGTATACACAACAAATATGGAATCGAAATAATCAGTTTTAAGTTATTTAAGAAAAATTCAGATAGCAAAAAATTTAACAGCAGTATTTCTTAAGCAAAAATAGGCATGTTTGGTGTCTATATGTCACAAATGTTAAGACCAAAATAATGATGCTATTGGTTTTAAATTCCCAATCAGTACAAAAAGATATACTAATTTAAATGTTTTTTACCTAATTCAGACATTGAAATAATGAATTTGTATGACAATGTATATCTGAATCGACCAACCAGATTTCAAGTTTTACCTTAGCAACCGAAAATTCAGATAAATAAAATAGGGACTTCTTTAACAACCGTCATTGAAGACAGACGCGTTAATAAAACGTCTCAGATAATTATATTTTAAATAGTGAAAACCCACACCAGACTTTGTAAAACAAATTGGTATAGTCAATACAAAATGTTATAATAACAAAAGAACATAAAGAATTTAATTCAGAAGAATTTAGATCCGGGGAGAAGAACCAAAGAAGACTTGGACCCTATCTTCGTCCTGGAAGAATAAAGAAGAGGATCTGGTGAATTTGAACAATTTATCATCTTATGTGACAACACCTACACTTGTGTTCACAACCATTTAGGAATTAAACAATAAATAAAACTACAGACACTATCCTACACCAACACTAAAGAAAACTTGAAAATAACACCAATTGAGTATTACACCTTTTTTTAACACCATAAAAACTTTAACGATAACTAATAAGCTGTGACAGCAGCGGTATGCGAACATCTGCTCTCCGGTACCAGCGGTGGACACAGCGAGCCAATCCAACAACGTGTTCGGAGCGAGCCAACCAGCGATCCCGGTTAGTCAATAAAACCCGGGCCGGCAGAAAATTTTGGGCACACGTCCGTCCGACAGAGGCACACGACACTTCTGCTCCAGCTTCGGGACTGATCAGGACTGCTCTTCTTAGACTGCTCTCTCAGCTCTCTTCGCTGGACCATCTACGGCTTTGCTGCCTTCGGCCACCTCGCCTTCCGACGAGGCATATCTCTTCTCTTCGTGGGAACCAAGCCAGCTGCTGCCGGTGAACTTAGTAGCCGGTAGAAGAAGCAGCTAGCCGAAGTTTGCCCTTGTAAGGACCACCTGCGCCGGAAAAACATCTTGGCCGGACAGGATAGAAGAGGATTGCTCTGGGCTCACCTGGTGAGTGCCGTTTATCAGTGTGTAATTCCTAACTTGTTCACGACTGTTAGGTAGCGCTGCCCCGGACGATCCTTGCAAGCCCCCACCAGTGGTAAGCGAGCTAGGATATCGCCGGGGTAAAGGGGCCAGTGGACACCAGTCTTGGTAAGGACTGGTATTCAACGAAGCTGGTCGTTAGCCCAGCTCCTCCCGCATCGTCGTGAGCAAGGAAGACGCGCGGGTAATCCGGCTTCGGCCGGACCCGAGATCCCTGGCGTCTGGCAGTGACTGCCTAGCAGTCTCTGCCCGGCAGCCGTCGCACCTGGCCAGCATACCTTCCACAGGCAACGGCCCAAGTGCCGAGTCGCTCGGCCCCGCCTTGCTGCCCCATCTGGGCGACTCGCCTGAATCGCCTCGAGCGATGGAGACGGATGATCCTCTCCCTAACCCGCTTCCTCCTCTTCCGGCCGACGAGTCGGGCGAGTTCGCGACCGTTGGTCGGCGTAATCGCCCGGCTAAGAAGCCCAAGAGGACCCACCCAACCGCTTCCTCTAGCACCTCGGCCATGGACATTGGACCTTCTCAGGGCCCACAGGCCGCGGTTCCGACTGCTTCGACAGCAGCTCCGGCTGCTGCCGCTGTTGGTCGTGCGCCGCCCCTGTACGTCCATAGCGTGTCTAATGTCGCCGCCTTATACAGACGGCTGATCGAGGCCCACGGCCTGTCGGCCGACAAGCTTGACCTGAAGCTGCTTGGCGGTGATACGGTCAGGATTGTCGTCCGCCAGCTCGAGGACCATCGCTTGGTCGAGGCCTTCCTCCAAGCACACAATCTCCAATACCACACCTTCACTCCTAAGCGGGTCAAGCCCTTGTCTGTAATTTTGCGAGGGCTTGACGCGCATACTGATCCTCAGGAGATCCTCTTGGAACTCCGCGACCTCGGGTACCCGGTGCAGGCAATTTTCCGCCTGTTCACTCACTCAGAAACCCGAGTACCTCTCCCGCTCGTCCGTCTCCAGCTCGAGAAGGGCGAGGCTGCTGACAAAATTTTCCACCTGACGCGGCTGTTTGGCTTCCGCGTCCGGGTGGAAACCAGTCGACCCCAGGGCAAGCTTGCGCAGTGCCACCGGTGCCAGAGGTTCGGCCATCACACCAACGTCTGCCGCAATGCCCCGGCCTGTCTACGATGTTCTCTGGGACATTCAACACAGGCCTGCACTGTGGCAGACAAAACCAAATTTCGCTGTATCAATTGTGGCCAAGGCCACGCAGCGAGTAACGTAAACTGCCCGGTCTATAAGGCGAAGCTCCTGCGGAAGCAAAAGCCGCAGGGGCCCCTCCCGAAGCCACGGCAGCCAGCTATGCAGCCCCTACCTAGACAGCCTAAAATGCAGGCTAGGCCTCAACCTCAGGCACAACCGGCACGGCGCGCGCCCTCTCCGGCTCCACCTCCAGCCCCTGCAAAGGCAACTAAACGTACCGCGTCTCCTTCCGAAGCAGAGACACGCCCAGTAGCTGTCATCTCGGTTTTGGAGCCGGAGAATGAACCCTCCACCTCCGCGGAACCTGCTACTCCCGCCTCTGCACCAGAGGTAGCCTCGCCACCCCTGCCACCTCCGCGATTTCCGCGAGCAGGCATCAAACCCAGGAACAAAGGGATACCCACACCGGATGCTCGGCCCCGAGCTCCTGCCGGCCCACAGCCCAAGAAAAGTCCTGCTTCCCGGTATAAGTCCGACGAAGCGCAACAGCGTACTTTTCCTGCCGCTGATTCAAAACCGTCTGGCCCTGGTCCTATGGCTTCCACCACGACCCGATCTGCCGTAACACCTGGTCGCTCTTATGCGGCCTCAGTTTCCAGGCAAACCGCCCAGTCCGTCACTTCCAATGACGCACAGTTCGTCCGCGGCTTTCTGTCTAGCTACGACCTCCCGAAAGTCGCATCTACCTTCAGGTCCATCCGAGACCGCCTGGAAACTGCTGACCCAACTGAGAGATTCATGCTCTTGGTGGAAGCCTGCGAAGTCATAGGTCTTCTATGAACCGAGCCCTTAGACGAGATCTCTCGCTCGTAGCCTGGAATGCTAACAACATCGTTGCCAAGCATTCCGACCTTCTTGAATTCCTGGTTCGGTTCAAACCCGACGTACTTCTCCTCGGGGAAACCCACCTGACCCCGGCGAACCGGTTTCGATTACCAAATTACGTGGTCTATCGGGATGACCGAGTTGGCCGACGAGGAGGCGGCACGGCGATCGCGGTGAGGACCTCCATAGGTCATCATCGTGTCGCTTTGCCGCAGCTTACCAACATAGAGGCCACCGCCATTGAGGTCCACGGAGCTCTTGGCGGCGTCCTCGTGGTCTCAGCTTACAAGCCCCCACAAGCTGAACTCCTTGTCGGCGACCTGGACGTCATCTTCAATTCCCATCGAAGGGTAATTTTGGCCGGCGATCTGAATTGCAAGCATCGCGTTTGGAATAGTCGCCTGACTACTCCGAACGGGAGGCGCTTGCTCAGTTTTGTTGAATCGCGCCGGGCGATGGTGTTTGGTCCAGCGCAACCCACGTTCTTTCCGTCACTGCCTAACGCGGCTCCCGATGTTCTGGACATCGCGGTGACCCAAGGAATTGTCTGTCCGGTCGAGGTATTCTCACTTACGGAGCTGACATCCGACCACAACCCTATCTTGGTCCACGTCGCTACCCAGCACGCCTATGCACGTTCTGACAAGCAGAAGGTTATCGATTGGGATCGCTACGGCCCGGCCTTGTGCCGTAGATTGCCGCCAGCGGCCCCACTCGATTCCGTTCGCCTCCTAGACGAAGCAGTTGCGGGAATCGAAGAGGCAATCATCTCGGCTATAGGCGTGTCTTCACGTACGCGAGCTGGCTTCACGCCTGACTACCAACGCATCCCTGAGGAAGTCTCTCTTCTCGCTCGCGAGAGGAATTACTTCCGGAAACATTGGCAGAGGACCCGTGATCCGGCCGATAAGGCAGCATACAATCGGCTCACCGGACGACTGCGTGGCAGTCTGAAGGCGTTCCGACGTAGCTGTTGGGAACTCGACGTGGCCCGAATGGGGGATGCGGACCCGCAATCTCACCCGTACAGAATACCTACCGCATTGACGGGACGGAGGCGCCGACCTCCACTTCCCGCCATTGCTGGACCGTTCGGTCGACTCCTGGGTCGCCCGGAGGAGAAGGCCGAGTACTTGGGCTTGTGTTTCGAGCGTCAGTTCGCTCCCAACCCGCCCATGGACTGGGACTTCGACGAACAAGTCGAGATGGCTGTGGAAGACTTTCTGTCTCTTCCGATCACGGCGGAGCCCGAACCCATCTCTTTGGAAGAGGACTCAGATCGGCTCGCTGAACTTCAGCCAAGAAAGGCTCCAGGCCCGGACGGTGTTACCAACACCGCTCTACGACTTCTTCCCGAGCTTGGAGTTCAATTCTTGACTGATTTGTCAACGCGTGTCTTAGACTGGCCTACTTTCCCAAGAAATGGAGAAAGGCGACGGTTATCGTGATCCCGAAGCAGGGAAAGGATACCACCCGCTCGGAAAACCTCCGGCCTATCAGCCTACTTTCCGCTACGTCCAAGGTTTTTGAGCGCCTCGTACAGCGTCGTGTACGAGAACATCTAACCAACTTTGACGTGCTGGTCCCCGAACAGTTCGGCTTTCGTGTGGGGCATTCGACCACTCATCAACAGATGAGACTGGTGGAAAGCATCACGGAAGCCGGGTGTCGGAGAGAACGGACCGTTGGCTGTTTCTTAGATGTTGAGAAAGCCTTCGACAGCGTATGGCATGATGGCCTTTTATTCAAACTTAGGGAAGTCCAGCTCCCGGACTGCTACCTCCATCTGGTTGCTAGCTTTCTGACGGAGAGGACCTTCTGCGTGAGAGTTGGCGATTCTGTCTCTTCCGAGAGACGAATCACAGCCGGCGTCCCTCAAGGTAGTGTTCTAGGCCCCCTTCTGTTCTCGATCTACGTCAACGACGTGCCGAGACAGCCTGGAGTCCAGATGGCCCTCTTCGCTGACGACACGGCCGTATTTACGGTCGATCGTCATGAGGAAAGGGCCGTCCTACGACTGCAGCGCCAGCTCGACACGCTCGTGGACTGGACTGAGAATTGGAGAGTGCAACTCAACGCCACCAAGAGTGTAGCCGTCGAATTCTCCAAGCGACGGAAGAACCCCGTTAGGCAACTACGTATCGGCAGAACGTACTTGCGCTGGTCCAACAGGTCAAGTACCTCGGCTTACACCTTGACCGTCGGCTCACCTGGCGTACCCACGCACAGACAGTTCTTAAGCGAGCATCCACTCGCCTGTGCGCACTGTTTCCACTCCTGATCAGCTCAGCCATGACCAGGAAATTGGGTAGGATGATCGTCGGCGCGTATCTGCTGCCGGTCATTACCTACGCCTGCCCGGTCTGGGGTTACCTCGCCGCAATGCATAAAAAGAAGTTGCAGAGCGTCCTCGACAGGGGGCTTCGGCTAGCGGCCAAAGTCCCCCGTCGCTTCTCATCTCGCCTTCTACGGAGAGGACTTGGCGTCCGCTCCTTAGACGACACTTTCAGGCGGCTTGCACGCAAATTTTATGCACGTGCGGCGAGGTTCCCAGGCAATCCTCTAGTGACTGGGCTGGGAAGGTACCGTATACGCCCAGATGATTCGTGGAAACGCCCTCGGTGTATACTGCGCTAGCGTAGGCTAGCACAACAGCCGAGAATCGGCCTGCTATAGAGCACGCGCCCTACTTGGGCAGGGCCACGAGGCAGGAGCTCCAGAAGGTAGCTCGGAACTCAGTTACCGTGCGGTTCGTCTCTGCGACGCACAACCGCAAAGCCCAGAGCGAATTTTGGGCACACTTCATCGCCACGCCATCGAACGCACTTCATCTCCTCTCCTCTCTCGGACGACATCGGGGCGGAGTCAGCCGGAAGGAACAGCCGAAGAATAGAACCGCCGCCGTTCTTGCATCTTCGCACTCCCGTTCCGCGCCAGCGATGGATTTCGCTGGGCCGGCAGCCGACTCTACAACCGGTGCCGAAAGAAGAGGAGGACTGCAGTACGCCACGATCAGCGGGCGCAGCCGCCGAACACCTCAGCGCGGCACGACCAACATCACAGTTCTCGCCACTCGGTCCTTTTTAGGGCCACCAAAATAACTAGAGTGTACGATTGGCGCCATTTGTCATGCGGCAAGCCTTTTGTCCGGTGACAAAGCATCTAAACTGTTTATAACCTATAATAGTGAGTAACACATACACGACTACCAGTTTGCACTATACACATCAAAACCTTGTAATATCCTTATATTGTGAAGTTTGTATTTTGATTTTAAGAGTTGTATTATTTGTTTAACCATAATTTCCGAACCAAATACGCCCTGAGATTATTTATTTAATTGAAATAAAAACAAACTGCATCATTGTTTTGCTTGTCGAATCCAGCATAGAGCACAACATTTTAGCTACTAGCAACTTATGAAATAAGACGCATGATTTTGTCATAATTTGTAATTGCAGTAAAGAAAAACGAGAAGTAATTAACCAATACTTCATTCGAATAAAGATTGTAAAAAGGAATATATCTGTTTGGTGTTATCTTTGCATTATTATTACTGTCTCATTTAAGATTTACGATAACATAGCACAGCGGACGGAGCAACTGTTGGCAACTCCGAGTGACGTCATTGGGACTGGATCCACTGAGGGAGTGAGCGGCAGAATACAACCGTAGCACAATAATGTACCGTTCAACATATTTATTAAATTTGTTAGAAATTGACGAATCCAACGTGCGGCGAATTAAGTCGTCTCGTATAAACCGTTACAATATATTGACAGAGACGTCTGCCTCGCTCACTTTTCAATTTTTCCTTTTCCAGGAACCCTCCTGAAAAGAACCACGTTCCCGCTTTGAAACAGCCTTAGGAAATCCTGGTTTTTTATGATACAAAATAAATATTTGGTTCGAAGTTTAACAAAGGGAAAAATAAAACATACCTATTTGTGTTTTGATATTTGTAGACAGGTAAACTGATAAAATTCTCTATTTGCAAAATGCAAATAGGCTACTTTTTTTATGCAGCTAAGAATTTCATCTTATTAAGCTGAATAAGTAACAAATAGATATAAAAAGCCAAAATTTGACTCTATAAACAAAACAATTTTAATCAAACAGTAGATCAGAACGCATCACAGGGATGCCAATTTACAGTTATAAAACTGTCGTACTGTGCTTCAGAATTAGTGTATTCAAAATTAAAATGGTATAAACCCAATGTACCATATACAGAATTAATATTTATTCTCTGCGTGGGGTAATTGACGTGTACTAAAGAAGCAACCGTGACTTAAAGCAGAGCCTATTAATTAGCTGCTTAATTTGTACTCATCCACTGTGTTCGACTCTGAGCGTAGAAACACTGAGTGTATTAATCACTATGGGATAATTCACGTTTCAAAACGTAAGCAGTTACAAATAATTTGTTGCACGATAAGCTTATTTAAACAACTCTCTGCCCTGCTATGATAACTATTGCTTTCTATAGCGTAATTTAATCGTCTCCACTACCACCGAATATTTGTGTCCCTGTTGATTGACATCGGAATATATATTTCACACAAACACACACACAAGAAATTAATACTATTAATAAAATATGGTAGATATCTAACAACAGTGTCGAAAATTATGTTCCTAAGAACAGCCCAGCAGAGCTGGAAAACGAGCGGATCCTTTCAGTAAAACGTGTCATGATAGGGGAAGTTCTCTACTAACTTGTAAAATGTAAATTAATAAATAGACTATTGACGTCAGTGTAACTGCTACTGTTAATTAAATTTAATTGTGTATCCGACTTTTTTTTAACTATTTTAGTTTTTCTTGTGTCTTTGTTACAGACGCTATTCTGCTGCTAGTTGGTTTCATCCTTTGTACGTAGACGCTCTTCCTATTTTGTAATTGAACACTTCCTACATTATTATTTGTCCTGTTTAATGGCAAAGCTAAGCGGAAATGTATAATCAAAGTCACGACAGAAACATAATGACCTTCTTTTTAAGTACAAAAATATTTTTTCATGGTTTCGGAACAGTGCAGAAAACGCAAAGAAACGAGTTTCGCGGAGCGTCTTGCTGACTGAATATCAAAATGGAAGAAACCATTAAATAGGCCTGCTTAAAAAAACGACAGTAATAATCATTATGTCACTAAACAAGCGATTACTTTTTTAACGAGTTGTAAATAGTTCTTAACTTTATTGATGGGTTTCGATTAACACGTAATTCATATTTCTTGACAGTGGAGCAAAATGATGCGTCACTTTGTGTTTTTACACTGATCTACAGAATGGAGACAGCGGCAATAGTTGCCGAGTCAGCTGATTGGAAAGTTTTTGTGAGTTGTAATTAATAAAACGCAATGACAAATATTTTCCAAATTTCAACAACGGTCTGGCAAAGTCAATAACGTTAGACGTTAGAACATTAGTGTGATATTATTTTTGAGAGTTGCCGATTAGATGGCTCTGTTTGTGTGTGTGTTAATATTTTCATTTACGTATGCTCTAAAAATTATCAGAAGTTATTTCCTAAAATTGGTAACATATGACGTATTAAAATACAGAAATGCTAGTGTAAGATAGAAATGACACCCTACAGCTTATAAAAATGTATTTATTTTCTGTGTTCAAATAAATTGTTTTTAAACAATACAAATTTATAAATAATTTAAAATTATTAAATTTATAAATTTACTATAAATATATAAATAAGTCTTCAGTTTTACTAAATAATAAATTAGATTTGCACACATTTTAATTTAAAGGGCCTTTTTGTGTCTGTCAGGATATATTTGAATTTAGAAAATCACCTTTCTACATTGCATTACGTAACAGAAGAACACTCGAAAAATCATAACTCATTGGGGGACATTTCTGGACCAATTCCGTAGAATTCAGTAACTTTTCCACTACTAATACCATAAGTTATATATATATATATATATATATATATATATATATATATTGTCGCATACCCCTAATACCATTACCTATATTTTAAAATTTTACTCAAACTTTATAAGTTACACCACCACACAATTACACATCTACAGTTTAAAGCCGGGTAATATGTTTTGATAAAAACCTAAGTTAGGTTTAATATTGTAACGGTACATATAACTCACCCAAAACCCAATGTAAAACAAACGCATTAAAAAACTATCCAGAGCAAAATAAACAACAAAAGAAGAACATGAAAACAGGAACATAGGATAATTAGGATTAAAATAAGGGAATAAAATAAATTATAATTAATAAGTAATATATGATAGAAGAAACGAAGACACGACTAAAGAAAAGACAACGTTGACCCAAATACCCAATAGATCAGACAGTGAGAAAAATACTACAACATCCATAACCAGAAGAAATTTATTAAGGAGGATAAAGGAATCACTGAGACTAGGGAGAATAAAATCAAATCAGATACAAGAAGGAACTAATAATGACAAAAATAAAACAAACCATGAGAATATAAAGTATTATTAATGATAAAGAAAATAGAAGTAATATAAAACTTGATTTAAAACCTTAAGCTGTAACTTGACACTGACATAAGACCATTAATAAACTAACTTCAATGACTTAACGGTACAACCAGAACTCAAAAGTAAAACATTGATAACAGAAAATAAGAGGGAGAGTGAATATAAGAATTGTAAATGTATAAATTAGTAATGAATAAAAATGACCACTAGATAATGTCCAAAGGACTAGTTGAAATTATAAAGTATAGATAAAATGATAAAAAACCACTATTAATCAACAATATGATTGAGTTAGTAACAAAAAAGGAAAGATATAACTATAATAATAATAAACAGCATTAAGTAAATGTAAAGAGTCAATGCAATAAGTAAAAACTAAATCTGAGATTCAACCGTTGTTGAGGATTCAAGATGGGACATAACCTAAACTGGCCAACAAATTTCCAATAGAATTGTAAAAAACAATGGCTAGAATGATCTCAAACTAAAATATATCGGAGGGTAAACAAACTAGAGACTATAATGAGCATTCCAGTTACAAAAATGATAATATAAAGGAACTTGAATACCGAATAATTGTAAATTAACATGATCAAGTGTACAACATAGTATGGGTACCTTGAACAACAAAAATCACACATAAAACAATGATAAAAGAATAGGAACTCAGTCAATGATATTAACTGAGATGTAATAATATTCATTTGAGACAAATCAATGTTTATTGCCATAAAAATTAATAATAATAATGTATACTATATATGTAAACCATAGCTGATACTAGATGCAGGAAGTTTTATATGAATGCCAACAAATGTCAAAATACAAGAGCAGAACTAAACACTGCCAAGCATTAACATTCCTATAATAAAACTGATACAAACTAAACCTTATCAAAAGATAAAGGTGAATTATCAATTAAGAAAAAATGTAACACCCAGATATACTGAATGATAGTCAAAGAAAAATGTAAATAAAATAAAATAAGACAATAATAGATACTATTGATATAATCAGAAGTGATAATGATTAATTCAGTATAAATAGGAAACAACAAATATGGGTTACAAACCCATAATATTATAAAATAGCTAATAAACAATTAGCAAGGCAATAGACCAAGAGTCGAGCCAAAAGTAAATTAATTATTATGAATAATAATTAAATAATGATTTAAGATTCATTTTTCACAAGTATCCAAGTCACTTCAAATTATATTCAAAAACTTACGTTAATAGTTCCGTCAGTGACTTACTTTTTTGTCGTTACGACGCGTTTCAGAAGGTATGTCTCATCATCAGGTGTTTCACTCGATAGGTGAGGTCGTCAATACATTAAAATAAAATAAATAAACGAACACATAAAAACACAAACGTGAACGGAACATATACGGCCGGTGCGCACCGCGTTGAAGTCGAGCCCGCACTGTTGTTATTACTGTAAGTTATTTACTCAGTAGGCCGTGTGTTTTCAATCTTATCTTGGATACTAATGACTACGTCATACAGTGAGTTTGATTGGAACTCACATTAAGTTGATCATTTAATAGGAATTCAGGGATATTCTTACTGTTATTTTATCACTACTTTTAATTTTACTGAGAATTTTTTGTGCCTTATATATTTCAAATTCTTCAGCAGCGTTCATGTATCTGCCTTTCTTACATACATGCAGGGGTCTAAAGTTGGTCTTGAAGTTCGTGTAATTATGATTGTTATCAACTAAATGGCGAGCAAAACTGGAACTTAGTTTTTTACTGTTTTGTTTGGGAAGATGTTCATTGAAACGCTTACCAAAAGATCTACCAGTTTGTCCAATATAATAGCTACTACAGTCGCTACATGAAATCTTGTATACCTCTGTCTTATCTTCTAATGGTCTGGATTGTTTCGATCTAAGTATTTTGCCAATTGTATTAGACGTGCGGAACGCCATTTTAATATTTGACCTGCTGAACACACTACTTAATATTTTGGGTAAGGTGTTGCCATATTCTCATGATATATACCTTGTATTATCTAGATTTTTACGGGGCGTACCGTTCTTTTCCTTTCTCTTTCGATTTTGCCTGATTAGGTTACCTACTATTACCGCCTTATATCCATTAGCTACAGCTATGTGCTTAATTGTCGTTAGTTCTTCATTGAAACCTATTGAAACCTTAACAATACCAATGGACGCCAGTGATTTCAATGGAACACCTCATGATGAGACATACGTCCTGAAACGCGTGGTAACGACAAAAAAGTAAGTCACTGACGGAACTATTAACTTAAGTTTTTGAATAAATAATGATGTAAAAAACTATCGTGAGTGATGATAAGCTATCACAAAGAACAAAAGTGAAGAATAATAGTGTAATAAATATAAGAATCCCTAATATAAGAAGTGAATAAAGACATAGAAAAATACTGAAATAGGTCTAAACTAATGGTGACGATTTTAACGAATTACCGCCTAAAACTTTATTGAGAAGAGGTAATAGTTGATAACTAAGTAAAAATGATAAGTATTTGTCAGAAAATGAACATTGTAAATAGAATAAGGTAGAAATACGATATGTAAATAGTTCGTTAGAAATATTAAGAAATATATTCTGTTAATCCTTATCAAAACTATATGGTGTGGGTAACCGAAATACTCGTGAGAAAAAGACAAAAACGATGATAGTAATGAAAAGAGGATCAGTGTATTTATAAGCGAATTATTTAAATTATAAAAAAGAATTAATTACAAGCCCGTGGGCGTACAATGGGAACCAAAAAATCATAGCCTCAACCCCAGTCGACTGACACCAAAATAAGCGTCTATTTTGCCGAGTGATACCGAGAGTACCCGAAAATTAGAACAATTACCCAATCAGGGGCCGTTATTAATTACTAGGTACAGAATCTCGACACAGGTAAGATCATCAGTTCATCTCAAGCCTCGACGCAGACTCCACGCTGGTCATCGTAACCAAAAAGTACTGAATTGATAGCCGATAGCTGACGAAAGTGTCTAACCTCGAAACGCAAAGTTGAGGTTAGTTCGGATATAGGGATAGTGAATGTTTTCTTTAACCAGTGGTCTAAAACGGAGTATGTGCGCATACGAACTGAGCGAGAATGAATTAATAAACATTAATTTCATTCAAATAAAAAGAAAATTTTGTGAAATAGTGATACTACAAGATCGACTTAGTTCGGCAAATATTTTTAAATAGTAATTCAATAATTAAGGAACGCTATCAGCGAAATTAATTAATACCCTTAAATCAATTATAACCCAACCTAGATGGAAAAAATATTTTAATAATTAAAACAAACAATTGATAAGAAAAGATTTCATCATTAACAAACTTTAATTTTCTATTTAATTAAATGAACTTGTCGAATAAGAGACATTAAATCGTCAATGAGGAAATTAAAAGAAACCCTTGACCTATAGTACCCTAAGCCTTATATTGTGTTTAAATTTAAGATTATGACTAAATGTAATATATTCCTCAACCATAGGAGTGGGTAATTTCCAAATACCTGTTAATTTGTTTGTATCCAATATAAGAAGATAAATGATGAAATTATCACTAGATTCCAATTATAACTGTGTTACACAAAACTGTTAGCATATATAAGGAATTATTAATCATTTAAAGTTGAGTAAGTTAGGTTACAATGGAACCAACTTAACCTAAAATTTCAATAATGATCACATGTTCAATGTTTATGTTTTTTGTTAACGAATTATAATAATGTTATCACTCTCCTAATACTAACTATCATAGTAGTGCATTGTTTTGATTTGAGTGTATCTTGCAGTCTAAAAGAACCTGCGTTATTTATTAATTAATGTAACGAAATATTTACGTCCAGACCGACAGATAGTTCGATTCAGTCTGGAAACCCTGAGATATAATTATTTGAAAGAGTCCATCAACAACACTGAAATTTAAAAAGAAAGTAAACAGTATTATTGTATAATAGTAATCATTAATAATGAGTTCGAAAAATAAAACATTAATTCATAACCAATACAAGAGTTTGACTGTTATTGTATCAGACTAAGACGTTACAGCTTAGGTGAACGACATTCATGGTTGGCAGCAGTGGCGGCGCCAATCAGTTGATTTGAATTATTCTCACTTTATTACTAGCAATACACCTCAACATTACTAGTAACCCACCGTCACAAATAATATTTGTATAAACCGATACTTATGTTTTTTCAGTGAAAAGGCACAACAATAGGTTCATCTCAGCGACGAGTGAAGAGCAAAATTCTAATACGTACTCAGGGAACTCGAGCAACAAAATAACCAAATTATATTTTAAATGAAACAACCTTCAACCGAACCGAATTCATAATAATAATTATAATAATAATAAGAAGAATAAGAATGATATTAACATTTAAACAGAACCATATCTCGTTCTATAACAATATATATAAAAATTCTTGACAGCGCGGCTCAAAAATCCCTTGAACAATGTTTATTAAACATAACCACTCCCATAAAGTATGTTGAAAATGTTTACACTTGGCTGTAATCTAAGTAATCAAAATCTAAATAATTTTCAGCAAATAATTTCCAATCAACGTTCCAGGAAATATTATAATGGGTCGTGGAAGAAGGACTAAAGCTAATGACTCTTCTTTACACGTCAGTTTAACTGTATCGCAGTTCTAAATGGAATCTTATTATTATTTGTGATGAAATTGTCTGCCTAATAACACTAATATAGAACAAGTAGTTTATTTATTTAATTTATACCTCTCTCATTTTTTTTTAACTTGAGAAAGAGTTAGATTTACCTTTTTACGTTTGAACTAAATCTTTCTTAAAACTAAAATTGTGAAAAAAAGTAAAACTTGTTTATGCCGTACAACAACAACTGATGAATATCTTTGAATCTCTGTCTTTGGAATAAGGCGCATTAACATGATTAGCTAGTTATGTTAAATATTTTACAGTTATGTGTTACAAAAAGATTTCCTTATTAATGACAACAAAAGTATTATTTTTAATTGAAGTAAAATGTCATACGACAATGCGTTAGGTAACGTACATTAGGTTACATGGCACTTGTCGTGTATTGTTAAAGCAGCAAATTGACTCACGTTTCTTGTAATGTGTGGAAAATTCTTAATCCCATTGCCCCCAATCCGAGACCTTGCCCAATCCATCTAAAACTCTTTCACTGCGCTACAGGAATACCCCTCCCTGCTGTATAAGAGTAACACAGAACTGCGGTATGTAGTTGAGTTCTGCGATGCCAAGGGATAAGACACGACATTAAGGCAATGACATTTGGTGACAATAACAAGTAGGCCTATTTCCTGTTTATTTCGGTTACAGGCTACTGTAATTATTGAACTTGGTGACTCGCATTGTTGTTAATGCTTAGTGCGTCTTAGGCAACTGTATAACCAGAACTTCTGTAACAGGAGTATGTTTGTTTAGAAAACTGATAGTAAAATTTGTGATTATTGAAATTCTGGCATTCAACAATTTACTCCCGTCTTCCAACATCACAATTTGTGTTATCATCGCTACATGTTTTATAAATACAGACTACCGGTGCCTTTATTTTAGGACGACTACTAAAATCTATTATTTTTTGTTGAGCTCACAAATTTTACTGAGGTATCAAATTAAATTCGGCAAATTACCAATTCAGTCCTAACTTACATTACACTTTATTACAATATTACAGGGGGATTATTGCATCCTTTCAATTTCCCCCTGTCAAACTTACCATTCTGCAGTTGTGTTGAGTTACAAAAATGTTTATCAATTCCCTTACACCCATAAAGTGACCATTCAATAAAATCCAAATTTTTATTTACGTAAGACTATTATAACATATTATTATTATTATTATTATCTTTGTTAAACGTTTTATGTATATAAATGTTATTAAATTATAAGGTATACTAAAAGTTTACACACAAGAAAAATTTGGCGGTACCCACGTTTACTTCTAATTCGTCGATCCTCGTCCTTGTTGAGACAATTTGGATGCATCCGCTGTTTTATTGTTATACGTTATGTTTAACGCTAAGAATTATTCAACTATTTATTAGGGTTTGTCAGTCGTTTGATTCTTGAATGATTACAATATAATTTTTTACTGAAGTGGTTTTTAAAATTTATAATAAAAATGTATTTTTATCCTTTTCTTCAATGATTAATTTGTATATTTTTTTTACAAATGCACTTTTATAAAAGAAATTTGTTTTACTTTGCAGATAATATTCTCTTAATTATAATTGGAAATACAGGTAGCTTAATCATAATTAATATATCGTCATCATCATCACAGTTGCTTAATCTGTACGTATAGAGATAAAGATACTGTGTTACACTTGGTTTGTCTCAAAAGTTTATTTAATTTTAAGTAGCACGGAGTGTATTATAACAACAATAATAATAATAAAATAGTATTTATTACATTGGCTATGTTGATTACTTACAAGTCGGAATGTGTTTGATGCCTTTATTTGTTTAATAATGTACATAGGCCTATTCAAATGTACCAATACTCTATTTTCATCTTAACATATTTCAGACATGTATTTTTAACCGTATTAATTTCAGTAGATATTCGGTTGTAACTGCATTTATAATTATACTTATACAATAATTATATTACCAAAATAGTAAATTGCAATAATGCATTATGTAATTTATTAATGTTTCAAAAGAGTCAAATACTAGGACTAACAATCATCAATGCCACAAACATACAATGAATAAGTAGTTAGTTAGAATTTTTTATATCCGTTGATTCTGCTAGTGAGTAAAACTGATAACCTTTAATATAATATACACATGCAAATGTCAGTATTCTGTTTATGCGGCTACAACATATTTTCAGACATGTTTAGCTATTCGTACTAATTCAAATAAACATTCGATTATGACTGCATTTATTTAGTTCGATCACATTTGTTCCCTGTTCCTCTACTGATCACTTCCTCTACTGGTTCCTATACCTGTCCTGGCGACCCAGTAGCTAGATCGGCAGCGTTTAGGGGTGTATGGAAGCTCTGCAATAATACTTTTTTGTAATTATGATTAAACAATCTGCACTAATAATAATAGTTAAACAAATATTTATAATTATGTGTACCTGCTTCAGTACGTGTAACAATATATGAGAATAGTAAATAATTTTCTGACGTAACACGCGCTGTCTACCGACAAACATACACACATACACATTCACTAAATTAATTAATCTGTTTATGTGTTTTATTAATTAGCTGCTGACCATATACACATCTTGACGATACCAACAATACAGGACGCGATGAAAGCAAAAATAATATAAAAAATTGTGTCTACACGTATTGACCCATAAAGCTTTCATCAATTATGTATGGTAAAGATTCTTGTGGTACACTTGGGTTGTCTCAAAATCTCATTTAATTTTAATTAGCTCTAAGTACTCTTTTAAATATTGCAATGCATAACTCACTAACAAGCATAATTATCATTATCACAATTATCCTCAAACTCCTCTGCCCCCTGCTGAGAGAGAACCGTTCCACTTATTCTATCATTCTGCAGTTATCTCGCTCCTGAGGTTGTCTTATTTTCAGTACAGCATATCACTTAATGAGAGCATCCCTACTCCTTGCAACTGAACGGCGTTGTTGTGTCTTTATGCGACTTCAAAATCTATCAACCTGGCTTACAATATATTTAAGCAAACCTCATGCCCATATCATTTTCGAACAGTTTTGTTTCTTCTCGACATGATACCATCTATTTTATTGTTTCTTTTTTTGTAAATTCAGTTGCGTTATTTTTTCTTCAAATTCATAGCATTGTCACTTTCCTCTACTTCTTTGTGCAGTCTGCCTGTCAATAACGTGTGCGTTGTCCAGTTTTCTAGTCCATAAGTCATTGAAGACACAAGCCAATTAAACACTTTTCTTTTTAAGGCAATAGCATGTAGATAGTCATTTCATAATACTGCATATCATATTATAGCCAATCCATGTTAATATAATTCACTGTACATCTGTCATTACATCTCTCTTGCCTAAGTATATTTTTAAACACGCCGCTTCAGTTGTAGCTGTCAGACTCTCAACATTAATTCTAATGCCGTCGGTTCTTTTAGCCTTATTTATAATATTGAATTTGTCTTTCAAGTATTTACTTTAATGGTTTAGTTTACAATCGGATAATTTTAGTCAACAGTCAGTTGTGATTCTATCAAAAGATATGGTTCAAACTGTCAACAATGGTTCCGTTGTTATATTCAAACTGTCCGCTCCTACCCCGAGTCTTTAATCGTCCGATCAAAAAATACTTTACCGAATGGTAATTAGTATTACACGTATTTAAAATCTGTGGTATTTAGTGACTTGGCTACTTAAGTTTTGTAAACTAACCACATTTAAGTATTTATTCTGTCCCTCTTTATATGTAGGCCTACATGTTAAGATTTTAATTTTAATGTTACTGGATATATGCGATTTCAAATCTCAATGTTCAATCAAGGTAACTGCCAAATACGTATGGTACCCGTGTACGTATAGTTATGGTACCCGAAACATGTTCCTAATAAGGAAAGAAATATCTTGAGGTAAATTCATTATAAAAATTAAATATAATATATACATCAAGAAACGGACTATAGCAAAAAGTGTTTGAATATATATATATATAGTAATTTAAAATTTATGTTTATATTAATTGTTTATGAAACATAAATTTTAAATTACTTTATATATATCAAGAAACGAACTGTAGCAGAAAGTGATTGAAAATATATATATATTATAACAAATAGTTTTGTGTACGTCAAGTCTTTCCCTCGTTGCCTCATGTTGGATTCGTCAATTTTATAACTAATAGTAATTGTGTGTTGTTTTGTGTTGTGATGTCGGGTGTTACACTCCGCGCACTTTTAATACTTACTGATTGCCGGTTCCTCTGCGACGATGTTGTCCTGCAAACACAACTTATGCTAATATGTGTATGTGGGCGCCACTTGGATATTTGGTCCAAGAATTTATTATTATTAAAAATTGATTTTTTAGTTGTTAAATTAACTATAGAAAAAAATGTGAACAAGACA
Source organism: Magicicada septendecula (assembly GCA_034769895.1). Lineage (NCBI taxonomy): Eukaryota > Metazoa > Arthropoda > Insecta > Hemiptera > Cicadidae > Magicicada > Magicicada septendecula. The sequence continues at coordinate 362,113,028 of CM068370.1, read as the reverse complement.
ATTTCAATTGCAAATAACGTATGTTTAATGATCTTTCTTTTCATAAAAATCGTCTGAAGGACTAACACTCAAATTAAACAAAATTACAGAGTTACAAAAAAGTTATTGACAAGTTTTTTATTAATCATCGGCTGATAAAAATTTTATTGCTCAGTTGAATAGCATGAATTTAATGTATGAAAAAACTTTATACTCAGGACGTGACTCCTTTGAACTATCAAGACAAATCAGTGGGATGCTTTACAAAAATTGTGTGATTTGAAGGTGTTTGACATGTGTAGTACAACTGTGTGACAAGGATACCAGGTAAAATGATTTTAATTTTTGAACGACTCACGTAAGTATTTCCTCCACTGGACACTGTTCTTGGGGACGATTCCAATCTTGCGCCTCTTCGTGTTTACGTTCCTCACGCACTGGTAAATATTTATAAGTCAAATTACGGTTTTAAAACTCTGCACGATTGAAATAAAATTCGTACTTTTTCTATGCTTTGAATTCTTGGCGGCGGCGAATAGCTGACTGCGTGGTCACTCTATTCTGCCGTCTCAGCGCTAGTTCCAAACTCAATGTAGAAGGCTTGTGTCAGTAATTTGTTTGGGAATTTTGTCAAAGTCTGTTTATCTTCGCAAACACCAGCAAAATTGATTTTCTCTATTAAAATCGGTCCTTTTCAGGGCCGCTGGGGATTTGGCTGTTTGCGTTTCTATTAAATATGGCGTGTTGCTGCTCTATTCAACAACACGTTAGCGTTTAGCGATATACTCCTTATAAGAGTATAAGTCAGTCTTGGTTAAGTCAGTCTTTTGTCATGTACGGGAAAAAGCCTTTCTGAGTTCTCGGGTTGAATTCCTGTTCTTCGAGTTGCCTTGGATAAGATGATCGGACTCGTAGGTGAAGTGTCTTTTGTGGATTCAAAGCATAAAGTGTTTTTTGTGTAAAATTTCGTCTTCCTTTTATACTCTGTAAGGGTCATTGTTTTAATTCTTAAACTGGACTTCCGGTATTTTTGAGTACAATTTTCTTCTGGAACGTTCGAGAATATGCAAATAGAACATCATAGAACAAATTCGACTTCCGTAGAAGCTTTAGAACAAAAACTTCTTATTCTTCATACTAAAGGATGTTACTGAAATTATTCTGGTATTTGTCAAACAATTTTACAGAACTACTTACAATCCGCATGCCATTATTATTTTTGGATTCTCCGCTTTCAACTGAATAAAATGATACCATACACGATTGGTTTATGAACAAATTAAACCTAATAAATTAACATAAAACACAATTCTTACCTTGTAGTGTTTGCACAAAATTCTAATTTTCTAATTTATAAAATGTCATGAAGTTGCTTGGTTCTTGCTATAACATTAATACACAACATAGTTATCTTTACATAACAAAATAAGCAAATATTAAAACATATAACATATAAATAAGTTCATTCTTCTGTAGGCATTACATATTGCCTAGTTTTTTGTCACTGGTTTTTATTGTAATTTTGTCTTTTTCGGTATTATATATGGGATTTTTTGGGTATTCTCTTAGAGTTTGTTATATTGTTTATCTTTGGGAATACCTGGTTTATCCTAATACATTTTATTTTTATTGTAATATTACTTAGCATTTCACTGTTCTGTACAGATGAGTTATTTCCTTGGTGTGACAATTTTCACTTTTATATTTAAAAATTCTCTATGAATTAAGCTTGTCTTCAATTGAGCAAGTATGTTTCCATTGTACATTATAGGATTGTACCTTTTTCCTTTATTTTTTCTAATATTATACAATTAGTCTGTCAAATATGACTATTTTTGTGATTGTTTTTTGGTCTCAGCCTAGTATGGTATAGGTAAATAGTTTCATAACTTGACTGTTAAAGTGTTTTAAGTGGTCATATATATAAGTATAGTTACTGTATATTGTGTTTCAACTTTGAAATACAATTTTGTTGCATTTTGATAAAATTAAATTCATAAATATTACAATTTTATATGTTCATCACATGTTTTCAGTTTAACACAGTTTTTGATTATTTTAATTGACTTCTAATGAATTTACAGCTTTCTCTATTTAAAATAATTTGTTTGTCTTTGTCTAGTTGACATTTACATATAGCTTTTATATTAATTCTATAATAATTAATTTTCACATAAAATCTGAGTGATTGGTCTCAACTCCAAAACCTTGATTTTTTTTTCATAACATTTATATATTTTTTATTTTAACTTACATCCTTTTTAATGATGTTTTCAAATCATTTAATACATTTATTTTATTTATATTATAAAGTATAATAATAGATCTTGTCCATTAATTCACAATAAATAATTTTTTATACCATATTCAGAGTTACATTTCTTAATATGTAATGACCTCATTTTGGTCATTTCTGAGATTATCTGTTTCTCTTATAGTACATTATCAGTTTTACACTGTTCTTCACTTAAACAATATATGGGGTTTGAGTCTTGGTCGTTTTTTCATGTTAATGATATTAACTATCGGACAATATTACAAAATGTTTTGGATTACTTGGGTTCGATACTGTTCATCTCACTTTCCTCTTATGATAATTTACTTTGCAAATAATTTCCTTTATGGAACGTTCTGTGACGTTACATATGCCTCCTCGTTAAAATTGATAATTTGGGAAAAACATTTCTTCAGTTTTGATGAAATTATCATTTCTATATTAACCTTTTATTAGCTTCCTTATATTTCATTCTTTTATCTTATAATTAGATTCCTGTACTACTCCTTTCATATATTAATCCATCTCATTATCCATGTCTCAATCTTTACCATATCTCCTTTTCCTTTTCTTTACCTTGTTGTTAATTATTTATTCTTTGATATAACTCCCTAACAATTCCCTAACTTTTATAGCGGGTTCGGAGTCAGAGGGGCCCCATTGGCAATCCAATCTCCGCCGTTCCCTAACTATAACCACTGAAATCAGAGGAAACACATCTCTGTCCAGAAAATATATAAGACGTACTTATAATTGCACTTTCGCAACAAATAATAATAATAATAATAAAATATAATATTCAAAGATCATAGGCTCTTTGAATGAAATGCGTGTATGAAATGCTATATAATACACACGGAATTTAACACACGAATGTCTTGATCCCTAATTTGTTGTTAGTATGAATTGACACTTTCAGAGGCATCGAATATAAAAGACAGCAACTCTAATAATTCATTATTGTTGTGTCCGCTTATATAAAAGACAACACGGGGGCAGCTATGGCCAATTGTGTTGCGTGTTCATCAAATGTTACCAGCGGTTTTAGTGCAAGAGTTCGTTTCTACGAACTGGGTATTTATTCACTGTTACTGTTTAAGCATTGTTAATAAAGACACTAAATGTTTATTTCTTTATTTGTATAGCGAACGTTTGCTATAATTTACCTTGGTGGCTTTTATAACACGTACAATTCATTTAAGCGTTTGATGGTTCCTGTATAGCGCGCAGTAGACGATTTTACGAGTATTACTAGTATACTGGTATCTACTAGTTTCGTTTATGACCAAATAAAAATAAAACAAATGTATCAATGTTTTTGGATTTTGATAATGTATTCCATTGTCTTTAGGTCACCAGTATTCTACTAATTCTCGTAACGGTATTTACGCTACGAAGATAAGTTTCCCATGGTTGTTTATATTTTACAACTATGAACTATTTTACAAATTTTAATAAAGTCTATTTGTGAACCAAACTTACGATAATTGTTGAAAAGGGTGGCAAAACGTCACCGTACGAAATAAAAGTTGAGTAAGTAATACAACAGTGGAATGGACAAGTGCCTTCCCCGCCCGTACCACAGAGTACTCGATCGTTCGTCAACTGTTTGCACAATACTCACACACACACACAAAGTTGAGTAAGTAAGACAACAGTGGAATGGACAAACGCCTTCCTCGCCCGTACCACAGAGTACTCGATCGTTCGCCAACTGTTTGCACAATACACACACACACACACACACACACACACACACACACACACACACACACACACACACACACACACACACACACACACACACACACACACACACACACACACACACACACACAGGGTACAAAAATTCAAATGACATACAAATCAATAAATATGCAGCTGTTTCGGGTGTCGGTTGAGAACGTTGGAAGTATTGCCCATGTATTTTAAATGGGTGAAACTCGCTACTATCCACCCTGCAAGAATCTTTATCTGGAGGAACATACATTTTATCTTAAATATTTTTTATTATAAAGTGATGTTTAAGGCAATGTGTTTTGATAACTTAAGAAATATTCAAATAATGATTATGACAAAAAGTTACTATAGATTATTGACATACAATTTTGATCCGTCCGGTTATTCCTTATTTGAGGTAATTTAGTAGTGTATATGTCCCCTGGATATGTTACTGGCATATCGCAGGGTAAGACGTATGGTCGGGCTGCCACCTTCCGGCTTAACATCCAACCCGATGTCCTTGCCACCACTTCCAGACTTTCCAGACCATTTTATGATTTTTCACTCTACAATTGACACATTGTTGTTTGCGGACAATCAGGCTATTCTGTCGGACTCTGAAAACAGATTCCAGATGGGTATACATTTGTTAAATGGAATCTGCAAAGACTCTGGATTGCAGATATCCACAATTAAAACCAAGGTGATGGCTTTTTGTGGAACTGATCCCGTACGGGCAAACGTTGTTATAGACGGTACTGTCCTGGAACAAGTTAGCAGTTTTGAAAACCTGGGCTTCAGTGTGTCTTTTAATGCAAGCAACGTCGTGGTGAATAAGTTGCTTAAGTTCAACCTTATGTACGGGACCATTAGGCGAACCCTTAAGTCAGCAAGTAAAGGAACACACCTAAAATTCTACAAGGTGATGGCTCTTCCCACACTTCGTTATGGGTTTGACAATTGGACTTGAACGAAAGGTCAGGCCAGTTGCATCCAAGCGGCTGAAATGAGATTTCTCAGGAACATGGCAGGGTATATTTTCCATGATCATAGAAGAAACACAGATATACGGCAGAAACTGAATATTATGAGTATACTCGACAGGATCGCCCAGAATTGGCTGAATTGGTGGGAACATCTTTGCCGAATGGATGACTGCCGCATCCCCAAACCACTATGGAACTATAAGCCGAGGGGACGGAGAGCTGTGGGACGTCCGAGGAAGGGCTGGAGTGATCAGCTGTAATATTTGCTTATTTGAGGTCGGAACAAACCATTCTTGGTTTAAACCTTGAGGATGATAATGATGATGATGATAAAATTTTAATTTACAGAAAATGTGTTGAGACTTTAAGTTATAATCATCTGATTAACTTCCATCCCTTAAGCGATATGTCTACTGTGTAAGCAAACCAATTTTAGAAGAAATTTTATGCTATTTTGACATCATTTTGTAAGAATTTTGTAATCATTTCGCTGCTGAAAAGGGTTCCAGAGGTAATGTAAATTTTGATTACGACATACCGCAAACAACTCGGTGCTCATACTGTTTCAAATACTCATTAAGTAAATTTGGTTTTAAAATTCAGTTTTCATGGCAAGTAATTATTTAAAATGCAGAGATTTGTGTCTCAAAATGTTATTAAAAATATTATTGACTTTAGTTTTTAAAGACAAACAATCAGTTTTTACTATCAATCCAGCGGTAAGTTTCTTGTTTAGTTGTGTAGCAATAGCTTACAGTAATTACAAGTAATTTTTATTTGAAATACAAGTAATTGATAATAAAATCAGTAAAATGTAAACTAAAGTTTTTTTGTTTACATAATGAAAATATAAATTTCTCTGTTGTGCCAACATCTTCCAGTCTGTATTAACAAGAATATTTTTCTGTTACTCCACTTTTGCAAAGGATATATAGAAAATAAATATTTAATTGAAAGCTTCCATATTGAAGTCTACAAACACACACACAGACACACTTATTTTCACGTTGATAATGCTGGTGATAATTGCGCTGCGATATTGAAATGTTCATTAATTTTACATGTTCAAATAAAGAGGAAGTTAAGTGATAAGACTTGTAGCAGCTAAGGACAAGAAGTCAGTTAATTTAGATGTCTCCAGACAATACATACGCCATTGAGAAAGCAATAAATTGCCAAGCGCAGCAGTTTAATTATGACTCAGTCGCTAATTGTTTCCTTCCACAGTTTCCGTTGCTTTATTTAACATTACCCATTACTAACGCTCAGTGAAGTTGGCAGCCTGTTGCACGTGCATAATAACAGAAAAAAACGGAAGTTTTTCTTATTCATAATATTTACTTAAATGAGTGTTTTACTACCCCAATAAAAAATATTATTACAAAACATAGGGTATGTTTTTGTAATTTCAAACGTTGTCTCTTTGATCGGAATACAGATTGCCAAAGATTTTTCTTACTTTTTCATTATTTCCTAATTATTTAATTAACGCTCTTAACATTATTCTGACTATTCATCGGGCTATTGGTCCGTGGTCTAATGCTGCCGCATAAAACAGACGTTTCGGCCCCACCATTGGAGGCCATCTTCAGTGTACCGACTTAAGAAAAGCAACTGGTACGCTCTCTACCAGTTTCCACACAGACCATCGCCTAATATCCCGGTGAATAATGAAAATAATATCAACAGAAATGTCGCCGGCCGAGAAAGCCTTTGGCACCAATTATTTAATTAATTTTTTCTGTACATGTTACACACATACGCACGCGCGCACATAGATACATCGACACAGATTACGTTGTATAACGTTACGACGGTTCCGCTGATCATCTTGTTGTACCGTGGAAACACAACAACTGACACCAGTGTAGCTACTGTACTAATTACAAACTTTAATTGGAAACAAACAACAGTTAGAAATCTACAACGGCTTTCTTATACATTAATTCAAGTTAAACATGTACAACACACAACAATAAATGTTACCTCGTACAGTTTCGCACTGATTAAGGCCATAATTACATTCCACTGAACCGCAACAATACTGCATTTCTATTTACGTCGATGCGCGCTTCCAATGTCGTCATGTGTAACTGAACAGCTACGCCGGCCACTGATGATTATATGTACTCTCCATAGGTTCCAAAGAAATCTACCACTTTCTTCTGGCCGACGTAGCCGAGAGAGTGGCGTAATTAACAAGCACTCTCGAATTTGCTACGAGCTAGGTCAATGCATAACCTTGACACACTGCGCCAACAAAATGTGTTAGACTAGTCGAGAAACGTGTGGAAAGGCAATATAGAGCGTTAAGTAATTGTCTTTTGTCTCAACGTAGCCATATGTATGCGTTCATCATCATCTTCACGCATTAGGCTGAACTGCCTGTTCCGGAAACCATCTCGTCCTCGGGCACCCCACACTATGAGTCCCTGTAGGTTTATAATTCAAGACAAGTTTGGGAAGGCGACTTTGCTGCATTGTTCCCAAATGCTTACACCAGTTAGCCTTGTATTCTATCTTGTAATTCAATAATTACTGATTCTCGCTTTATCTGTCCATTATTTATTCTGCCTTGCAACGTGGACACTTTGACGAACCTGAGAAATTTCGTTTACTGTTTGTTGATGTATCATTTAAAAGGAAAGAGATGGACTTCAGGAAATTCAATTTTATATATTATTTAAATGCAATATTAGGTTAATGGAAAAATTGATTTAGAGAGCGCGCGAAAATCATTTTAAAATCAACATGGGATTTTTGACGATGATCTAGAAACTACGTCATTTATCAACAAGTCGTACACCTCTTATTGTATGTGAGTTGTTAACATTTTACTACTGATATTTATTGTAATAATTTTATAGTAAGACAAAAGTAAGGTACAGGACAGGAAATTATTCGTTATGATGTAACGCCCTTAATAAGGCTCTTACAATAATTCAAGTTAAATTTGTTCAAAAAATTTAATAAATATCACCGTATTGCAGTTAATCACTAATCATTACAGTTACGTAATGAGCCCTTCACGATAAACAGCCATCATAACTCCGAAACACATTTCTGAAGTCGCCATGAAGTAACTGGGAATCTTCGAAATCCAGTGTTTATATCTCCGCCGTTTGCTGTGTAGTCAGCTAGCAGGCCTTGATGTCGGTTTGGTAGGCAAGTGAAATCTGAAAGGGGTGTTACGTAATTCTGCCGCTCAGAATAATATGTACATGTACAATAATAATACACATGTACTCAATTCTTATCTTAATATTTTTTGCTTACTTAAATTTTTAAGGTTAGAAAATAAATATTTGTTTTACCGAAAGACAGCTTGACAATATTGGAAAATAAAAGACGAATAAAAGAAGTTGGATTAGCAAAAATTATTATAATAAATGTTTGTATTTGAATACATATTGAACAATTCAATAAGTAAACAATGTATAACTAAATAAACGTGAGACCGTTGGTATGCATTTATGCATATATTTAAATACGAAAAAGCTATTTATTATCATTTACAAGGATATTCAGAAATGAGTCTGGGACTGATGATTGATAAATTTATTCTGTGATACAACCGACAGATTACATTAATTTAATAGTTGCCAAGAAAATAGTCTTTTACCGTCAACTCATAAAAATCTAAAATAAACTAATTTTCCTAAATTACCTACCCATATTTTGGGCGTTTGTTAAAATATTTGGAGGTGACTCAGTTTTGCCTTAAAAGTTTTTTTAAATTTATTATATCCTGGGGTAAGACAGGAAGATTTTCATAAATATTAAATGGTGGCAGCATAGATATCTATTCTGTACATAATAATTTTTTCTTTAAACTTTACGTAAAATGTTTTGAAACTACTTCAAAAATATTGTTCGTCATAAAATAATACGCAAAAATTCAATTATCTTAAAAGTTAATTTATCTTTACGATGAAAATAAAAATGAGACCACAAATGATTCGAAACAGATGTCTGTTACAAAGCTTTTCTCGATCAATATGAAACGGATTTGATATCGTTACGACGGTCTACTGATCGTCGTATAGTACAGTGGAAAACAAAATACAAGACACCAATTAAGTCACTAGTCATCAGCTTTAATTATCACAATTAAACGGTTTGTAATTAACAAGACAAATCAACTAAAGATTGTTCACACGCAATAAAAATGTCTACTAATCTAAAACATAATTGTATACAATCGTTCCGCACATGTATAAAACACATAACACTTCGCCGCAATACTACCAACCTCACACCAATAATTCGCAAATCAAACGAAACTGAACGTCTCTGAGTACTTGTATTTATACCCCGCTGAGATTCCAGAATATTCGCTAACTGCGCGTCAAGAATGCTACTAGAAAACACTAGAACATAATTGGTTGCGGTCTTACACACAGCAGGCGCGGAGCGGTGAGTCCTGAACAATCTTACAACGCATGTCGAGAATCACGTACACACATAATATTACAGCCGTATTCCACTGGATCGTTTCAAGAAACGAGTAGATTGTTCTTTAATGCCGTAACAATATAACAGTTTACATCTCCTTTTGCGTATTCATTTAGATTTAAATGCAATATTTTTCCACCAGCAAAGTAAACGTTCCTTTAACATCTGTGGGAAATGAAAATTATATTCACGTTTTAAATTTTAAGGCTCAGTTCAGTTATTTATAGAACCGTTACACATTCACTTTGTGTTAGAACAGTTATGACTGTTGGGAGAGCTCATAGACTACCAGGGCAAAGGGAGGTAGGCAATCAGTTATTTGCTAACTATTTATACACGCAATTAAGTTGCACCGATGACACTTTTATAGGTCTGCACTTGACAGATATCTGACATATCTATATACTTACTATTTGTCATAGGATTTGTTATACGACAGAGGGAGAGAGGAACAAGACGTACCTGTGCCAGAAAAGAATGAACAGAGGCTCTATCACAGATTATTAGGGTAAAATACGCATTTTGGTGTCGTACAGAACACCTAACTTATCACCTAAGTGTATCGGAGACGATCGGTTGATTAACTGTGTCCCGCATTTAAATTAGCGATAGGTTAATACACTGATATTCTCAACAGCTACTCATGCGTCGGCAACGTAAACGTCAGGCAGCAGATTTCAAGTTAGCTCTTTAAAAATAAGTAAACATACGTAGCGTCATAGATTAAGATATTATGTTTACTCACACACACACACTTTTTACTCTCTCTCTCTCTCTCTCTCTCTCTCTCTCTCTCTCTCTCTCTCTCTCTCTCTCTCTCTCACTCTCTCTCTCTCACTCTCTCTCTCTCTCTCTCTCTCTCTCTCTCTCTCTCTCTTCCCTTCTGTCCGTCTGTATGTCTGTAGGTCTCTATTAATTTCTTATCGTATTAATTTAGAAACAAATAAATCAATGTAAATTTTATAAATGTCATAAAAATAGTTCAAAACGACACGTATAAAAATTCTATAAGTACGTTATGTGATATAAAACTAGAGCAGACATTACTTTGCATCATGCCATTTTATCATTATGAAAAAAGTGCAGCGCTTCTGTGGAGGGCAAGTAACATTTTCTAATTTCATAATGGAAGTAATATATTGTCTGGTCAACAAAATATCCCCATTGTAATGTACTTCCGGCGCCCTTTGTATTTACGCGTGTTACATGGAGTTTAAATTGAGACAACAAATATTCCTTACTGTATCCTGCATAAATAATTTCTACTAGTAGGCAGCGTATTTAAAAACGTTGTTCATGTAATACAAAACGTTTACAACAATGTTTGAATAATCTCAAACTATTCAATATTTACAAGGATACGTAACCATATAAAGATGAAGTGTGTGTGTGTGTGTGTGTGTGTGCGCGCGCGCACAATTTAGCTACACACTCAATCAAAAATACAAACACACATTTCCAAATTCGAATAATATTACTTTATTGAAACACATTTCCAAATGTCCAAAGATGATCTTATGGAAAAATTTAGAAGTATTTATACATAAACAAGTAATAAAATAATACCAGAACAAATTCAGATTAATACAAAATATGATATTATTTTCAAATTACTAATTTAATAAAATAAAAAATATTTATGAGTACATTTTATTTTACAATTGGTTATATAACATATTTTATATACATTTACAAAATATTATATTTAGTTTACATATAAAACAGCTGTTTTTAACGATTAATTTAAAACATTTTTTAATTTAATAATTTGTATATCTGATGGTGATAGTAAATACTATTGAAACAATGTCATATTCATAAAATAATACAAAATATATTCTTGTACTAAAAGTTTTATTATTGGTAGTTGGTATTATTGGTTTCATTGGTGTTGTTAAAAGTAATTTTAGTAGTGCAAAGTGTGAAAATAGTTTTAAAAATGTAGAGTATGAAAGTACAGGACTATACACGAGGAAGCCAGTCGAAACTGTACACTTGCCCGACGGAATTGTTACAGTTAAAATCGTATGTGTGTCTGTGACCCAGCACCAACCTGCATTGTACTCCGTTAGGGGAGACGTCTTTGTGTACGCATAAATTGTTGATTTGTGTTATTAAATCAGGTATTGACATGATTCAAATAAACAAATATGTTTTTACCTGTATAGAAAAACAAGTATGTAGTGGGTGTTGTGTAAATGTTTGTGTTGTAAACTGTCGGGCGTTACCTCCGCGCACTTTTGTTACTTACTCTGTTGACTGGATCCTCTGCAGTGATGTAGTCCTGTAATACAACTTAATACTATGCTTTTTGTGGGCGCCACTTGGAAACGTTTGTTCCAAGAAAAAAAAAAATGTGATTGATAAAATTTTAAAATCTACGAAAAAATTTAAACAAGTCAGTTTAGCTTGGAAAAATGAGTTAAGTTTAATGATTCTTTAAAAACAAACAAATCGTCTGAAGGACTATCATTCATAAAAAATTATAAAATTGCAGAGAAAAAATTTTACAAGTTATTATTATTGACAATTTTTTATATATATCCAATCAAGTATCGGCTAGTATATTTCAGATTTTGACTCAGTTGAAAAGCATGAGTTTAATACATGAAAAATCTTTACTCTCAGGACGTGACTCCTTTGAACTACCAAGACATATCAATTAGATGCCTTACAAGAAAAAACTAAGTAATTTGAAGGTGTATGTGTGGCGTTTGAAGTACGACTGTGTGATAAATGTAACCAGGTAACAAATGACTTTAATTTTGATAACTCACGTTCCAATGGTTATTTATTCTCGCACTGGACACTCCTTTCGGGTAGTTTCTCGATCTCGCCTCTTCGGGTGTACACTGAATCTATTTAAAGTCAAATTTTGCGATCATTACTTTTTCCGCACTTTTGTAAAAACGTTTGGCAGTAGAATATCGTTCAAACGCCGCCGTTACGAATCATCTGTTTAGCGTTGATTCAGAAATCGGCCACCGCAGCGCTGATTCCCATGCAGTGTTGAGGAAGGCTTTGTGTATTGTATGTTTACGTTAGGGGGAATTATTTGTCAAGTTAGTCAGTCAATGCGAACACAGCAGAATTCGTTCTCTATTTAAAATTTTGGTTCCTCCTGGGTCGCTTGACGTTCTGGCTGCGTGATTTCTATTAAAATTTGCCGTATCGCTGCGCTATTTCAGCGATACTTTTGGCGAAGATTCTCGTTGAGGTTAAGTCAGTCGGTATGTCTATGTACGGGAAAAGCCTTCCTGCCGTGTCTTGTCGATTTCTCGCCTCTTCGGTTTCGCCTTAGCTGCGTTGATTAGTGTTGTGTGAGATGCATCAGTTCTGGAGTTCAAGTTTCAAGTGTTTTTGGGTCGAATTTGGTCTCTCTTTTATACTAATTCAGGATGACTGTTTTCATCGACTTCCGGTATATTTGTGTAAAAATTCTTTCTAGAATGTTCGAGAATAAACGAAATGGAATGTCATAGAACAATTTTCACTTCCGTAGAAGCTTTTAGAACGAATTTCTTATTCTTCATACAAAGGATATTTCAAAAATTACACTGGTATTTATCAAACAGTTTTACATTAGTACTCACAATTTGTATGCCACTAATACATTTATATTCCCTGTTTTTAACTGAATCTAGCGATACTAAATATGATTGGTTTCTAATTAACTTAAGTCTAATAAACAATACAATATACAACCCTCACCTTGAGTTGTTGTCATTGAAAACTCATTTTTTATAACAAAAATTGTTGTGGAGTTACTAAGTTCCTTCCACAAGCTGAACATCTAATACTACTACTTTCCTACAACAAAATAAACAAATTTTAACATAAATAAAACACAAATAAATACAATTTTATATGGCCTCTGCTCATGGCCTAGATTCTTGTCAGTTTTCTAATACAATGATTAGTCTTTTTCTTTAATATATGCATTATTTCACCACTGTACACACAGAGTTTATTATTTTGTCTATCTTTTGTGATACCTGGTTACTTTGTACATACATTATATTTGTCACAAGATGACATAGCATCATTGATTGGTCTTGAGATGTCCTTTTTTATGGCGTGACAAATCTCATTCTAATTAGTTAAATTCTTTTAGAATTGACTTTACTTTCAACTGAGTTTGTTTCTTATTAATGTATACTGATGTATTGTACCTTTCTATCTTATTTTTGTTAGTATTATGTAATTATTTAGCTAGATATGATTATTTTTGTACTGGATAATTGGTTCCAGCCATACATGGTATAAGTAAATATTTTGCTAATTTGACTATTACAATGTTAAAGTTTATCAGGTATATTAGTATAGTTGCCTTATATCATATTACAGCTTTCTAATGCAATTTGGTTGCATTTTGGCA